>OZ034966.1:25966540-26566540 GCA_964030785.1 Siderastrea siderea
AAACATCGCTAATCTCTAATTTATCGTTAATCTTTCTTTTAAAATGAGGAATCTAGACCGGATTAACTAAACTGACTGATATGTAAACTACCATATCCACTGCCGTGTTTATGTCAGGATTCAGTTGGCACGTCAAATTGTGATTTAGTTTGCTTTAAGTAGCGTTAAAAATAAGGTTTATAATTCCCTGCAATCTCGTGCTAATTTTTCATATCAAAAGCCATCAATGACATGCCAACGTTATAAAATAAAGTGTCCGTAATCGAAGGATATCAAGTATTAAGTACCTTCGCAAATCTGGACAGTTAAGAGAGATCTTCTCAGTGCACGATTGGCTGATTTCCAATTTGCCTATGGGTATGGTAATTTAGTCTGAAAAGGTTGCACATTTCTCTGACCTCGAATATGTATGCTGGTTCTTCTCGTGATGTTTCAACTTATGAATTTGCTTAATTTCTCTCTCCAAAAAGCGCATTTAATTTTGTCCATTTTACTATTAACTTATTTTACCATATATCTGATACGAAATTAATGAAGACATATTAATGAAACCGACAACTGATCAATAAACAGACCAAATCTTACGCATTTTTTTTTACATTTTATAATTATTTCTTCATACACAATCATATACAAACATTATACAATTTTTACAACAGTTACAATATACATATTGCCACAAATGCAATTTACATAGTTTTACGTTCAGTAAGATAACTGATAATAAAAACCAAATCTTACATGGCTAAGGTGACACGTTAACTTTGTTTCTAAAAATCTTTGCACAAACTTGTGCTTTGCGAGAGAAAACGAAACAATATGGTACTTTGCCAACTCAGTCCATTCGTCAACAGCTCGGAAAATAGTTTTCACCAGTGAAACACTCTGAATAAATGGCATTTTTATGATAGCTTATAAAGACGTACTAATTGTATAACTTGTAGTGGCAAACGTCCTGGCATGAACGCGTGTGACTAGAATCGCAAATTTCTTAAGGCAAATAAAAGTTCAAGTAAGCAAATTGTTTTTTCAATGTTGTTATAAAAGATGCGTATTTGATACGCCAGAATATAATAATGGTTTATTCTTAGGCCTGACAAGATCTCACACTAGTTCAGTGCATATTTAAAATCTTATTCAGTCCCGTACCGTCCTTAATTGTTAAATTCGGAAAACGAGGTGAAACCGGCAAGAATTTTCAGTGAAACTGCATCCTTGGACTGCGATTCTTACTGACTAGCAAAATCGCGCGTGGCAAACGTAAAAACGGAATAGTTTAGTATTTGTACCCTTGACAGGAGTGCACTTGGCAAAGTTTCCATTTCGTAAAGTATCACTCCGTTTCCTTCTGTTTCGTTTCGCAAAGCGTCATAAACCAGGTTTTAAAGAGTAAGCCTGTCCTCACAATGCCGTGAGCGATAAGAAAGCTTCTCGAAAAGACACCGAGCTTGTGATTGGCGAACGCCGGCATTATAAGTCTTAAGTGAAAAACTCTTTGTCGGATTATCAGAAACAATTTAAATAACGCAGTATTGTAATGAAGATAAGCTTTAGTCAACTTCATATCCGACTTAAATCGAAACTCATCTATCAAAAAGGCTTTCAGTTTGAAGTAGGGGCTCAGAAAGAGTGTCACTCAAGACCATCATGTTCCACCAAAACAACTCCGTAAATCTCAGCACCTCGACTGCGCCATTACCAAATAAATATTGTCGCCGATTTCAAGACGTAGAGTACCACACAGTAAATTTCCTAGTGACTCTGGCGTCGATACTTCTGTACGCGTTAACCTGTCCTCTTGTCATTCTGACGAACATGTTGGTGATAGCGGCCGTGAAGACAAGACGCAGACTTCAGAACATGAGCAACATACTGCTGGCCTGTTTGGCAGGAACTGATCTACTTGTAGGAACTGTTACTCTACCTGCATCCATGGCAGCTGAGATTTTCGCCATTGCTGGTGGATCGGCGACGATGTACTGTAGCATCAAGAACAAAATAGTTTCTCCGCTGCGATTTTTTTCCGTGTTAACTTCGTTTCTCCATTTAGCCGTAGTAAGTGTTGACCGTTACATCGCGCTTAAATATTCTTTGCAATATGAGGACATTGTCACTAATTTCCGTATAACCATAGCTGTTGCAGTTGCATGGTTTATAGCCGGAATATATACCAGTTTAATTAGTTACCTGATCTCTTTTATTATCCGATTTATAATGATCTTAATTCTGTTACTTATAGTATACTGTCACATTTCTCTTTTCTTGGTTACTCGGCGTCATGAAAAACCAGATTCCAGGAGAAGCCGCTGTCAAGTTCCGCGAAGAAAAAAAAGCCTGGAAAACAACTACCATTATTATCAGCAGCGCTTTTATGTGTTTTGCCAGGCTATTTTCTTGATTTAGGGGTGGCGATTTTAGATTTACATCCAAGATGGTTGGATGCGTTGCGCCCCCTTGTTTATTTTTCTTTCATGGTGAATTCACTTTGTAACCCAATCATTTACTGCTTTAGGAGCGAACATATGCGGAAAACAGTGATCGCTTTTCTCAAAAGACAGAATTTTAATGATTAAGGCTTAGAAAACAAAAAGGATTAACCTATTTGGGTAAAGGCTTTCGCTTTTTATTAATCAATTAGCATGGCACGAAAAGTATGTGGTGGTTTTGGTGTGTAGTTATAAACCGGTGCAAAAAAACAAACAAACAAACAAACAAACAAACAACTAAACAGACAAACAAACAAACTTAATTTAAATGTCAACTTTGTAGTCAAGTTTGTCCTAATTAATTTTTAGGGCAATTATGAGCCTGATCAGGAGCTTGTGACTCGATCGAGGCTACATTCAGCGGAGGCGAATGGAGCATTAAAAAAATTGAGCAGTTCTACCATTACTCTATGATCAACGTGTTTCTTTTGTCCCTTGAGCACTGTTGTTTCTACTAACTGAGAATAATTGCGTGTTTAAGGTCCGGTAACTGGCGTCAGTCTATGTGAAAGGAGGCGGAAGGTTGCGCCCTCCGGAAAATGTTGTGAGTAAAAAATTTAAAACTGTACTTACTAGCAACACGTGGTAGTTTTTAGCGACTGCTCCGTGCCTTCTACTGAAACCTACTCGGAAGAGTTCAGTTCTAAAGGCTAAGATATGATATTTACAAATTTATGGACCAGGGCTAGTGAAGACGGTGTTTTTTCTTTGTTTGCCATGCTGCAGTCTTCATCGGCAAAGTCAAGTTTTTTTGCGACTGAACTTAATTTTCTTAGAAAAATGGCTTTGAAGAGCGTAAGGTGCCGGGTTTTAACAAGCCAGTGAAAGCTGCCGTTACAGCAGCAACTCCCAAGAGAGTCTAAAAGCCTTAGGCGGCGTTTGGACGCAAAAATTTCACAGAAACCTCCCCAATCCAAGTCATCCACGAGTCCTATCCGAACTTTCTTTTCCAAAAGAACTCCTGGTCTCCCTGCGCACAACACGCGCGTCTAAACTTTTTAATTGCTAAATTTTCTAGCATACGGGCATTCATCACCACTTATGTCTCTGGTGACACTTTCTAAACACAAGGCATACAGCGCCTTATTTGTCACGCCGGAGATATTGATTAACTGAAAAGGGACGACTTGTTTTTTTTTTTTTTGTTCAAAATGAATTAAATATGAATAAACGGGTAAGAGGAACTGAATAAACACGTGCTATTGAATGTCAGTGAAAAATACCTCAAAAGATAGATTTTGAATCAACGTTTATTGAAGTTTCAACCCAGTTTACTAGGTTACTTCTGCATGAACTCAAATTCCGATGCATGTATGTGTCATCCCTCTTCTTTGCTACGTTTCTTTGACGGCGAATTTTGTAATTTCTGATCGCTGTCGCCTTCAGCTTTCTTAAAATGAACCTCCAGTCCGACTTTGCCGGCACTGCTTCATGTTAGTCAGATTTCTGGCTTTGAACTCCGAGTTGGACTTGTTAACTAATTCCCTCTAAAGTAGACCTAACAATCGACGAAAATTAATCCGTTTAATGACAAAATACTTAATACAATAAGGCAACAATTTTTCTTTGATTATTTTGCTTTTGTTATGTGTACACGTTTCCTTCTTTGAGAACAAGAACCGATGGACAATACATTTCTGAAAGGGCGACTTATGAGACGTTTATCTAAGGTCTGTAAGTACGTCCTGACAGGAGCCCATTAATCTCCTGCAGTCGTGAGCAAATACAAATACAAATACAAATACAAATACAAATACAAATACAAATACAAATACAAATACAAATACAAATACAAATACAAATACAAATACAAATACAAGTACAAATACAACAGAGTTTATTAGGCTCCCCGAGCGGTCCACGATCTTGAAGTTGAGGACCATTTTCTCGTAACGTACCTCTCGAGATCTATGTTCCTCAGCTGCGCC
Source organism: Siderastrea siderea (assembly GCA_964030785.1). Lineage (NCBI taxonomy): Eukaryota > Metazoa > Cnidaria > Anthozoa > Scleractinia > Rhizangiidae > Siderastrea > Siderastrea siderea. Next base: position 25,970,955 of record OZ034966.1, read on the forward strand.
TGGATTTTTGGACCTGACACCGGAAAGTTTGGATCGAAAATCATCACCGCCAAGGATTCTTCAGATGTGGCATCTGCGTTAAGAAATGACATTTGTCCTTATTACAAAGGGGAGTAACTAAACTGATGTAGTTTGTGCAAAAAGATATCGAAACGTAGTTAATGTATGATACCTGCAAAGGCCGACAGAATAGCCAGAGCAAAAACAGGTGAAATGCAAGGATAAGCCATCATCATTTTGCTGGGTCACTGATCCGCTCGAAAGCTAGCCTGTGAAACCAAAGGTTTTCAAGGCACTGCTGATTCTCTTTTTTACCAAACGAAAAACCCTGATGTTGCAAGGTTCGAGGCTGATATTAGTCGATACACATTTTGGTATCTTTTGGAAAATGTTGTTACAATTGAAACAAAATTAGATTTATCGCTGGTGCACGTTCGCACTTTATTTTTTATTGCTCTACCCGCAAATTAAAATTATCATTTGAGTGAATGTTCGCAAATTTTCTAAAACAATAAGTCAACGTTATAATAATAATAATGATGATGATGATGATGATGATGATGATGATGATGATGATGATGATGATGATAATAATTATCCAGGGAGCCCACTATCCTATGCGGTTTACATTGGGGACCGGCAAAGAATAAATTACAAAGGAAATAAAAATAAATAAATACTGACCGCTTATCTAAAATCTAAGAAATTTAAAAAACGATAAATTTAATGTAGGTTAGATGACAACCACAACGACGACAATAGACTCATGATAATGTCGTTAAAAATCGATTGTTATTCTATTTTGATATGTGGGGTGCAACACGACACCTGCAAGTTCTTTGACATTATTTATAATTAAAATCAAGTTACATCATCTGAGGACATAACCATGCCATAAAGTATATTGGTGTTTTCCATCTAACGCTTAAACTTATATACCAAGCCGAAGACCTATATCTATAACGTCTAGCATCTATAACGTGCATGGGTGTTATGGCAACACCAAAATAATTTATCAGAGGGAAAAAGGGATTCGCTTAAGCCCACTCCGGACCCTCTATTCTCTTTTATTTTCTCCTTTCTCGTGGCCTTACTGTTTCCAGAAATTTTTTAAATAGGTAAACAGCTAGTTCAAGCCTATTCGCCTTCCATTTGTCATAATTGCTGAGTGCTGTTAAAAATCTAGAAAAGAAATTCTTCTTGTGATTTCCTCTCGCGAAATTCAGCTTTCTCGTACCCAGAGCCACCTCTCTCAACCGTTAGCTGGTTAGTCTGTGAGAATGAGTAACCTGGGTAAACTGTGGTTGCTTAATCCGAACTGGTGACGTGTCCCCCTTTCAAGGTTTTCGTTCACATTTGTTTGAACTCTTGTATTGTGCGAATTTATACAAACGTTAAGGTGGCTCGATCGAGTTTTTGAGTGACGATACCTCTCAACTTTAAGCAACTAGTGTACCACAGTGAACAACCCAATAGAAAATCGATCGTTACTGCTGTCCTAGAAAAAGATGAAAGTTTTACATAAGGTACGTTTCATCGAAATCGGAGTTACCATAGCAACGTAATGACGTCATCCCCCGTTTTACATGAGAGCTAATTACTTGTCACCAAGAGACAATTCTGGGAAGCGCTCGACTGGATCTTCGACCTGACATATTTGTCTTCAAGTCTACAAAATTTGAAGAATTTCTATGAGAGAGTTTTCGAGAAATTTTCGGGTGAAGTTTTAAGGTGTAAAAAAACAACAAAAACAAAATAATTTTGAACTGTTATTGAAAAGTATGTCCACAGCGACTTGATGAAACAACATTTTGGTTTTAAATGAATGTTATGTCATCTAATTGCTTTATGTGAAAATTTCGGGGAAATCGTTCCATTTGGTTTTTAGAAACGTTGGCTTGAATATGAACTGGTTTAGTGTGATACGCGGCTTTTTTATCAAAAATCGACCCTACACTTATTAAAATGATTATGAATTAAAAAGCGGTAGATGAATTTTTTTAAAACTTTGCTTTCAAGGAGAATAATCAATATTCAATACAATCCCCGAGTCTCAAACTCATTAAAACGTTGTAAGGCTATCAATTTAAAGCCTAAACTCAGGAAATTATTGGACTGAATTCTACGCCAGTGGCTTGTTGCTCTTATTTTGCATCTCCATTGTTTCGAATAGGCGTGCAATTGTACATTTCAGTACATCATGAATTCATAACGCTTGATTGCTTTCCGAATATGTTCCGAAAAACGTGCTAATGTATCAGGCCAGCATTACAATAACAATGGACAGGCTGACAGCAGTGAGTGCAAACCTCAAGGTTAGCAGTAAGCGCAAACTTCGGTTAGCAGTGAGTGTAAACGGAAAGCTGCTGTGCTCAGTCAGTGTTCCAGATAAATTTTTATGGCAAGGAGTCAACGAAAAATTTAAACAGGTCAGTAGACGTGGGTCTCCCCCAATCTTATCCCAGTCTCAGCACGTTTTCGGAACATCTTCGGAAAGCAACCAAGCGTTATATGAATTCATGGTGTAGTGAAATTTACAATTGCACGCCGATTCAAAACAATGGAGATGCATAATGAGAGCAACAAGCTACTGGCGTGAAAATCATGCCAATATTTTCCTGAGTTTTGGCTCAAAATTGACAGCTTTATAACGTTTCAATGAATTTGAAACGCTGGGATTGTATTGAATATTGATTATTCTCCTTGAGGACAAAGATATAAAAAAATTCATCTAGCGCTTTTTAATTCATAACCGTTTTAATAAGTGTAATGTCAATTTTTGATAAAAAAGCCGCGTAACACACTAAACAAGTTCATATTCAAGCCAATGTTTCTAAAAATCAAATGGAACGATTTCCTTGAAATTTTCACACAAAGCAATTAGATGATATAACATTCATTTAAAACCAAAATGTTATTTCATCAAACCTTTGTGGGCATACTTTTCAATAACAGATCAAAATTGTTTTGTTTTTGTTGTTTTTTAACACCCTAAAACTTCACCCGAAAATTTCTCGAAAACGCTCTCATAGAAATTCTTCAAATTTTGCAGACGTGAATACAAATATGTCAGGTCGAAGATCCAGTCGAGCGCTTTCCAGAATTATCTCTTGGTGACAAGTAATTGGCTCTCATGTAAAATGGGGGATGACGTCATTACGTTGCTATGGTAACTCCGCTTTCGATCAAACTTACCTCATTTAAAACTTTCATCTTTCTCTAGGTCAGCAGTAACGATCGATTTTCTATTGGGTTGTTCACTGTGGTACGCTAGTTGCTCAAAGTTAAGAGGTATCGTCACTCAAAAACCCGATCGAGCCACCTTAATTTGTTGGTCTCCATCTGATATTGCATTGAAAAACGCTACTGATGTCCAGAAATGACTTCAGTTGGTCAAATGGCTACAAAATGAAACGACAAACGGTGAGTTAGAACAATGTATTTCATCGAGAATGTTCTAGATGTTTTCTAACGTGACTACACAAAAACCTGTTTCAAATTGGAGAGGGAGACTGCAAGATTAACAAAGTTTAATGGATAGAAAAACGTCTTCAAATGAAGACAAAACAGTGCATGTTATCAAACTCATGCTTATTGAAGATGTAAACCATTAGCTATTATGCCATCACTGATATTCAAATTGAAATCTGTCTCAACGCATGAATACAAACTACGAAATAAACTCTTGCTTAGCTTAGCTTAATGAGCTGAATATTATGCTAAAAATTAATTGAAACTCATCAATGTTCCCTAGGCTAAAAGCTTGTTCACTCTGATAAATTATCTTTTCAGACTGGTTTTCTGTTTTTCTTCACCTAAATGTAAGTTGTTCTTTATAACAACTTATGAAACGAACAGAGAAAATTATCAAGGAAAATATAGCTCATTGAAACAGTTGTTTTCTGGGGACAGATGCAACTTATACTCTTTCTGTTATACCGTCCTTAGAGAAAAAGTATTAGATTTCAGTATTAGTTTCAGTATCAGAGCTAACCCCATCGCTAATGGGGGTACGATTTCAATCTCAGTGGCAGGCTGTGCTTTTGTCAAATAGTTTCATTCTCAGAAATATCTTTCCACTAATTTCATCAAAAGCTCGAAGAATTATGTTAATTTGGGATTAATTTATGCTATTAAGTCACAAAATAAGGCTTTTACTGTATTATAAGCTCCATTTCTGAGCTCAGACGATTTCAATGTAATGCAATGGTCAGAATAAACAAAGCAACGAATTAACACAAGGCGGAAGTTTCAACATAGTGACACGTTCTAATGTGTATGTTTACTCAAGAAGAAAGGTTCTGTTAAAACGTTTTCTAAAACAATTCTTAATTCTTCATTTTCATGCAAATTTTACATTGTGTAAAAACGGAAGTCCATTGCCTTTCTGTTTTTGGTATTTTTACTTTTACTTTTAGATAGTGCCTGGCAATCAGATACTCGACCAGCAAGGTGCACCTCATGTACTCAAACGAACAGCCAAAACGAGGGTTTAAGCGACCGAACGCACTTGCCTTTGTTGTCAGTAACAAACAGTAACAGGAAAATAGGAAATGGCAAATGTAGTTATCAATTTTCATTTTAAAAGAGATATCATACGATAAATTGTAGTTCATCGTATTTTCCTGTTTTTAAAATGTAACAGCAGGTTAAGGATCTATGTGCATGTTTTCGTTGTTTGTTTGCCAAGTTGGCTGTAAGAATTTTTTATCGACAACATTCTTGTAGAATATCGTTAATTGATTTGTTAATTAAATCAAAAGCTCATTGGTTCTAATACAGAATTCTAGCTAACGTCAGGATAAAATAAATATGAGAAAAATTGTCTAAAAGAAACGTATAATAACACATTTTGTAAAGGCAAATATTGAAGCAATGAATATATTGTAGGTCGAGTAAACACGTTCTGTCAGTACAGGGGTTTTCTCTGAGGAAGCTGTAATGTTTAAGGTGTTTTAGATTGTTGGAACCAAAGAAACAGACATACACAATATATTATCTCCAGTCACCTCTGACGGCTGTACTGACAATTTATGCGAAATTCAATTAAGCAAAATTGACTTTATAGCATACGTTTCAGTTTCTTTACCTAATCTAAAGCCTAGTAGTCAAATATAATTGTCCGGCCGACGAGTGACTTCTGATGTGTCAAGAGTATTTTCACCATATCCGACCAAAATATTTAAAAAACTGTCTCCCCAATTTTATCGAAAGAAATTTACGCGAGTTATAAAAATTTGAGAGGCGTTGTTTTTTACGATCTTAATTGAATAAGTGGAGCGATTATTATTGTGTCGCTAACGTCTATCATTTTCATCCAAAATTCTAAATCCTATCCCTTTTTAGCGTCTTGATACTGATTTAAAATAAATGTGCGGTGCGTGTTAATGTGTCATGCAGTTCAAGTTCACTCTCTTTCCTTGAAGTGTCTTTCTAAACATTCAGGATCAGTTCTTGTATTCAAGACAAAACGACTTTCGAATCCGTAAGACACCCTTCCTCGATTCTTCCTCGCGTTAATTTAAATCACTGAGCAAATTTTACCATCTCTTTCGCCGTTAGTTTCCTTTTTTCAGCACGCATTTTTACCTTCAATTCGTGTTTATTTAAATGTGCTTACTCTAAACAACTTAATGAACACATGAGCGTTTAAATTTCATATCATAAGTAAGATTCCCGAACGTATTTGCGGTCACCATCAGCAGGCTTATTATTAACTACGTCGTAATTTTTTATGAATTCCTTAAACAGTTAATATAGAAGGAACTTGTGTAAGGGCAGTCGATTTTTCTCTGTTTCAGTTAACTTTAAAGTCATGTCAACGTACTGAACACCTCACTAGTGTCATTCGGCAGAAGAAAGTCTTTTGGTAGCTGCAATAGATCAGCTTGTTTTCCGTAAGACCGGGCGACGACACATTCTACACTAAGGGCTAAGTCTTAAACTGAAGTAAAATATACCAAGAGGAAGTTGCTAAATCCTAAAATAAAACAATACACATAGTAGTGAACATTTCTCCCACAGCGTATTAATGAATATTTTGAGGGGACTGATTAACTAACCCTGTACATCCAGTGCTAATGCGTCCTTTGATTGTTTCAAAAGTGGAATATCGGCAGTCCCGGTTCAGAGCATTCACACGATGAAGCTTGAAGCTCAGATTGCTACCTCAGGTTCCAGTAGCCATTAAAAAGCTATCGTCACTAAGTATTTGGTCACTTAGGCAAGGTCGACGATCATGGCTATAGAAAGTTCGACAAAAATGATGCCAATGTTAGCGATGTTAGCAGAAACTACTTACTGGTTAATTTTTCAAATCCACTGGAATTTAAAACGTTGCAAAAGCATCAGTAGGGAGGCTTAAAACTCCTAAGCTCCTCCACACTTCCTAGCAAAAAGATTTGGGTGTCATCCTTGCTCAGACTGCTCAGGGAGGTTTTTCTCCAGATACTCCAGTTTTCATTTCTCCTCAAAAACCAACATTTCCAAATTCCAATTTGATCTTAGTGGTGTCGTCAATTAGCACTCTGTGCTAAATACCGTTGCGACCTAAATAAAGGAATTTAATCTATTTAGATAACTTCCTTCGTTATCTAATTTCAATACAGAATTCTGTACTCTTCTCAATACGGCCATCACTAAGAAGCGAGGTAAATCTGTAGATTTGTAAGAAGCGAGGTAAATCCGTAGATTTGTAAGAAAAAGGGCCCATAAAAACTACATATTATGACGAACAAGGCAATGCACCTAGGCATCTGTCAAACGGAATCAAGGCATCATTGGAAATTGCTGAATACAACTTTGCTGGACGAAGTGAACGAAGTATAGCGAAACGAATTTAAGGTATTATCTCAACATCATTCAGGAATGATGTTGAACGCGTTTGGCCTCCCTGTTGAACGATGATGAAAACTGTTAAATTATGTCAATTGGGGCTTCCTGTACGTGCGTGTCTTTACATTGTCGCACGTGCCTTTAAAACAGGTTCAACATTGTTTCCAACATCGTTGTTCAGTCACACCTGAGAACCAAAAAATGAGTGGAGTTGAATCAGTTGTTTGGTGGTAATCAAACTTGTTCAAAACCACTCAACATCAACAGGTTGGCCAAAACATTTCAACGTACGTGCAGACATCAGTTTAAAATGACAGTTAAAGGTGTTGAATGTAAACGTTGAGTCCGTATAATTTAACAGAGGCCTTATGCTGTTGAAGATCTCATAAAAAGAATTATATTAAAACAATGTTGCTCACTCAATGATCTATCCCCCTAGTTATATTAATGAATATTGGAAATTTAAAAAGCGTTTTTTAATCCAAATTTTCTAAGACGTGATTGAAAGAAATGTGTTACTAGAAAATTCCAACGAGTCTAAAAATATAAAATACGCTAATCAGAGAAAGCAACTTTTCAACTTTCCTTTTTTGCCAATATCAGAAATAAGAGACTGCTTAGAACAACTGTGAAATTATCATTTTCTCGCCAAAATGTGCAATTTAGGAAAGCAGACGCTTCTCTGTTTCCCGCCTTTTTCCGGCCGTGTTTTCAGCAGTCTTCTAGTTTTTCTTACCCAAAGATGAACTGGAATAACGCAATTTTGTAGCCCTTGCGTCAATTTTCAGTTGTTTTACCCCTGTACATTCGAGAAACGTCCCCGCCAAAATATGGAAATTGGAATCGCGCGTGCTTCGTTGTTTTCCGCCTTTTTTCGTATTCCAGTAGTCTTCTAGTTTTCCTATTCTACCATAGTCCTTTCGAGAAAAGTCAAAATTACTAGAGAAATGCACGTGTTGGGAGAAAAGGTGATCAGGTCATGAAGATAAACAAGGATTGAAAAACCAATACGAGGAAAACAGATCAATGTTGAAAGCAAAATGGCCAAAACACACATGTACAAACAAAGTACAAATGATGTTTTAATAACTGTTGACTACAAAAGAACCTACTTAAGTACGGCTACTGAAGATAGGTTTGCCTGATTTTACAATGGTAATCTGGGATAAAGGAAAAATAGGATGGTAGCCACGCTCGACAGTGAAACAACGTAAGGTTTGCCTCAGAAAAATTCGCTTGTTGAACTCGTTTGGCCTCGCTTTGAACGATTTTGAATGTTGTTGAATTATGTAAATTGGGGTTTCCTGCACGTGCATGTGTTTACATTGTGGCACGTGCCGGAATGGTGTTGCATGTTGAATGAAGTGTTTGATGGTAATCAAACTTGTCCATAACCATTCGATATCGTTCAACAAGTTGGTAAAAATATTTCAACGTGCAGAATTTCATCACTCCGTTGATCCCCCATTTTTATAATGAATTGTGTTGGATATAACTGCGCTTCTACGGCAATTTGAAAGGAATATGGTAAAAAAAAACGCCAACCAGTCTATAAATATGACATACTAATACAATAATCAGAGATGGCAAGTTTTAACTTTCAACTTTCTTTCTTTTTTGTTTTTGATTTTTTTTGTCAAAATGGCTTCTTCTGAGTAATCGTCAATCAGTTCTAAATATTTCCTTGTCCTTTGTACACTGGCGAACGTTATTTAGAAACGGAATTTTGTGTTATGATCGATGAGAAGAGCCACAATACAAAACGATGGACATCATCACTTTTCGTCCTAAACTCGTCAGTTTGCATTTGAGTGTAACTTTACCAAGAAAAACTGAATAACAAAAAGCGGGCAATAATGTGTACATAATGAAACAATAGACGGTTATACAATGAGGATTAATTCTGATTATCAAAATAACCATGTAATGACATTGTAAGCAGACTAAATGTTCTTTTAGTTCGTTTTATTATTTTCCCATGTCGATAAGTCAAAACGCTGTTATCACTGAAGATAGCATACAAAACTGTTGGAGCCAGTAGATTATTGTAAGTGCAATCAAGACAAACAGAAGCAAAAAAAGTATTCTGTCATCCTCCCTGGGTTCTGTAAAGTTGACTAGTTACTGAATGAGATAAGCTAGACAGCATGAGTAGAAGACGATCCTTTCCTGCGCTGCAACCCTTACAGAGTTTAAGATAACGCCATCGTAGATGTTTCTCAATCAACTAGCTTATTCCTATCATTCATGTGCCTACAGTTAACTAGATTTCAAAACTGTTCAAGCTTGCATTGAATCAGATATTCAGATATCGTAGGGTTCACTAAACATTATTTTCTCTCGGCAACTAAACCAAACATGGCGAACGATTGGTTAGTCTTGAGTTCTCAAAAACCACCAAAACGAAATGATCGGGAGCAATTGAATTTATTGTCAATAACAATTCTGAGCAGATCCAGAAAACTATGACAGTAAATAAGAGAGCCCAGAAACTACCTTTTAGGAGTAATATAAAGAAACATCAAAGATGGTGTATCGTCTGCATGGGAAGAGTGAAAACACCTTTTATCGGCAAGAGAAGCTTAGTTGATATATAAAGAACGGAGAGAAGCGAGGCAGCCCGAAGTCTGTTTTTCTTTCGTCTCAGTCCTTTGCCTATTGTTTTGGATTCCGTAAGACTATTAGCCAATTTTTTGAATTTTTATAAAAAAAAGCCCTGCTAAGACCTGGCAAGTGCTAATGCAAACATACACTCACGTCTGTATATGCCACGGCACCAAAAAACCGTGCACATTACATTACAGTGGCACTGACCACAGCAAAACATGAATTTAGGCAAAATTTCATTCGATTCCCCTACAGGACCACATTTAGTCCGAGATTGGTAAACAAAATCCTTATAATATATTTTTTCTCACCCGACGTGGCAAAGCAAAGATGTTTGGATGTTGCTGGACCCTAGCATCAAACATTAAGTTGAATATTCTTTATAAAAATGAGTGTCCTTAGTAGCAAGACGGGAAGAATAATTTAACACAGATTTGAATGACCTGTTGTTCAGTTACACAGTTTGCACAGCGATGTACGTGTATTGAACCGCAGGTTAATAATATTCACTCACGGCATCAGGGTCTTCAAATACACCTGGTACACTTTTTAATGCTCCATCGCCAATAATCAATTCTCATAAAAAGACCGTAAACAACTCGTCATTCTAACACTGTGATTGTGGCTACCACTATCGTAGGGTATTATTTTCATGGTGTATAATTGTTGTATACAACAATTGTAAGCAAACATTGTACCGTCTAAATCGGCCCTTACAGAAATCAGTTTGAGATCGATTCATACAACGTAATCATTTTCAGTCTCTTACAGTAATAATAATAATAATAATAATAATAATAATAATAATAATAATAATAATAATAATAATAATAATAATAATAATAATTTAGAACTTATATAGCGCATTTTTTATATGAATATAATACAATGCGCTTTACAAGCAGGTGGAATTGGAATTTGGAAATGTTGGTTTTTTTCAGTAAAATAACGAAATGAAATAATTAATTCGATAAATTACTTTTGAAACTCGGTCGAAATATCGTAGTCTACTAAACCTCAGACAATGTGATTCAAGGATTTTTCACTTAACAAACGATTAAGACAGTGCGAGGAAGTAACAAAGTGTGAAGATTAGTATGGCGAAGAGTTTTTCACGTCTCAGTTGATGACAGCTTCACTTCTTACAAACAGCACGAAAACAGACTGCTTCCTGATTAACTGTAGATTATTTTACACAAGTAAGCATACTTATGTAAATTGGTGAAAAGAGTTCATGATTGTAAGGACATAGCATAAATAAAAATCACACGCGCTTACTTAATTTCGCGAAAGAGATCGAGTCATGAACTCGCGAGAATTAATTTTCGCGATTTCGCGAAAAATCAGACTCAAAGGGTATTAATTTTTCAGAAAATTGTCAGCAAATTGTTACCGACACTCACTATTAAGTGAAAAAATCGTGCTTTAAAGCTATTTTTTTCTCCCACGGGACGCGGCAAAGACTGAGAAGGTTTTTGGATACTTCTGGACTACCAGCAAGACGGGAAGACTAATTTTAATATATTACCACATCATTTCGAATGACGTGGTTTACACAGTTTTCATAACGATTAATGCACAACCGTACGTGAATATTATTCACTCGCTCCATCACAACAATGATTGATTCTCAGAGTAACATATCTATTCTTATAGAAATTAGTTTCAGATAGTTTTATACATAGTTATTTTCAGTGCCGTCGGCTGTTAAGTAAGGAAAGAAAATAAATGAATTGAGAAATATAGTTTTTGCAGCTCGGTTTAAGGTTTCGTTTCACGCCGGCGAGAACAAGAATTCAGTGCAGCAAAGTTTATTTGAGAAATTTAAGAAACAAAGTGGTTCCAGGACTTTTCTCTAAAGAGTAAGCAAACGATGAAGACATTCTGCGCGCAAGGTAAATAAAGTTTGAACAAGTATGGCGAGGAGTTTTTCACGTCTCGGTTGATGACAGCTTCTAGAAACAAATAGATGATCGGCTACGCACTGCACACTGATGCAGCGTCCAAAACTCGGCTTCTCTTTACTAGGTTTACCTGGGGAAACCGAACGACCCTTCAAACCACCAAGGGTTTTGTTTGGGGCATTTTTTATTGTTCTCAGACACTTCATCACGAGAACTTACCTGAGTAAATTTTCGCGAGCTAAAATTGGTTACACGCCAAAATTGTACTTTCCCCAGGGAAACTTCATACATGTACTTACATAGAAACAGTTGCTTCGTGTAACCAAGGCTATTGTTACGTAGGTTAGTGAAAAGCGTTTATGGTTGTAAGGACATAGCATATTATTAAATAAAAATCACAAAACTTTACTTCACTTTAATTAATGGCGAAAATGAAAGTAAGAGAGATACAGGCGACAATTCTTTTCACGAACGGACTCAAAGGGTAAATTTTTTATCGAAAAATTGTCACCAAATTATTATCGCCATCAAAATCCTTCATTCTTGCTCCTGTCCGTGATCAACAATAGGGAACTTAAGCAAGCACGACGGCGACGGCTGACGAGAACGTCACAAAACAAAAGGTTTAATTAGCAAAACAATGACTATGCACGTGCAATACAGATTTTGGTTCCTTTCCTTGCAGTCCTCTGCAAAACAACAACGTGAAATGACCAAAAAAAAAAAAATCAAAGTTTTATCTAGAACGTGAACACACGACAGTGAATTTTCGTTTTTCTACCTGAACCGTTACGCCGTCGTTACAGAGTCAGCTCCCGGATTGTTCGGCTACATTAGACAGATTGAACGAGTTGAAACTATCGCGAAGAACTTTGAAATATATATTTGGAAGTCATTTTTAAAGTGACGTTCTCCTTGGCGTTGCCGTCGTGGTTGCTTAAGTTCCCTAATGTCCACTATAGAAAGCATGGGTACGATCTTGTTTTCCTGCCTGCCATCTAAAACGTCTAACTGTACCGGTTACTAAAATCAATGTCTTTAATTGCATTTTGCTCATGAATACTTTTCTTCGCTGTATTTAATTTCGCGAATTTTTTGCTTAGGTCAGGACTCGCGAAAGTAAGTAAGAATACGGTAGATTCATTCAAGTGAAAATCAGTGTAAGAAAACCATGCTCAATTATAGCTGTACAATTACGGGAAAAAGAACTTTATGTATTCACTTAAGAGGAGTTCTCTTTAGTCTCTTTAATTCTCAATTTTAGTGATAACAATCGTCGCTTTCTTAGAATTTTTACTTGCACTGATTTATTGATCGTTTGTTGTCACAGCTTCCCGTTCTCGGTTCTCTGTTTAATCAGTATCAAGGATGAATAAAGATAACGAGGAGTTCCTCTTTTTCGTCCACGAGTAGCCGTTCTCAACGACTACCGGAGAACGTATGCCGCGGGGGGCACTCGCTCAAGACTGGAAGGAATCTTTTAACCTTGGATGAAAATTTGTAGTTATTTTCTTACGTCCCGCGCAAAACTGATATAGGATCCATGATCAGATCGGGTGGCAGAGGCAGTATTCAAAAATACGATCTGTTGGATAAAAGATTCTTTTTTAAAAAAATCTTTTCTTTACATAACCTGGATTTATCAGATGGGCTGACATCGTTTGCTCTTGTACAGTCTCATAATTCAGGCTGTGAATTCCATATGCTCAGGATTTTAGACCATGAAAGCAACAAACTATTTTGTCTTTTACTCTCAGAGTAGTGGTTCAGCTTTTGCTTTACATCCGTTAAATAATAATATATAGATTTAGCAAAGCCTAAAAGCGGAGCCACCTAGGAATAAACTGGTGTTCGTTTCTCATAAATAGTCCTGAAACGTTTCGGTCCGAAATATAATTCGGGTTTTTTTTTGGCTCGTTTGCTTTTGAAAAGTCTAAAAGTGTTTCTCAAAAAGCCCGAAAGTGTTCCGCCCAAATCTGTTTCTTCCCTTGTCGTATTATTTAGTGCAAGTCGACCTCAGTGATCCTTAAGAACACACAGTAATTTGACCTGCGGTAAAAATATAGGTAACGCGAGTAACGCAAGTTCGCAACAAATTATGTCGCTTTCGCAAGGAAAAACTAAACGTTCTGCTCGAACATCGCTCCTCTGGACCCTGTGGTTTTTCAGGCAAACATCGTTATACAATTAGTAATTATTTGTAGAGATCATGAGAATCGCAAACAAGGATATTTGCCTCAAACAGGAAGAGCACAAGTGCGTGTAACAGGCTCTCTCTCCAGTGCCCGGCCGGCATGCGATTTTACCCTTCACAAAGACGAAATTGTACTTCTCGCTCGCTACTATTTTTCGGAGAAAATTTTATTATTTAATCCTTTGTCCTTTTCAAGGCATAAACAATTTGACTTTAGAAGGAGGATCAAACTATCAAAGAAGGAGCTATTAAGAGTAGCCTTTATTATTGGTGGTATACATCGGATAAAATGTGTATATGTTTACAAAGTATAGTATGAAAATCCGACTTGTTTATGTTAGGACACTGTAACAGGCTCTATAGACTACAGCATTAACAGCTGTATGCGATGCGTCTTACATTTACATTTTAGGGTAGTATTAAACTTGAAAATTATTAAATTAAATGGCAACTTTGTTAAGGTCGGCCGTATTAATTACGCGCAATTTCTGATGTAAATTTGCTTTTCCATTTTCTGTCGCTTGTTAATAGCATTACCAGACTTCAGCAAATAAAGTTCAAACATGTTCCCACCAAACTGGGTCGTTCGCGTTTTTAATATATTAAACAAATAGTGCGTGTAAATTAAAAGACGAATAATTTCACTCAATCATTCAGTAGAAAAAGGATCCAAAAGTGCACTAAAAATCATTTGTTTCTGTCACAAGAAAGTCTCTGAGCAGCGAGATGTTTTCTCCTCGCTTTTCATTTGTGTTTTTTCTTTCCATTCTGTCACCCTTTGCTGGCAAGTATCAACTTTAAAACTAGAAATCTTCATTACAAAGCAATTAATTTATAAAGAGTTTTGAAGTCATTTCTTTGAGTAATTAATAAAGAAATTGTATATCTATTTACAGAAGCCACAACTGACGAAACCTTGGAAGTAAAGATTTTCGATCGAGACTTGAAAATAACAGACGAGCAGATGCTGGCTTTGTTGAAGAAGGTAGATCTCGAGAGCCGTGGCTACAAAAAGGAAGTAACCACGAAGCTGGTGAGCGAGCCCGGGAGTGATAAGTCTGTTTTCAAGAAATCGATCCTCTACTACAAGATCGTGGATTGCTCGCGGCTGCGGGAGATCGATCAAGAGTTACAGACTTTGATGCCAGGTAAAATCCTAAACAGTGAAACCTTTATGTACCTCTTTTATCGAATTCTTTCAAAGGGACAAATAACTAGATTTTTGGTCACGTTGAACTAGTGTCGATTAACTTCAGCGTTAAATTAACTAAAACCCTTTTTCTGACCTGTTTTAGGTATTTTGGGATTGAATTTGGTTACGAAAATCAACACAGAAATCAAAACCAAAAATCTGATGAACATGAAAAGTTGTAAAGTGGGACTTGAGGTCCATTTCCATCAAGATTGCAGTGGCAAGAAGAAAAGCGGTCGTCGTCGCAAGCGCGAAGTCAACGTCCAAGCCAAGTCCACCAAATCCGCCAGCATGTGTACAGGATGCGGCTGCCGCATTTGTTTTTTCTGCTGGTATGCTAAGCTGTCAGACAAGGGAAAGATGCACCCTGTTCGTTTCACAAAACAACAGAAAAACAAAGGAAAATAATAAGTAGCCTAACTGAGGTCTTGGTTGTTACATTCGGTCAGATTTATTAAACTTTGAGATTTGTAAAAGTTAAGTGAGGTTATAGCTTCAATAAACAGTGCTTCAAATGGTATTGTTGTTGTTCACTGCTTTCAGTCATCTTGGCATCTCAGTTTCTTTTCAAACCTTTGTATTTGATCATTCCACTGCTGAATTACTTTCTTTTTCGATCCGGCAACATAGCTGTAAAAATTGCCAGTTTATGAGACAGTCACCAGCCGGCGAAATCAGCTTCATACGGGTAAAAGCGTTACAGAAAATGTGATACGTCTCTTCCCCTAAAACAGTTTACAATGCGTATGCCTTGAACTTCATACGCATTGCAACAGTGCTATCAGTCTAACTAAGTGGCGCCCAGCAATACCCAAAGAGACGTACTTTTATCAGGCAATCAAAAACTTGTTTTCGTACTTCAGCACCCGAATTCTCCTCACCTCACTCTACACAGGGAAAAGGGAAACTAAGTGAAATATGCCGCCAAATTTAAATGTGCTTTAGCCTGCGTAGCAAGCGTTTCCGTATGGAATTCCGCAGCATTTTCAAAATTAAGGATTGTAGAGGGCCGGGTGAGAGTTGGAGTGGAGCATTTAAAGAAATGGTGACTAAAAAAAATATCACCTACCCGATCCTCTTGGAGCAAAACATACTAATCCACCCCTTGCTAAAGGTTGAGAATAACGTGACCCAATACACCTCATTCCAAAATGGCGGAAAATACATTATTCTTTTGTCTCCATGTTAATTGCCTCTTGTTGCCTCGTTTTCAGCCAAATATTCCTTTGAATTCTGCAGATGGGATCGAGGCAGCAAGGGCTAATTAGGGCCAATTAGACAAAAGCAATGTATTTTCCGCCTTTTTTAAATAAGGTTTATCCCTGGGAGGAAATCTTTGGTGTTGTAATATCCTGCTATCCATAATCCTTTACGTGTGCGATTTTGCATTCTTCATTCTTAACACAGTTAAGGTTACTGCAAACCTTCGCGGGTGTCTTCCGGCAAATCTTCTCTACGCACGTTGTTTTTCAATAAATCCTAGCAAACTATATGTCACTGTAAAGCTTACAAAATGCAAAATCCGAAAGAGTACTTTTAAAAGACCTTTTTTGTTTATGTAAGAGCGCGCAAGCCGCCAAACGCAAAACTTACTGAGTTCGCCAAAGTGAATTACGTGCCTTCGCGTTATCGTGGACATCCAAATAAACTGCACTATATCAGTCAGGATATGATAGGCTAACAAAGTGTGTGAGGCTTTTTCGTTACTTTGATTGGTTCCTGAAAAATCTGTTGTAAAGTTAGACAATTGAAATATTTTCGATGGTCGTCACGCGCCGGGACAATACAAGAAAAATATGGGAATTTCGTAAAAGCCTCATACACTTTGGTGCGTAGATGTGTGTCTCGACAAAGTGGTTTATGAAATTCGCGGGAAAAGGAAAGCCAGAGCACAATATTTATTTTTTTTTTGACTCGGTTTTTTAATCATAACACTAAATCACCAGAATCCTGGTCTCGTGGATCGGCAAGAGAACGAAGCGTAAAAGCGAGCATAATCAAGAACGTCGCATAATAGCGCTAGTTAAAATCTTCAATGCGTCAAGCGATTAGACTGAATTCGCTGGGTGAAACGAACAAGGTTCTTCAATGCACACTTTTAGAAATGAGTTTGATGTGAATTACCGCAAAAGTTCGGTTAAATGAAGCAACACTTTCTATTTTGGTAAAGAGACAGTTTCCATAGCTTGACAGTATTTCGAAATTTTGGCTCCGAAGCCTGCTTAACGCGCGCTAACAATTCTAATAACTCGTTCGTTGAGAGAGACATCAGGGCTTAAAAGTTGGGGGTAATTTCGGTTTTATAAGCACGAACACATCCTTCCACAACACGCTTTATTTTCTGCAGCAGACCGACGACGAGTGCGTGTCACCGACGACTGCAGTCTGCGTATTCCATTATTCGAGATCCCGAATGAATTTTCCCCGCGAAAAATGTCAACAGGCTGCTGGACGCCTAGTGGGAATTATTGGATCGTGACACCTTTAGGTATTCAATAACTGGGCTTCCAAATCGTTCTTTTTGGCGTATCTCGCGTTCTTTTAATGATTTTGTGAAAAATTTTCGGCAATTTCAACTTTAACACTTATCGAACCAAAGAGCGAAAAAGTAAAATTTTGAAAAATCTGACCCGTGATTGTTTACAGTACCCTTAACTACACAAAAACATGACTCCTGAAGTTTCAGGGACGATAAATTGAGGTTACACTAAACAAACTTTAGGTGTAGAAACATTGAACGAAACATTGAACGAAACTATACCTTGTTTCAAGGTATGGTTTATTTCAATGGTTGTGCTGTCTATTGAATGAGGATTGAGACCATTTAGAATTATGGCACATGTTAAATTATTTCACAGAAGTTAGGTTCCAAATCAGTTTCTACGTGATCATCGAAACCTGTCTTTTAGTTTGGAATTGTTTGTGTTCAGTAAAATTCGCTACTGCTGTTTCACAACTGTCTAGTTAATGAAAAAGACTTGTTCTGTTGATAGAAAGTGCCTAACTTTTTCTTTGCGCTTTAGTTTACCAGCGCGATCCAAGTTTATAGTACTGATTTTCAAGATTAATTTCCTGCGCATTTTCACCTCCAGAACACGAGAATCGATTTCCTCGTTCTTTTTAGAAAATAAAGCGCTTCTGGCCAAAACGAACCACATCAGGTTTCTAACTTTACCAATACCTAGTTTATTTTTTTCTTAAGCATTTTTCCGGTCCGGAATCCGGAATCCTTTAATTTGATTGGCTGTTGACGCGCGTTCCGCCGGTCCAGTTTTTCCTATCCGGACCGGTTTTGCAAAATTTTTTACTTTGGTCACCGACGCCATTAAAGTGCCAAATTGGAAACAATAATTGCACAAAAACCATTAGCGGGTGAACAAAAACGTTATGTATTATACACGTAAGATATAGAAAATGGATTCAGACGAAAGTGGAAACGATGAAAATGAATTTTATTACCCAGACGAAGAAGACTACAACGAAATTCAACAACAAAACGAAAGCGGGGAAGACGAGCGAAACTTTAGCAAAATGAAAAAATAAAAATGTTATTTGCCGGCCTAGGTCGGTCCGTATAGGGAAAAACTGTGCCCTCGGTCTTGAGCACGGCCCTCGGCCTACGGCCTCAGGCCGTACCCAAGACCTCGGGCACAGTTTTTCCCTATACGGACCTCACGGCCGGCAAATAACATATATATATATGCGAAATACGAAAGAAATCGATTTTTCAACTACTGCCGCGATATTAAGATTTTGCTTGATTTTTACTGAAAGTAGCTCTTAATATCAAAAAGGGGGAAGGGATACACCATCTCAGACTAAAGAGCCAAAATGGGAACACCATCAAAGACGTGCAGGATCTAAAATGGGACCCCAGACAGCGGCAATTTATACCTGCATTACGTGGTATACCTTCCCTGGAAATGAGGGAATATAAACAATCCAAACCACAATACCGGGGCTAATTCCCCTACTCTCGAGCCAATCGAAGCTGTTTTCGCGGATCATATCGGACTTAACGAGTACGAGATCAAGTAAGAGTACGACTTTGGAATTTTAAACCAGTGACGTTTCCAGAAGCTTCCAGCGCCCTCATTCCTTCGTGTTTTTTACCAGTAAAGAAGGAAGTTCCACGAATGAGATTGGTATGTGACTTAATAAAATAAAGCCTCCAAACTGGAATTACAGTGAAACCCATTAAACCATGAACGCCTAAAATTATTTCTGGAATGTTTATTGTTCTGCGACCAATCAGATTCGAGACGTAACGTCAACAAACCGCAAGAGTAATTAGCTGAGAGGTTTCCATCACGAAACGAGTCGGTGGCTTTTGCGACCACAATAAATTCTCAGTTTCACCGCCGATTATTGTAGTAGAGCAATAATTGCTGTAGTTTCTGTTGGACCCGAGTATTCACAGCAAACACAAACACGCCTGCCGTTGCAGATACAAACATGCGTGCAACTTGCGTACCGTTGCAAAAATTTTGAAAAATTACACTCGCTTTTGATTGTCTATTTAGGTCTCAGTTCGGTAGTTGTGTTACTTTGGACGGACGGAATCGAAAACATAAAATGACGGCCAAAAACAAGCACGTTTTGAGGCAAAACCAAAGAAGAGATAAATGGGATTTTTATGCAAACACCGAAGGAAACGTATCTTTTTAAAAATATACTAAACGCGCGAATCGCTTCTACTAGGACTGGACATTTGTTCACTTGTGCCGTCTATCCTTCGCTCATACAGAAGCTATCTGAAATAGAAAAGAATAACAACTTCAGTATTTCTAAAGGGTATAAAAAAATTGAGAATCGTGAAAGAAAAATCCAGCTCGTTGTTTCATGTCCATAACGTAAAATGTTCGGCTAACGGCTTGCGTGACATCTTGGACGGAAGGGTTTTGCCGTGAATGAGCTTGATGTACTGTTCTCCGCACCAAAGTAGGGTAAAGGGAAGCTTTTGCAAAGCTTATTCAGTAAACTGTTTTGGTCAAACAGGGAAAAGGCTGAAACCTACAAATGATTATAACTGACAACACCGGAGAGGCCGTTTTTTTAAAAATCAAAAACTGAATACAATTATTCTGCTCCCAGACGCGCTGTGTAGCCGTGTCTGTTCGATTAGTTATCTCTTTTCAGTAAAATATCCTTTATAGTTATGCATGGTTCAATTCTACCTGTAACCATCCCCCCCCCGGGCATACCCCCGGGGATTTGCCATTTTTTTCTTACTTGGCGGTCTATTCCCCACCCCCGGGCACGCAAAAAGAGACAATTCCCCACCCCCGGGACTGCTCATCGACCACAAATACGTTGTTTTATGTACAAAACATAGATTACGATATTGATTTCCGTACAATAGCAAAACCAGACATTTTGACAAGAACTTAAACGCTTTTCTAGAGTTTCTTGAACGAAGGACACTACATGTATAATGTAATAAAAACATGCACTGACTATGTTTGAAAAAAAACTGAAGAAAAACCCTTAACTGCATACAGCTAGCGAGTAAAGAATTTCTGCCAAGTGATTTATTCTAAATATAGCACATACGCACATGAAGCCCGTGAACAAGTCGATGGCAGCATTTTAAAGGAGGTTTTGTTAGCTTGTTTCATAAGAATGAACACTGGACTGAGACCTCTGTTAAATACAAAGCCGTGCATCCGTTTTCATATAGAGTCTATTTAAGTCGTCTTAGTATATACATAATACGCTCACAGAAGAAATAAATCTTTGTTTGTGATGAACGCCAACTATTCGAGTACGCATCAAACGCACATTCGTTTAACAATTTAAAATAAAAGTACCTTCGAATACAGATTTT
Source organism: Siderastrea siderea (assembly GCA_964030785.1). Taxonomy (NCBI): domain Eukaryota; kingdom Metazoa; phylum Cnidaria; class Anthozoa; order Scleractinia; family Rhizangiidae; genus Siderastrea; species Siderastrea siderea. Next base: position 25,991,513 of record OZ034966.1, read on the forward strand.
AATTTTGAGAGATTATTTTCTCTAACCAGCCACAAATTCTAGAGATTCTCCCTGGAAATAGGCAGTCTTCTCCACGCGGTCCGGCGTCAACCGAGAAGTGACGTACTTCACAAGAACAACAAGAAGTTATTTTCGATTTGCCCCGCCCCCCTCCCCCCGGGACAAGACGGCTTCAAACAATTCCCCACCCCCGGGACCGAAGGGCTGGACTTGTCCCCGGGGTTGCCCGGGGGGGGGGTGGTAACAGGTAAAATTGAACCATGCATTATTCTCTGCTTATGCATAAACTCTGAAATAGAAAAAAATAACAATTTCAGAGTGTTTGTTAATCGGCAGTGAAACTGAGAATTCAGTCACTGCTGAGAATTTATCGTGGACGCAAAAGCCACCGACTCGTTTCGTGATCGAAACCTTTCAGTTAATTGCTCTGGCAGTTTGTTGCGGATACGTCTCGAATCTGATTGGTCCCAGAACAATAAACATTCCAGAAATAATTTTAGGCGTTCATGGTTTAATGGGTTTCACTGCCTTACTAGTATTTAGTCTCGTACTCCCGGTACTCAAATCTTAAGGTCCCGGTTAACCAAAATAAGTGATTTAAAAGTGCCAAGGAATTAAAGTAGCACTTGAAATTAACGCATGAGTATGCAGGATGCGACAGGCTTTTGTTTCCTTTTGTGTCATTTACGTTACCGAGCTTTCGTTCGTTTGTTTGGAATAAGCGGGAAGTTGGGCTTATGGAAACTTCGGAGAGACAAATTTCTACAAACATTTCTTGCGTAGGATATTTCGTACATGTTAAATGTCTGATAGCTGTCTCATAGGAACATAAAAATCTAATTAGAATTGTTTATGAATACATTATTCTTTTTTTTTGCATGCACGAGGAAATTAAAGCGAAAAACGAAAGAGTTCAAATATTGAGTAGTCATGCAAAACCTTGTCGTTGTAACTGGCTGGGGCGAAGCTTCAATAAACGTTGGTTTAAAATTCCTAGTCTGTTCATTATTTAATACTTATGTGAATATCGCCCCTATGGGAACATTCTCCACAAGCCCGCCCCTTCCCACAAGGAAACACATCCCACAAATGGACACCCCCCCATAGGGGATAACTTCCTATACACTTCCCACTAAGGAACTCTTCCCACAAGGTGACCTGCACCTCTCATAACGGAACACTTCCGGCACGGGTAAACTTCTCTTGAGAGGACACATTTCTCGGGAGAACATTTCCGAAACGGGATACTCCCATAAGAGAACGTTTTGCATAGGAAATATTTGCTATAAGGAGGCTTTCTATTATCCAAACCGCCCTAAAAGGAGACACTTCCCATTAAGGCAAACCTTAATTAAAGGGGACGCTCTCCGTTAGGCTACACATTCCTAAAAGGGGACACTTCCCATTAGGGCTCACCTACCTAAAATCATAAGGGAATCCTTTCCTTTAGGGTAAACCTCCCTTAGGGGGGGGGGGGGGGGGGCACGTTCCATTAGAGAACACCACCGGAAAGGGGGAAACTTTCCATAAGGGAATAGTTTTCATTTGGGTTAACCTCTAAAAGGGAACACTTCTCGTAAAGAAACACTACACAGGGGACACTTTTTGCAAAGAAAAATTACCTCTTACCAGTACCAGGAGGACCATGGTCAGGGGCTCCTGCCAGTACACAAAGGGAAACTTCTTACAAGGGTACACTTATTTTAATAAAGATAATCCCTCAGAAGGAGACATTTCCCTCAATGGAAATGTGCCTTAGGGCGTCTTCTTACAGCGGCATACTTCAGGGAAGGAAACACCTGTCGTAAAGAATGTCTTGCGCATGCAACTTGGACGCGTATTCCAGCATGGCGACCCTTCAAGTACAAAAAATCCTCTTGCAAGGGTACAAACACAAATTATTACTACCACATGACGTTATGAACCTCCAGTCAAAGTACGTCACTATCTAAAAGTATAATTATTGTTATAATCTGTTTGTTTTCGTCTCTCCCATCAAATACCGACCTCAATTAGTTCAAAATAGTTTTTCATGCATTTGACATTGATTGTTCCTGCTCGGTAAATTTCGCTATTGCTGTTTCACAAATGTCTTGTTAATGAAAAGGACTTGTTCTGTTGATAGAAAGTGTATCTTTTCTGGGCTCTCTTTGTCTACCAGCGCGATGCAAATTCCTGTGATTTTGACACTTGAACTCGAGAATCGATTTCCTCGTTTTTTTCTGGAAATCAAAGCGCTTCTGGCGACAACGAACCATATCAGGCTTCTAGTATCACCAATACCCGATTTATGTGCAAAAAATGAAAGAATTTGATTTTTCAACTTCTACCGCGAAATTGAGATTTTTGCTGGATTTTTACGGAACGTCGCTCGTAAGACATAAAAATGTATTAATTGCCGCAATTAACCTATGTCAACTCAGTAATCAGGCGTCAAATAAAGGTTAGGTTATTAGTTTATTCATGTTTATTCACTAGTTACAGGCAATTCTACTTCCGTCACTCGCTTCAGAACGGAGTGGACGATCGGCCATCTGTATCGATAAAGAATGATCACAATTATTTGAAAGATTTTATATCATGTAATTAATCTCAATGAGGTCTTTCTTCCCGGCTCATTCAGCTATGCTTTACCAGAATTGTTACTTTACTTCATCCAGCAGCACTTGTTGGGTGTCAGGCGTCTCACTCATCAATATTAAAACAGTCAAAAAAATTTAATTTAAAGGACAAAATTAATTGAATCTAACAGCCTAAAGCTTTAACAACTAAAACCTGCTCCGTTCAAAGGCGAATTTAATGAAGCACATGTGATATTTAACTGATTATGGTTATCTCCACCAACCACCACCACCACCGCTGCTGCTGCTGCTACTACCACCGCTGCTGCTGCTACCACTGCTGCTGCTGCTACCACTGCTGCTGCTGCTGCTGCTACTACTACTACTACCGCTGCTGCTGCTGCTACCACTGCTGCTGTTGTTGCTATCATCATCGTTGTTGTTGCCATTGTTGTTGCTATTGTCGTTACCGTTGTTGTTGCCATTGTTGTTAGCGTTATTGTTTCCATTGTTGTTGCGGTTGTCATTGTTGCAGTTGTCGCATTTGATCTCGATTTTGATGAAATTGTATTCCTTTTTGCTTTCATTGCTATCGCCATGACGCTTTTTGCGGCGCCTGGAAACTTTGTTCTTGTCATAGCCACTTTCAGCTTCCTGGACAACTACCTCCAGTCCTGCTCTACATTGTCCCATGTTGCTGAATTTCTTAACCTGGTGGCCAACTCATCTCCCAAAACACCTGAGAAGGGTTAAAACAGCATGTTCTCATAAAAACGATATTTCTTATAATTACCATTTTTGTTTACATCAGTGTTGGACGTAAAGTGAAACTTGCAGATTTTAAAACTGAGTACGTCTCTTAAAAGGACATCGATCTTTATGTTAAATGGAAGGTTTTTTTAAAATGCACATCAGGATATCTTTTTACGCCGAGCAGTGACTTCGAGGTGTTGGATACCTGATGAAACACTTTCGAGTTTTGATATGGCTCCTCAAACCATTCATAATTCTCAGGGAAATTCAAAGCAAAAGTTCGCAAAATTTTATGCTAATTAAGATCCGGTATCCAAACCACCGTCACGGTAGTGATTTCCTTTGTTTTCTCTTTATGAATTATTAATTTCAGTATCCATTTTCACCAACTTCAACTTCCATTTTCTAAAAAACAAACTTTCATTTTCGCAACTTCAACTTCTATTTAAAAAAAAAACCAAACTTCCATTCTATATAAAGATCAATGTTCGTTTAAAGCTTCTGTAATTAAGTCTTAACTTTATGGTAGGTGCTTATTTCCATTTTGCAGTTTTTTGACTGGTAGCAAATATGAAAACAACCGGTGTATGTTCTAGTCATTGATTTTGCAAACTTTGTCGGCACTGGGAGAATGATCAAAGTATTAAAACCCACACATAAACTTGTATTAATTACTCATGGTCGAAACACATTTCCCCACTTTGTTAGAAAATGTAAAATTAATTGATAGCTTCCTTCAGCTATAAATTTGGCGATGATATCGAAACACCTGAAAAACTGCAGATTAATTTCTAGTTCTATTTACCAGGCATCAAAGCATCCAACTCCTGTGCAATCTCCTGTATCTTTGAGCAGTTCACTACCTTGAAATAGAAGTGAGATTTCTGGAGAAGAAAAAAAATTATCAATTTTGCTTCACTGAAACTACACTGGATTAAAAAACAGTCATTTTTCAAAGAGACGGAAGGGACAATTTCGAGAGGCGGGGGGCGGGGGGGAGGTACTTTTGTGCCGCAGCTTATTGAAGAGTAACCCCCGTCACTGTTCCAAATTACGATAGAACCCAAGGACAAAGTGACAAAAGGAAAGCGGACAAAACGAGATTCTAAGTTTGCCGTCTCCGGAATTAATACACATTATAAATTGACAGATTTGCAGACAATTTTTATCTGTGATAAACATACATACAACTTGTTCTTATTAGTACCGAAAATAATTTATAAATATCATAATCAAGATCCTCTTGCCATAGTTCATCCCTGATAATCATGCACACAAACTACATGTTTTTCCCAGCAGTGAGACAACCCATTTGCTTTGATTCGTTATTAACCTTCACGCCGCCTTCACGCTCTTAGCTCATGGGGGAGATTATTGTATACAGATGCACCACTATAGATAAGTTAAGTTTTAGTTGGTTTCACTGTTCTTGTTATAGGGAAGAACCGCAGGTTTCATATGATTAAATTGTAAATGCAAGCACAGCAGTAACATACCTCGTAATTTGGTTTGTTATTCCAGGGACGTTTTACCAGCTTGGTAGTAACTTCCTTGCTGTAGCCATGGCTCTCGAGATCTGCGTTCTCTAACATTGCCTGCATTTCAGAAGCCGAAGCCTGAAAGTCACGGTTGTAAAGTTTGATCTCCATGAATTCTCCAGTATTGGCCTCTGTAAGTGGTCATAAACATTGTATATTTATTAAAAACGTACATTTTTTTCGTATGCCTTCTAAGGCCAAGTGCCGTTTTTAAATCCGTACTAATGAAACAGGAGGTTAACCATAGCAAGTGACCCCCTTCAAAATTACCGTCAGTTTCTAAGTATTCTCATAATTCTAAAAGTAACGATCTCAAACCAGCGACCCTGCATTAAGTTTTGCCTTGATCACCCCGAGCCTTTCTGTTTTCAGTGATTAAGGTACACTATTCAGTTATTTCTAGAGCTCAATGCTAGTACCAGTGTCTAAGCATCATAGTGTGACAGGATTTCTCAGAAAAGGAAAACGCTATTCATATAAGCACAATGCAAAAATGGATTTAACCCTATCACTGACACGACACTCATGGTATAGTATACAAGAAAAACCTGACCTGCAGTATTGGACAAAGAAACCAGGGCAAGTAACAGCACAAGAAATTCCGAAGTCATCATGTCAGACTTGAAAAGACTCGATCGCTTGTTTAGGAGCTAATTCCAGTGGTCATTTGAAAAGAGTTTCAAAGTGGGTTGAAATTTATAAGGTGTTTGTGTGAAACACGATAGTCTGTTGACCTAGTTTCCTTGTTTGTTTCACTTTCCTTTCAGTTGGCCGTGTTTATCACTCATTGTAACAATTTTCTGACACGTACTAACTCAGAAATTGATAGGAACACTGTTGCAGAAAGAAAGGAAATCCCACGATTCGATAAACCTGTATCAGTTACCTACTGTGTACTATGCACGTAGCCAGATGAAAATCGGTCAGTTCACTTTCCTTTCAGTTAGCCGTGCACAGTAATGCGATATTCTATTGAATTAGTTTCCTTGTTTGTGGTGTTAAGCTCGGCCGGTTTGCTTCAGTTTCACTTTCCTTTTAGTTGGCCGTGTTTGCATAACAATTTGCTGACACGTCCTAACTCTTAAGCACGTTCCAGAAGTTAAATTGATCGCTGGTAACACTGATACAGAAAGAAAGGAAGTCCAACCCCCTAAACCTGCATGTTACCTACTGAAAACAGATACAACAACCTTTATTTGCGTGACTATAAATCACCACAGTAACGTTATTCAGGCCTTGCCGGGGGCGGGGGGCAGTAGTGGGATACCAATATACCTCATTTCTTTCCCCTGGGATATCAATATACCTTAAAAATGCAAAAACGTTGATAACAAATACCTAAAATTAATGTAATACAGAATACCCTATACCTGAAATTTTTGGCAAAAAATACCGAATACCTTGGTATAAAACACCCTAGATAGCGCATACTCAAAACCCCTGGCCGAGCTTGGGTATTGCAAAAGCAAAGGATGATAAAAAAACACAATAGAAAAGGCAGGAAAAAAGAATTGAATATCATTAAACTTGACTGATTACAGACTGTTTCGAAAGTCAAAACAGAAGCAAACAAATTTAATAACTGCGTAGTGAGAAAATAGTCACTGGAATTCGGGTTCTATTACCCAGTACGTTAAAAAGTCATCTCTAATCGATGAAAAATTAGGACACAGAAAAAGAAAAAGAATTTCATCTTTGATATTACTGAGACCACAAAGAGTGCAAAGTCTTTCACACCTAGCAATTTCGTTGTATGTGCAGGTTTCGATCTTAACTGCAAATTTGTGGTTACTTATCAGTCGCAGGTTTAATGCACTGCGAGTGTATAACTATTTTTAAATCAGTCAGAATCAGTCAGTTCATTTTCCTTTTAGTTAGTCGTGTTTGTAACGCGATGCCAACTCCATGACTTAGTTTCCTTATTTGTTGTTGCTTTAGTTTCACTTTCCTTTCAGGCTGGCCGTGTTTCAGTGTAATGGAATTTAAATGCTGACACATTTCAGAAATTGATAGAACACTGATGCAGAAAGAAAGGAAGGCTGACCTGCTAAACCTGCAAGTTTTAATTACCGTCCTGTACACTGTGCACGAAACTAAGATCAGTGAGTTCACTTTCTTTTCGGTTAACCGTGTTTGTGCAACCGGTTTCCTAAGACGTTTTTTGGAATACGGTATTTTCTCGATTGAAACGCGGGTTGCTTTTATTTAAAACTAGTCCTCCTAGGCCCGGCGTTTATGAAAAGGAGTATTTTTCATCATTTTTGATAGGCTTAGTTTTTTGGTGCTGAACACGTTAGGTTCACTAAAATTACAGCAAAATATAGCACAACATTGCACGAGACATGCAGGGAACGTTGGAGGGATTTAGTGGGGGCCTTATGCGCCACATGGCGCGAAGAGGCTTAAGTAAGTAGGTAACAGCGCAACATAAGTAACACAGGAATAAAATTTCACCGATTTCTTTAGTGATCGACACCATTCAAAACAAGGCTTGAAAATTGCGTGCTAAAGTACACTACACGCCAACTTCCTTTAGTTGTAACGAGCGAAATAAATTGAGCTGAAGTAATGTAGTAGTTCATGAACCCTTTTCCAAATTGCAATAACTAATTTTCGAGAAGAATCGGAATAACAAAAAGGTTCAGTTCCAAATTAACGCCGGACCTCAAATAAACGCCGGTACCTCGAATAACGCCGGGAGCGTTTATTTTATTTTTGATGGCCGTGTTGACCCGGCGTTTATTCGAGGCTCGTCGCGTTTAATCGAGAAAATACGGAAGCTACTTGTTAGCAAATAGTTCTGAGTTTCCTCGTAGCACGTTTGGTGGGAATACCGTTACAGAAACAAAGAATAGCACGCATCCCTTTGGAACGTCAAACTAGTTGCTGTTACAGTTATTCATGTCACGTAAGACCAACCCATGACTAATGTCTCTGTACACCATGCGTATGTATACTGACCTTAGTTAAGTTCAGTGCTGAAAAGAGCAAGCAGGAGAGATGGAGCGACTCATTTAACGCCTTATTATACTTGTTTCCTGTTGAAAAAAGTAATTCGTTTCTTAAAACAAGACTCGGGGACGAAGCTCCCCTGTGTAAAACAACGACCATTCAAGAGAGTCAAAAGCTTTTTCAAAGTCTATAAAGAGCAACAGACTTGGGATGTTTTGTTGTGAAGTGTAAATTATGATACTATCAATCAGTCTTATATTTCCTCCAATAAATCTTCCTTTTAGGAAACCAGCCTGAACATGATTGACAAGTTTTGGAATAACCGCTTTTATTATTCCACTCTTGCGCCATTTTACCATATAAGGTCAAGAGAACGCGCAAAATATGCCACGGTATTACACAGTAAAATTATGTATTGCACTGCAAAATCCAGGTTTCACAGGTTTTCTGACCGAACGACTGGAAAAACCAAATTTTGATGTGATTATTTCAAGTGGAATAATAAATCCCTTATTTGATGGTTTGACATATAATACACGCGGACATTTTGCTCATTGCTCGCAATTTTCCTCTCCCCTTTGGGGCTCGGAAAAATACTTCGCAACTCGCAAAATATTCGCGCGTATTATATGTTAAACCATCGAATAAGATGTATTTATTCGATTTGAGATTGCCTTCGTAGCTATTTTATAGTCACAATTAAGGAGGGTTATTGGACGCCAGTTTTTGAAAAATTGCGAATCAGAATCTTTTTTTGGTATGAGTTTAATTATTCCTCGTATCTGTACGCGTAGGCGTAGTTAAAAGCATTAATTAAAAGAGAAGACAAGTCATCCCAGAAAGTCTTATAAGACTCCGCAGAGCTGGAAATCCAAGATGTTTTAATATGTTCGCGTTAAAGTTCAATTAATTCATTTGCCGATATGCATAAGCTAAGTAAACGAGTTTATTGCTTTTTCTAAAAGTCAAAGCTACTTTTGTTTCATCTTGGTACGTGAATTATTTGGTGCTTTCGGAAATTAAGCCCCTTTCCAATAAATGATGAACATGAAACGTGCCATACAAAATTTTTGAAACTTTATTAAATACGGGCAGAAACTCATAAGGACTTATGAGTTTCTGATACGGGCCAATAACAGTCGCATCGAGAACGAGCGAAACGTGTCATAATAAGAACTTAGGACGATACACTCGCATGATAACACAACGCAATCTTACGCTCACACAGTCCAGTTGACGATCTGTTTTAAAATCAAACGGCAAAAAAATGATTATCTGGGTTTTAGCTGTTTTATCAGAACTAAAGAGCATTTCCTTGTGCACAAGTGCAGTACGTACAATAAGTCAATAAACATCCCCGAACGTTGATTTGTAAACATCTCGAAAATCAAACTAGAATACCGAGCCAACAAAAATAAAATAAGAAGACCTTTATTTCTTTTGTTATGAACATTTCAGTGTAATCATGAAGCAGTAACAGGCGAACGCAATATCGTACTCACATGCACTACGTAAGCTCCATAGCCTTTTTGTGTCAACAGATCGTGTCAGCATTTTCACGAGCATTTTCGCTTTTCATAGAATTCTTTTGATCAGCGTTTGGTTGCCTAGACACTACACCGCTGACCAAAAAGCCCAAGGTTTCTGAAAACCACACCCTTCGTTACACCTCCCCTCACCGAATAAACCTCCCAACTCCCAAGCAAACCGCTGCCGTAACTTTCTCTTGACTCAGGAACCCGTACCAAACTCAAACAAAACAAACTATCAAAGTCTGAAAGATGCTGACAAAGATGCGGACGCATAGGTCTGTACTGCGTCCGCACACAAATACTTCTCTGCTGTTTAAAAACAGGTACTTTGCAACGCGCAAAATTTTCCCGGGTAAGTGAGTTGTCCCAAGCTATAACTACAATGCTGAAGCTTTTACAAGGAAAAACCTTATCCCGCCTGCTAGGGTTACCCTAGTACCCGTAGGAAAAGAAAAGAGACGTGATAGGGCTAGGGCAACCAACACAAAAAGAGGTTTTAACCAATCTTTGAATTTCTGCCTTTGCTTAATGTGGTCCTCTAAAATTGCGAAATTAAGACTCTGCGAAAAACACATTTCCCGTGATAAGGTAAATCACTGCAATAATCAAAATAAAGATCACTTTTAACCCGGGTTCAACTCCTCGCCACACTTGTAAATAGCCAACTGGTCTGCCTCCTGCCAGTTGGGATTTTTAACTTGTTATGTTCAGTTTCAAATATTTGTTTCTAAGGTTTAAATGCTCGGCCCCACTAGCACTTTGCTATAATCACTTGCCGAGGGTAAATAAAGGATATTTATTTTTAACCATGATTTTATTTCTGATCTGCTTTTTTTACTACTTACAAGCAATTCTACTCGAGTGACTTAAAGCTGGTGCCTTGACAAAACTACTATTAAATCTTCGCTTTCGTTCGTAATCAGCTAATTATAATCCCAGGTCCTTCCACGGCCACCCCGGAGTTTCAACGGCTTTATTTACGACCGATACTGACGCTGACACTGACACTGACGCTGACCCCCCATCCACGGCGCATTAGACGTCGCGGAGAGGCTTTCTTGATGCCACTGGGACTGTCAGATTCTGTAAACAGAACTTCCATTCCCACTTTACATCTGCCTGCGTTTTCCAAATGCCTGGTTTTCACTTCCTTTCTCAACTTCATGGCCACCTCGTGTCCAAAAACACCTGAGAAAGATGATAACAGCACGTTATCAAGAATAAAAGGTGATGTTACAGGCGACGATTCGCAACGACAAGCAACTCAGCGTCGACTTTCGATGCATGTTACACGAGACGATTTTTAGCGCAATGTGAACGCGAAATCCGTTGGCAACAGACACGTTACACGGGACGATTTTAGCGTAACGAGGGCAGCGGATAGGGTTCTGAGAAGGCGTTGCACAAAAAATTGCGCGGAAAATCGTTCAGGCACTGATGTTACACGGCATCAACTTTCAATTGGTTTCCTGAAAAAATAATCTGCCATAGATTTGTAATGAAATTTGGCACAAATATTCAAGTTGTGTAGGTTCTAAATTGCAATAAAAATTTAATGGGGTGGGGGGTCACCGTGCTCGTTTTAGTCTGCTGACGAATACATTGTTTAAAGGTATATCCAGGCAATAACCGCGCAAAGCCAATATGCTCAATATTTCCACGGCAGATTGATATTTCATGTATAAGCTGGCTTTACACATATGTCTAGTCGTACAAAACATGTCCGAAAAGTTTCAAATTTACTGGACACTCAAAAAGTAGACGGTGACGACAGTAGCTTGATGTGCGGTCCTCTACCCTGAATGGCTTTATGGATTTCTTTAAACTGAGCAAAATCTGATCATAGGTTTTTGCCAACTTTTTTTTTATTTTGCGTTGGGAACACTGTGTTGATTGAGTTTCACCGTCCTCGTTTAGGTTAAAACGACCATTTAATTCTCTGAACATCTCGCATTTCATACAAAACCTACTAGCGCGTAGGGTGCGCTCGTGTGCGCGCTAATCACGCAAAAAATGAAGCGGAGAAGGATCGCAATGCGATTGAATGGAATCACCTTAACTGCAACATTATTGCGTTAAAAATCTTAGCTTCGTTGCGAATCGCCCCTTGTAGCATCACCTTAACGCTCAGCATGCAATCATCCGAATATGGATGCACGCGGGAGGTTGCTAAACACGAACAAAGTGTGACTCTAGCTTCTTACGTGCTTAGAGAACTCCCTAAGTCTACCAAAACAATTTAACTCGATGATTGCACAGCTGGTACGCTTACCGTTTTTTTTTAATTAACATAGCGTCAGGAAGTTTGTTTTTTTTTTTTGCGATGCAACCGCGCGTGTTTAAGCTTTCCGGTCTGATGCAAATTTAACGTGTGCAAAACTTGCGTCATCACCGGGGAAAAGGTTGATTAAACCTCCCGTTGCTGGATCAAACAAGTTTAGTATAATTGCTCAGGTGATTATAGAGAAGTGTGCGCACTGATTGATTGAGGATTACGAATCACCCGGCGCGAGGTGATTATAATACTGAAGCACTAATTTTCAAAATGGTGTGTGACTACCCAATTCTAGATGATTGGAGTGATTTTTATCATTAGCTTGCAATTTTAGACGGAAAGAGGACTTGCCTGGTGTTCTTTTCTGTTACTGTGGGGTTCTTTCACCAGCTTGTTAGTAACTTCCTTGGTGTAGCCGTGGCTCTCGAGGTCGGCCTCCTTTAACGCTTCTTGTACCTCCAAAGCCGAGGGATGGAATTTGCCATTGTAAACCTTCACGTTTAACATTTCACCAGTATTGGCGTCTGTAAATAGATGACTTTTTCATGAAAACCTTCTTATAATTCTAATAAGTATATTTATTCCAATGATCAAAATCAACAATCTACTAGAAGTTCAACGTAGTATACATCTAACCGAGGGCTTTGTATAATAACGGATGCACATTGCATTGTCGACTCTTTATTTTTTTTCTTTTTGACGAATTTCGTATGCTGTTAAAAATTGGCTTTTTTAAAGTAGCGTAAGAAAAAGGGCTTGAAAATCTTTCCTTTACTTGTTTTAGTAGATTTAGCCTTGCCTGAAAAAAGGCAATTTTCATGTCTATCGCTAAAAGAAAACCGAAAACCCAATGAAGATTTTAGACGTCAGCTCAGTAAAATTACATAGAGAAATAACTTTTAAAGGCATAGTTAGATTGTTCTTTGTCGAGAGAAATTCTATCCAAATGAAGAATAGGTACAATATTTTACCTGCAGAGGGAGACAATACGGCCAGAAGAAAGACAAATGATATACGAGGAGAAATCATCTTGCTGGGTCACTGATCCGCTCGGAAGCTATCTCGTGAAACCAATGATTTTCAGTGCACTGATGGCTCTCTTTTATGCCCAATGTAGAATACTGATACAGCAATGTTCAAAATTGATTGGACGACGCATATTTATCTTTTAGATTATTTCGGACATAATTTTATTTACATTTAAAACGCGTAAGACTCATCTTAGGAACACGTTCGCTTTTATTTGCAAGGTCTACTTTTCCGGCCATGCGCATGAGGTATCCACTAAAAATTATAATATTTATTTAATAATTAATGGGACAGAAAAGAAGCATTCTATTCAAGCAAATTATTCTCAACCAGTATCTATAAAGTTAGTATTCGACAAAATAAAATGCGTGAACGTCCATACTGGAATTATTGTTACTTCAGCGTTTACACTAAAATTTTTGATAGAGGCTTATGGCTTATGTCCGCCACTAAGAACAATTAATTATAACACTTGAGACTAATGTAAATAATGAAAGTGCAAGTCACTTTAATAGAATCTCTTACGCTGTTGGAATACCATAACAATTCAGATTCTCTTACATTGTATTAAACTTATTCTTTCTTCAGTATCATGCCTTAAGAAATAGAAGCGTTTTGATGATGACATTTCACAAATGGATTCACATTTTAATTTAAACATACACACTTTTGCTGCCGGAAGTGGTAGCGAGCGAGAGTCACAAAATGTATATCGCACGCCCGAGCCTGCCACCAACGGCTGGGGAGGCTGCTGTCTGTAATTCATAAAAATACACATGGCTGTATTCCAACGCGTTAAGCAACAAATATTCTCTATCTTCCTATTTGCACATCACAATTTTATAATTTAAACATTGCATTGAAATATTTTCTTGAAAATTGCTACACTAATCCAGCAGAGTCGTACCACGCAAGCCATCGGCAGTTTGAAACCTTTAATTAAGGAGGAGCTAGAGATAAATAGGTGGAAAGTCTTTTCCTTATGATCGATTGAATTTACGATGTTATGTGCTCGCAACAAAAATTTTATCCAAATGTCATTTTATATGTCTGTTTTTCAAGAAAGTAAACCTTGGCAAAACGTAGCAAAATTAAACAGATGCGAACGCTGGATTAAGTAAGAAAATTTTCTGCATGTACTCAGAATCAACAAATACTATAGGTGATCAGTTTACAAGTTGAAATCCTTTAACCAAATAAAACCTTACGAGCTTTGCTGAACAGATGTTTTCAGGCACATTTGAAGCTGTAGTATTTGCTTTTTCCGCCGAAGTATTTACTTTCATTTTCGAGGAAGCTTTACGGCTGTTTAGATCTCTTGCCTTCCTTGCTTGTAGCTAGCCGGGTCAGTAATTGTGAATAGCTGACGCGAAAAAGTCAGTGTACTTCGAATATTTTGCCTTGGCCACTCGAAAATTGTTCAAATATATGTTCTCTCCATGACATAAGGAAATGTCTGAAAATGATTATTTTCTGTAATATAACAAACTCGCTAGCTTTTCCTTTGACTTGAAACAGATGAGGAGGAAGCAATTTTAAACTATTGGCAAGCAATACCAGCTTCTGGGGAAAACAAAACGTTTTGATTTTACACTCCTCTAGTTTCCCCCAGCCATTCGCGTCCGGCCTCCGGCATGCGAGAGAATAGTTTACTTCAAAAGACAAAAATTGACTATTTGTTCCGGTGAAACAAACAGCGAAAGTGGAGTCTGTATGTACAACTTACAGTCAACGGTGGATGTTACTAAAACGGGGAATGGGGAATGGGGAATGGGGAATGGGGAATGGGGAATGGGGAATGGGGAATGGGGAATGGGGAATGGGGAATGGGGAATGGGGAATGGGGAATGGGGAATGGGGAATGAGAAATAGTGGTCAGCGGTAATACCTAAAAAATTAAGTTGGAGTCTGCGCAGTACGGCAAAGAAACGAGGATTGCACGTGGAGAGCGAAAGATGGAAGGTAAGAATATTTATCTGTCAGTTTTTCCCGAGTTTTTGGGATTATTGAGTTTCTGTTTATTAAAATTAACCAAAAATATTGATTTGCAGGTAATGAGAGTAACGATGATATTTAGGATCACGAGGTTATCGTTATCGACAGGTTGGAATAAAAAGATTCATATCACTTTGAGTACAGTCGCTTCGAGTGTTACAGTGAAACCCATTAAACCATGAACGCCTAAAATTATTTCTCGAATGTTTATTGTTCTGCGACCAATCAGATTCGAGACGTAACCGCAACAAACCGCAAGAGTAATTAGCTGAAAGGTTTCGATCTCGAAATGAGTCGGTGGCTTTTGCGTCCACGATAAATTCTCAGTTTCACCGCCGATTAACAAACACTCTGAAATTGTTATTTTTTTTTTCTATTTCAGAGTTTATGCATAAGCAAAGAATAACTATAAACGATATTTTACTGAAAAGAGATAAATAATCGAACAGACACGGCTAGGTGCGCGTCTGAGAGCAGAATCGAGAGCAGAATAATTGTATTCAGTTTTTGATTTTTTAAAAAACGGCCGCTCCGGTGTTGTCAGTTATAATCATTTGTAGGTTTCAGCCTTTTCCCTGTTTGACCAAAACAGTTTACTGAATAAACTTTGCAAAAGTTTTTCTTTACCCTACTATGGTGAGGAGAACAGTGTATCAAGCTCATTCACGGCAAAACTCTTCCGTCCAAGATGTCACGCAGTTTCACCGCCGATTATTGCAGTAGAGCAATAATTACTGTAGTTTCTGTTAGACCCGAGTTTTCACGGCAAACACAAACACGCCTGCCGTTGCAGATACAAACATGCGTGCAACTTGCGTACCGTTGCAATAATTTCGAAAAATTACACTCGCTTTTGATGGCTATTTAGGTCTCAGTTCGGTAGTTGTGTTACTTTGGACCGACGGAATCGAAAACATCAAATGAGGGCCAAAAACAAGCACGTTTTGAGGAAAAACCAAAGAAGTGATAAATGGGATGTTTATGCAAACACCGAAGGAAACGTATCTTTTTTAAAATATACTAAACACACGAATCGCTTCTACTAGAACTGGACATTTGTTCACTTGTGCCGTCTATCTTTCGCTCATACAGAAGCTATCTGAAATAGAAAAGAATAACAACTGCAGTATTTCCAAAGGGTATAAAAAAATTGAGAATCGTGGAAGAAAAATCCAGCTCGTTGTTTCATGTCCATAATGTAAAATGTTCGGCTAACGGCTTGCGTGACATCTTGGACGGAAGAGTTTTGCCGTGAATGAGCTTGGTACACTGTTCTCCTCACCATAGTAGGGTAAAGAAAAACTTTTGCAAAGTTATTCAGTTAACTGTTTTGGTCAAACAGGGAAAAGGCTGAAACCTACAAATGATTATGACTGACACCACCGGAGAGGCCGTTTTTTAAAAAAATCAAAAACTGAATACAATTATTCTGCTCTCGATTCTGCTCCCAGACGCGCTCCTAGCCGTGTCTGTTCGATTATTTATCTCTTTTCAGTAAAATATCGTTTATAGTTATTCTTTGTTTATGCATAAACTCTGAAATAGAAAAAAAATGACAATTTCAGAGTGTTTGTTAATCGGTGGTGAAACTGAGAATTTATCGTGGACGCAAAAGCCACCGACTCGTTTCGTGATCGAAACCTTTCAGCTAATTACTCTTGCGGTTTGTTGCGGTTACGTCTCGAATCTGATTGGTCGCAGAACAATAAACATTCCAGAAATAATTTAGGCGTTCATGATTTAATGGGTTTCACTGTAACACTCGAAGCGACTGTACTCAAAGTGATACGAATCTTTTTATTTCAACCTGTCGATAACGATAACCTCGTGATCCTAAACATCATCGTTACTCTCATTACCTGCAAATCAATATTTTTGGTTAATTTTAATAAACAGAAACTCAATAATCCCAAAAACTCGGGAAAAACTGACAGATAAATATTCTTACCTTCCATCTTTCGCTCTCCACGTGCAATCCTCGTTTCTTTGCCGTACTGCGCAGACTCCAACTTAATTTTTTAGGTATTACCGCTGACCACTATTTCTCATTCCCCATTCCCCATTCCCCATTCCCCATTCCCCATTCCCCATTCCCCATTCCCCATTCCCCATTCCCCATTCCCCATTCCCCATTCCCCGTTTTAGTAACATCCGTCAACGGTGATCTTCACTTATGCAAAGATTCTTCAATTCGCCCTTCAGTAAATGGAACCTTAGGTTTTCTCTGTAAGCAAACATTTTTATTTCAGGGTGGTCTACCCGGGCGATAATTTTTACATGCAGTCCTAACGAGAGTGATATTTTATTTTGCAGCAATTTTAAGAGCGAGTTCAAGTCGCCCGTACACTACCGGCGATTTTCGGTGATCTTATTCATTTCTTTTTGTACCCCTACCACAGTAAAATAAAGAATTTGTTTTTTTTTAATTGTAAACACACACTACCACATGAATGATTCTGCTCGAAGTAAGGGCATCTTGACAAATTTACACGAATTCTCGACAGTTGATTTCGTTGTTCCGTCTGGAATGCCCCCTGATTGGTTTTCTGCTATAACTATAATTAAATAAAGAATTTACTTTACGACTTTGTATTGCTCGATTTCTCGGTTCTTACTGCCAGTACTCATGGACTGTATTTGGATAGTTGTATCAGTTCGTAATGTTCAGGCGAATTGCTATCAATAGTGCTTCTGCGATCAGGAAATATGCTTGTTTTTTAGGTTTACTTTACTCAGTTATAGTAGAGGCTGGTTCACAACCTCGTTATTTATGCGGTGCCGGGTCGTGGCCATACAAAGCAACTTTTCTCCTTTAGTGTGTGAAGCCATGTAAAATGCCGACCTAAATTTTAATTTAAGAAATACAATCAACTGGTGTACACCAGCCGTCAAGAAATGTTTTGGGCCCTGAGCAACCCATTTGGCATTAAATTTGGCTTGCCTGGCGAAATCGTTGAGGCTACTGAATCAATGATTTTTTTTTTCAGGTTTATCTCGTACCTTGATTGCTTTCAGAAAGTTCTAGGTTGCTCTTAGAGAAAAACAATACCGTCGTGGAAAGTGATTTATGTCTTCCTTTAACTCCTGCCAATTACAGTTCACGCAACATAGCAAACGGCATAACAAGCTGGAGACAAAATTTTATTAAAATGAAGTTTCTAACAAAATTTTTGCCTCATTTCCACAAGCTGGTTGGTTTTTACTAGCGTGCGCCATTAAAATGAACTGACGGTTTTAAAAATGACCGCGGGAAAAGATTCTTAAGAGCCAGTGTCTGTAAATATCGAAAACCCGGCGCCAGTTGTGAAATTTTCAATTCCTTCATATTTTGCCTAAATAAACCCTTTAGTGAGTTATTTTCGAAAATACAATTAAAAGTTCCTAAAGCGCTTTAGTTTTTTCAAAATCGAGGAAAGTCTGAAAATCGCCATTTTGGCTTCCCGCCGCTATCAAAAAAAGGGTAAAATGGCGCATTTTCGTTCGCTCGTACAGCTAAACGCAGTAATGTTTACCAATGTACTTTTAGCAAATCATAACACCATTCCTGCTCTTTCCAAAACTGTAGTTTATTTGGGAAAAGCTTTTAAATTTTGTATCTTTCTAGCTGTTTTATCTACCCCGCTCTAAGCGCTTCAGCGGATAAGCAAATTTTAGCTAATTTCTAAACCATAGAAAGCCCACTGGTACATTGAATTCCAAGCCGAAACTACAATGGTCGTTAAGCTTATACTTCATATTATGCTGTGTGAAATTTTTTCCGCGGCCCGACAAAAGTGTCCCATTGAGAGACGGAAACGATGAGTCAATTTTGGCAACGCGACCAATTTGTACTACAAACAAACGTCACTATAAATAAACCCAACATCAATCAAAAATCAGCTCAGAAAACCTTCTACAGTTCAATAGCAGACATCAGACACATTGTAACTTAAAATACTTTTTATTTTGATGAAAAAACATCCTCCTACCTTTGGGTATTCGTCGTAAAATAGATGCTAAAAGAAGAAGCTTTGATTCTAGCTTTCGTTATCCGACACCGAATAAATTACATCTCAACCACAGGTCGAAAAGTCAATGCAATCATCTGTTCGTCACAGAAGGGTCGTATTTGAGCATTTCCCTCCTTGTACTGCAAAATAACATGTTTTATAGCAAGGAAATTAACTTATTATCTTGAAAAGTTAACATTCCTGGAACTTTAAGCGTTCTTAAAAACAAACATCTGTTTCCACTCGCTTACATTTGCGTGACAAGAATTCGCTTGCTGCTAAAGCGGCAAACTGTATCGAAAAGATAAAATGCAGTTTTCCATAGATTAAAACTGCTCATCGTAGGGAATTTATTGCAGAATTTGCGTTGACTAGTTACTGGCAGCGAGGAGGACTTAAAGTCCTAAAAATAAAACAGTGACAGACTAGTGAAAGCCAGTCATTTGAAATTAATTGCCAGGCAGTCTGTCCAACTGAAATACCCTTCTTCTGAGGAAACACGACAAAGTCTAACATGGTAAAACTTACCAAGGTGGTTGAAAGATGATCAACTTGGCTGTTAGTATTCTGGTAAAATAATGCGAATGTGTTTCTTGCCTAGCTAGTACTAAAAGGTTTAAGACGGCCATGTCAAAGAGCCTGTGGTGACAAAATTTGTTTTAGCGTGATTCGGGATTGGGGCGAACGCCGGGGAGTGGGTGGGGGTAAGGGGAAGTCAGGGCTTTCGGAGAGAAAAATATGCAGGTGTTACACTAAAGGCTACATTACTGAAATGATATCAATAAAGAAAGTTACAAGGCACATTGATATTTTTGTCTGTATTCTCGTTGTTATTTTTATAATAACGTTAATCGACAATGATCCCTTAACCAGTGATATAAAAAAAATTTATATTTTAAAAAATCTATTTGTATACATATACTCTGTCAGACTAATTGTTTTACTGTAACCTGAATCGAAAGTAAGAAATAATTTGTATAAAATCATTTTTCTTTCGTAAAACCCTTCCTGTTGCGGTAATATTTGTTTTTCGGCATGAGCTTTACAAATCAATCTTGCAGTGTTATTGTGTGGTCTTGTTAATTTACTCCACAGAGCAACTACAACAATCTACTAATTCTTGAAGAAGAGAAATGTAGGGTACATTCCTCCGTACTGGCGGGGTTGGTGCTTGAAGTTCCAAGGCAACCCCACCTTTAACTTTTATATTTCCTCAAGAGAAAATAAACTAAGGCACACTGATCGTACTGATCGACAACAATAGGGTGGGTTGATATGAGGGGAGGAAAGCACGGTGTCTCTGGCTGTAGAGAAGTTCACTTGCTCTTCTACGGCAAGCACATCTTGCTCCGTCACCTGCACCTTTTGCTGACACGCTTTCGCTGCCAAACGAGAGAAGAAGGATGAAATTTGCTGGGCAAACAAGCTCTCACCATTTGGGCCCTATAGGGCCCAAATAGAGCTCGACGCAGTGCCTTTGGCGACGACATCGGGGTCTAGTTTCTTCCCGGTGCCTTGACCGATGTCAAACTTAGCTTTTAGGTAAGACGTAGGTAAAATGTTGCCTGACTTTGAATTTATTATTCCTTGGAATAATCAATTGCACAAGTTCGAGTTTGGCGATGGGGAACTAAATGTGGAATGGCGAGCGTATGGCATTGTTTCAGGAAAGCGTTTTGTGGTGAACAAAAATACAGGTCAGTCGCTTTACGTTTGTTATTTTATGATTTTAGAAAGATAGTATGTTGGTATTGAAGGGCTCTATAACTGTTTTATTTAAGAGAAAACGAATTTTGAGATGAAATTTCATACAGAAACGTCTTTATAAATTGAAAGTCAAGCAACGTTTTACCCTAGGGTGTACAAGGGAAGGGGCCTTGGATGGCACTCCAATGACATTAGTAGTTATAGAGTTGGCGGTTCTAGACCACTTTCTTTGAAAGTGTTCTAAAACCAAGCCAACTCTGTAACTACTTTTCCATTAGATGAAATCTATATGTTTTTTTTATCACATTACTCCATCACGGCAATAGACCCCCCGGCATGCTAAGTATTTGAATGGCTTGCGAAGCAAGACGTTCAAAGACGACGCACGGGGATGGGGGGGTCGTAATTGCAAAAAGCGCCAAGGCGGGAAGAGCTCGAAGAGCGATGGGCGCTTTATTATGTGATTACATTATGTGATGGAGTCATTTTATGGATAACTATATACTAGATCCATTTTTTAAGCATTGGGGAACAAAAGCGGAGCTTTTGTGAGGCAGTGAATTGATCGCTTTGCGATCAAGAGGGGAAGTTTCTTTTTGCGATGCTGGTTCCATTTTATGGGGAACTATATGTATTTTATTACATGGGCTGAATTGATTGGATTTGGATACTATATGTTGTATCTCATGATGCATCCAATGCATTATTCAATCACGTGATTCCACACCACAGGAAGTCTTTCTAAGAAACAAGTCTTGGCATGTCTGGTGAAAACAGGAAGTTTATGATGAAATGGGACTTTCCCGATGAGTCATCAGATTGTCATGTAATATCAGATGAACTTGTATTTGAAGTAAAGTTTGTCAGTAAAGTTTGTCAGTAAAGTTTGTCAGTAAAGTTTGTCAGTAAAGTTTGTCAGTAAAGTTTGTCAGTAAAGTTTGTCAGTAAAGTTTGTCAGTAAAGTTTGTAGTGAACAGAAAAGCAGACTGTGTTTGCGGAACTTGTATTTACATAAAAAAATATCTCATATAATAGTATAGAATGAATTGTAACAAGGAATTACATGATGAACTGAAAGAATCAGGAGATATTGTTTGTCCTTTTTGTGACCAAAAATTGGAAGATTCTAATGAAAAACCACAAGATCGTTTAGTGAAATATTATTCATGCTGTGATAATCAGTATATTATTAACGACGATGGGATGTTAGCATGTCTAAGTTGTGGTGTAGTACAAGGATATAATTATGTGAAAGAATATGTTAATTTTTATGAGAACAGACATCGATTTGTGCGAAAATCTGTTTACTGTAGAAAATACCATGTTAATAACATGTTGCTGAAAATCCAAGAAAAATACGACATAAAATTATCCAACAGTGAGAAACATAAGATTGATATAATCTATGCAGAGATTGGTAAGATTATAAATGAAGTTAATTGTACAAGGAAAAGAATGATTAGCGTTAATTTTATTATGAGAAAGATATTCAAGATGATGGGAATACCTTACAAAAATATTCCAATTAGTAAATCGAAAAAAACATTAGCTTTTTACAATCGATATTGGGTAAGTATTATGTCTCTTATTGGTGATAAAATAAAATCTATTATTAGATGAATACCTTATTATATTTCTTTTCAAATTTGTCAGTTAAAGGACACATTTCAATGATTATTTCATCAAGAACTTTGACATGATCAAGAAATTCTTTTTCATTATACTCCAGTCCTCTCATAAAGGATCGTAAATGAGTTAAAACCTTTTCATACGTAGTGTACGCGAATTTACACATCTCGATCTTTCTTTTGTAATTTTTGACCTCTGAATATGTTTTTAGTATAAGCCCTGCGCCTGATATTGATCCAAGTACAGCGGGGTTTAACGTCACACCACCAGCCACAGTCCCAGTTACTATCAATACAACAGATCCAATGTTACATGCTATATTCTTTTTCTTGAAGCTTTTAAATGACTCTTTGTGGAGCCAGTATTGCTTATGGTAGAATTTGTACAATGCTTTCAACTCAGATATTTGATCTTCTGTTAAATTTTCTGAAACATGGTTCCAATTGAATATTCTTTCACGTCTAACCATATATATTATATGGTTACATTTTTTCTTTTTTGAACGATTTCTTAATACTGATGTATAATTTTCTAATGTTTCGAACTATTTTTTCTATATTCTCAATAATTTCGTTGATTAAAGTTGATGTTTTCATATTATATTGTTTAGATTATTCATTATGTTTTTCATCGGAAACCTCAACGCTTATTTCTTTTGGGATAATATATTCTAAAAAGCATTCCATACTCCAATCAGATGGATATCCGCATTATGATATATGATGAATGAAAAAAATGTTTATGGCACTCTATATTCAATCAACATTAAGAGTTCTTGATTTTTCACAACTGAACCCAGTTCCACAGCCAAATGACCAAACGCTAGTACTAAATTGATATTTATTGTCTGTGATTTAGTTGATTGGGTTGAAGTGTAAGTGATTGATTGAGTTAAATGGTCACTGTGTTTTATTTTTAAAGAAATAGGCTTATATTTACTTTTGAGCTTGAAATAGAGCACTGTTATAGTTAATATGTGGCTATGATTTGGAATAATTATTTTGTCACAACCATTCAATAAAAATGTGTTCCCGTTTTTCGTATTTAAATACCCATGTATATAATGAACTGAACCACTTAATTTATACCCATTTAAAGACAAATCCGTTTGCATTACCATTTTACCATTTTCTACAACGTACGCCGTATCATACACATCCGAGTCTACATTACTCTGTGATCCTTTGACTCCATATACAATCAAATAACTAACTCCTTGAGTGGAGCTACTTGCAGTGCCCTGACAATGCATGTCAATGTAAATGTATTCGGGAGGAGTTATGCTCCACTTATGTAAGTGAACAATCGATCTACTGTAATTAACAAACAGCTTGGTTGATTGTTGACCAATATTTAGTGAAGTGGAAACGACACTCACTGACAAATTTGTTGTGCTTGGAGGGAAAAATTCAATAGCCAAAGTGTACTCGCCTTCTGGAAGTTTGAACATGTTAAAGCCAATGCGAGAAGAATACTCATTTTGAGCGTCTTTCCCCATTTTAAATTTATAAGCTTTTTTGTTGACATTGTGGAGGGAACCAGAAAAGTCAACAATGCCATCAACTATTATGTTGTTTTCACTTGAAGATTCATCGGCATTTTCCATGAGATACCTGAAAACGTCTTTCTTGTTGGTTGAGCTGGTGATGTGAGACTCCTTGATTTTTGTGTCAAAGTAAGTTTTCAGCCCTACAGTCACATCACCTTTGGCGGCGTGTACCTTACTGCTGACATAGCCGACATTAGCTGCTGATTTTATGTCTTTGTCATCGGTGTTCAAGTTGATTATTGTTTTTTCATTTAAATTCAAGTTTCCAGTCATATTGTTGGTGCCATCAACTTTGAGAAACTTTTTTTGTGTCATGTCATCAATTCTGTTGTTAACAAACTCAACACATGCGGCGTCTCTTTGGTTTGATGGAAGATCAAGATTGATAATTGATTTATTTTTCATATCAATATCAGCTCCTTTATCCAGTTTTTTTTCAAGCTGATTTTCGACATATTCTTTATTTACTCCATGGTCTGAATGAACTGGGTCTTTGATATTTGTTATGAAATTGTTGTTCATGTCTAAAGATTGTAGCATAGACCCGCCTTCTTTTTTACTCAAGAATATATTCCGAGCTGTGTTATAAGAGATGGCTTTATTTGTGTTTCCATGAATTGGATATGGCTGTGATTGTAATATAAGATCACCGTTCATGGTTGCTCCTGTCTTTTTCACAAACTGAGTTGTATCCACACTTGGAATCTTAGCTATTTCACTATCTAACTGGCTTTTTGTAACCACATCATTATTATTGGTTCCTTGTTTTACATTCACTAATTTTTTATTCTGCATATCATAATCATTATTAGCATCTAATTTAAATCCAATACCAGGTAAACCTCTTGAACCTATCTTGCCTAGTCCTTGAGAATCATCATGATTAAGGATACCGTTAGTATAACTCATATATTAATGGTTTATATTCTTTCATCGAAATTTTGGGCTACCTTTTTTTCGACCTTATCAACATACAAAAAACTATATGGATCCTTAGTAGCTTTCTGATAATCTGATTTATTTATGTTCAGTTCTCGGCAAATCATCGATTGCTCGTTTATAGAAGGAAAATCAAAAACACAAAAATGTGAACTATTCAGTCTTATTGTTTTATCGGTTCCGTAATAGCTTTGACTCAAATATATACAACAACAATTTTTATTTCTTGAATTGGTGAAGTAGTCTCGTATCCGTTCGTCATTTTTCTTACCTGTATTCAAATAGTCATCAAATATGATTAATTTTTGGTTTTCATCAGACAAATCTGTCAGAGGGATGATTTCATCGTTACTTGCTTCTATCACGTCATAACCGACCTCTTTTGATATTGGTTCAAGAGATTTCAACAGATGCTTATATTTGCTTTGGGAGAGATTTCGAGCATAAAGGTATATCTTATCAAAATAGAGAAGCCTATATATCATATCCAGCAGAAGATTTGTTTTACCACCACCAGAGGGAGCACAAATAAGCATCCTAAAACATCGGTTTGGCATGAAACTCTTTAATTGAACAAATTCGTCATTGTCATCATCTTGGATGTCGTAATTTTGAATTCTCATATGATATTATGTTATACAATTTCACACGCTATGCGACACGCTATGCGACACGCTATGCGAGCGTTTTTATATATGATAACCCTAATTTTTCCGAACAAAATACGAAATTTTATGTAAACAAATGATATAATGAGTTTACTTAAATGGAAAGAAATGGCTGAGAAACGATCCGAGCTTGGTAAAAAGATTAACACAGTAAGAGATACAATAAAACAAAAAAAGATATCTGATCAAATGGGTGAAGTCGAGGCAGAGAAACTTTTCAAACCTATAACATCTGAGTTAAAGGAACTTACAGCCCCAAAAGCACCGTTGAGAAGATTGGTAAAGAAAAAGCGACCTGTTCCAGATTATGGAATAGCTATTGATGATGAAGTGCCTGATTATGGATTGGACGATTTGTTTGATCAACCTGTTTTACCTGAAAACGAGAAACAGATAGTTCCAAAACCTCCATCTTATGAAGATGTCCTTGAGGATTTAGCATCAGGTAAAAAACAAATGTATATAGATCCAGAATACATGTATGAACCTGAAGATCTTCCTCCAGAATACGAAGAAGAAGTACCAGTACCAGATTACGAAATTCTTGAAGAGGATAGAATAAATCAAGCTTTAGATCAACTTCAAATACCGAATTATGATGATATTGAATTACAACTTCAACAAGAAGATATGAATGACAAAAAGAGGAAATCTTATCTGAACAAAATCTTGAAAAATGCTAAAACTAAAAATAAACAACTCCCTGGGTTTTTGTCTGATATCAGTAAAAAATTAAAAAGTGGTTTGATTACTCAAGCTGAGGCTCATCATCGAAGAAAAATTATTCAAGATACAAGAAAGGTTCTTACTGATTATATGAATTACCATCAACAAAAACTCCAAAAACTCAAATCTATTAAAGGATCTGGTTTGAAGAAAAAAACAAAAAGAGGTGGACAGGTAATGTTTTTCAACAATCCGACAGAAATGATTAAAAAACTTGAACTGATTATCGGATCGATGATTGCCGGAAATAATAGCATCGAATTACGGAATACTGGCGTCGCTCTTCTCGACATCTTGTTGAGAAATTCAATACTCAATAAGCCACAATACAACAAAATATACAAAAACTATTTTAGTCTAAACTAATCATATATATGAATAGACAACTTGTATTATCATCCCATACAGTAAAAAACCAAAATGGTAATAAACCATCGGATTTCACAATCAAATACCGTAATCCGATAATACTAGATTCAAACAGACAATATGAAATCGGCCTAGACCGAATCATTTCGATGTCATTCACTTGGTTTAATGTAACAAAAGAACTCAATAATCAGAAAATAAGATATTCAACAGATAGTGGTGCTAATTGGGTGGAAATTATATTCAACCCTGGAGTATGGAATTACATTGATTTTGACAATTTAATCAAAGAAAAAACAAAAACAGGAACCTCATCAAACCCTCAATATCCAATCACTCTGGAGTTTAACGATACTGTATTCAGGACAATAATAACACTAGCCTCAAATTACAGATTAGATCTTACTCAAAGTAATTTTAATGATCTTATTGGTTTCAATAAAAAGATTCTAACAAGTAGTGTAAATGTCGGAAATTACATTCCTAATCTCTCACAAGACAGAGAAATATTGAATGTTCATTGTGATTTGATAAGTGACAGTCTCGTCGATGGTGAAGAGTCAGATATTATATATAGTTTCAGTACCTCAACTCTCACCCCGAGTTATAGTTTCACACAAGAGCCTCGACGAGTACAGTTCAATCCTGTCAATAAAAATACGATTAATAAAATTCGGATTTATATCACCGACGGTAAACGAAGAATTATAGATCTTAATCATAGTGACACTTCATTCAGTTTGATTTTAAGAGAGAAGAGAGATTAATCTAACTAATAGTTATAGATGGCATCATATGAATACAAGCGAATTTATCATCCAAAACTTGGACGATTTGTTTATAAACATAAAGGATCTGGGATCATTGTTGATAACATTTTCAAACCGGTTGGAAGGGTGTTAAGTAAAGTTCCAGAAATGGTTTTAAAACCTTTAGCGAAAAAAGCGCTTCAATCTGGTATTTCCCATGCTGGAGACAAACTGGGAAAAAAAGCAGCTGAAAAAAGCGGAGAGCTTATTATGAGAAAATTACACGGTTCAACTAAACAATCAATGAATAAAACCATGAAACCAACCAAACCTACTAAACCAAAACAAGAAGAAGATTACAACACAATTCTGAATAGACTTATATCTGGTACTGGATTAAGACGATAAAATGTTATTAAAAAGTGAATTTTATCCAATTATAAATAGACTAGCAAGTGGGAAATGGTTTATATAAAAAGTGAATTTTATCTAAACTACTCATATAAATGAGTTTCAGAACAAGTGAAAATCTGCAACGATATGAATACGTTCGTTTCCATTTGGATAATGTCATTGAACAGCCTGGTAACAATCAATCACAGAAAAAGACAGGTTACAGATTCACAATCAACGATAGGTCGACTATGTTCGATTTTTTTAATGGGTATTTCGAAGTAACTAAAGAGCTTCAAAAAAGGGCAGATGGTGCTGGATATGCTCAGGCAGATCGCATCACCATGATAAACGGATCTCACAGTCTAATCAGACATATGGTTATTAAATCGTCTGGTAAAATAGTATACGAGAGTGATAATTTACATAGAATTACGAATGTCAAAAATCTCCTTGAATACAGCGATGATTATAGTAGATCCGTTGGAAAGAATTCTTTCTGGTATCTTGACACTGATGGAACAACAGCGAATACCAACTTAGGATTCGAGGCACGTCGTATTTTAACCCAAGCTAATCAGAATGACGGCGGCGGAGGAGCTAAGAGTATTAACGAGATGATACCGTTGAACCGATACAGCTTTTTTCAAGAATTAGAAAAAAAAATGCTGCCCCCGATGCAGCTCACGATTGAATTAACATTGAACGAAGATAGTGAACTGATTCACATGGCAAATGGCACAGACGCTGGTCGTGTTGTAGTGAAGAGATTGTATCTTTGGCTACCAAGACTAATCCCAAAAGACATCATGTATAGTAATTTCGTTTCAGAGTTTCTTAAGCCAACAACCTGGACATATATGCGAGATATCTACAATCAGTCAGCAAATACCAGAGCTGTTCAGAATATGTTTCAAATCAGTCCAGCTATCGATGACGTTAAACATGTTTTTATATATCTCCAGAGGACAGACGCGCCAAATAATGATGAAGCAGAGAGGAGTCCGTATTTGTTTGACACTTTCAAGTTGAATGCAGCTAATGCTAATAGCTCTCTATCAAACTGCAGGCTTGAATATGGGAATAATGTTTTTTACCCAGAGCTGGAATATGATGCAGATTCTAAAATACGGGTATTCAATGATCTCATGTCATATGCATTTCGTAAGAACGATTACAATTCAGGAACACAGCTTAATGTATCCAATTTCACTAGTTTGTATGGATTATTGTATTTCGATTTGTCATATCAGAAAGAGGTAGTGACGAGAGATCCTAAACAGTTGATTCTCCATTATCGTCTCAATGTAGCCCCGGCAGCAAACGTCCGAGCTCATAGCATCGTATTTTACGAGAGTGAGGTTGTAGTAAAGACAGTTGGAAACGAATTGATGATAGTTTAAATAAATAAGTTTTACATCGATGAAAATTTAAATGAATATGTTTTTTAAAATAGAATTTATCTAACATATAATATATGACACAACTATACGAAATTAAAGTTAGTTTATCACCAAACCAGAAAAAGAATCTTAGTGAAGCATATCATAAAAGAGAAACAATAGTTCTAAGGCTAACGAAAGACTCTCTATCTGGAAATGACACTCTATACGTACCTCAGAATATAGTTAAGCGATTGGATAAAAATAGAAAATTGAAAAAGGGAATGGACATTAAACTTTCTAAAACAAACATTCGAAAGCAATTAGGTGGATCTCTTCTGTCTACAGTTCTGGCGCTTGGAAGAACTTTTGTTCCAACGATTGCTAAGACTCTTGGATTGTCGGCTCTCGCGGGAGCAGCTAGCGAAGGAGCATCTCAGATTGTTAAGAAGATATCAGGAAAAGGTTTTCAAACCGGTGGGTTCCTCATACCACAAAATAAAATCGATCAGTTGATAGCATATAAACATCTTTTGATCACAAAACAAAAACAAGATATATTAAATGCTCTACAAACAGGCTCTGGTGTTCATATAAAACCGACAAAAGTACAAACAGGTGGGTTCTTAGGGACTCTCCTTGCATCAATTGGAGTCCCTTTAGCTATTGAGGCAATAAAGAAGATGACTGGTAAAGGAGCTCCTCAGATGGGACGACCTAAACAAAGACCACCCAGATCTATACCAGAACAGGATGGTGGTTTGATGACCAACACTTATAGAACACCGCCTTTTTACGGAAATTGGCCAGACGATACAATCGGTATGGGGAATAAAAAAAAAAATCTCAAAAAAAGGGCGAAGGTCTACTATTAGGCAAGAACTCACCGTTCAAAAAAGTCCCTCTTCTAAACATTTTGTTGTAAAACCAAAATTCCATAACAATGTCCCATTAAGCAATTACGATTTAATAAAATGGTGTAAATATCTGAATATCCCAATTAAAGATGTTCTTTCTAGAGATGAATCAGTGCCGCACAATCATAGACAGGCTCTATTCATTTACAATCTGGAACCATCATATATGAGCGGTAGCCATTGGGTATCCACATATGTGAAAGATAACGTGGTCAATTACTTTGATAGCTTTGGTTTACCTCCCTTCCAAGAAATTGTTAATCACGCAAGAAAAAAGAATTTAACACTTCTTCATCAAAATAACCAAATACAAAATTTAATGACGACAACATGTGGTTACTTTTGTTTATACTTTTTAAATGAGATGAATAAGGGCAAATCATATTTTGATCTGTTGGAAGTTTTCGACATATTTAACACGGTTAAAAATGAGAAATTCTTAGAACAGTATTTTAAAAATATCTAACTCATATATATATGAAATCATATTGCGTGAAACAAAAAAAGGTAACAGAATGTGTGCCAGAAAGTGAACGACATGAACAGGCTAAAAATGGGAGGCTTATGCTTAAATGTACTTGTGCAGAATGTGGAATCACTAAGACTAAATTCGTTAAACAGGCGGGAAACGGGGTCGCCCGTCGAAAGGGGCGGGCTTACTAGATACAGTAGCATCGACTGGTACTGATTTAATGATTCACCACGGTATTCCTTGGCTTGGAAAAAAGGCAGTTGAAATGGGAAGATATTATGGATCAGAAGCCTTGAGAAACCCAAAACTGCAGAAAAAGGCTATCGATTATGCTCTGGATAAGTTGAATCCAATGATTCAAAATGTTGGAAGTCAAGCTCTTGATCAATTATCTACTAAAATCAGACCAAATAGAAAGTATAAAACCAACAGAAAGGATTTGGATGGCGCTGGTGTTGATATACATAAACTAATTGGGAAAATACCGAGACCAAAAGCTGGATGGACTCCTGGAAAATATAAGTACATGGGGGCATACAATCCTCTCGATAAACAGTTAGAATATGATAAAAACACTGGTGAGATTACTAAATGGTATGTACAACCTTACAATGAAGTTGATAGAATATCAGCTCATCATGATATTTGTTATGACATGGGGAAAAACAAGGGTGAATGTGACAGAAAAATGGTCAAGTCATTAGATGAAATTCCTTATGGTGAAATGCCAAAATGGGGTCAAACAGCAAGATTTCTAATCAACACAAAGCAGAAACTGGGTCTTGGTGTAAAACAAAGGAAGACAAAAAACGGAAAAGGCCGTCGAGTGAAGAAAACTGGCAGGAAAAATTAGCTGATGAGCTTCATAAACCGATAAAGCGTAACTTCACCCGGCGGCGGGTAATTGTAAACCATATTGACGAGACATGGTGTTCAGATATCGTTGAGATGCAAAAATTCAGTCGATGGAACGCTGGCTACAGATATCTTCTTATGGTACTCGATTTGTTTTCTAAATACGGTTGGATAGTTCCATTGAAAGATAAAAAGGGTGAAACAGTAGCTGAAGCATTGAAAACAATATTGAAAGAGGGGCGTAAACCACAATATCTTTGGACAGACAAAGGAAAAGAGTATTACAACAAACATGTTAAGGAACTACTTGATAAGAATAAAATAACCCTGTACTCAACTGAGAATGAGGAAAAGTCGTCAGTTTGTGAAAGATGGAACAGAACAATTAAAACCAAGATGTGGAAACAGTTTACTGTTCAAGGTAATACACAGTATCTTGAAATGTTACCTAAATTAGTGAAAGAGTATAACAATACCAGACATTCCAGCACAAAGATGACACCTACAGAAGCAAGCAAAAAGAAGAATCAAGGAGTTGTTTACTTTAATCTATACGGTGATATGGAAACATTAAAACAAAAACCAAAGTTCAAAGTTGCTGATAAGGTTAGAATAAGTAAGTATAAACGAAATGTGTTTGATAAGGGCTATACACCAAATTGGTCTGAGGAAATTTTCACAGTTGATGAAATACAACATACAAATCCAATCACATACAAACTAAAGGATCTCAGAGATGAAGACATTCAAGGGAGTTTTTATGAACCTGAATTACTGAAAGCTGAACAACAGGTATTCAGAATTGATAAAGTTATTCGGAGGGATTATAAGAAGAAACAGGCTCTTGTTAAATGGAAGGGATACAGTGATGAATTTAACAGTTGGGTTCCAATGAAGGATTTACAAATAATATAATATATACATATGGATACTGAAAAACAAGAATGGTATTGCGATGTTTGCTGCGAGAAATATCCTTTAAAGGAAAAGGGTGAACATATTAAATCTGATTATCATGATTCCAATGCAGAGTTTCTAGAACATGTTTCAGACTATGAAAATTATAGATTATGTCGAGCAAAAGGTTTGAAAGAAAACACTATAGTTCTGACTTTTGAAGAGTTTGTGGGAAGACGTAGAGAGGCAGAACGTCAATATATATTTTCCAAAGAAGGATTTGAATTTATTAAAAATATGAATTTGGATAATGTATGTGAATTTATCAATATGCACAATTAAACACTCACTTATCTAACACAATCATAAATTTCTGGAGCTACCTGTGGTGAACATATTTAAACGCACAAGTTAAAGTAATTTAAAAATAATATGTATTATATATATGGATACTGAAATGCAGTATTGTGATATTTGCCAAGAAAAATATACTTCAAAGAAAAAGAGAGAACATATCAAATCTTGGCAACACGAATTCAAAGCAGAGTTTCTAGAACATATTTCAGAATATGAAAATTATAAATTATGTCTAGAAAAAGGTTTGATAAAAAAAACTAGATTAAAGAGTTTGTGGCAATACGTCAAAAAGAAAAAGCTCGTTATTTATTTTCTAAAGAAGAATTCTTTAAAGATATCAATTTGGATTATTTATTGCGTTTTATCTAACACAATCATATGAAGAGTATTTGGAAAAAATTAAAAGGATGGTTCATATGTGGAAGTAAAATAAATGAAAAATATCAGGCTGCATGTTTAATCTATGACAGCAAAGAATCAATCTTTACAATCTTTACAATAGATGATCTAATGTTTGGAATAAATTTAAAAGCACAAGATAAAGTTATTTAAAAACAAAAATATAGTATATATATATATGGAAAATCAGAATGTTAAGAGAGGTAGACCAAAAATATATTTCACTGAAGAAGACAGAAAGGAGGCTTTAAAAAAAAGTAAAACAAAGTACATGCTGAATAAAGAATGGTATTGTGACGTTTGCAACACTGGTTGTAATTACACTTTAGCCGGTAAATGGTGTCATTTGAAAACAAAAATGCATAAGAAAAACGCAAATAATTAATACAGTTCAAAGT
The DNA here is from genome assembly GCA_964030785.1 of Siderastrea siderea. Classification (NCBI taxonomy): domain Eukaryota; kingdom Metazoa; phylum Cnidaria; class Anthozoa; order Scleractinia; family Rhizangiidae; genus Siderastrea; species Siderastrea siderea. The sequence goes on from OZ034966.1 coordinate 26,024,543, forward strand.
ATTCATGCTTGGATCATTTGAATTATAACCCAATTTAAACGCACTAATTATAGACACTTAAAAATAAAAATATATAGTAATAATATAGAATGGAATTAAATGAGACAATGTTGAAAATCAATAGATTAGAACAAAAAACATCACGAATTAGTGATGAAATAGATAAGAGATATAACCTAATTATTTGTAAATTTCGTAGAGACTGTTATTCACCAACAACACATCAACTAATTACTGGTAAGTTTCCTAACTATGTAAAGACAATGATATGTCATAAATGTTCAGAATATATAGACAATTTCAACTGCTACGAACTTGATATTTTGGAATTTGTCGACCTATATAAGTTATAAATTATAAGTTACAGTTCAAAGGATCCATGATTTGGATCATTTGAATTCTTGACCATGCTTAAACGCGAGTTGAAACTACTTAAATAATATTTCACTATAGTAATATATAAATAGAATGCAAATGAAAGAATCTAATCATATTAATATGGATAAAGCTAGTTTGAAGAAACTCAGCAAATCACAACTTATTAAATTGCTTCTGAAGCGGGAGAATAAGAAGCCAGTTCAACAAAAAAGAAGACCAATACCAACACCTCGTAAGAGTGTAAAAGAAATGGTCAAGAAGTATGAAGAAAACATAATTCTTCCACCAGCAGAGTTCCGGGATAATTACAAACCAGTCCCAGCACCAAGAACTAAGAAAAATGCTGTGAAAAAACCGGTTCCAACACCAAGAACCATAATAAAACAAACCGACAAAGCTTTAAAAGGTTTTGCCAAATCTTATGAAATTAACATAAGAAACAACAGAGATCCGCTTGTTCAAATGCAAAATACACGAAAAGGTGCAGAACGTCAAGTAACAACTTTATTGAATGAAATGAAAGGCTTGAAATACGTTGAAACATTAAAAGTCACTTTCAAAAAATATCAGCTGATGTAATAGTCGAAAAGCCAGCATATTTCAATAGTGCAAGTCAAACAATAATCAACCAAATGGAAATTAATGAAGCATTACAAATGTCTAAACAAAATATATTAAACAAGATAGCTCAATGGATTTCAGAAGGATCAGGATGGACTATACAATCTGTTGATAGTCATTACCTAAACATCGCCAAATACGAACCCATTAAAGGATCATCATATATCAAACTGCCTTCTGAACTGAGAAATTCAAAGAAGGGCTTAATAAACATGAAAAATGAGGATAATGAATGCTTCCGTTGGTGTCATATCAGACATATAAATCCACAAGAGAAATATCCTCAAAGAATAAAAAAGATTGATAAACAATACGTTGAAAAGTTAGATTACAAAAACATTGAATTCCCAGTCAATGTCAAACATTATAACAAAATTGAAAAGCAAAACAGCATCAATATAAATGTATTCGGATATGAGAACAAACAGCCATATCCCATCTATATTTCAAAAGAAAAGTATGAAGATCATATGGAACTACTTCTGGTAACTGAAAAAGAAAACAAGCACTATGTTCTAATAAAGGATTTCAACAGATTCATGTATAACCAAACAAAACATGAACATAGAAAACACTTTTGTATGAACTGTCTGCAATGTTTCAGTTCTGACAGGGTATTAAGCAGTCACAGAGATATTTGCATACAAGTGAACGGCACTCAAGCAATTAAAATGCCTAACAAAGACAATAACACACTGAAATTCAACAACTTTCATAAACAGCAACCTGTGCCATTTGTTATTTATGCTGATTTTGAGGCTATAACAGAGAAAATTCATGGATGTAAACAAGACGGTAATAAATCATACACAGAAGCTTACCAACAGCATACAGATTGTGGATATGGATACAAGGTTGTCTGCTGTTATGATGATAAATACACCAAACAAATACAACTATATAGAGGTGAAAATGCTGTATACAAATTCATGGAAAATATTTTAGAAGAAGTAAAATACTGTAAAAGAGTAATGAAAAAACATTTCAATAAACCATTGAGAATGACTGAAGAGAATGAACAAGAATTCAAAAAAGCAACAACATGCCACATCTGTGATAAAAAATATACTGAAAAAGACATTCGAGTCAGAGATCATTGCCATATTACAGGTCAATTCAGAGGCTCAGCTCACCAAGAATGTAATCTCAAACTCAGAATAAATCCAGAAGAAATTAAAATTCCTGTTATATTCCATAATTTAAGAGGTTATGATTCCCATTTTATTATGCTAGAAATAGGTAAAATAGTTAAAAACCATACATACACAAATAATAAAGGAAAGGAGAAACAAATGAATATCAATGCTATTCCAAATAACATGGAGAAGTATATGGCTTTCATGCTTGGTAACCATCTGACATTCATCGACAGTTTCCAATTCATGAGTTCAAGTTTGGATAAATTAGTCAGCAACTTACCAGCAGAAGCTTTAAAGTATACAAACAAAAAATTCCGAAAAGAAAAATTCAAGCTTATGACACGAAAAGGTATTTATCCGTATGATTACATGGACAGTTTTGAGAAATTCAATAAAACAGAATTACCTACTAAAGAAGAATTTTACAGCATATTAAATAATGAGCATATTTCAGATGAGGATTATAGTCATGCTGAGAACGTGTGGAATACATTTAAATTACAAACGATGGGCGAATATCACAATCTATATCTTAAGTCTGATATTCTTCTATTAGCCGACGTGTTTGAAAACTTCCGCAAAACCTGTCTTCAGTATTACAAACTATGCCACTATTTCACATCACCTGGTTTGTCATGGGACGCCATGTTGAAGATGACCAATATCAAATTGGAACTAATGACAGACATAGATATGTTTCAATTCATTGAAAAAGGTATGCGCGGTGGTATATCTTATATTGCCAATCGATATGGAAAAGCAAACAACAAGTACATGAGAGAATACGACGAGAAGGCGCCCTCAAAGTATATTATGTACCTTGATGCTAATAATTTATACGGTTGGGCTATGAGCCAATATCTCCCCACTGGTGGTTTCAAATGGATGACAGAAAAGCAGATTGATAAAATTAATTTAGCTCAGTATAATGAAGACAGCAATAAAGGATTGTTACTAGAAGTCGATTTAGAATACCCAAAAGAGTTGCATGATTTACATAATGACTACCCTCTTGGAGCGGAAAAGGTTAAAGTAACTGATGACATGTTGTCAGGATATTGTAAGAAGATACAAAACAAGTTCAAAATATCGACGGGATTAGTTCACAAACTGATCCCTACTTTATGTGACAAAGAAAAATATGTTCTACACTATAGAAATCTGCAGTTGTATCTTGATCTTGGACTGAAACTAAAGAAAGTTCACCGAGTGTTAGAATTCAACCAATCTCCTTGGCTCAAACAATATATTGACTTCAATACACAAAAACGTACTCAAGCAAAAAATTCATTCGAAAAAGATTTCTTCAAACTTATGAATAACTCAGTATTTGGTAAAACAATGGAAAACATAAGAAAACGTGTTGATGTCCGACTTATCACAGATGAAAAGAAACTATTGAAAATGGTAAGTAAACCAACTTATGTAAGCAGTAAGATCTTCAACGAAAATTTGGTAGCAGTGCATAAAATCAAAGAAACGTTAACTCTGAACAGGCCGGCATATGTTGGAATGTGTATCCTTGATCTGAGCAAAACATTAATGTATAATTTCCATTACAATTATATCAAAAACAAGTATGGAGAAAAAGCAAAGCTGCTATTTACCGATACGGATAGTCTAACATATGAAATTGAGGCAGAAGATGTTTACCAAGACTTTTGGAATGATAAAGATCTATTTGACAACAGTGATTATTCAGAAAACTCTAAATATTTCAACAAAACAAATAAAAAAGTAATTGGAAAATTCAAGGATGAAGCAGCTGGAATACCAATAACAGAATTCATCGGTTTACGATCAAAAATGTATAGTTACATAAAAGACAACCAAAAAGTAGGAAAAACAGCCAAGGGAATCAAAAAAAATATCATAAAAAATAATATCAAACATGAAGATTATAAAAATGTATTATTAGAAAATAAACAAATACATCACCAAATGAAAACAATCAGAAGTATAAATCATAAGCTTGGCAGTTATGATCTCAATAAAGTATCACTAAGCTGCTTTGATGACAAAAGATATATATCAAATAATGGAATAGAAAGTTTAGCATATGGTCACTATAAAATCAATCAATAAGCAACAAATGAGATATTATTTTTATGTAAATACAAGTTCCGCAAACACAGTCTGCTTTTCTGTTCACTACAAACTTTACTGACAAACTTTACTTCAAATACAAGTTCATCTGATATTACATGACAATCTGATGACTCATCGGGAAAGTCCCATTTCATCATAAACTTCCTGTTTTCACCAGACATGCCAAGACTTGTTTCTTAGAAAGACTTCCTGTGGTGTGGAATCACGTGATTGAATAATGCGTTGGATGCATCATGAGATACAACATATAGTATCCAAATCCAATCAATTCAGCCCATGTAATAAAATACATATAGTTCCCCATAAAATGGAACCAGCATCGCAAAAAGAAACTTCCCCTCTTGATCGCAAAGCGATCAATTCACTGCCTCACAAAAGCTCCGCTTTTGTTCCCCAATGCTTAAAAAATGGATCTAGTATATAGTTATCCATAAAATGACTCCATCACATAATGTAATCACATAATAAAGCGCCCATCGCTCTTCGAGCTCTTCCCGCCTTGGCGCTTTTTGCAATTACGACCCCCCCATCCCCGTGCGTCGTCTTTGAACGTCTTGCTTCGCAAGCCATTCAAATACTTAGCATGCCGGGGGGTCTATTGCCGTGATGGAGTAATGTGATAAAAAAAACATATAGATTTCATCTAATGGAAAAGTAGTTACAGAGTTGGCTTGGTTTTAGAACACTTTCAAAGAAAGTGGTCTAGAACCGCCAACTCTATAACTACTGACATTTCAATTTTTCGCACTCTGTTATTTACATTACTTATTCTTTACCATTGGTACAGTAATTTAATCCAAAGTTGTTATTTTATCTCAGATGTAGACTAAAGTTGGTTCTCCGCTCCGGTTTCAAACGGTCATTTTAAAACGATATGCACGGTCAGGGAGCCTAGGCAATCCAGCACAGAAACAACCGATGTTCCTCAAGTTCGTAGAGTTCCTGCTTTGCCCAGTACTGGAGAATTTGTTCTCGTGTGCACAAGAGGGCTGTGGACGTGTGTTCCAACGACTCTACTATTGAACGGCACCTTTCCCTGGAAGCCTGCGAGCTGTCCCCTGAAAAGTATTGCATCTTAGACCGCAAAACAGGAGTACGCCTCTCACCTTCAGGAAGGTACAGGCCTTGTGCCTTCGTTACAAGACCCAGCCTCGTATGTGTCAGCCGACAACGACCAAGGCTACAAGGACGACTGGGCCTAAGGCTGAAAAATTTAGGGACATGCAGAAGTCTTAACTGGCACCGGGAAGAAAGTAGACCCCGATGTTGCGCCAAAGAAATGCGTCGAGCTCGCGGTCCAAATGGTGAGAAGCTGTTTGCCGTAACGGAAATTCTATCCGCCTAGAAATTTTCATCCTTCTTCTCTCGTCTGGCAGCGAAAGGTTGTCAGCAAGAAGTGCAGATGACGGAGCAAGATGTGCTCGCGGTAGAAGAGCAAGTTAAATTCTCTACAGCCTGAGACACCTTCCCTCATATCACCCACCCTATTGTTGTCGATCAGTACGAACTGTGTGCCTTAGTTAAAAGCAAGAAAATATAAAAGCTAAAGGTGGGGTTGCCTTGGAACTTCAAGCACCAACCCCGCCAGTACGGAGGAATGTACCCTACATTTCTCTTCTTTAAGAATTATTAGACTGTTGTAGTTGCTCTGTGGAGTAAATTTAACAAGACCACACAATAACACTGCAAGATTGATTTGTAAAGCTCATGCCGTGGGCCGAAAAACAAATATTACCGCAACAGGAAGGGTTTTACGAAAGAGAAATGATTTTATACAAATTATTTCTTACTTTCGATTCAGGTTACAGTAAAACAATTAGTCTGACAGAGTATATGTATACAAATAGATTTTTTAAAATATAAATTTTTTTTATATCACTGGTTAAGGGATCATTGTCGATTAACGTTATTATAAAAATAACAACGAGAATACAGACAAAAATATCAATGTGCCTTGTAACTTTCTTTATTGATATCATTTCAGTAATGTAGCCTTTAGTGTAACACCTGCATATTTTTCTCTCCGAAAGCCCTGACTTCCCCTTACCCCCACCCACTCCCCGGCGTTCGCCCCAATCCCCAATCGCGCTAAAACAAATTTTGTCACCACAGGCTCTTTGACATGGCCGTCTTAAAACTTTTTGTACTAGCTAGGCAAGAAACACATTCCTATTATTTTACCAGAATACTAACAGTCAAGTTGATCATCGTTCAACCACCTTGGTAAGTTTAACCATGTTAGCCTTTGTTGTGTTTTCTCAGAATAAGAGTATTTCAGTTGGACAGACTGCCTGGAAATTAATTTCAAATGACTGGCTTTCACTAGTCTGTCACTGTTTTATTTTTAGGGCTTTAAGTCCTCCTCGCTGCCAGTAACTAGTCAACGCAAATTCTGCAATAAATTCCCTACGATGAGCAGTTTTAATCTATTGAAAACTGCATTTTATCTTTTCGATACAGTTTGCCGCTTTAGCAGCAAGCGAATTCTTGTCACGCAAATGTAAGCGAGTGGAAACAGATGTTTGTTTTTAAGAACGCTTAAAGTACCAGGAATGTTCACTTTTCAAGACAATAAGTTAATTTCCTTGCTATAAAACATGTTATTTTGCAGTACAAGGAGGGAAATACTCAAATACGACCCTTCTGTGACGAACAGATGATTGCATTGACTTTTCGACCTGTGGTTGAGATGTAATTTATTCGGTGTCGGATAACGAAAGCTAGAATCAAAGTTTCTTCTTTTAGCATCTATTTTACGACGAATACCCAAAGGTAGGATGTTTTTTCATCAAAATAAAAAGTATTTTAAGTTACAATGTGTCTGATGTCTGATATTGAACTGTAGAAGGTTTTCTGAGCTGATTTTTGATTGATGTTGGGTTTATTTATAGTGACGTTTGTTTGTAGTACAAATTGGCCGCTGTGCCAAAATTGACTCATCGTTTCCGTCTCTCAATGGGACACTTTTGTCGGGCCGCGGAAAAAATTTTCACACAGCATAATATGAAGTATAAGATTAACGACCATCGTAGTTTTGGCTTGAATTTCAATGTACCAGTGGGCTTTCTATGGTTTAGAAATTAGCTAAAATTTGCTTATCCGCTGAAGCGCTTAGAGCGAGGTAGATAAAACAGCTAGAAAGATACAAAATTTAAAAGCTTTTCCCAAATAAACTACAGTATTGGAAAGAGCAGGAATGGTGTTATGATTTGCTAAAAGTACATTGGTAAACATAACCGCGTTTAGCTGTACGAGCGAAACGAAAATGCACCATTTTACCCTTTTTTCTATGGCGGCGGGAAGCCAAAATGGTTTTTTTCATACTTTCCTCGATTTTGAAAAAACTAAAGCGCTTTAGGGACTTTTAATTGTGTTTTCGAAAATAACTCACTAAAGGGTTTATTTAGGCAAAATATGAAGAAATTGAAAATTTCACAACTGGCGCCGAGTTTTCGATATTTACAGACACTGGCTCTTAAAGACAACCATCGTGGTAAAATATTAAATCAGGAAAAATTAATGGTTGTTGTATTTAAAACCCACTTTGCCTGTCATTTGATGATCAGCCGTCGTTTGTCGGAACGATCCAAGCATTTCATTCTGGCTTCAGTTGCCTTAATTGACTTTAATTTCGGTTAAATTTGGAACTAGTTTTAGTAGTTTTGAATTTGAGATCAAAGGTTTCTTTTTTATATTTGCAAATAACACCTTGGACATTTTCGTTATTTTCTGGGTTGTTATACCCGGAAACGTTCTATTTTTTTATTTTTCTTTCGATGAAAACTTCCTTGTTTGTCTTTGCTTTTGAATTTTTGATTTTTTTATATATTTTTTCAACGAAATACGTTATTGCTTTCCCAGACGATTTTGGCATCTCTGATTTTCTCTGAAGCCGGAATTCTGATGTGTTGATTTTATCCTTTGTATTTGGCTTTTCAGTCCACCTGAGCACGAAACGAAAAGGTTGAAATTTGCGATTAAAACAACCAAATTGGTACTATGGTAAACAAATCGAAGCTTGAACGTTTGCACATCCTTTTCGATAACTTTTTTTTTCGGAGCTGTTTCGACTCTCGCTTCAACAATTTCATCTCCAATAGGCGCATTTTTCGAGCCGCTAAAACCAGAATTTCTCTCAGTTGCGGGTGGAACAGAAAATTGTTAAACTTCCGCATCCCGAGAAGTAAATACCATGACATTAAAGAACGGATAAACATTTTAACGAAGCCGAATGTACTTCTTGAATTTTACAGTCTCGCCGTCCTTGTTAACAGCCGGTTTTCAACTATAACATAACCGGCTCAAAGAACGTTTTTCTTTTTAATAGCTATTAAAATAGCTAAGAGTGGACGTTTGCTTTATTCTTTCCACGTCAGTCAAATCGGAAAACGGTACTAACTTTTTTCATTACTTGTCGTCTAAATTGAAGAATGCGGTTAAAGAATCAGGGATTTTCGGTGTTTGCGTTTTATTCTTGTTGGCTTTAAAAGCAGTTCTACGTTTGATCGAAATTTTGTAGCTGCTTTTGTGAACTGTTTAATTGAGAGCTTATGGCAGAAGTATTTGAATTGCCCATAAGAACAATCAATGGGGTAAACAAATTAATGAAGGGTTGAAAGTTTGGCTTTCGTTTATACTCTGAAAGTAGGAAGTGACTTCCGCGCGGTGTTCACTTTATTCTGTGTTAGGCCGTGATGAATTTGTCAGTGGATTACTTATATAGATACATTGTAATCGGAAACATGGAAACAAATTAATTCTATAGCTAGCTTGAGATTAATGTAATGTAATAACATTTTTTGTAATTTAGCTTTGTTGTAAACCTTCTGCCCTTTCAACTTAAATTTAAAAAACCATGTTTGAAGAATTTTATAGAGCATGAAAGAGACAAATTAAAATCTTCCGTGTTTGGGTGCATTAATGTTCAAATAGTGTTCTTTTGAGCAAAGTTTGACAGCTCTAATCATTTGAAAACCAATCGCAAAAAAAGCGATTACAAATTTAACATCTTGCGCATTTTACTGTTTATGTTAACTGTAACAATGTGTCTTACTAATAAATAGAACTGTTCTTTCCGGGCGATTTAGGCATTTTTGTTTTGAACTTGACGTATCAACAGCCTGAATTGAAGCCAGACAGTTCTGTTGCGTTGATGTTTCTTTTGGTTTTTGCTTTTAACAATTTCCCACTAGCTTACGTTATCAAATGAACTCAAAACCTTAACAAACCTGGAGAACAAATCATGAATTGCATATTTATTGCTATATCATTTTCAAACCAGGAAGCAAATTTATAAGGAACGGAAGTTCCAATACTTAGTTTATACAGTCTGTAGTAAATCGAATGGTCCAGCATAAATATTATACAGCAGCGTTATTTCGTCCGTTGTAACATTTTTTGGCCCTCGTCCTTATCTCTACTCTATTTAAGGTACATCCGAAGAAAATGTTACAACAGACGTTTCAATTCCTCCACAAATGGACATGTAATTTTCATTTCTACCTTGTCAGTTTCTTCCTTTCTTGTATTCGTATAAACAAGTCATTAAACCACTAAAAATTCATAAATCCTCTCAACGTACAGATTGGAGGAAAATCGAAAGTAAAAAATCCGCTGCACTTACCGTCTGTCGCTTAATTGCGCGGGTTTATTGCGCGGGTCTTTAAGGTCTTATAGCCATTTTAAGAGGTTTCAGTGGCTCTTAGAAGAGCCAGAATTCCAAGGAAAGTCCCAAAAAACCTAATAGGCCAAATTTTCATACAAACGTGAACACAAATCGTGACTAATTGCTGCGTCGCCGTTTAGTGTAAACGACCAACCACAGGTGTCAACCAGACTCTTGCGCAGTCTCAGTCAAAAGAAAGGTGATGGGAAATCCACAAAGAGGGCCTAAACACCATGACAAGAAACACTCTCCTATATGAAAATTAAAGTGAACAAGTAAAAGGCAAGATATCAGAAATATTAATAAACGAATTAATTAAATGAATTTTTGTAAAAAGTCTGGTAGTCTTGTGGACCAAAGGCGTAACTTCCGTGACGAAATGGTAATGAGAATATCTTATTTTCAGATTTTTGCAATTGTTCAATCAAAGATGGCTGATGGAACGTCAATATTATTCTTCTTATCCTTCTCCAGGATTCCTAACTTTATGTTAAGGTAGTGAACTGCTTAAGAGGCTCTGACTGTAAATATCGAGAATCGGCGGACAAGCTCAGAAAATCGAAAATCCTGATAACTTGCCAGAAGAACATTTTTGGGAGCTATCTTCGAAAATATTACTTAAACCTTCTGGAATTCTATTGTTTTCGGAAAATTCGGAAAAACGGTTTTGCTTAATTTATTACGCAATAATCAGGCTTAAAATTAAACAAATTGAAAACGCTTGCTTTAAAACCCTTTGCAACGCCAGAAAACAATTTCAATTTTAAATGATAGCAATACCCTTATACTTTCTATCAATGGGAATTGCATGGAGTTTTGCTTTATTTATGTGGTTTGGTGGTTCTTTGAAACAAAGGCATTTTGCGCACTTCGGAAAAAGGCAAAAATTGGTAAACTACAGAGGCTTAAAATGGGTCTTGGTATGTCTAATATCGAATTGAAATAAACACCGTGATAAAGTTTGGCCCTACTTCTATTCTGATATGAAATAAAAAAATCTGGGCAATTCAGGCTCGCGCTGACAAAAACAAAAATTCGCGAACCAGTGTTGCCAAAATTTGCATAATGAAATGAATGAAATGAAAAGTAGTAGTTTGGGTGAGCTTAATTTAGAGGATTTTATTCACTGAAGACACACAAAGAATGGACTAAAACATTTCTTCAATCTATTCTTGCATTGTTTTGGGCTTGTACTATTTCTACGTAAAACTAAAGAGAAGGAGAAGAAGTTTTAAAAGTTCCACACAAGTTGTTGCGTGACCCGCGTCACGTGAATATTTATGTCAATTTGTCTTCTACACTGGCCGCTGTTTTATGCGTGGCTAGTTCTCCAGCGAATACCGTACGCATCCCTGTGTTTGGGGCATACTGTCATGTGCAGTTGATATTCTACTGGGGCGAAAATTCCGACAGGCAAGTCTAGAATTAGTTTCGTATACATATGACACCCTTCTCTTCGAGAGAAGAAAACTGCGACAGTATGTTGTTGTGTACGTGACTCGATCGCTCTTTTCAAACGGCTACTAAGCTAGATTTTGGGCGACTTTTTGAAATGACACTATCTTGGCCAGGAAGCAAAAGTAGATCATTATTATTATGATTTATACGTATTTGTCAAAACATGTGCTGTTTCTATCAATATTATTACACTTGTATAAATATGTTTAAAATTAAAAGCAAACGACGGACGGGTTCAGTACTTATCAGTTCTTAATGCGGCTGTATATCTAAGAGATATCAATACACAGTTTGTTTGGTTTTACTTTGCAAGATCGCTGAGTACTCTTTCACAGTTTTGGAGGAAAAGATTTTCATTGAAGAATATTTTCACGTTTGCATGAACGTACAGTGATCGGTTAGGTGACTTGATTATTTTGAGTGGTACTTTGTGTTCCTTACCTTACACAGCCATTTTAGCTCTCAGTTTATACGCGTACGTGAACTTTAATGATTAATAAAAGAAACCGTTTGGATTTTCGAGAACATTAGTATTTTTCCAAAGAAACTGCAAATAACAAAGAAAGGTCACTGGTGCTGCAGAGTAAAGACATCTGACAAAATATGATAACCCACTGCACTCTTAAGTTTCACCAACAATTTTCCAAATTTGTTCGTAATTCTTCAGAAAGATAAATGAAGATACCAGCGAATGCATCATCTAGTAGAAAGACCATCTGAAAATAGTTACGGTGAACGATTTGTCATATTTCAAGTCGACCTTCCATTACAGTTCTTTTTCCTATTATCCAAATTATGCAAATTTTGGCAACACTGGTTCGCGAATTTTTGTTTTTGTCAGCGCGAGCCTGAATTGCCCAAATTATTTTATTTCATATCATAATAGAAGTAGGGCCAAACTTTATCACAGTGTTTATTTCAGTTCGATATTAGACATACCAAGACCTATCTTAAGCCTCTGAAGTTTACTAATTTTTGCCTTTTTCGGAAGTGCGCAAAATGCCTTTGTTTCAAAGAACCACCAAACCACATCAATAAAGCAAAACTCCATGCAATTCCCATTGATAGAATTAGAACAGTATTGCTATCATTTAAAATTAAAATTGTTTCTGGCGTTGCAAGTTGTTTACAAACAAGCGCATTCAATTTGTTTAATTTTAAACCGTATTTTTGCATAATTAATTAAGAAAAACCGTTTTTCCGAATTTCACGAAAACAGTAGAATCCCAGAAGGTTTAAGTAATATTTTCGAAGATAGCTCCCCAAAGGTGTTCTTCTGGCAAGTTATCAGCATTTTCGATTTTTTGAGCTTGTCCAGCGATGCTCGATATTTACAGTCAGAGCCTCTTAAGGATTCAGGAGGTTGAGCAAGAATTGGGCACTTTGTTGATCTGTTTTCTAGTTGTTCTACTTAACAACCTTATAGAATCCTTATCGATGCATATAATGAAGATGGGGAGAAGTTAAACACTTTTTAACCAAATGGGAAGCTAGTGTAAAATTAATGAATAAAATTAGTGTTTCGACCATCAGCATGTATCACGTGATCATCACCATCATCAAAATCATCATCATCGTCATCATCATCACCATCATCAAAATCATCATCATCGTCATCATCATCATCATCATCATCATCATCATCATCATCAAAATCATCATCATCAGCATTACCATCATCATCATCATCACCATCAGAGGTTATTCCAGGCAAGAGGCTATCTCTCGTACTGAGAAAGCTTTCAAATGATTCTTTGCGTGATCTGTTCTTTAATGACCGTAAAGAAAGTATTCGAGAGATGGGCCAGAGCAAAAGGGGGGGGGGGGAGTTCAGTGATGTTTGAGCCCTTGGAAAGGGATGGGACGTCCTGCAGTTTGGATCTACACACAGGAGATGGGTCACCGTATTTTTCAATTTAAATAATGTTCATTAAGGAAAAGCAAAAGTAAAGTTGACTTTGTATTTTTCAAAAATCGTCATTGCTGAAATAAAGGACCAAGCTAGTTAAAATAGTGAAATCTCTTTTTTATCCGTTTTGATAGATCATTTGCTTTTAGAGAGCATTGCTCAAATGTAACTCTTATTGCTGAAACGGAATAATTAATAGGGATTACATGTTTTGCAGTCATCACATTAAACTAATTTACTGCATATGCAACCTGTATTGAAAAAATACTTACAAATAAATGTATTTGCATCGGAATCCTGCTTACCAAATTCAGAATTAGAGACTGATTGATTCTATTGCTGCTAGCCCAATGAGTGAGGCATGTGCCGCATTCATTAGCTTAGAAATTTATATGAAGCTATTTTGACCGAAGACAGGATTGTCAGGCCTAAATGAGTCCCATTTGATCGAGTGTTGAAGTCATTGACATGAACCTATATATTGACATGTCGAGTGTACGGTGATTTGAAATACAATGGTCGTAGTTCTGAAAACGTGAGCACTGTTTCACAAAGCTGAAAGATTGTCAAGCAGACTTATGGGAAGATCATATCTGTATTCATGCAGTCTTCCATTACAATTTCTACTGATGTAGAATTCTTTGTTAATTCAATGATTAACAAATAGGGGGCGGACATGGTTTCTATTTTGCCTGAAATTTTCGAGTTTGAATCATGAGCTATGGGGAAAAATGGAAGCGATCAGCTGTTCGAATTCTCAACGAAAGTTGTTTCAAGCAAATAGTCCTGAGGCTCTCTCCTCCGCAGAGGTTCGGTGGCGCTGTGCGAAGTGAGTGCGGGGCCTAATCCGAAAGATCCATCAAGCGGCGAACCTCTACCAGAAGTTGGTCGTTTTCTCGTACATCGATGCATTTCTTGGCCTTCGCTAAATCTGACACATCCAAACTTAGCGCGAGTCAGTCGTTATTTTTCTCCTTAGTTTTCGGTCGTTACTGTTAAGATGGGATTTCACAATTTCGGTAAAAAGCAAAAAACCTCTATCTTCGAGGCCTCCCCCCCCTCCCCCTGGAACTCGTGGGGAGTGGTTTAATTCGAGTTCAGTTTCGTGGAAGTCAAAATGGCGGAAGATCTGGACTTTTCTCTCCAAGAGATGTCGCTTGATGGTAAATACCTTGTTTTGTTGTTTGTTTATGGACTTATGAACTTAAGCTCAAAATCGTCACATATTTGCTTTTTATAGATTTTTTAAGAGGAAACCCTGGGTAATAAAGGCAGAGAGCTAACGCCTTGGAAAACCTTGATTCTAAGAGCCCGCATGTAAACGCCTTCGTTCTACTAGTGCAAAACAGAAATTAAGTGGTCGTTTCTACCAGGAGCGAGATGAACGATGGCAATCTCTCCTCAAGAAAATTTCGTAGAGAGCCCGGGAAAGCAAGCAAGCCAAGAATCAGTTCTCGGTACTCTTAATCTGACTGAAGAAGATAAAGGACTTGCTACGCGTGCTGTAACCAAAACATTTCCCTCTGCTAGAATAACATAAGACGAGCCGTCTCGTTTGAATCAACGGAAGATGAGGTCACTTTGGATGCCGAAAGTAAGATAGGAAAACCGAGGCCGTAATTGCTGAATGCAGAAGAAGCGGGAAATAATTGCTACAGGACATCATTGCCAGGGTTACTACTGCTGGAGAGTTGTTTGCTCTAGAAGCACTCTTAATAGCTTATAAGAGAGAAACTGAATTGCTTACTGCTCATACAGAAAGGCTGGACAAACTTTATGAGCGTGAAATTCAACTTTTAATAAGGACTAATAGTAGTTCCACGCTCTCACAGTCTGAGAAAAAAACACTTACAGAGGAGGTAGAGGTTTTGTCCAAAAATCTAAGTTTTGGCTAAGGGACTGGTGAGGAAATTTTCATTTGTGAGGACATCTTTGTTAATCTTTTCAACAATATTGAACAGAGATTTCCCTTGCTATTTGACATTTTGACACTGTGAAGACTATTTCCCCATGGCCAATGGATGACAAAAGGAAGGAAAAAGGAGCAGTTCACTCGTTAAGTTTGTTAATGAGCCTGAGAAGCAACCAGTGTAAAAATGATGTCACATTAGTAGTTACCATTCTTTTGGTTGCTTATGGAGCAGGTACACGAATGATAAATATGCTGAATAAGATTGGACTGACTTTGCATAGGGATACACTAGTGTCACTTTTGGACAGCTACAAAAAAAGAAATTTGACAAACCGCACCCAAAGTTACCAGCAGAGAAACCTTTATTTTTACTTCTTGACAATGTGGGTTATTTGGGAACGAAACAGTGAGAGAGAGAGAGGGAGAGAGAGAGAGAGAGAGAGAGAGAGAGAGAGAGAGAGAGAGAGAGAGAGAGAGAAAGAGAAAGAGAGAGAGAGAGAGAGAGAGAGAGTTAGATTGCTGTGCGTATTTGCTACCGTAGCAAATACTCACAAATACGCATAGTGCGTATTTGCTACCGTAGCAAATACTCACAGTGAGTATTTGCTACCACAAATGCGTATTTGCTACCGTAGCAAATATTCACGGTCAATTTTTTGCAACACAACTAAATATATGCTTCCTTTGAGAATACCAGAAATATAATTTTGCTACTAATATCGAGTATTTCCTTCACGTAACAAATATCGTTCAGGGCAACAAACATATGCTTGTAAAATGTCTTAAGCGATGAAATATTACTAGTTTTTTTCTTTACCTCAACATTCTTTTTACAATTAAATATGTGTGTACTTTCAACTTTTCTATCTTTTTCTCATTTTCTCCTTTGCCTATTCTTTATTTTACCGCTCCTTGAATCACTAGTGTGTAGTGAAAGTTCTATCGCGAAGTACTTGTGTAAATGGCGCGGGAAATGAAAGCAAAGCGGAAGTAAATCGATAACTAAATACCAGGGCGATTTAACCATTTTATTGTACAAGCCGAGTTTATCTATAGTTGTAGAGAATGTGTGATAGTATCAGAGTAACACTCGTTATATAGTAATGTTTCGTTCTAAACAAAGTGTACAGGGAGTTTTTCGTATGTTAGGTCGTCTTTTATTTGGCTTATAGTTAACCATAAGTTAAAATAAAGTCCTTTCTCTAGTTGCCTAAAGCGTCATTGATGAATGAGCATCGATTGTAGATCACTGAAATGCGCTGAATAAGAACGAAACTAAATAACGATTGTAACCCCTATACTATAGTTAGGCAAGGGAGTTTTTCGTATGTTAGGTCGTCTTTTATTGGCTTATAGTTAACCGTGAGTGAAAATAAAGTCCTTTCTCTAGTTACCTAAAAGCGTCATTGATGAATGCGCATCGATTGTCGATCACTGAAATGCGCTGAATAAGAACGAAACTAAATAACGATTGTAACCCCTATACTATAGTTAGGCAAGAATATAGTTTCCTGATAACGCCGTTAATGAATCGCACTATATCTCCCACACGATTATCGATCATTATAACGTGCTTTAGACTTATTATACCCAGACGCATTACTCAATAATGGGTGTACCCTGATAGTAATTCAATAAGAGTAAAGGCGTGCACAGTAAAATAGCCCTTTATTGTAGGCTACTTCGGCTTTGATTGAGAAATCATTAACAGTGAGTTAAGGAGTCATTTTTAATTGTTACATGAAAGCGTCGGTAATGATTGCGCACGTTATCATCTACACGAATGTCTATCAATAAAGGGTACTTTACACTTATTAGAACCAAACGCAGCTAAATGACGGTCTTAATCCTGGCACTTTTATAAAGACCGCGTAATAGATCAAAAACTATGTTCTTGGCAGCTAGTGAAAGACCTACAACGTGGGTTAATTCGGCCGTAATTGACCAATTTGTCGATCGTTAACATTGAGTTTAAAGACCTGTTTTAAGTTCCCTGACAACAACGTCAATAAATGCGCGCCATATCTCCCACACGATGATCGATCACCAAAGCACGCATTTGACTTATTATACCTAGAATTAATAACTGGTGTAACCTTGAGTAATAGATAAAAAAAACTATGATCTCCAGAACTAGAGTAAAGGCGTGCGCAGTTTAATAGACCTGCGTCATAGATCGCTTCGGCTTTTATTGACCTGTTGTATTCAGTCAAATTAAAATTTCTTTCTATAGCTACCTGAAAGCGTCGTTCAGTGAATGCGCAACAGATCGCCTACACTATTAACGATCACTGAAACGCACTTTAGAGTTGTTAAAACGAGTGTAACTTTTACACTATCGTTAGGCTCGAATAATCTCTTCTTTTGCTTATAACGTCGTTAACATCTTGATTATACACATTCTTAGTGTCTGGCCTTGGTGTTCTTTGCAAGGTTTAAATTCGGCACACACGAGAGGATTAGTCCGTGTGACAAGTCTCGGGGACGAGGTCCTTACATGTGAACTACCCATTTTCTTCACAAAATCACCGCGGCCAAATTTTTGTCCCTGCGACTAGTCCCATGAATTCAAACTAGCTTTAAATCATAATACTAGTCTCAGGGACTAGTCCTCTGAAATTTTGATTGTCCCGTCGTGTGAACTGTTTGTGCAACTAGTCCCTACGACCAAAATAAAGGTCAACCGATCAAAAACCAAAGCAGTCGGTCACTGCGACTAGTTCCTTCGTGTAAACACTACATGGGACTTATCCCTATGGCTGGTTGCATGGTAGTAAGCATGACTAGTCCCTCCGTGTTTGCCGAACTTTATGTTTAAAAAGTTGTAGCTAGCCATGGTTAACTTTTTGGTACGTTTTTGTCAAAGGTCAGCCTTAAGTACATAGTCAACCTTTAACACGTTTTGGTCCAGATATCGAACATGTTTATTGTACACCTTCTTACCGTCTGGCATTGCTGTTCTTTTTTAAGGCTTATGCTAAAAAAATGTTGGGAATAAATAGCAAACGTTGTTATTGGATGATTCTTTGTTTCATAGTGTTTTACTTTTATCTTACATCTGCCTGATAGAAGACCTAATTAATCATGATCATTCCCCTCTCCTTATTCCCACTCGAACGATTTCTCTGTCTGAAAAGACATTACTTTGCCTGTTACATCAAGCACATCACTTCCTATTTTATTGTCTTTGGGTGTAAAACATCCACTCTATGACCTATTGATTTAGTTGAAAACGGATCAGATCAAGTATGTACTTAATAGTTACAAACGTTTAATTTAGCTGGCAGAATTAAAAAAAATGTCTGGACATTTTCTCCTTTCCTTATTGACTGGAGCCGTTATCGGGAACGGAAACTGTATTTGTTTCACGCGTCCCTATAACATTAATCCTATCCCCATTTCTTGTATATTTGGTGCTATTGTTAAATGTCATGCTGTAATTCGTGCGTTGCACAAAGAGCTATTGTTAAACGAAATTTAAACAAAAAATGTCGGCTTTTGTTGGCGAAGAACAGATAGTGTTGTTTTACTTAAATCACTTTGCAAACTTCTTCCAGGGGAAATTTCATTAAAATGAATGTACTTTACACTGAATAATGTGCTTTTCTTTTCTTTTTCTTGTAAGTGCGGCAAAGTATAGTGCTCGCCGGCGAAACTGACAAATTCGATTTAAGTAGCTGAGTAGTAAGTATAAACTACAACTATACTAACTATAACTATAACACGTGCAAATATCTAAAAACAAACTATTATGTTGCGAGTGTAGTTCTTGTAGCTCAAGTGGTCCCTTAAGAATGAATGAGAAAAGGAGGCAGTTCCGCATCAAGCAATCGAGCAAGAACCTAACGCGGTGCGTCAATACTTGGGGTGAATGATGCGTCGTCTATACTGACGCATTTATCAATCAACCCGGTTTCATGACCACGACGCGGAATCGAAAACGACGCGCGGTTTCGAAGTTTTTACACGGGACCTATTCAACCGTTTTCCCGGTGCTTTGCAATGTGATTGTTTAAGCAAGCGCTGCACTCCATAGTGGTTTATCATGTTTACTCTTCGCCAACCAGCCAATTTGTGCCAAAAGACGTAACCGTTTTCAAAACGATGCGGTCTCGCCGTTTAAACGACGAACGGAACCGAATCGTTTTGAAAATGTTCTTCGTTTGATAACGTTTTCAAAACGAGTCGGTTTCACTAGTGGTCTCCATCGGCGCCGTCAAAACGAAAGGCGTAACGTGATCGAAAGCTATGCAGTTACAAATAAACCCTGTCTGTGTAAAGAGTGCCCGAGGTATGCCTTCTCTACCTTAGCCACTTTCGAGTGGTCCAATAACTTTTTCACCTTTTCATTCACTGGGAAAAAAAGGAATGCTTGTATTCTAACCAGTTACATCAAGTTTTTATGATCTCTTACTCAGAGGGTAGATCACGTGTTTTATAACTTCAGTTTCAAGAGACACGGATATTTAAGAATATAAAAGCATTAAAGGGCATTACTCATCAAAGTATTTAAGCTCAAAAAGTAATAAAAAACGACGAAAGACTCAATGAAACAACGCAAACCTTAACCTTAGTTCACAAGACGAAAGGTTTAAAATGAGTCTAAAAATAACAAAATCAGAGAAAGATATTTAATTTTTTTGTTCGTTTAGGGCATGTTACCTGTCAGATCTATCCTCTTCTGTGCTTAAATGTCATCCACCCATCGTATTTTGTAAAAAAACAACACTTTGTCACCGAAAACTGAAAGTGCGTATTTGCTACCAGAATGCGTATTTGCTACGTACGTTTTCCTAATTAAATCGTGAAAAAAGTCCTAAATTAAATTATTCGAAAATGGACGCAGTTCTTCTTTCAAAGCGCAAACCATTTGTGGAAAAATTATTTTATTAAAGAGAAAAGAAGGAGTTTTATGAGGAAAAAAAAGATTCCCGCACCTTCAAAAAAATCTTCAACTTTAAGGTTGAGTTTACTTCATAGCCTAAGATAGTATTTTGTTAAAAAATTGACTCTTGAAGGAATAAAAAAATATTGAGATTGACGGGGGCTTGGGAGGATACTATTGTTTCGTAAATGACCTTCGGAATTTGCCAAATCTGAAAATTTATTGGTTTTTTGGGGTCTTTGTACCTACGATTGCGTATTTGCTACGTTTGTCGGATAAAACGGGCACTATTACCTTCACGGTGCTCGGCATTCTCTTCATTTCAGTATTGCCGTGAAAAAGAAAGTGTAAATTTAAGCTTGACATCAACAAAACACATTTTAAGGTTGTTTGAATCATTTAAAAAGGGAAAAGGAGAAAAGGTAGCAAATAGGCAGACAACAATCTAAAGAGAGAGAGAGAGAGAGAGAGAGAGAAGCCTTCCTTATTACACTTACTTTTTCGCACCATCAGATTTTCACGGTCAAAGTGTGATTTCGTTTTTGAAACCATGAAAATGTTATGTTGCGAAAAGGCAGCCCATTTATTGGTCTTTACAAAAAGAGGTTTTGACCTATCTTCTGCTGTTGCTAAATGCGGCCCTCTAAATTTCCCGTGATAAGGTAAATCACTGCAATGATCAAAATAAAGATCACTTTCAACCATGATTTTATTTCTGATCAGTTTTTATTACTACTTACAAGCAATTCTACTTGAGTGACTTAAAGCCGGTGCCTTAACAAAACTATTATTAAATCGTCGCTATCCATTCGTAATCAGCTAATTATAATCCCAGTTGCTTCCACGGACACCCTGGAGTTTCAACGACTTTATTTACGACCGATACTGACGCTGACACTGACGCTGACGCTGACCCCCCATCCACGGCGCATTAAACGTCGCGGAGAGGCTTTCTTGATGCCATTGGGACTGTCAGTTTCCGTAAACAGAACTTCCATTCCCACTTTACATCTACCTGCGTTTTCCAAATGCCTCGTTTTCACTTCCTTTCTCAACTTCATGGCCACCTCGTGTCCAAAAACACCTGAAAAAGATGATAACAACACGTTCTCAAGAATTAAAAGTGATGTTATACGGGACGCTTCGCAACGATGATTTTGGAGCAACTCAAAGTCCACTTTCGAAACATGTTACACGAGACGATTTTTAGCGTAATGTGAACGTGAAATCCGCTGGCAACTGACGCGTTGCACGGGCCGATTTTAGCTGGAACGAGGGCAGCGGATAGGGTTCTGAGAAGGTGTTGCACAAAAAATTCCGCGGAAAATCGTCCGCGCACCGATGTGTCACTGCATCAACTTTAAGTGATTCCCTGAAAAAATAATCTGCCATAGACTTGTAATGAAATTTTGCACAAATATTCAACAAGTCATGTAAGTTCTAAACTGCAATAAAAATTTAATGAGGAGGAGGAGGTGGGGGGGGGGGGGGGGTCACCATGCTCGTTTTCCTGGTATACTGCTGACGTATACATTGTTTCAAGGTATTTTCAGGCAATAACCTGATAGCCGCGCTAAGCCAATATTTCCACGGCAGACTGATATTTCATATATAAGCTGGCTTTACAAATGGATAGTCATCTGTGTCGTACACTGAAAACATGTCTGAAAAGTTTCAAATTTACTGGACACCCAAAGACAGTAGCTTGATGTGCGGTCCCTCTACCCTGAGTGGCTTTTTTCTTAGAATTTTTTTAAGCTGTGCAAAATCTAATCATAGATTTTGCTAACTTTTTTTTATTTTGCGTTGGGATCGCTGCGCTGATTGAATTTATACAATTGGGGAACACCGTCCTCGTTTAGGAAAAAACGACCATTTATTTCTCTGAACAACTCAGTTTCCATAAATAGTAGAAAACCTACCAGCGCGTGTGTGCGCTCGTGCGTGCGCTAATCAGGCACAAAATGATGCGCAGAAGGGATGCGCAATGCAATTGAATGGAATCACCTTAACTGCAATATTATTGCGTTAAAAATCTTAGCTTGGTTGCGAATCGCCCCGTGTAACATCACCTTAACTAATGGTAACGCGCAGCGTGCAGCCATCGCCGGTTATGGATGCACGCGGGAGGTTGCTAAACACGAACGCAGCGTGACTCTAGCTTCTTACCTGCTTAGAGAACTCCCCAAGTCTACCAAAAACAACTCGATGATTGCAAAGCCGGTGCGTTTACCATTTTTTAAATTAACATTGCGTCAGGAAGTTTTTTTGCGATACAACTGCGCGTGCTTAAACTTTTGTCTGATGTAAGTTTAACCGACGCGTCCAGAACTTGCGTCATCACCTCCCCTTGCTGGATTAAACAAGTATATAAGGAAATGTTTGCAGTATAGCAACCAGATGTAGGGTGTGAGTTTTTTACCAGGTATCAATGTGTCCAATTCTTGTTCAACTTCTTGGATCCTTGAGCAGTTCACTATCTTGTAGTAGAAGTATGATGTCTGGAGAAGTGAAAATATAAATAAATTGACACACGGCTTAACTATTAAATAGCATAAAGTTATCAGTTTTATTCATTCGGCGGCGAGCTTTACCTATCACATTACCCTATTCCACAATCATGCGCACCTATTGCGAGTGTAAGTACATGACTACCAGATATTAGATGATTGGAGTGATTTTATCATTAGCTTGCAATTTTAGACGGAATGAGGACTTGCCTGATGTTCTTTTCTGTTACTGTGGGGTTCTTTCACCAGCTTGTTAGTAACTTCCTTGGTGTAGCCATGGCTCTCGAGGTCGGCCTCCTTTAACGCTTCTTGTACCTCCATAGCCGAGGGATGGAATTTGCCATTGTAAACCTTCACGTTTAACATTTCTCCATTATTGGCATCTGTAAATAGAAAAGACTTTTTCATATTAACCTTCTCATAATTCTAATAATTATATTTATTCCAATACTTCAAGAAACAACAATCTACTAGAAGTTCAATGTAGTATAGAGCTAATCGAGGGCTTTGTTAAATAACGGATGCGCGTTACATTGTCGACTCTCTTTTTTTCTTTTTTGACGAATTTCTTATGCTGTGCAAAGTTTTCCTTTTTTGCAATGCCGTAAGACACTGTAAGAAAAACGAGCTTGAAGTCTTTCCTTTACTTGTTTTAGTAGATTTAGCCTTCCCTGAAGAAAGGCAATTTTCATGTCCATTACTAAGAGAAAACAAACCCAATGAAGGCTTTAGACGCCAACTCAGTAAAATTACATAAAGAAATAACTTTTAAAGGGATAGTTAGAGAGAAAACTCTATCCAAATGAAGATTAAGTTTAATATTTTACCTGCATGAGAAGACAATAAGGCCAGGATAAAGACAAATGATAGACGAGGAGGAATCATCTTGCTGGGTCACTGAACCGCTCGGGAGCTATCTCGTGAAACCAATGATTTTCAGTGCACTGATGACTCTCTTTTATGCCCAACGTAGAATACTGATGCAGCAATGTTCACGATTGATTGGACGAAGCATATTTGTATTTCAGATTATTTTGGACAGAATTTTATTTACATTTAAAACGCGTAAGTCTCATCTTCGGAACACGTTCACATTTATTTGCAAGATCTACTGTTTGGACATGCGCATGAAGTATCCAACTAAGAATTATAATGTTTATTTCATAATCAATGGAACAGTAAAGAAACATCACAAATTATTCTCAAACCAGTATCTATAAAGTTAGTATTCGAGAAAATAAAATGCGTGAACGTTCATACTGAAATCATTGTTACTTCAGCTTTAAATACACTAAAATTTTTGACAGAGGCTCCTTCCTGGCTTATGTCCGCCACTAAGAGCAATTAACACTTGAGGTTAATGTAAATAATGAAAGCACAAGTCACTTTTATAGAATCTTTTACACTGTTGGAAAACCATAACAAATCAGATTTTCTTACATTGCCAAATCTATTCTTTTTCCAGTGTCATGCACTAAGAAATAGAAGCGTTTTGACGATGAAAATTCGCAAAAGGATTCATATTTTAATTTAAAGACGGGTAACTCTCATCTTCGGAACATGTTCCCATATGTTTGCATATCTTTTCCGGCCATGCGCATTATTTCATAATCAATGGAACAGAAAAGAAACATCACAAATTATTTCCAAACCAGTATCTATAAAGTTAGTATTCGACAAAATAAAATGCGTGAACGCCTCTGTGATCGATACTTCAGCGTTTACACCAAAATTTTTGATAGAGGCTCCTGGCTTATGTCCGCCACTAAGAACAATTAACACTTGAGGCTAAATGTAAATAATGAAAGTGCCAGTCACTCTTATAGAATCTTTTATACTGTTGAAAAACCATATCAAATCAGATTTTCTTACATTGCTAAATCTATTCTTTTTCCAGTGTCATGCACCAAGAAATAGAAGCGTTTTGACGATAAATATTCGCAGAAGGATTCCCATTTTAATTCAAACATTCTCACAATTGCTGCCGAAAAAATGGAAGCGAACGAGAGTCACAAAGTGTACATTGCACGCCCTAGCCTGCCCCGTACACACTCGCTTACACACCAGTGAATGTTGGGGATGCCGATGCCTGTAATTTATAAATTAAAATACACATGGCTGTATTCACACGCGTTTAGCAACAAATATTCTCTATTTTCATATTTGTACATCGCAATTTTATAGTTTAAACATTGCATTGGAATATTTATCTTCAAAATTGCTACACTAATACAGCAAAGTCGTACAAAACCATCGGCAGTTTCAAACGTTTACGCGAGAGATAAAAGGTGGATAATCTTTTCCGTAGTATCGATTGAACATTACGGTTTTGCGCCCCATTAAACACGTCGATCGAACATGCAAATTAGCTTCTAAAAAAACGTACAGGGCATGCTTAACAAGATGCAAAACTGTCAATCATTCAAGTCCCGAGTGTATGTCAATGTCATAACCATTGTTTCCGCTCTCAGCGTTCGAATCAATGACGTATTCATCGAGGAACAATGCCCGTAATTAGGAAAGCAGTCGCGGTTTAACCTCTATTGTCCCTCTATTGTTGAAAATATTTCACACCTGAAATTAAAATAAACGTGAAGCAGTATGAACATGTCGTGTGAAGTCCGTAGATTTTTTTAAATGGGTTAGAATAAACGGATAAACTATTAGGAAAACAAGCAAACGATCGATCGAACACGTAAATAAAATTCTTTGTTTAAACAGACAACAGCAGATGATCGATGTCTGTGTAGATTTCCACGTGACTCGTGTAAGCTTAAGTGTATTCCCACGCGGCGGTCGCTTGAAGTTTTCTTTGTAATAAACGAAATATTTTTCGCGTGTTTCTGGTTGAGCAATTTTCATTTCCTCTACAGCCAGCATTAATCAAAAGTGGGAGCATTTTTCGCACATTTCCACAATAGCAATTACTCCTATTGTCTTTTCACGGACGGGAAGGACAGCCGTAGAAATCCCTTTTGGGAATATTCGGTATTGAAGTCAAAGAGAACCGAAAATGGCGGCGTGCTTTTTGAGCGCGCACAGCATCATGGATACCCCACATTTTTCGGGCGACGCAGTTCATGGGGCGCGAAACCGTAATGATCTGACGTCCTTGTAACAAAGATTTTATGCAATGTCATTTTATATGTCTGTATTTCAAGAAAGTAAACCTTGGCAAAACATAGCAAAACTGAAGAGATACAAGCGCCGGAGTAAGTGAAAAAGACTTGTGCATGTACTCGGAAACACCAAATACTATAGATGATCAGTTCACAGATTGAAGTCCTTCGTCTGGCTCAAGCCGTACGTGCTTTGCTAAAGAGATTTTGTTTAGGCACACTAGAAGCTGTAGTATTTGCTTTTTCTGCCGAAGTGTTTACTTTCATTTACGATAGGAAGCTTTATGGCTGGTTATATCTCTTGCCTTCCGCGCTTGGAGCTAGCCAGCTCAGTATTTGCAAACAGCTGACACGGCAATAGGGAACAAAAGGTAAATTTTTATGGTTCTCAATCTAGGATGAGAAGGAAAGCTATCCAAAAACGTACGTCAGAATAGCATTTGAAAAAGGTGTACTTTTAATATTCTGCTTTGGCCACCGGAAAATTGTTCAAATAGATGTTCTCTCCACGACATTAGGAAATGTCTGAAAATGATTATTTTCTATAACATTACGAACTTGCTTGCCTTCCTTTAGGCTTGAAGCTCTATCTTTTACCTAATAAATAGATCGACGACGAAGAAGCCAGCTTCTCGGAAAAACAGAACATTTTGATTATACACTCCTCGAGTTTGCCCCAGTCATTTGCGCCCGACCTCTCATGCGAGAGAATACTGCTAAAGACAAAAATTGACGATTTTGTGCCAGTAACAAACAGCGAAAGCGGAGTCTGTATGTACCACTTAGAGATTCACTAATGTAAAGACTCTTGAATTCGCCTTTCAGTAAATGGAACTGTTATCAAACGCAGTTTTTATTTCAGGGTAGTCTACCCAGGCGATAATTTTTACATGCGATCCTAACGGCGGTGATATTTTATTTTGCTTAATTTTAAGAGCAAGTTCAAGTCCCCCACAAACCAGGGGCACACAACGGTTCTTTTCGGTAAATATCTGTTCGGCAGGCCTAAATCGCCTGATATATCAGGATTTAATTGCAACGAAACCTAGAGATTTCTTTGGCGAATCATCACCCCAGACCTTCGAAGCGAGGGGACTGATTAATTCCTGTTTCTTCCCGAGGGACAAATATATCGTTTAAACTGTAAAATAAGGTCAGCTAGCATTTTCGGAGAGCTCTTAGCAGCTCGAAAATTCGGCGTATTGGATTCTGTTTCCTAATGATTTTCTGCAGCGTCAATTTTCAGCTAAAACCTCCGAACAACATGTGTTAGCTGACACAAATACGCCTTTAAAAAGCTCTGAAACAATCTAAGAAAGTAGAAAATAATATTTGAAGTATTTCGCTAAAATTTTCTGGTTGGGTGCCCCTGGCAAACTAGCGGCAATTTTCGGTGCTCTCATTCGTTTCTTTTTGTACCCTTCCACAATAAAATAAAGAATTTGAATTGTAAACTCGTACTACCACAAAAATGATTCTGTTCGAAGTAAGGGCATCTTAGCAAAATTTTTTTGCAGCTGGCATACGAATTCTCGACAGTTGGTTCCGTTGTTCCGTCTGGAATGCCGGTTACAATTAAATAACGAAAAGTACTTTACGACGTTGTATTACTCGATTTCTTGGTTTTTACTGCGTTGTTTACAGCCCTCGTGGACTGTATTTTGATATTTGTATCAGTTCATATTGTTCAGGCCAATTGCTATCGATATTGCCTTTGCGATCAGGAAATGTGCTCATTTTTTAAAGGTAAAATTTACTCAGCTATATCAGAGGCTCGGTTCTACAACCTCGTTATTTATGCAGTGCCGGGTCGTGGCCATACAAGGCAACTTTTCTCCTCAAGTGTGTGAAGCCATGTAAAATGCCGACCTAAATTTTGAGTGAAGATGTCTAATCAACTGGTGTACAACAGACGTTCAGAAATGACTTGGGCCCATCCGGACCCATTTGGCATTAAATTTCGACTTGCCTAACGAAATCGTTGACGCTGCTGCTCCGATTTATTCCGTACCTTGATTGCTGTAATGTGGCTTTTTGAGGAGGTTGTTTTGAGGAGGTTTAGAGAAAAACGTACCTTCGCAGAAAGTATTTTTCTTCCCAAATAGTTTATTCATCGATCGTTGGTGTTTTCTGAAGTCAGAATTCTATGAAAATGAAGTTTCTAAGAAAGCCGTGAATGATAACAAAATTCTTATGGCTCAAGTCCACAAGCTGGTTGCTTTTTATTAGCCGGGATTATTATTTTTATTGGCCGGGAAAAAGATTCCTAAAGACAACCATCGTGCATGGTAAAATATTAAACCGAGAAAATTTGCTGCTGGAAAATTAATGGTTGTTGTATTACGAGTCCTTGAAGTGGCGTACCCACTTCGCCTGTCATTTGATGATCAGCCGTCATTTTTCAGACCGATGTTGTTTTATTCTGGCTTCAGTTGCCTTAATTGACTTTATTTTCGGGTGAATTTGGAACTAGTTTTGAATTTGAGATCAAAGGTCTCTCCTTTATGTTTGTAAAGAACACACTTAGGCATTATCTTCGTTATTGTCTGGGTTGTTATACCTGGAAACGTTCTTTTTTATTTTTCTTTCGTTGAATATTTCTTTGTTTGCCTTTGCTCTTTGAATTTTTGACCTTTATTTTAATTTTTTTTCTCAACGGAAAAATACAGCTTCCCCAGATGATTTTGGCATCTCTGAGTTTCGCTGAAGCCAGAATTCTGACGTGCTGATTTTATTCTTTGTATCTGGCTTTTCAATCTACCTGAGCACGAAAGGAAAAGCGTTGAAATTGCCAATAAAAACAACCAGCTTGGTACTATGGTAAACAAATCGAAGTTCGAACGTTTGCAAATCTTTTTTGTTAACAATCTTAAAGCAGGAAGAGACGCCTTGCTTCTCACTGATTAACTAACTCTTTGAACTTTCTATTCTAAGCTTAATTTTCAACTCTCGTTTCGCAAAATTCATCTCAGTCACATTTTTTAGGCCGCTAAAACCAGATTATTTTTCTCAAGGTGCACCTGGAACAGAAAATTGTTAAACTTCCGCTTTCCAAGAAGTACCATGACATTAAAACACCGCAGATATACAACACATTTTAACGAAGCTGAATATATTTCCTGAATTTTATAGTCTCGCCGTCCTTGATAACAGCCGATTTTCAAATATAACATAAATCGGCCCAAAGAACTTTTTTTCTTTTTCGTTTTAATAGCTAAGAGTGGACGTTTGCTTTGTTCTTTCTACGTCATTCCTTTGAATCGGAAAACGGCGCCACCTAATTTTTTTCATTACTTGTTGTCTAAATCGAAGAACGCAGTGAAAGAATCAGGGATTTTCCGTGTTCGCGTTTTAAACTGGCGCTTGTTGGCTTCAAAAGCAGTTCAATTTCTTGTCGAAATTTGGTAGCTGCTTTTGAGAGCTTGTGGCAGAAGTATTCGAAATCTCCATAAGAACAATGAACGCGGTAAACAAATGAAGCTTAAAAGTCTGCTTATCCTTTCGTACACTCTGCGAACAGGAAGTGACTTCTAAGCGAAAGTTCACTTTATTCTGTGACAAGCTGTGATGAATTTGTCAGCGCATAATACTTCGTACCTTTAGAAGAATATTTTGCGGGCCTTTTTTCCTTATTTTTGCCCTCCCTACTTGGTCCTGATTTATTACGTGACAATTGCTTTCAAAACTATACTCTGATGTCGGGGCTTGCTCAGGTTAACTATTAAAATATATGTTAAGCCACAAAAGCCTTTATTTAGTGCTGGATCACACCGTTAAAATATAGCTTTTGTAACCGAGTAATATTTGGTGTAACGTGCCAAATAAAATTTTACCGACAGCAGCGATTGTTTTTTAACTTAGCAAAATTTGAGGAGCTCTGAAGACTCATGCTGGACACAGTGTGCAATTTTAAAGGAATTTACCATTAAGAAATCACATTTACACAAAAAAACATTCGCTCAATTAATTTTATTATTATAATTTATTAACAAAAAGTGCTACCCATACTTCGCTACGTTAACTTTCTCGTTGAGAAGTTCCCTTTAACTAAGACAACAAACGCCGCATTTTGACCTGTTGTGCAGCAGTTCCGTTTGGCAACATTAGCGAAATTTTCACGATTGCTCTTTCCAAATCCCCTTATTAGCCTGGAAAGAACGGAGGATCGGTAGGAAATTTCATACCTTTATTACAATTGTTTTGTAGCCTCAGTGCATTATGCTCCAGAAGCAGAGTTTTTTTGAATGACTACTCCTATGTTCAAAGGTGTGTCTAAAACAGAGCTTAGTTCTCTTACTGTTAAGTACTAGTCAGAGTTCTTGATCGGTTTAGTTTTGGTACTCACCTCGAGCTCACTGGGTTTGATTTTGCTTAAACGCTACACTGAGCAATTTCCAATGATTTTCATCTTGCGTTTTAGAGACTAAAGAACTTGCTCGTTGCCGTTTTTCGTTCTAAACATGACCTGTCGAACTGTCTTATATTAACTGGTTATATATTTCCGGGTTTGCTTTCGCGTTCGGTAATAACGTAGCTTTTCAGTACTTTACAGATGCAATTTTCCTTTTAATTATTCGTGTAATCAGAGCGTAGCAAAGTTTTCCGGGCTGAGAATCTATATAACTAAGGGTTATGATACAACTGTACACGGCTTCATAAAAAATGTTGCAATTGTGCCAGTTCGTTATAAAACTCTTAAATAAATGACTCGTTTACCATAAAATACGATTATAGCCTATGGCTCGTTCACCATAAAATATGATTATAGTCTGTGAGATAACACAGAAAGAGGAAAGAATAAAGCAGTTTATTTCCTTTTATATCTTAGTTCTTTTTGTTTCCCTCAACGTAGGCACTTTAAACCCATGTTTGAACAATTTTTGGCTAAATCGTGCAGGATGAAGGAGACGAATTAAGAACTTCCGTGTTTGGGTGAATTAATGTTCAAATAATGTTGTTTTGAGCAAATTTTGACAGCTCTAATTATTTGAAAACCAATCGCAACTGTTCTTTCCGGACGATTTTAATATTTTTGTTTTGAACGTGATGTATCACTGAAAAGCCTGAATTGAAGCCAGACAGTTCTGTTGCGTTAATTTTTCTTTTGTTTCTTGCTTTTACCAATTTTCCACTAGCTTACTTTATCAAATGAACTAAAAAACTTAACCAACTTAGTAAACCAAAAATTGCATATTTATTGCTATATTATTTTCAAACCAGGAAGTAGATGTATAAGGGACGGAAGTTACAATTTACTGGATTAGTTTATTAAGTCTGTAGTTCATCGAATTGTCCCTCATAAATATTATACAACAGTGTTATTTTGTCCGTTGCAACATTTTTTTGATGCAAGAGTTATTTCTCTGGCCCTCTACTTTATCTCTACTCTATCTAAGGTACATCTAAAGAGAAAGTTACAACAGATGTTTCATGCCATTTGTCTATAGAATACAGTTCTTAAGAAACCTAGTTAGCTTCGAAGAGTTTGGTATTATCTGTTTGTGTGAAGGGCACACGCATGTAATTTTCCTTTCTATCTTCTTTTCTTTC
This sequence comes from Siderastrea siderea, assembly GCA_964030785.1. Lineage (NCBI taxonomy): Eukaryota > Metazoa > Cnidaria > Anthozoa > Scleractinia > Rhizangiidae > Siderastrea > Siderastrea siderea. Next base: position 26,055,798 of record OZ034966.1, read on the forward strand.
TTTCTTGTATTCGTATTGACAGGTCATTATACCACTCAAAATTCATAAATCCTCTCACGGCGCACAGATTGGAAGAAAATCCAAACCAATTAAAAAGCATTCACTGCACTTACCGTTTGTCGCTTTATTGCACGGGTTTTTGAGATCTTACAGCCATTTTAAGAGGTTTCAGTGGCTCTGAGAAGAGCCAGAATTCCAACAAAAGTCCCAAAAGACCTAATACGCCAAATTTTCATACAAACGCGAAACCAAATTGTGACTGATCCGTGCGTCGCCGTTTAGTGTAAACGACCAACCACATGTTAACCAGGCTCATGCGCAGTCTCAGTCAAAGGAAAGGTGATGAGAAATCCACAAAGAGGGCCTAGACACCATAGCAAGAAAACACTCTCCTATATGAGGATTAACAGTGAACAAGTAAAAGGCAAGATATCAGAAAGATTAATAAACGAATTTTGAATGGTCCGTCTTGTAATAAAAGTCCGGTAGTCCTGTGGACCAAAGGAGTAACTTCCGTGAGGAAATGGTAACGAGAATATCTTATCTTTAGATTTTTGCAATTGTTCAATCAAAGATAGCTGATGGAACGTCCTTCTCCAGGAGTCCTATCTATATTTCAAGTAGTGAACTGCTCAAGGATTCAGGAGGTTGAACAAGAATTGGGCACTTTGTTAATCTGTTTCGTTCTAGTTACGTTGTTCTACTTAACAAGTTTATAGAATCCTTATCGGTGCATATGATGAAGATGGGGAGAAGTAAAACTTTTTTTAACCAAATGGGAAGCTAATGTAACATTAATAAATAAAACTAGTGTTTCGACCATCAGCATGCCGATCACGCGATTAATGTACTCCTCTGTAACCTTGCACTCACGGTATAGCTGGCCCTTCGTAGGAAATCTGGACAGCACGTCAGCTGGGTTGGCTTTGCCAGGGGTGTAAATTGTCTGCACCTTAATTCTATCTAGTTGCCAGGTGCAAAGTGTTACTATATATTAGTCAGCTTTATAGTAGTGTCCACAGTTAGCAGCAGAGCTAAATAGTCTAAGTCTTTCATAGATCATCATCATCATCATCATCATCATCATCATCATCATCATCATCATCATCATCATCATCATCATCATCATCATCATCATCATAGGTTATTCCAGGCAAGAGGCTATCTCTCGTAGGCAGTTTTGAAGTGTCTCTGCGTGATCTGCTCTTTAATGATCGGTCAGAAAGTATTGCAGGGTTGGGCAGGTGCAAAAGGAGGTGGGTTCAGTAGTGTTTGAGCCCTTAAAAAGGGTGGACGTCGCGCAGTTTGGATCTACACACAAGGGATTGGGTCACCGTATTTTTCAATTTGAATAATGTTCATTAAGGAAAAGCAAAAGTAAAGTTCACTTTGTATTCAGTCTCAAAAATCGTTTTTGCTGAAAGGACCAATGAGTGAGGCATCTGCTACATTCATTAGCTTAGAAATTTATATGAAGCTATTTGACCGAAGTCAGGATTGTTATGCCTACATGAGTCCCATTTGATCGAGTGTTGAAGCCATTTACATGAATATATTGACATGTCGCGTGTGCGATGTTTTGATATACAACGGTCGTTGTTCTAAAAACGTAAGCACTACTTCCCAAAGCTGAAATATTGTCGAGCAGACTTATGGGAAGTTCATATCTGTATTCAGTCTTCCATTATAATTTCCGCTGATGTAGAATTCTTTGTTAATTCAATAATGAACAAATATGGAGACAGGGTTTCCATTTTGCCTGAAATGTTTTGAGTTTGAATCATGAGCAATGGAAAAAACATGGAGGCAATCAGCTGTTAGATTTCTCAACGAAAGTTGTTTCAAGCAAACAGTTCTGAGACTTAAGTATGTCAGCAGACTGTTAGTTCTGTTGTCTTGTGTCTTTGATTTCCACATCGTCTGCTGTAGATAACCCTGTTTCCGTCCGTTTCTTGGAGTCAGTTTGATATGCTCGCTGAACCACCCGCCAGTTTGAAAAACCACTCAGTCTCTGTTCTACGCTGCCTATTGAAAACTGCCGAAACCCCCAAAACCAGGGTCTTTTTTTAGTCAGAGCGCCGTATCTTGGACTGAGTGGTTTTTCAAAATGGCGGGCGGTTCAGTTGGTATCAGCCAAACTCACTGAAGAAACGGAGGGAAACAGGGTTACATGCAGACGAAGATGTGAAAATCAAAGACAAGACAACAGAACTGGCGTGTCGGCATACTTCAGGACTACTACTGAGGACTAGCATGGGCAGAGAGGTGACCATGTGAGGACGCATTATTTCGGCTCCCTGAAACTGAAGCCTAAAGGGAACATATCTTTGCGTTATAGGGCGGACCTTCTCAATCTTTAAAAGAGAAAAGCACGGCAAAGCGACTCTGACACCGAATCACATTCACAGGAGGGAAAGAGAACCTGTTACGAAACGAAACGAAGTGACTCTTCCGAGGAAGGTGACGAAATTTTGATGGCGCTCAACCTGTCCGAAAGCATTCTCACCAAACTAGAAGAGATCTTAGGGAAGCTAAACAATTTAGTCTAAAATGAACGTGATCGAAAACACAGTAAAAAATCTCGAGAACGTAGTGAGTAAGATGCAGAAGGAAGTAGCCGCAGTGCAAGAGAAGAATGAGAATCTTACTAGCACGGTTAATGAGATGGACAAAGGATTAAGTTTCATATATGAACAGCGAAGTTGAAGGGTTGAAAGTCAAGAAAGAAAAGCACTGCAGCGAGATAGAGAGACTAAAAGAAAAGATTCGCTACATGGAAGTCTATCAGCGCAGAGAGAATCTTCGCTTTCACGGAATACCTGAAGCCGCTGAAGAAGACACACGAGAGATGACCTACAAATTTTTTGAAAATAATCTCAAGATCGAGAGAGCGCGCGACATCGAGTTCCAGCGCGTACACAGAGTTGGAAAAAAGAAAGCAGGTCAGAATAGGCCTACCATCGCAAGATTCCTCCTCTTTCAGGACCGAGAGCTAGTATACAGTAGGGTTATGGTGGAGAAAGACACGTTAGAAGCTAGTGTGTCGGAGGATTTACCAAAGGAATTCGAGAAACAAGAAAGAAGCTGTGGCCCAAACTTAGACAAGCGAGAATGGATGGGAAAATTGCTTTTTTCAGTCGTCCAGAGCCAGATAAATTATTTATTAAAGGAGTTCATGTTCCACTAGAAGTTGAAACGAGCACTAGTGGGTAGACTCGCACATACTAAATACAGACGCATCGTGAGTTGAAAGACTAATGTTGCTTCCTGAAATGATTGCTGTACTCTTTGGTAAGAACTGTCATAAAAAGTATCTTTCTCGTTCCACTAGAAGTTAAACCTTGTACTAGTGGGAAGTTTTTTTTGCACAACCTAGATACGGATTTTAGCGGAAAAATTAGTTTTGTTTCTGAAATTATTGCCATTCTTTTTGTAAGGGCGGTCAAAAATAGTACCTTTTAATCAGTTCGCTCAATGCAAACCACTAGATATCAGGATGGGAGTTCAAAAATAACTTTATAATATATTTTCTACGCTTCAGGCTCAGAGCTACAAGGTCGCGTCTTTGGAATTTCGTCTTCTGGGCTGGCGGCCTCTTAATTTATGCCAGTGTGTTTGTGTGTTTTGCGGTGTGTCATTTTATTTGCATGTGTTACTAATGTGCGTTGTTTGTCTTGCTGTTTACGAACCTGTTGCTTGACTTGACATTCTTAGTCCCGTTCGGGGTGAAAGCTATTGTCTGCCTAATAATGAATTGTGTATTCCACAAATTACATTGGATCGCACTAAACGTTCGAGGTATCCGTGCATTCGAAAAAAGGAAGTCAATTTTCAATTGGCTAAATTAAACAGAATGCCGATATTTGTTTTCTACAAGAAATTTTATAGCACCAATGACGTTGTTGATCAGTGGAAAAACAATGGCCCGGAGAATGCTCTTTCATGGTTCTAATCACAGCCGCGGTGTAGCTATTCTTATTCGAAAGTCTCTTGATTTCAAAATGAAATCCGCTGGCAATGCGTGCCGATGTCGATGGCAGGTATCTCATTTTAGAGGCAAATATTCAAGATACCCCCTTTCTCCTGGTAAACATATAGGCACCAAACACAACAGCGAAACAATCCTCGTTTTTTCAATCACTGCCCGACTCTATTTCTGATGAAGAACACCGGGAGGTCAATTGTAGACTTTTATTGGGGGGGAGACTTTAACGTCACCCTCCAACCGTCTCTAGACTGTTCAGGTGGAAACTCAATACTAAAAGAATCGGTTAAGTTTTTGGAAGACATCATTATGGAATGCGATTTAGTGGACATTTGGAGAGTCCGCAACCCTGACAGCAAAAAATTCACTTGGCGCCAGAAAAACCCAATTATTCAAAGGCGACTTGATTATTGGCTCATTAGCGATTCATTACAGGATGATGTCGCCAAAATTGACATTGTAACAGCCATCAAAACAGACCATTCCGCAGTTTTTCTTGAGATTGATAGCTTAGCCGACCATCCCCACGGTCCTTTCTTCCAGGGCTTGCGCGAAAATTTTCCTCTTTGGCTTAAGGAAATCAGTTTTTGTGATGATTTAAGAGTGAAGTGGGATTGGATTAAATACAAGATTAGACAAGAAAGTATGACATATAGCAAGTTAAAGGCTAAAGAAAGAAAAGCAAAGATGAAAACCATTGAAGACAGACTTAAATTCTGTGAAGAGAAAATTGCAGACGCACCAATGCCAGAAATGTTATTAATTTAGAGTCGGTTAGGGCTAATCCGCTCCCGTGCCATGGTATGAACAAGGTGAAAGAAACACCAAATATTTTCTAAACTTGGAAGACAACAACAAGAAGAAAAGCTGCATTAGGAAACTTCTTCAGTCTGACGGAAAAGAAACCTCAGATGCAAATGTCATATTGAATAAAATCTACAACTTTTATTCAGATCTTTATAATGAAAATCTAGAAATTCAAACGATTTCAGGGGTTGTCCTTTCTTAAAAAACCCTTCAATGATTCCGAAATTAAGCGATGCTATGAGGGAAGCGTGTGATGGCCAACTGTGATATTCGAAATGCTTTAAGGTGCTCTCTACGTTCGAAAACAATAAATCTCCAGGAAATGACGGACTTTCCACAGAGTTTTACAAATTTTCCTGGCCAGAAATTGGCACTCTCTTAGTTGATTCATTAAATTACTCTTACATTCACGGAGAATTATCAAACTCGTATAATCGAGAAGAAGGACAGGGATAGAAGATTGATTAAAAACTGGAGACCGATATCTCTTGTTAACGTTGATGTAAAAATCGGCTCGAATGCTATCGCAAAAAGATTAGAGAAAGTTTTACCATATATTATCCATCACGACCAAAATGCTTTCGTAAAAGGACGAACGATTTTTGACGCAGTTCGAACAATAAATGATGTTTTGGATTTTACGGAATTGAAAGGGTGCCAAGGCATATTGACCGCTATAGACTTTGAGAAAGCCTTTGACTCATTAAGTCGGGGCTTTCTCTTCAAATCGCTCGAATCCTTTGGCTTTGGCGCCTCTTTTATAGCATGGATCAAGACGTTTTATAAGAATATAACGAGCTGTGTGGTGAATAATGGTTACTTTACTTCTCCCTTCAACGTTACAAGGGGGGTTCGCCAGGGCGACCCGCTCTCCCCATGTCTTTTTATCTTAGTTCTTGAATTACTAGCAATTTCTATCCGCAACAACGATCGAATAAGGGGTATTATGGTGGACGGCAACGAAATTAAATTAGTTACATTTGCCGACGATATGACATCATTTTCCCACGACAAACTGTCCTACCGTACTCTTCTTAATGTTATCAAATATTATTCGGTACATACTCCGGATTGAAGATCAATCATGATAAAACGGAGATCCTTCTACTCGAAAATGTGGAAGCATCCAGCTCAGAACTAGAAGTCTGAACTGAAATCAAAAAGTCCTTGAAAATCTTGGGGGTGCACTTTATCTATAACCGTTCACTTTTTTCCAAATTGAATTTTGAATCAACAGAGAAATCTATAAGGAAGCTCTTAAGAGGCTGGGGTTGGAGAGGACTCACATTAATTGGAAAAGTACAAATCATCAAATCCTTTCCCTTACCGAAGATTTTATATAGGCTTACGCTCATGTCAAATAGAAAAGAATTCATTAAAAAATAAACACGCTTATTATACTCTTTTGTTTGGAAGGACAAAGACAAGGTGAAGCTCACGGTTTTAATAAGCCCCATTGAAAAAGGTGGGCTAAAAATGCCTGTTGTAGAGTCAATGATTTCTACCCAAAGAATAATCTGTATTAAGAGATACCTATCCCCTAGTGCGGCTAGCTGGAAGTTTTTTCTGGATTTTTACTTAAGGAAGGTGGGAGGAAAATTTTTATTCCACTGCAACTTTGATTACTCGAAACTATCAATATCCCTCCCAGATTTCTACAAAGAGTGCATCTTGTCATTAACCTGAAATCATGCCCTCCCTCCCTACTACCACTGCGGGGGAAGGAGGGCATGATACATTTGCTTGTCGAAACCGATGCAAAGAAACCAGATTCTGGTTTTTTGTCTGATTGGTCGAGAAACAATACCTATGAATCAATGTGTTCAGAATGGCCCTTTAACAATAGAGCTGTCACTGTAAGTAAATTGTCGACGTGACTCGATGCGACCGCCATCGCCAAGGAACAACAAAGGAACAAGTCTGCCGAAGTAAAATGTCTCGTCGTTCTAGGAGAATTGTTACCATTTCTTTCTCTCCTGAGTATGGCGTTCGGTTTGACGAAAGCTTTTTCTCACCTGGAGCAGAGAAGTACAGCAACATTGAAGTATGTATTCCGTTTTATCGCATCGTGTCTCGGAATTTTCATTTGACGGCTTTCAGCTAGTATTGATAATATCAACAGAGTGGTTGTTTCCGCGTTTTACGAAACAAAAAGAACAGGAGACGAACAAGTATCTTTCGTCAAGAATGATCGACAACAAGTCAACCGATAATTCGGTAAAGCTAACGGTAAACTGATGTTTGGCGACTGAGCCGCAATCAAGTCGTAATCACGATTTTCAGTTTATTCATTCATTGTTTAGTACTTATGTCGTTTTATTGATCTCTGACATTGACATCAAAGGATCTGACTACTTTTATAATAAATGTTCTTCGTTTTAAAATTCGCTGCTGTTTAGAGATAAAATTTGCTGCTAATCTCAAATATTTATCACTTCTGGAACTAAATTAAATTACAAAATACTCCTTTGTTTATAAACGGTTTTATTTATATCTTTATTCTAAAGAATGAAACTGAAGGTGTTTCTCTTAATTGCCCAAGGCTTTTTACGCAGAAAATTGGGGGTGTCTGTAAAACCCGGAACACACCCGGAACACCCCGGAACACCCCGGAACACCCCGGAACACTCCCGGAACACCCCGGAACACTCCCGGAACACCCCCGGAACACCCCGGAACACCCCCGGAACACCCCCGGAAAAGCCCGGAACAGCCCGGAACAGCCCGGAACAACCCCGGAACACCCCTGGAACATCCCATAATACCCCGTAATATCCCATAATGCCCCGGAATACCCTCAATACAGCCAGGAACACTCTTGAACGCCAAAAATAGTGGTCAGCGGTCAGACCGCTCACGCATAGACTGACCCAAGGACCTCCGAAGATTAACGAAGATTTCCGAATATTTCCAAAGCCCTTTGCGGATCACCCGAAGACAAAATGACAAAAATAAAATAAAAAATAACATTGGTGTCCTTCCAGGTTTTTAGATCGACAAAGATTTGATTTTGAATATTTCAATTGAATTATTGAAGTTGTTGTAACTCATGCGAGATTTTCATTATTACTCTCGACAAACCGATGTGACGTCTATAAGTAAAATTCTGGGGGTGGGCATCCCGAATAATAATTCAATTCACCATATAGCACATCACGGTCGCGATAACTTACTCTTGGGCATTGCGTGACAGATTTTGCACGCAAAACAAAACAGATTTTGCAGGCTGCTAAACGTCTATAGGATTTATTTTGTTTCCGTAAAGGCTGTTCCAATTCAATTTATTTATTAGCTAGTACTACCGCATTTTCTCAATAAGTGCCCCACGTGTTGTTACTGTACGAACTGGGCAAAGAAACACCGCCGTTCCTTCTAAAGACCAATTAGAAAAATGTTTGAATAGTTTTGAGAAGTAATTTGTAACGCAAGGTTTATCGCAACGTATAAAGTTGGCTTATTGATGGAGCACACGAACTTTGCAAAATTCAAGGAAATGTGATATGTACTCTCATTGTTGATATTTTCCTTTTTTCGTTTACTGAATTTTTTCTCTTAAAGTCTAACTAGATCTTGTGAAAGTAAATAAAATACTTGTTCCTTTTCTCGCTATAAGAGTGTAAACTCGTTCGATCCGTTTGCTCCCGGGTTTATACGTTGTGACATCCTACATTATAAGCCCTCGGATACCTCTACAAAATTATAGTGAGTACTTTTTTGCAGGCGCACATTTCTCCTACTCATTTATCTTCCGAGCTACGCTCTTTTGTTAACCAAAAATATATGCAGGCCTAACTGCAAAAACGTCAATCAAATATGACAAGAGAAAGCTGCAAGATGGGAATTTATTAGACATGGAAAACGTTGCGTTGCCCCCCGAATAGAGAGCCTGCTCGCAGGCTGTAACATTCCTGAAGCACTCCTGGCTACGGTATGATACTTCAAATTAATATAAACTGAGGTTTTTTTAAATGAGGTGCATATATTAGCGTAACGAACCGGCGGCCAAACATTTCCATGCGCCTGTGGAAATAAAACGATGACGATCGTGTGACCTCGGAATAATGACCTTATAGCATTGCGTGACACTGTATCATTTGGCTTTGTTATGTCCTTGAGGTCACACCTGTTTTTTGAACGTGATAATGCAAATGTCGCACGAGAAAAATCAATGCAGAATTAACAGTTCAACTGTCACATTTTCATATCGCTGAAAATCGTAAGTTATTGATCTGAAGGTCACGTGCATGATATATTTTTCCCATTAATTAATGTTTTTTTCGCTGTTCTTAAAAGCTTCGAAAATATTCCAAGCATTCTTGGAATGCTCGGAAATCTCAGGGTGATCCGCAAAAGTCTTATGAAGAATTGGGAATCTTCGGAGGTCTTCGGCTTAGTCAATTCGCGAGCAGTCTGACCGCTGACCACTATTTTTTGTGTTCCGGGGGTGTTCCTTGCTGTTTGGAGGGTGTTTGGGGGTATTATGGGATGTTCCAGGGGTGTTCCGGGGTTGTTCCGGGGTGTTCCGGGCTGTTCCGGGGGTGTTCCGGGAATGTTCCGGGGTGTTCCGGGGGTGTTCCGGGGTGTTCCGGGGTGTTCCGGGGTGTTCCGGGGTGTTCCGGGTTTTACAGACACCCGAAAATTGGTGACAAATGCGAAGAGAATATTTCCGGATACCACCTGATATGGGAAAGGATTGAAGCATGCAGCATATTTTGGCACATGACAACCTCGTCGTATTTTGAATTTTCATTCAGTTTCAGCTCAGACAGAGCAACCATGTATAACACCGGAACCTTCAAGTTAGCAATCGTGTAAATTTGAGTGCTTGTGCCTAGAAGATATATCGTAGCCTATGATTTTCTTATTTTGCCGACATTTGCGTGACTTTTTGTGAATTGCCGTTATGGGAAATTTGCATACCGAGGATCGTGCAAGCAGAAGAAATTTTGATTGGCTGTTTTCTTGAATGTCAATCAATCAAAAAAGTGGGCGGTAGACGTTCCGTAGAAGAATTATATCAGGCTCTATTTTTCGTTTCGCCCGTCCCGCCTAAATGTTTCACCGAGGGAAACGAAAATAGAGCCTGATCGCAGGTTACTTGTCATAGGCTTCACTAACTGACAACAACCCATCCTCACCCTCCGAGATATCAAATCAGATCTTGTGGAACAACAGATTTATCTGCGTTAATTATTGTTCAGTCTACAACCAAAAGCTAATTGATTCGGGTCTGGTAACAATTAGTGACCTCTATGACACTAATTCCTTCCACAGGAATGGCACAGGGCGTTTAAAGTAAATAAAACTGCCGTCGTCTCAAATGCACAGTATATAGACCTGAGTAGTTTCTCATTACATCTTGAAGGGGAAAAGGTAGATGCAGAAAAGCTGCAATCGAGATCACTGTATGAAAGGCTTATTTCTAAAATCTCTACGAAACTAACAGCCATGAAAAAAATACAACAAAGCTTTCAACACGGAGACCTTTCACTTAGACCGGGAAAGAATATATTTACTACCCTTCAAAGTAACACTAGATACCAAGTTAAAGGAATTCCAATACAAAATACTTCATAGGATCTGTTATACAATGACATGCTTTTCAGATTTAGAATAGTCGATTCTCCGCTATGTTATTTCTGTGGTGAAGAAATAGAGACGCTGGAACACTTTTTCTTTTTCTGTGAAAGGGTACGCACTTTCTGGAAGAAACTAAACACCATCCTTAAATCGCAAAAGATAACTTCTAGTTCTTTTGATATTAAAGATGTTTATTTTTGGCCTTTTTGACCTGGAGAACAACAGTATTTTAGTTAATTACATTATTCTCGAGAGCAAATACTTCATCTACCGCTCTAAGTTAAATAAAAACCTCCCTCTCTACTCCCATACTACTAACAAAATGTAAGAAAACATACCAAATCGAGCGTTTCATTGCGAGGGAAAACAACAAACTATACCTTCACAATAAAAAACGGGAACCCTTTATTTCACTAATGGAGCAGTAGTTATCACCTCCGCGATGAACTTAAGTTAAACGACGGGTATTGCTTTTTGTAATCTTCAGGTGGCAAAGCATTGTATAGGTAAAATGTAGAGTGAAGTTTAATGGTTTATCGTGCTGTAGTGGTCAACAGAATATGTATTTGTAAATACGGAAATGTGTAAGTATATAAGTAATTATGTAAATTAGTGGGTAGGCATATAAAGCTTATTTGTAGTTTGTTTATGTCTTGTATTCTATATTCAATAAAAAAAATATTTCAGGACTACTTGCTTGAAACAACTTTCGTTAAGGAATCAAACAGCTGATCAAGCTAATCGAACTCTAGTGTTCAGATTTCAAAGCTGACAACTACTGATTAGTAAAACCTCTAGCTATAGCGTATTTTTTTTATAACCTTACTAACACATAGAAATCTCTATAGCTCTGCTTTAGGGAGGGACGTCAGAACTTTTGTTTGCGTATTAGAACTGGTAATGATTCTAGAGAATTTCTGTTAACAACGCAGTTTGTTAGCTCTTTTGACACGGAGCAACAAATACAGGTCCAAGTTAAGTAGTTAGTGCTTGTTGAACCGTTCGCTTTTGCAAGTTAAAAGCCGTTCTATGTTGCTCACATGAAACAATAAATCGCTGATAAAAACCACACCAGCTGTTGCATAATAATCTTACCGTATGTTTAAGAGATATACTTTCTGAACCAAATTTTGAAGGATTAATTATGACCACTACAGTAACATTTCTGAAATAAAAATTAAAGGATTAAATCCTTAAATATGATAGTTGCAGGGGGAAGAATGTCACACCGAAAGGCCTGAGTGTACGAATTTAAGGTAAAATTACCAAGGGGATGCCCGTTCAGCATTAAAACTGATTCTAGCTCGGAATTCTCGCTAAGAGTCCTGATTGAAATCTCTACATCAGTAAGCCTTAACCACCATTATCAAGGTGAAACCTTGTTGTTATTCATTGTCAAGATTTGTTAGGCTACTTTCACGGAAAATGTGATGTTTTCAAAATTCGTCGATCAATGCATGAGACAATCCCCGAATTTCATGTTCATTGAAATACGTAATTGTTTCAACAATTTTGACGAATTCCGGCGGAGTTGGTAAGGTAGAGAACATCTACGTTAATAGCTCCGGGAGAAGCAAACTTTCAATAATGGATACTTTATCTAACAAAAAAATAATTAACAGAGACCTCTCCAACTCAACAAGTGCATTTGTTTGCCTGTTTAATTTGTTGTCTTTTTAGAATCCGAGACTTTCTCATAAATTTAGAGTTCTTTTGAAGTGATCCTTCTTTGTTATATCTAAAACGTACACCTAAAGCTTTGCACCGCTTTAATGACAGGGGTGTTTCAATGTTATCAAGAGACGATGGAGATCGGAGTGCAGCAAGGTCGGCGTCTTCATGCTGAATAAATATTCCTTTGATTCTATTGTGATTCCCTTGTCAGCAAATATGGGGATAGAGGGTCTCCATACACATTTTCACCTGCTCTGCTCGTGCAGGTTTACATGCAATTTGACATTGTCGATCTCAACCGAACTTCGTCATTGTCACGTGGTGACAGTGGCGAGGTGAAAGAAGGTGAAGGTGAAGGAAGTTCTTAAATGACTTACATGTGGCCACTTGACAAAAACTGTACAAACAAATGAAGTTACTCTGTAATATAACACAGTAGAACCAGTATGTGATATGGACAGTGACAGGAGACAGGCCAGAGACCAAGGTGTCTTTATCGTGAAATTGCCAGTATTTTTGAGGTAGAATTTATAAGAATTCAGTTGTCTTTCGGACCAAGCAAAACTGTCCGTAATTTGTCTGTACTATGGATTTGCCCCCTAATGCCAGCGAAACACTACAAGATTTTATACGCTAGTCGCGGCAATTTTGGCCGCCAGCGAAAATCGCCAAGTCAATGCCCGTTCCCGTGATGGCGATTTTTTTCCGCCAGCGATTTGGTAGCCACGAGAAGCGAACCAGAATCGCCAGTATCTGACAGGTCAGATATCGGCGATTAAAATTCACGCGAGAAGCAGCAGCAATCGCCTAATGTGTCTGCTCCTGCGAAAATCGTTAGCGATCGCCAGCGATTAAATTCGCCGCATAGAGCGTATCATGAAATCACCTAGTGTGCTGCTGGCCTTAGTAGAGGTTAAACTGTATAAGACACAGAGAAGTAACGCAAAGAAAGCATTTTGCAAAGTTTTAACTGACAACGTTTAATGCAGAAAATGTGATATTTCAAATGCAACCAGAAGTGGTTAAATTGAGTTACATTCCAAACTGCGTTTCTTTGTTCTTCTTTTGTTGATCAACGTTTTACCAAATTCTCCAAGTGAGCCGATTAACCCTCCCAGAGTCACAGCTGATCCATGATCTGATGTAATGTGACCCAAATATTTGTAAATGTTAAACGGAGACAAATCCCAACAAGAAAACCTGTAGTTTATTAAGGTGGCCCAGTATTTTTGCAGGAGCTCCGTCCAACTTTGAACCTCTCATACCGCCTAAACAGCTTGATTTTGATTATGTATCCATTTTAACACATGTAATTAGCCTGCGAGCAGGCTCACTTAGTGTGTTATTCGTGCGAGTATCTCGGCGGTGAAGCCACAATTTCCGGGCCAGCGAGAAGAATGGGGCGAGGAAAAGTGAGCCTGCCTGACCAGACGCAACCAGCCGAAGTCACAAACGGTTGAAAAACTGAGAAAGGCTTCAAACAATAATAGCAACTTGTTTGTTTATTCTCACAACAATTAAGTCTGTCATCGTGTGTCATCGGACGAACGCGGAGAACTCAATATTCAATGGCTTTTGAGCAGGCACACTCTTTCTCGCCCCATTCTTCTCTCCGGCTCTCAAATCTCGGCTCCGCCGCCGAATAACACCCTAAGTGAACCTGCTCGCAGGCTACGCATGCATGGCATATAGACTGAACTACAATATGACATTTTTGGAGATTGGAGTCAGTATCACGTGACAATTACGTCACACGTGTCTTAGCTCTGATTAGAATTTTGGACGGTACCCGCATATTTAGAGAAAATGCTCTAAGCTACCTATTTCATGGGTGTTTGCCTTTCGCTGAGTGAAGTTTCACAAAAATCTATAATGGCGATTTTGATATATTTTGGAATTTCTAAACAAAGGGTCTAATTTATGTGAAAACTAAAAACAGGACTTCACATAGCCAAGTTTGCTTCTTTTCCGACATTGATTAATAGTTTTTGCCGCTCATTTTATTGATATATATATGTCACTTGCACTTAATCGGAAAAGCTAGAAGGCAGTACGTTTAAGCGATTTCGAAAAAACTGAAAATATATGAATCAAGGGAAAACTTGATGTTATTCATTGTCAAGATTTGTAAGGCTACTTTCACGGAAAATGCGATGTTTTCAAAATTCGTCGATCAATGCATTAGAGAATCCCCGAATTTCATGTTCATTGAAGACTTCTAAGGCTGTCTAACATAAACGAAAAGTTGAGTAAATATTGAAGCGATGTCATAGTTTTGGACAGTTTTGCGATGAGGGATTTCCTATTGTCTTGAGCTTGTCACCAATGCCTACGCTTGGCTGCCTTCCGCAGTCTTTCCGCAATATGATAGTGTTCTGGATATTATAGAGAACAATAGTTTACGGCGTAAGCCTACCTACACGGAGAGATATTTGGATTTCTTTTTCTCACCACGATAAGCGTCACAAGATTAGCACAGCTGAGACTCTCCTACACGTGCAACTTAACTTCCTAGTAGTCGGCACAAGGAGGAAATGCTGAACTTAATCATTTCACCGATGCCTTACAATCCAACAGCTTTCCTCCAAACATTATCATCAACATTTTAAAGAAGAAGTCTTCCAAATAATCCACAAGCACTATCCCTAAACCTGAAGCATTAGCCTGCACGTTTTTAAAATGAGCTACACCTACTGAACACCCTAGCAGTTTTGCCGTAATCCCTTCCATCAATGGCATCACTCAACCTTTAACAAGACTTCTACAGAGACATGACATTCAAGTTATTAATAAGCCCTGAATCAAGACTTTGCAACAAGAATTCACTTCCCCTAAATTCCGACTTTCTAGCGAACTTCAACCGAATGTGGTGTATAAAATACCCTGTGCCGCACAGTAATTTTCAAAGAGTTATTTTAACTCCTGTAGTGGAGTTAAACTAACTGCTTAAGGTGGAGTTATTTTTTTGGGAGTTATTTTAACTCCGAAAAGGAGTTACTGTATTCTTATGTGGAGTTACGTTAACCCCTAAATTGGAGTTACGCTGGTGGGAGTTATTATAACTCCAATCTGGAGTTAAATTGTACTCCTCTGGAGTTAAATTTAACTCTTTTTATGGAGTTAAATTTCAGTTTAACTCTGCAAGGAGAGTTAAAATAGCTCCTTTTTCGGGGTCATTTTGGAGGAGTTAGTTCAACTCCCCTTAGGGAGTAATTGTGGAGTGATTTTAACTCTCTGACAAGGGTTAAAATAACTATCTTTTGGGAGTTATTTTCGTGGACTTATTTAACTCCTTTTAGAGAGTAATTCTGGAGTGACTTTGATGGAGTCGTTTTGGAGGAGTTGGGATAACTCCCTATCAGAGTCATTACTTTATTATTGTACTTTTTACTCTGCTACAAGAGGTACATCTTATTTTTAGGGGCTACGGTTGGAGGCGGAGTGCAGGGACTCGCGTATCATTTCTAGATAAACTTCGATCTCAATTTAATTATGAACGCATTTTTTGGAAATAAATCAAAAGATGTTGTGGTAATTCATCCAGTGAAATCAAAAGTTTGGTAAGTTCCTGTCTAAAATGGGGTGAATTCTAATATTTCAATTCAAGAGCCCGAAATCAATGCGCCTGCATTGACTGGTCAGCAGTTGTCAATATTGAGTCATGTGATCTTTGTAACATTAGAACAGGCGCCATTTTGAAAGTGACGGTTGCTCGACGGAAGCAAGATTCATTTAGCTAGCATTTGGTCGTAGTTCGAGGACAAAAAAGCATCTCTCAAGTTAAAACAAAGGTGGACGATTGCATCTTTTGCAATGGATTACGTGCCAAGAGATGTTTTGGAGCCTTGCATGTGGATTTTTGGATCGAAGTGAACAAATGAAATCGACGTTGTGAACATATTAACAACAGTGGATCAACGACTGTTTTGGCGGGTTGTTGAATTCGAAAAAGGCCAAACCTAGGAAATATGGACGTTTTGCTGGTAAGCTTAAGCTTGGAACTTCAATTTACTCTTAGCCTAAAGGCTTCCCTTTCCAGTTTCAGCGTTTGTCATTCAAAGGAGATGTTACTAGCTAGGAAGCTTAAGGTGGATACAAACGGTTACCTGTAAAGCTGTATGCCTGAATCTTCGTGTTCAGTTCTTTTGACACTGTTTAGTTGCAATAATTGTTAGCAATATAAAGTCTGGGGATTGCCACTGAAAACTGTAGTATTTAAATGTAAAGAGTTCAACAATTCTTTAGTGGAAATATTCTTGTTTGAAAGATACTATTGGAAGGTAAACAATCTTAAATGACCTCCATGTTTTAGCCTTTTTTTACTCGATGAAAACCAATTAACATTGCAAGAAAACGTGAATGATATCATTGTGTTTTTGTAACAATGTTTTATAGGTTGTTGGAAACTATGTTGTTGACCACATCTAATGGCCTGCTTCTCTGCAGATGTCAAGCATTTGAGAAAATGATGATACCATGTTTGACTAAAATTCATTCATTTTATTTATTAACTGGCTGTGGTGGTCATTTAGGAATTGCGTTCATGCGTGTAGGTGCAAGTTCAAGAAGCCAACTTTGACTTTTGGTGGATGTCCATTCATGAAAGCTGTGTTGGTAATATGATGAACAATTTTACCAGTCCTTATACTTTAAGGCCCACCTTCACCCAAATGGCCTTGTGACCGTTTGTTATTGTTTTCAAATGGCTTTATTGTCCTTCTCGCGATCTGATTGGTTGCCAGAATATTTCTGCGAGCGAGAAAATCGTCACATACATTTAAAACAAATCAAAACAGCGAACTCGCAGCGATTTGCACCAATCTACATGAACGACCTCAATCTACAAGTCTTTTGGCTTCCATGAAATGCATTTACTCCCCAAAACGTTGGAATTATGTGTAGTTCGCCACATGAAAGTTTCAATGAAATAGAAAGCGAGAACTCAGTTTATGTTTACATTTCTAAGTGCCAGCAAGCGACTAACATTTACTGCGACATTCGATTGTTTTTATTAGCAAATTGCAATCTTATTGTCTTATAAAGTAACAGTGATTTTGAAGGTCTTTCCAAGTCATTGTAGAGGTTGGTTTGAAGGGGAATACATGTAAACCGCGTATACAACTGGATAGCAACTCACTGATTATCGCTCGCAGAATAGCACTTGTCCGGTGACTCCTGCATTACAATAATTGTAACCTTTGAAAGCCAGCCATACATATGTACTAATCTTCGATCAAATCTACCAGAACCTATGGCTAACTAAGAAAACTATTATTGAATTCAATCATATGACGATAGACACAGAGGAAGAAAAGAAAACAGTTCTTCACAACCATTCATTTGTTACACAGTCGCGAACCATTTTGTTTACATCCCGCGAATAAAATCGAATTGTATGAATCAAACTTACTTGCGAAGGTCCCACATCCAATACAATCAGATCACTACAAGAGATTCATTAAATCTCTTTTTTTTGTGTTTGTTTGCTTCATAACACAAGCTCCTCTGAGACGAATACTGACAATATTTTCCTTTGGGATAACCATACAGCATCTTCAACTGCAAGGTATCTTTGGCAGAAACATATTGGACAAAGTAGGAGTGAAAAAAAATACGTTTGGCCAGCACAGTCACAAAATAATTCCTGGAAACAACAGCTTGATAATTGAAGAATAAGTTCCTGCATGCTTATGGACGATTTTCAACAAGATGACTCTGAAGGAACAGATTTTCAAAGAAAACGTCAGAAACAATTTCGTGTTACACGAAATTCATAAACAGCAACCGCGGTGCGCAAGACCTTTTGGGTGAAGGTGGGCCTTAAATGAAAATTAAAATTTAAGCCGGTTGTAATTTTGTAAAACGTTTGGACCCATGAGTCATATCATAAGTATGATTGTCCGGGTGAGTGTAGTCCTGAGAAGGAATGTTTGTGGTGACATTGACTGACGTTTGGACAACCTGAGCGAATTCATCATCAGGGTCAAGCCAGCTGGCTCTGATGATGTCAATGTCAGTTAATGTCACCACAAACAGTCCTTCTCAGGAGTACACTCCCCCAGATAATCATACTTCATGGACTTATGGTTATAATTTTAAAGAAAAGATGGAGTTGTGTTTGAACAAACATGCACTAAATTTTGCTTTATTCTCATTTCAATTCCAGCTTTCTTCAAATTTGAATTCATAAAATTTTGACTTTCTTACCTGGGAAGATTGTTCATCATTTGGCTCCCGACCAGTGTTTTTAAGGTGATTCCATTCAATTGCATCACGCATCCTTTCTGCGCATCATTTCTTGCGTGATTAGCGCGCGCACGAGCGCGCGCACCTTCGGAACTTGATAGGTTTTCTATGAAAGCTGAGCTGTTCAGAGAAATAAATGGTCGTTTTCTCCTAAACGAGCACGGTGATCCCCATTTTTTAATACATTAATTCAAATGGCACACGGTCTAGTACAATATATCTCGATTTTGGGAAAAGTTAAAAATTCTGCTTTGAGATATTTTTATTTAAATGCCGAAATGAACACGTCTTTAGGTGCAGCAGGGTATGTACGCTCGCCGCAAATTTTTAATTTATTTCATAATCTTGATTCCTGTTCAACTAAAATAGTATACAATACAAGATAAATGTCTGTTTTGTTGAACTGCTCCAATATTTCAATTCAAGCAAGGACTTTTTAAAGCAATTATAGTTCTCATTTCTGATTACTAGGGTTTCTCAGGAAAACCTTGCGGGTCGTATAGTTCCTCTTAATGGCTATCCATTTTGTTAAAAAACAAGCACGGTGACCCCTATTTTTTATTGCATTTTTGAAATGTTCTGAACATAATTACCAAGTGGACCAAGTTTTGGAAAATTTTAAATATTCCTTCTATTTCGGTGGAATCACCTTAAGTCAAAATTTAGTACAATCAATTTTAATTTTAATTGAATTTGCCAGAATTCACTTGGGTGATCATGTGATTAGTAACCACTGTAGCTGATATTTGTTTATATCACAAGGGAGAACAATGAAATCTGTAACCATGCATTTCTGCAGATTAATAATTGGAGGTGACATAACACATTGGTGTTTCTGAAGCACATTTTAAAAATTATTGTATCCTGTTTGTTGCAGCCTTACTTATAAAGTTCTTTATGCTCCATACATGCCTGCATACATGCAGCTGAAGGTAGTGATATTGAAGAACAAT
Organism: Siderastrea siderea; assembly: GCA_964030785.1. Taxonomy (NCBI): domain Eukaryota; kingdom Metazoa; phylum Cnidaria; class Anthozoa; order Scleractinia; family Rhizangiidae; genus Siderastrea; species Siderastrea siderea. Next base: position 26,075,043 of record OZ034966.1, read on the forward strand.
CACATTAATTTTTGAGGTTTTTTCGAAATATAAAATACAGACAAAAGTTACTGATTTTACTTAACCCGTGAAACAATACATGTATCTAACAATTAGTGTCCAATATAGTCAAACTGAACACAAGAAAACAATGGAATTAGTGTGTGATAGTGCGTAACAGTTTAGTATCTATTTCACGGGTTAATTCAAATCACTCTAAGAGAATTGTTAATATATATTTTAAAATCATGTTTTTATTGTAAATCACTTGTACTTTCTTTATTTTCATTTTAGCTGTGCGTAGTCTAATTGCAATACTGTTGTCTTATCAAATCAATTGATACAGACATGTATCTGACAATGTAATTTCCATGGCTAATGAATTCCTATTTGGCATTGTTCTATTCTCATTTTTTCATTGTTCCATGACAACATTATTGCAATTAGGTGTATACCAGTATTTATAGTGACTTAAAACCCTCAATGCTCCTTAAGGGGGAAAAAGTTTAAAATGGTTTTAAAGCACACAAAAGAAATTTTTTGTTCCTGTTCCAGATAATAATTTAAGAAAATTGAATTTTGAGCCAGTTATAGTTTTAAGAGCCATTTTCTGAGAATATCGAGAATCGAAAGACACTCACAAAAAATCGATTTTTTATTTATTTTGCCAAAACATCCCTTTGGGTAAGCTAATTCAAGAAAAAATAATCCAAAGTTCCAACGAGTTATTTAACGGACGAAAATTTAAAAAGTTCGAAAAATGCATAAAATGGCGGTTTTAGGGTCTCTAAACGGCTCAAATTCTCACTCAACTTTAGGAAGCCGGTGAGAGCGTAAAAAAGATTATTTTAAAACGAAACAAACCACGAACATCATTTAACCTTTCTACTTTAAAACTGTGTAATAAATTTGCCAATGTTTGGTTTCGAACATTTTCAAGCGGCGTTTTTATCGAGCCGCTCTTAACCTTGTTTCTCACAAGGTAAAATGAAGGCCAACTTCGGCCGCTTAAAACGGCATCTGGTATGCATCGTTCAATGATTAAGGCTACACAGAAAGAAAGCTCTGTCATTGTACTTTTCACCAGGAAAGTTACAGCTTTGGGAATCAAATACTTCCCCGTCAGTAAATTTTTACTGTTTAGTGATCTGAGCGCTAGCGGGTAGAATTATATGCAAATTACAGATTTAATTCCTGGAATACTGCTAACAATTACAAAGGTCGTTTAAGATAGGCTCACCATTAGTTACACATGCACGCACAATATTTTTCCTGATCTTTGAAAGAAAGTTCTGCTTTCTTGAGTCTTGCTGAGTCTTATTATGTTAAAACAAAGCAGATTTTTAACGGCATTTCAACAAGACAGGAATCCACTCGAAAACACAGAGAAACGACGTACTATGCCCCCTACCTTGCCAACCGAAAACGCAACAATACAACAGAAAAACATTCCAAACTGTAAACAAACGAATTTTCAGTTTCCTGATTGAGCGAAGATATTTAAAGACTCATCGCCTTAAGGAATACGCGGAAAGACAGGTGACCTCTGCACTCACCCGCACGTGTCACACCACATTAACAGAGAGAGTCACGTATTCGATTTTTGTTATGTGATTTGAGATAAAAACTTGGTGGAAAGTTAAAAAGAAAAAAAAACTTGCAACAGATAGCTAGTACTTTGTTGGATTTACATGTTAGCACAAGCTCCACAAAGGAGTTTTTACGGCGCGGTAATTTCGCAATGTACGTGCTGTTGTAATTTTACTACTAATTTAATTACAGCTCATGAAATAAAATAAATATTGCAGTAAGTTACATTCACAGTGTCTAATTACTGATATATGGCGTCGTGTAGTTTTTCCACTCTTCTGGAGAGGGTTACTGTCGGTGGATTAAGCAGTTGTTACCCAGTCCACGTTGAAGTTGTTTCCCTGAAAGAATGCACAAGACACCTCTCGCGGCATCTTCAATTGCACGGACTAAGTGCAGATAAAGAGGTTGACAGTGAATTCAAGTTGTTGTTAGCCCGAGCAGGTAATGTTATTGCATTTTGTTCTAGAATTACTGTGTTCCACTCGGTACTCGGCGTCCCTTAATCTAAGGTCCTGCAGAGTCGCGCCACTCCCGTGCCCATGGGCGCCCAGGGGCCGGGGAGGGGGGTGGCAGGGATGGCGCAGTGGTGAGAACACTCGCCTTCCACCAATGTGGCCTGGGTTCGATTCCCGGTCCCGGAGTCATATGTGGGTTGAGTTTGTTGTTCGTTCTCGTCCTTGCTCCGAGGGTTTTCCTCCCTCCATAAAAACCAACATTTCCAAATTCCAATTCGACGTGGACGTAGGGCCATAAGAGAGACTACACTTTGACTGTAATTATGCACCCTACTGAAATAAAGTGTATTTATTTATTTTTATTTTGACCAATGTTTGGGTGTAGGGGTGACGCTGCGGGTTTGACACCCTGGCCCTGTTTAGGACAGAAGAACGAAATGGAATGTCGATCGTACTGACCATACCCGTTTGGGGAAGACGGGCATAAAATTATATACCATGCTTAGGGACAGAGACCAAAAACCGGCCGTATCCTGTCTAGCGGCAAACCCCAGCATAGTCCACATAAGGAAGTAACCCTCCCTTCCGGGCGGGGGGAAGGGGGTGGTGGTGCCGTGTTTAGCATGACGATAACACGATGTAATTTCAGACACCGAAAATTGAACTTCAATGCAATCTTCCTTGGTAGCAGTTCGAGCTAGCGAGACGCGGAGACCACGCAGGCCCATGCGAGAACTCGCCCACATAATACCTTTTCTCGCTTTGCAATTTTAGCTAGCCCGTTTTTGGTTTTTGCGTCATGGGGTTGAAAGCTTAGACTCTTCTACTGAAAGAATGCCTAAATAACCAGAAATCAAAGATAAATATACTTTGAACTCCAGGCTTCCAACATCATGACGCAAAAACCACATAGCAAAGCGAGAAATGGTATCGTGTGGGCGAGTTCTCACATGGGCCCGCGTGGCTTCCGCGCCTCGCTCGCTCAAACTGCTGCCAAGGAAGATTACATCAGGGGACGTTCAATAATCACATCGTGCTATCGTCGAAGAATATTGTGCTACAGTTGAGCGAGTTAAGGCTAAGCACGGCACTCTCCGGCCCCCCCCCCCCCCCTCCAGAAGGGAGGGTTACTGCCTAATGTGGTCTATACTGGGGTGTGCCGCTGGACAGGATATGGTTTTGGTCTCTGTCCCTAAACATGGTAAATTATTTTATGCGCATCTTCCCCAACCGGGTATGGTCAGTACGATCGACATTCCATTTCGTTTTTCTATCCTAAACAGGGCCAGGGTGTCAAAGCCGCAGCGTCACCCCTACACCCAAACATTGGTCAAAAGAGCCTTTCTCCCCCTCCCCACCCCCAGGAGCCAGAGTATCTGTGGCCAAAATTATGGAACACAGTAATTCCAGACCAAAATGCAATAACATTACCTGCTCGGGCTGACAACACTTGAATTCACTGACAACCGCTTTATCTGCACTTAGTCCGTGCAATTGAAGATGCCGCGAGATGTGTCTTGTGCATTCTTTTAGGGAAACAACTTCAACGTGGCCTGGGTAACAACTGCTAAATCCACAGACAGTAACCGTCTCTAGAAGAGTGGAAAAACTACACGACGCCAGTATCAGTACTTACACACTGTGAATGTAACCTACTGCAATATTTATTTTATTTCATGAGCTGTAATTAAATTAGTAGTAAAATTACAACAGCACGTACATAGCGAAATTACCGCGCCGTAAAAACTCCTTTGTGGAGCTTGTACTACCATGTAATCCAACAAAGTATTAGCTATCTGTTGCAAGTTTTTTTTTTCTTTTTAACTTTCCACCAAGTTTTTATCTCAAATCACACAACAAAAATCGAATTCGTGACTCTCTCTGTTAGTGTGGTGTGACACGTGCGGGTCAACGCAGAGGTCACCTGTCTTTCCGCTTATTCCTCAAGGCGATGAGTTTTTCAATATCTTCGCTCAATCAGGAACCTGAAAATTCGTTTGTTTACAGTTTGGAATGTTTTTCTGTTGTATTGTTGCGTTTTCGGTTGGCAAGGTAGAGGGCATAGTACGTCGTTTCTCTGTGTTTTCGATGTTATCTTGGTTAGGTTGAATGAGTGGATTCCTGTCTTGTTGAAATGCCGTTAAAAATCTGCTTTGTTTTAACATAATAAGACTCAGCAAGACTCAAGAAAGCAGAACTTTTTTTCAAAGATCAGGAAAAACATTTTGCGTGCATGTGTAACTAATGGTGAGCCTATCTTAAACGACCTTTGTAATTGTTAGCAGTATTCCAGGAATTAAATCTGTAATTTGCATATAATTCGACCCGCTCAGATCGCTAAACAGTAAAAATTTACTGACGGGGAAGCATTTGATTCCCAAAGCTGTAACTTTCCTGGTGAAAAGGACAATGACAGAGCTTTCTTTCTGTGTAGTCTTAATCACTGAACGATACATACCAGATGCCGTTTTAAGCGGCCGAAGTTGGCCTTCATTTTACCTTGTGAGAAACAAGGTTAAGAGCGGCTCGATAAAAACGCCGCTTGAAAATGTTCGAAACCAAACATTGGCAAATTTATTACACAGTTTTAAAGTAGAAAGGTTAAATAATGTTCGTGGTTTGTTTTGTTTTAAAAGAATCTTTTTTATGCTCTCACCGTCTTCCTAAAGTTGAGTGAGAATTTGAGCCGTATAGAGACCCTAAAACCGCCATTTTATGCATTTTTCGAACTTTTTAAATTTTCGTCCGTTAAATAACTCGTTGGAACTTTGGATTATTTTTTCTTGAATTAGCTTACCCAAAGGGATGTTTTGGCAAAATAAAAAAAAAATTCGATTTTTTGTGAGTGTCTTTCGATTCTCGATATTCTCAGAAAATGGCTCTTAAACAAAAGATAGTGTTGTTGAATTTTCCTATATTGTCATTTGCATTCCAACTTCCTTCAAATTCGAATTCATAAAGTTTTGACTTTCTTACCTGGGAAGATTGTTCATTAGGGCTTCACCAGAGTTCTTCTGGTTTTTCAGTCAAAATTTGAAACAATTTGAAAAGGTTTTATTTAACCATGTATTTTCTGTAGATTGAACAATCAGAGGTGCTAAAGGACATCAGTCTTTCTAAAGGGTATTTCACAAAACTATGCAGCCTTAATTATAAAGTTCTTTTTATGCTCTATGGATGCATGCAGATGGAGGTAGTAATACTGAAGAACAACTACATTTATGAGATTTTTTGGAAATATAGAATACAGAAAAATTTTAAGAGAATTTTATATATATATTGAAATCATGTTTTATTTATACATACTTGTACATTCTTTATTTTCATTTTATATAATTATATACTTATATGATTATAGTGTCTTAGAAATTGACATTAATGTTACTGTTAATTCAAATTCTGTAAGAAACTATTGCTCATATAGGAAATGAAATAGGATTGAATTTAAAATGTTGTACCTTTTATAGTGACAGTCAATTTGTGTGATGTTGCTTTTTATCTAAGAAACGAATAGGGTGAATGTACGGGAGTTAATTTTACTCTGATTTCAGAGTAAGTACAACTCTGATTATGGTGTTAAAATAACTCTAGCCTTTGATGGAGCAGAGTTAAAATAACCCTAGTCTTTGATGGAGCAGAGTTAAAGTGACTCCCTCGTTGGAGCTATTATAACTCCGAAGTGGAGTTAAATTTGGGAGTTAAATGACCCCAAAAAAGGAGTTATTTTTAACCTAAAGTTTTTACTCCACTTTTGGAGTTATAGTAACTCCTATATGGAGTTTGAATAACTCCTTTTATAGAGTTAAAGTGACTCCCCCACTGGGAAAACGAGCCCACGTTACCCGACCGCTGGTCTCGTTGTACGATTTGACGTCACGGACAAGCGGCCAGGCTGCTAAGTACGACTCAAAATGGCGGTGCGCAGTGATGAATTTTGGCCCTCTTTCGAGAGGAATTTCAGTGGGATCAGATGCACTTTAGAAGTTAAAACCACGGTCAGTAACTCAACTTAGTGTTATCTTTTTACTGGCGTTTTCAAAAAGTACACCTTTTCTGGAGTGACCTTCTCCTTTAAACTGAGGGTGCTTTAGGGCCTGTTCATAAAGAGGGCAGGGTAACCCAAGCGACAGGGTTACCTAGCACCCAAAACACCAATCTACTTTCTCAGGTACGGTTACCCTACTACCCATAAGTACTCAAGTAACTCATGTGTCACTCTTCAGTTGACTCGATAAATGACAAATGCTGACAAACGCTGATTTTTTTTTACTGTGTAGTTCAAGTTATCAACATATAAAAGTTTATATGTCAATTTTCAAACCAGCAAACAGTATGAACGGCAGACTTTTCCGGTAAGTTTTAAAGGTATTAGACGACCAAAATAGAAAACTTCTGTTACCAGTCATTTGCAAGAAACATTTCAATCAAACTTTTGTCGGAATTCGCTGTTATTCCAAAAAATACTTCTCTGTAGAAGATAACGTAGTTTAAAAAGAGGTACTTTGCATGGAGATTTATCCACTTTTGTGTGACTGTATCAAAGTTGCCCAAAGTTGTCCCGGGTAGGCGAGTCATTCCGCCTGCTAGGGTTACCCTAGCACCCGTACGCGTAGAAAAAGAAGGAGCGTGTAAGAGCTAGGACAACCCTTTTGCTAGAGTAACCCTGGCTCCAAGGTTATCCCACCTCCTGGTAAATAGGCACTTTTAAAATGACTCTGCTTTAGGCAAAGGCAGAAACGAGAGAGAAGCCTACCTTATTACACTTACTTTCTCGCACCATCAGTTTTTCACGTTTAAGTGACTTCTTGTTTGAAACCATGAAAACGTAATGTTGGGAAAAAGGCAGCCCATTTACTAGCCTTTACAAAAAGAGGTTTTGGCCAATCTTCTGCCGTTGCTAAATGTGGCCCTCTAAAATTGCGAGATTAAGACTCTGCGAAAAACCCTTTTCCGTGATAGGGTAAATTACTGCAATAATCAAAATAAGATCACTTTTAACCATGGTTTTATTTCTGATCAGTTTTTATTACTACTTACAAGCAATTCTACTTGAGTGACTTAAAGTCCGTGCCTTAACAAAACTTAACTATTAAAATAAATCGTCGCTTTCCGTTGGTAATCAGCAAATCCCAGCTGCGTCCACGGCCACCCTGGAGTTTCAACGGCTTTACTTACGACCGATACTGACGCTGGCACTGACACTGACGCTGACCCCCCATCCACGGCGCGTTATTCCACTAAGACTGTCAGATTCTGTAAACAGAACTTCCACTTTACATCTGCCTGCGTTTTCCAAATGCCTCGTTTTCACTTCCTTTCTCAATTTCATGGCCACCTCGTGTCCAAAAACACCTGAGAAAGATGATAACGACACGTTATCAAGACTTAAAGGTGATGTTACGCGGGACGACTCGCAACGACGATTTTTGGAGCAACTCAGCGTCGACTTTCGATGCATGTTACACGAGACGATTTTAGCGCAATGTGCACGCAAAATCCGTTGGCAACAGACCTGTTACATGGGACCATTTTTAGCAGAACGACGGAAGCGGATAGGGTTCTGGGAAGGTGTTGCACAAAAAATTGCGCGAAAAATCGTCCGGGCACCAATGTTACACGGCATCAACTTTAAAGTGATTCTGTGGAAAAATAATCTGTGACTAGGGATCGATTTGTAATGAAATTTGGCACAAATATTCAACAAGTCATGTAGGTTCTAAATTGCAATAAAAATTTCATGAGGGGGGGTTCACCTTACCGTGTTCGTTTTAATGGTACACTGCTGACCAATACATTGCTTCAAGGTATTTTCAGGCAATAACCGCTCGAAGCCAATATGCTCAATATTTCCACGGCAGATTGATATTTCATATATAAGCTGGCTTTACACATGTGTATAGTCATCTGTGTCTTAAAGAGCATGTCTGAAAAGTTTCAAATTTACTGAACACTCAAAAAGTTGACGGTGACGACAGTAGCTTGATGTGCGGTTCTCTTCCCTGAAGGGCTTTTTTCTTAGGATTTCATTAAAGTGCTACTATGATCTAAAATTCACCTTCTCTTTTCTCTTAAGTTTTCGAAAGTATGTCTGTTAAGGAATCACCATTCCAAAATTTACGCTCAAATTCCAAAGGGAACTACGATTATTTTAGCCGTAATTTTCGGGTTCCCTTTGCCGCCATTACTTGATTCAAAAATGTCCGTGAAGAGCTGGGTCGAGTTGGTTCGAGAGCACCGTGACGTCATGTTATCATCCCATCCCATTTCTATCAAACATGGCCGCTTGACTTGGCTGAAGGCCGATCTCGCATAAACAAAGCTTTTATCTTTATGTTGAAGTGGTTGTAGAGCACGATTTCAGGATAAAGCTCTCTATACACACACGAGAAGATATCAGCTGCTTAGCTGTTTTCCCAATGGGGAAAGAAACAGTCTCAAAAACCGGAATTTCGATGCACAAATCGTTTGCTGGTAAGAACTCGTCATTCCGATTAGATATGTCTGCATGGACTGATCTGTCTCTCAACTTCAGGAGAATTTCAGACGCCGAGTACGGGCTACATTTATTTGAGGACTAGACTTCCAGGTTAATTTAAAAATTGATTAGAACGTTTCAAAAACAATTCCGGCCAATTATTTGTTTACACTTCGATGTCCTTTGTTCACTCCTTCCTCGGAATGTGTTGAAGTCGTCGCTCTATATCACTGTGATCATGATCACTTTTTGCCCTATACCGCTGAGATCACGTCTTCCGTTCTTTAGTTTCTAAAGTTTTATTTCAAGCTGACAAATTAAAGGGGCATATATAGTCACGCTATTTTAGTTCACTTTAAAAATCAAAAATATGTCCTCACATCAATGAATGCCCACAAATAAGGGTCTAGTTTTGTTACCAAAGACTATATTACTTCACTGAAACTATTTTCTGTGGTCTGTTGCTACGGATGGCACGGATGGAAATGGATTGCAATTTGAAAACATTAGGCTAAACTTTTCAAATTCTTTCAGCGTGTTGACATTAAATCGATATTAAATGGTCATGGTTTGTTTTCACTCAATGAAATTAAGTTAATGTGTTCCTCTAAATGTTCAAACACAATGTTGGGCATGGATAAAGTTAGCTACCGATAATTTTAGCACAATTTTGACCAGAAATCTGCGAAATCTTCGTGACTGTGCTCCTTTAAAGTGAATCAGAAATTTCATGTCAGGTTAAGAGTAAGCTATAAGGAAGATGGAGATAGAGAGAGAGGGTACCTTGATAAGTTATAAACTGTCATTTTGATCTAGCTGAGAAAGTAATCTTTCACCAAATGTAAATGCCATGCAATTTATTAAAGTACCATAATAAAAACAGAACTTTTCCTTGGCTATTTGTTGATAATAATTTGTGCTTGTTGTGTCACTGGACATGCTAAAATGAATATGTCAAGGTTTTTAAGCCTTGGCACTCTTATTGCACTTATTCAAATACAACAATGCTGTACATACTAGATTTAGAACAAGGATAGGATGATAGGTATAGTTCTTGAAACAGAAAAATGAATTTTTTTTACCATTGGGCTATTTTTAATGCAGTCAAAGCTCTCCTTGCAACCACTCTGGTAAGCAACCGGCTCTAGTTACAACCATGATCGTTAAACCCTGTTGGATTTGTCTCAAAGTCTGTAATCAAAAGCTCTCGTAAGCAACCGCTCCCGTAAGTTACTGTGACGACTTCTGTGAAATACCGGCTGGTCTTTTCCATTGTTCTTAAGTTCACATAAGCGACCACTCAGTCAACGCTCCAATAAAAGAATTCACCTCTATGTCAAATCTAGAGTAACACACAACAAAAGCACTAATGGCTTGTTGGCCTGTACTTTCGCAAGCCTCTCCTGTGGTAGGCAATAATAAATAATTTAATATTATTACTACAATACTGTTAATAACCATTAAGAAAACCCAAGCTTTGTGATTAAAGCTCTGGTAAGCAACCACCCTCTACAATGTTTGTCTTATTACGTGGTCGCTTTCAAAAGCCCATTCTCTTAAGCTTTCAGCTCCAGTTGTGACCACTTTTCTGAATTCCCAAGGCAGTCACTTACGAGAGCTTTGACTGTATTAAAGCCAGCAAAACAAAGGGAACTGGTGCTCTGCCCCTCATCAAAACATTACCAATTAAAAGCACCTAAAGTTACAGGTTGATGGGTTTCTCACAGCATTTTCTGCTGATAAGGTCACATGAAATGCCCATTTACAGTGTGACCAATGCTACCAGGGCCATCAATTTAATCAAGGTGTCTTGTTTGTCTAACACAGTTGTTACGCAATACTGTTAAAATGGAGGAGCTGAGGTCCCCGACTAGTTTGTACACAGTGAAAACTAATCAAATGGAACAGCAGCAGCTTAGCTTGGGGGCTTTCACAGATTGTCTCTGCAAGCCCTACCATTAGTAGTGAAAACACTAAACAACACTTCAGTGCCAGGCTTAGTGGACACTACTGAGACCCTCACCTCAGGCATTCCGTTGAGAAAGTGGGAGAAGCAAACACCAAGTATTAGGCTGGGAGAGCAGAATTTCAACATCTGAAGTTGGAATGTGGTACAAGTCAGAAGGAAGTACTGAGCTTTTTTATGTTAATGATGGGTCCCTAATGATTTATTATAAGCAAATGTCTGTAAATAATTAAAATTGTAAGACACCCACTAAGCCATTTACGCCAGCCAGGTAAGTTGCCACTTTGTTACCAGTGCGGTCTTCCTATTGAATCCTTTTCAAGCACAAGTCATGTACGGTATTTGGTTGTGAATTTTAATTCTCCTTAAGTTTGTTGTGACCTCTTGTATTAAACCAATCAACTGTGTGTGAACTTGCTGGTGTGTGAAGCTATCCTGGTGATACTAGAGTGAACTGGAAAATATGGGAAAAAAACTGTTTAAGAAACCATAACTCTTTTCCTCAAAGCACAGGAATCTATCAGGTGTAACAACAAATAGCAAGTAAAATAGTCAAATATACAACTGGCAAATCTGGTTTAAAGTAAAAATCATATTAAAAATTCCGACGGCATACCCATCCCTGATATGGATTTATGTATAATTATGCACTTCCAAGGTTCAGCATCCTGATGCAAACTCTCATGTGAGTTTGGGAGAACTCAAGACTACACTGTAACACTGACTGATTACAACAGCTCTTACAGACTCACTCGTGTTAATTTGCATCTGGATGTGTACATGTACATGTGAACAGTTTTTTCATTTGGGCTTTTACTTTGTGGTTTAGTCTGGTAGTAAATAGACAAGAATGCTGATATCTTGGAAATAGGTTGACAAAACATTTTATTTTAACATGCTGTAGCATGGAACTGACCTACAGTATTCCCCACTTATTGTATAAATAGTTGGATATTTGCAAGGCATAACCACAAAAATACACAATTGAACACACACTTAAGGTGTTTCGATACAGTTTTTTGGGGACCATACCTAACTTTTTGAATCGGCTGTTAGACAGCCTTCTTCTTGTCAGATCAACGTGAAATTTGCAATACTTGTTGGTTTTGGATTAAACTTTAGCGTGGTTTACATTTTGTAAAAATCGATATTTCCATGACAACGATAAACAAAAATCCTCGAAAACAGTAAAATTGAAATTTTGCACGATCCAGATTTCGCTTCGAAAAGCAAATACCAGCATCTTAAACTGTGGTGTATGGCAAACAAAATATACAAGAACAAAAAAATTCTGTATGTTTGTTTTGAAGTAAATTGCAAAAACATTTTCAACCTTGGTTTTTGCCTAGTAATATTAAATGCATCGAAAAATAATCAACGCTTTGATGAAATGGCTAGTAAATACTGTTAAAATGTGTCTTTTACTTACTATTTTACGCCTAGAAAGTTTTGTTGAAACTGGTGTTCGAGATCTCGAGAACGACTTGTTTTTCTAAGATCATTCGCATAATAATTTTGTGGTAATTTTTTTAATTTGAGCGCTTTTGCGAAAATCTTAAGAACGGCTCGATAGATGTTTTTAAAACATTAAACACGCGTGCTTGACGATGTGACCAATTTTATTTTTGAGTCTTATTAGCATTGATTCACTGGAACACTTTTAGATTTAACGTTAAAGAGGATGTAAGCACCGACGGAAAGGCTTGCGTTACATATAAACAGTTGGCAAGTAAATGCTAATATATTCAAAGTAATGCGCAATGCATTCCTCCGTGATTTTTACTTTTCGTTGTAATCTACAGTGCAACAAAGAACAAAGAAACCAGATAAAAATCACGAAGCAATGAATGACGCATTACTTTGAATATATTAATATCCACTTGCCAACTGTGAATTTGTAACGCAACCTTCTCCGTCGGTTCATACATCCTCTTTAACGTTAAATCTAAAAGTGTTCCAGTGAATCAATGTTAATAAGACTCAAAACTAAAATTGGTCACATCGTCAAGCACGCATGTTTAATGTTTTAAAAAAATCTATCGAGCCGTTCTTAAGATTTTCGCAAAAGCGCTCAAAATAAAAAATTATCACAAAATTATTACGCGAATGATCTTAGAAAAACAAGTCGTTCTCGAGATCGCGAACACCAGTTTCAACAAAACTTTCTAGGCGTAAAATAGTAAGTTAAAGACACATTTTAACAGTATTTACTAGCCATTTCATCAAAGCGTTGATTATTTTTCGGTGCATTTACTGTTACTAGGCAAAAACCAAGGTTGAAAATGTTTTTGCAATTTACTTCAAAACAAACATACAGAATTTTTTTGTTCTTGTATATTTTGTTTGCCATACACCACAGTTTAAGATGCTGGTATTTGCTTTTCGAAGCGAAATCTGGATCGTGCAAAATTTCAATTTTACTGTTTTCGAGGATTTTTGTTTATCGTTGTCATGGAAATATCGATTTTTACAAAATGTAAACCACGTTAAAGTTTAATCCAAAACCAACAAGTTTTGCAAATTTTACGTTGATCTGACAAGGAGAAGACTGCCTAAGAGCCGATTCAAAAAGTTAGGTATGGTCCCAAAAAAACTGTATCGAAACACCTTAAATATTATAGAGCCTTGCAAAAAAAATTAAATTGTGAACAGCTGTAAGTTGAAGTTTATTGCAATGGTTTTACTCATTGAAGAAATAGTCAACAAATTCTTGCATAACGTTTCTGTAAAATCTGACCGATAACCAAGTGAGCAATACAGAGAAATTGCAGAGCTCTATATGCTGGGTAAAACGACATAACGGTGGAAGAAAAGTGAAGAAAACTAAATGCAGTTATGCCTACTAAGTACTGACGTCTACTTCGCAGGCAAATTCAGTTCCTGCTCTTCTTCAAGAGCCATGTTTTCTTCGTACTCCGTGGCTTCTTCCAGGGTTGCGACTGGCTCTAAATCTTCATATTACGCGATGAAATTAGCCCCACTGTCTTCTATATCACTGCTGTTCGCGTTAGAACTCAATTTGGAGCCGTCTTCCGAAGAAATGGACGAAGAACTTGAGCGAAATGACATCGCAAACTTGTATTTTGTGAGCGGTCAGTACAAAACGCAGACTGCAGACTGCAGACTCTGTACAAAATGCAGACTGGGTACAAATTGCAGACTGCAGACTGCAGACTGAGTACAAAATGCAGACTAAGACCAAAACGGTACATTTAACTATAAACGATATAATTTCAATCAAAGAAAGAAAAAGCTCGGTCAATTGACTAGCCACCGATCACATGCAAGATAAAACCATAAGAAAGTAAACAAACGGTCAATCACGAAACCACAGTTCGCTTTTCCTTGCAAAAAATTCGTCCTATCGTCCTTTTTTTATTTTTGTATCCATTAACATTTTTATTTTGTTGTTATTTTTTTCGAACATGCAGTGGTATTGAAGAGGCCAGAGCTTAGTTCAGACTACTACGATGGCAGGCATCGTGGGGCGCACACACAGATTTTTTTACTTTAAACTGCAGGGTGGCAGTGAATTTATTTATTGTTAAAAAAAGAACTGTCACTTAATAATCAAACACACAATATATATTTTTAATTTTTCTTGCGCCTTGTTACGTACGCAGTCACCTTTCCGAGTTCACCTATCCGCGGAAATTTGCACTATTAAAAGAGCACACGAACCTCAATAAGTACCGCTTATAATCATCAATAAATATAATGCGTTGGTCCTTCGGTTGCTATTGAGGTGACTGTTTTTTTTTTCAGTTTTTAATACTGGAACAACTTAATCGAGTCTCGTGTGCTTTGACCTCTATGAATAATGAGAATTTCGGCGGATAGAAAGGAAAGGCGACTGCGTGACATGGGGCTAGCTAAAAATTGAAAACATACTGTGTGTTTGATGAAGTGACAGTTCTTGTTTTCAAGCAATAAATAACTAAATTCCCTGCCACTCTGTTTTTTTCTTTCATTATAAGTTTACCCTTTTTTTGACCGATTCGCACCCGCACGAGTGCCATTGTGGTAGTGAAAGTATAAAGCTCTGGCCCCTTCCGTTCCACTGCATGTTCGAAAAAAATAACAACAATTAATGCCGATACAAAAATAAAAAAGGATGATAGGTCGAATTTTTGCATGAAAAGCAACCTGTGGTTTCTGTCATGATAGTGACGTCATCAGTCATGCGCAGTTGTTGAATAAAACCATGTCATGGTGTCAGAACGTGGGCTAATCAAACACTGTTTGAAATCACGAAAACTACCTCAAAATGAGTGTATTCAAGCCGCCCTCAACGCTAAGTCAAGAGGGAAATTCTGCAGACAATTGGCGCAAGTGGAAACAGCGATTTCAATTGTACATGGAAGCTTCAGGCTCAATGAAGAAACCCGAGAAGCAACGCGTCGCCATATTTCTTCATCTCATCGGAGACGATGCACTTGAAATTTACAACACCTTCTCGCTATCGCCTGCAGAGGAAAAACTCGACGTATTATTCCGAAAATTTGAAGAGTATTGCAACCCCAGACGGAACATCACTTTTGAACGCCACAAATTCTTCACTTGCGTTCAGCAACCGACTGAAAACATCGATCAGTACGTCACAGAGCTTCGTACCAAAGCGAGCACGTGCGAATTTGGCGAATTGTGTGAGAGTCTAATTCGAGATAGAATCGTCTGTGGAATCTCTTGCAACACCCTGAGAGAAAAGCTACTGCAAGAAACCGACCTGGATCTTCAGAAAGCTATTGATATGTGCCGAGCGTCGGAGTTTTCGAAACGCCAAACGAAATCGATCACTGAAGAACTGAAAAATGTGGATTGTGTAAACAAGAAAGCGGCGCCACGAAGATTCTCGCCGAAGGCTAAAGGAAAGAAGAAACCTGGTCCCACGACCGCTTGTAAAAGATGTGGAACAGTTCATGGCCCGAGAGAATGCCCAGCGTTTGGCAAAATCTGTCACAAGTGCAAGAACCGCAATCATTTTGCTTCTCAGTGCTTATCGAAAATTGTCCACCTCGTGGAAAGTGATCAACAACCTCGCGTCGAACCGGACATTGAAGAATTTGAAGAATTGTTTATCGGCCAAGTCCAGAAAGATGGTCATGATAACGAATGGACAGCTACTCTAAAAGTGAATGACAACAAGGTGCAATTCAAATTAGACACTGGGGCTCAAGCAAATGTGATTCCGAAACACGTGTTCAATTCGTTGAAAGGGACACCGCAACTGAGACCAACCAAAGCTAAACTCACTGGGTTCAATGGTTCTGAGATACCTGTAGTAGGAGTAGCAAGGATGACTTGTAAGTACAAAGACAAAATGATTGATTCTGATTTCTTTGTTGTTGAGGCTGAGGGTCAACCACCCCTACTTGGTTTAAGAGCATGTCAGGAACTTAGCTTAATCAAGTTTGTACGAACTGTTGACACAGCCAGTGCCAATGCTGAGAGTATCTTAGATGAATTTGCCGATCTGTTTGAAGGCCTTGGAGAGCTCGAAGGAGAGCATCATATTGAAATTAATCCAGTAATTAAGCCTATCATCCATCCCCCTAAAAAAGTTCCTTTCACACTCCTGACCAAACTAAAGAAAGAACTTGAAAGGATGGAACAATTAGGTGCAATAGAGAAAGTTGGTCAGCTCTATTGTAATAGTGGAGAAAGAGGATGGAAGTCTAAGAATTTGTCTTGACCCCAAAGACCTGAATAGGGCAGTAAAGAGGGAACATTTCCAACTCCCGACATCCACTGAGATTACAAGCAAGTTGGCTGGTGCAAAAGTATTCAGTAAACTGGATGCCAAAGATGGCTTCTGGCATGTCAAATTGGACCATCCAAGTTCCCTTCTCACAACTTTTAACACCCCCTTTGGCCGCTTCAAGTTTAATCGTCTGCCATTTGGTCTTAACTCCTCTAATGAAGTATTCCAGAAGAAAATGCAGTTTGCCTTTGAAGGAATTGAAGGAGCAGAAGTTATCTATGATGACCTCTTGGTTTGGGGCAAGGATGAGGAAAGCCATGACAGAGCACTCAGAAATGTCCTTGAAAGAGCTAGAGAAAAGGGTGTAAAGCTGAAGAGACAGAAATGCAGAATCAAGATTCCTGAAGTTGTCTACATTGGTGATAAGATTAGCAAAGATGGAATCAAACCTGACGAGTCAAAAATTGAAGCAATCCTCAACATGCCAGGGCCACAGAACAAGAAGGATGTGGAGCGCCTGCTAGGAATGGTGACCTACCTAAGGAAGTTTATCCCTAACATGAGCGCTTTGACCGAGCCACTTAGAGCCTTACTCAGACAAGAAGTACAATGGCACTGGGGTGAGCAGCAAGAAAGCTCGCTCAATGAAATTAAGAAAGTCCTCACCTCAAAGCCAGTCCTGAAATACTACGATGTGAACAAGCCTGTAAAGCTCTCTGTTGACGCATCCCAGTCAGGACTCGGAGCAGTATTACTTCAGGAGGATCAACCAATCGCATATGCCTCAGAATCCCTGACAGAGTGCCAGAAAGGCTATGCACAAATCGAAAAAGAAACACTGGCCATTGTGTTTGGATGTGAGCGGTTTAACCAGTACCTATATGGCAAAGCAATCGAAGTTGAAACAGACCACAAGCCGCTGGAAGCAATCTTTTCTAAGCCTCTTGCCAAAGCACCACCCCGAATCCAGCGCCTACTACTTCGCCTACAGCCTTACCACCTAAAAGTGAAGTATGTACCAGGGAAGTTGATGTTTATTGCAGATGCATTATCTAGAGCCCACCTGGAAACAACTTACCAGAATGAAGGAATTCCTGATGGTGAAATTGAAATGCAAGTCCATCTTCTGGTAGCAAACCTACCAATAGCTGAGCCTAAATTGCAAGAATTGCAAGAAGCAACAAAAGCTGACCCCTCTCTTCAGGCAGTCGCTCAACTAACCAAAGATGGCTGGCCTGACCACAAGAGTAAAGTGCCTGCTAATGCTAGACCATACTGGAGTTTCAAGGATGAAATCCATGAGGCTGATGGGATTATCTTCAAAGGTCACAAGGTGATTGTCCCTACAAGACTGCAGCCAGAAATGCTTGGAAAAATCCACGAAAGCCACCTCAGAATCGAAAAAAGGAAGCGAAGAGCACGTGACCTCCTGTACTGGCCAAACATGAATGTACAGATAACAGATCTAATCTCAAACTGCAGTTCCTGTCTTAAACACAGAAAGAACAATGCCAAAGAACCCCTGATTCAGCATGAAGTACCCCATAGACCCTGGGAGAAGATTGCATGTGATTTATTTACCCTTGGAGGTAAAGACTATCTTCTGACTGTTGATTACTACTCAAAATGGGTAGAAGTCGGCCTGCTACGTGACAGTACCGTTAGTTCAGAAGTCATTACCCAACTCAAGTCCATGTTCGCACGTTATGGGATACCCAGTGAACTCATTTCTGACAATGGTGCCCAATTTGCCAGTCGTAAATTCAGAGAATTTGCAGAGTCGTGGGAGTTCAAGCACACAACCACGAGTCCCAAGTACCCACAAGCTAATGGGCAAGTGGAGACTGCCATTGGAACAGTAAAGGCTGTGTTAGAGAAGGCGCATGAAGATGGTACCGACCCATACGTTGCCCTGCTAGAAGTCAGGAATACGCCCATTACTGGACTTAACTATTCCCCAGCTCAGATCTTCCTCAACAGAAGGCTGAATACTAAGCTTCCTACTACTGCTGAACTACTGGAGGCGCAAATCCTAATGGATGCTAGGTCCCAGCTCCTTGCCCAGCAACAGAAACAGAAATTTTACTTTGACAGAGGAGCCAAGTCCCTACCACCCCTCAGAAAAGGAAATGCTGTAAGAGTGAAGACACCAAACGGCTGGAAACCTGCCACGGTTACAAAACTCGCTAACACTCCTCGCTCAGCCATTGTGACCAGCGACGGAACTCTGTACAGACGGAATAGGAGAGATATGATCAAGACCTCCCAAGTTGGCAGAGATCCCTGCACGCAAACCCCGCAAGGAGACAAAGAAGCATGCATTAAGTCCCCGCCGGGAGATAGAAATGCCTCCCAGACATCGAACACCGTTACATGTAGAACGAGATCTAGCCGAATTGTCAGATCAACCAGACAAAAGGACTTTGTATATTATTAGTGGACTGGACTTTCTTGATTAGAGACTATTTTTATGTTAGTATATTTGTAGATGTTAAGGATCGTTTATCAGTGGCTTGCCGTTAGCTTAGAGTCAATTTAAGGACTATGAACATTGACCAAGTTGAGGTCATGGACACTTCACTAGTTAATGGAAAATGTTGATATTTATTCGCCATTCCTGTTAAGAGGGGAGATGTCATGATAGTGACGTCATCAGTCATGCGCAGTTGTTGAATAAAACCATGTCAGTGGATGATTGACCGTTTGTTTACTTTCCTGTGGTTTTATCTCTCAAAATTATCTCGCATGTTATCGGTGGCTAGTCAATTGACCGAGCTTTTTCTTTCTTTGATTGAAATTATATCGTTTGTAGTTAAATATACCGTTTTGGTCTTAGTCTGCATTTTGTACTCAGTCTGCAGTCTGCAGTCTGCAGTCTGCAATTTGTACCCAGTCTGTATTTTGTACCTAGTCTGCAGTCTGTAGTCTGCGGTCTGCAGTCTGCGTTTTGTACTGACCGATTTTGTGAGTTTGAGACTGCAGATCGCCACAGCTAAAATATTTTGATGATAACATGACGTCATGTGACGTCACGAGGAGAAAGCCGCTGAAAGAAATTTGTAGGCTCAAGTAGTTGTTGTTTCGGTAATGGCGGACCTAATTTACACACTTTTCGGGGGGTTTTTGAAGGGAACTGCTTTGTCGGGTTGGTCAGAATTACATTTTTTCCGGAAGTTTTAGGTCTGAACATCAACTTGGGGCCCAAAAATCGTGTTTAAAAGAATGTTGATTTTCGTCGCAGTAGCACTTTAAGCTGTGCAAAATCTGATCACAGATTTTTGTCAACGTCTTTTTTTATTTTGCGTTGGAAACACTGTGCCGATTGAATTTATACAATAAAAATGGTAGTTACCGTCCTCGTTCAGGAGAAAAGGACCATTTCGTTCTCTGAACAACTCAGTTTTCATAGAAAACCTACCAGCGCGCGGGTGCGCTCGTGTGTGCGCTAACCACGCAAAAAATGATGCGCAGAAAGGATGCGCAATGCAATTCAATGGAATCACCTTAACTGCAACATTATTGCGTTAAAAATCTTAGCTTCGTTGCGAATCGCCCCCCCTCCCCCCCGAAATATTGATCTGTGGGTTGAATTGCTGTACACAGTCAACCTCAAAGAATTTGCTTCAAATTTGTGGACAAGGGTGTCTCAACTGAAGGAGAGTTTCTTGTTCTGTTTGCTTTCACATGTAAACTTGATGCTAGTGTCGATGTGATTTGTGTGGTCTGTTAAATGATCCGTCTTGCTGTTCGAACGATATCAAAGGTGTCTTTCAACATAACGAAACCAAAAACTCGGTGAAACCCCTTTGTCAGAAGAAAGGGCCTCTTGTTAGAACCACTGCATGTAAAGGCTAGCAACCACTGATGAGAATGGAGATCTCATTCTGCTGATAAAAGGGTACTACACTAAAGGGTACAGATGAAGGTGGAATCTAGGCAGGACTGCAGAGGTTAAATAGAAAAGGATATTTTGTTTCAAATGTTTTTTTTCCATTAAACCTGATTAATCAACCAAAATCTGTCTCAAAAGAGTAAGTCATGATAAATGATTTTATATTGTTTGGTTAATGATGGTGTAAGGGTTTAGGGGCTAGGAATGGTTTGAAAGGGAACAGGAAAACAAAGTCTTCAAGTCAGACAGGAACCTAGACCACACCTAGTACAACCGAAGGACACTGTCGAACGGGCTAAACAAGATGGTAAAGTCCATGATTCCCTGTGAGTGCGGCAAAGTCTACCTTGGGAAAAAATTGGGAGACATATGCGGGAGAGAAACAAAGAATACCACACGCGGGCACGTAAACCCCTGCCGTCTTTGACCAGCCCCATAAAACCAATGATTGCTACTTTTATTGTTCGATCGAATAGTATTTTTATAATTTTTTATTATTATCTTGTAAGTTATGGTTCTTAGGGAATTTTATTTCACTGTTTTAGAATTACATGATTTCTAGTGTCCCCAATTAATTATTATTTCACTTTTTTTTTAATTTTTGTGCTGTAGCACCTCTTCCATATACTTTGCTATTGTAAGGAAAGCAAGGTAGACAAGGTAGTGCTGATTTTGGTGAACCTATAACTGTAAATGCTAGTAGTCTTATTATTATTATAACTATTTTTTTTTTTAAATAAAATTAATAATAATAATACCTTTATTGATAGTCATAGTGAAAATACAATGGACAGATAAGAATAAGATGCTAAGAAATTACAATCAATTATTAGTTTAAAAAATTTTTAAGAACTAAAATTCTTTTCTTAATTCTTAATTCTTCTTCTTATTGTTGATAGTAATGATAATCTGCATTACAATCAATCAATAGGTTAAAAATACTAATGATTTATGAAAAGGTAATAAAATATTCTAATAGTTAAAAGTATATATATCCTAGTGGCGCTCATTCGTGAAGCTCGGAATAAATAATAAAATCAATCAATATTATTATTATTATTATTATTATTATTATTATTATTATTATTGTAACGAGCGCTGCGTCGGTCGACGACCACAACAAATCCAGCTCTCAAATAACCGTTTATTACCACACTCAGCGGCTCCTCTATAGTGCGAGATCAGCGCACCAAAAAAACCTCGTTACAACGTGTGAGTCCCTTTTATACCTAGTCTTGCATGTATACTACGTTGGCTATTCGCGATATAACCGTCCTACATATCTACGTTAACTATTTGTAATCTTAACGGTTCCTTAGAGCTCGTGCACAACACTTCTAAAATAACGGTTCCTTGCAGCTCGCGCACAATAGTTCTAAAATAGCTGTTTCGTTACATTTGTATTATTATTATTATTATTATTACTATTATTATTATCATTATTATTACTGGCCACTATCTACTTTGGAACCAGGTAACGTCAATGTCACTGTTATATAATATTATAGGAGACCACCGTGGGGACAGAACCACAATGAGGAAGGTACGTACATACTTTATAAATTGAAAGACTGGTAGACAATTTACGTTTATTTGAGACACCTGGTCACCTAAGAGTACTTCTGCTGCATGGAGGAAAGATAAATAAATTTTACGTTTTAAGTTTTAAGAAATGAAAATAGGCGAAACTAACGAAACATACGAAAACTTAGGAAATAACAAAACTAAAAGTGAAGCAACGACGTACCAAATCGGGGATTTCGCTTAGTTGAAGGACTGAAATGGACGAGCAAAAACCGAAAACTCTAAAAACTTCAACCACTTACAACTGACAACTAACTATGCAAATGCGAGAAAATGCTAACATACTTGTAAAGGGAAAACTACAGGCACA
This sequence comes from Siderastrea siderea, assembly GCA_964030785.1. Taxonomy (NCBI): domain Eukaryota; kingdom Metazoa; phylum Cnidaria; class Anthozoa; order Scleractinia; family Rhizangiidae; genus Siderastrea; species Siderastrea siderea. Next base: position 26,096,998 of record OZ034966.1, read on the forward strand.
AATGAAAAGTTTTCATAAACTGAAATTAGACACAAAAAAATTCAAAAAACAAAACCGCGTTATCTCCACTATTATTCATGATAAAAATATTTCTTGAACGTAGTACCTAAAAAAAATAGAAATGGCCACTACCACAATCAAGATCTCTTGCCAAAATCTAATAATCACCTGACTCATATTTTTCCAGGACTCATTTTCGTGTCAATTTGTTTTTTCGGCTGACGCTCTGAGGTCATGCTGCAGATTTAATTCCACACTAATGAACCAATACAACATGGAGAAAAACTGTTTTCGTTAATCTGCCCTAAGTAACCTTAGTGAATGTAAGGTATGGCGGTGCGTGCACTTTTCTGGTTTTTCATAAGAGAAAAAATAACCTATCCGGTCGAAGATCAGCCAACCGGCCTTTGTAAGAAGAGTCCCTTTGTAAGACATTCCTTTGGCCAGTTTTTCCTTCTGGAAAGTTTCCCCTTGCAAGGCTTTTTTTAACAGAAAGTTCTCCACTGTAGAAAGTGTCCCTCCTAAAACATTATCCCTAACGAGACGCTTCCCATTTTTTAAGAAGTACGTCAGAGTACTATAATTTGCCTGATTTTGACCCCAATGTCTTAAATAAATCTAAGATCAAACACTATATAAGCCTAATGCAACACAAATATATCCTACACAGGCAACATACTCTTCAACACTCGAAGAAACTAGAATTCTATAACACTTTTAAAAACGAATACACACCTTCTTGTTATCTAGAACTTACAAGCAAGTTAAATGAAAGGAAAGAATTAGTGAAATTCAGAAAAGGTAACCACAAACTAATGATTGAAACTGGTAGATATAGTCAAATCCCGAGAGTTAATAGACTTTGCCCTACTTGCGGATCTAATCAAATTGAGGATGAAATTCACTTACTTTTTCACTGTCCTAAATACTCAATTTTTAGAGACAGGTTTTACAGGAAACTAGAGTATCACCTACCATATATAAAATGATTGTCTACATTGGAAGTAGCCTCCCACGCAGTCGCTTTTTAGGGGAGTCATATTACCCTCCTCCCCACAAACGCCTGCTTACTGGAGTTCAACATTCCTTTCCCTTTGTTTTACTTGCGAGGCAATCTAACCAATCGCCATTGAGGTATTGTCTGACGATGACGAATCAAATAAATCGTTCAAATGTACGCTTCTGTATTTCCCGTGATTGTTTTTTTTTCAGAGATACTGGTGCCATGAAGTTGGAATATTTTTTTTACTGCTAGAATGGCGAATAATGGCTGAAACATCGGTAAAAATACATTGCTTGTGATTAAAAGTATTTACTGTGCGATGGTTTTATCCTGTCATCTATCGAAACACGGTTCGAATTTTCTGACAAAGCGTTGTTGATCTTGCTTGCCTGATCGCTGCTGATCGAAGGGACGGTTGGTGAAGACTTCGGCAGCTTCGGCGCTTCCAAAACCTGCTGGAGCCAATGCAATGGGAAGGGATATGAGAGACTTCTACGACTTGAAAAGGCAAAGAGTATTTAAGACGACAAAGGACCTAACGAGATGATTAACCGATAAATGGGATGAAAATATCACACGTGCCACAACAACCAAGTGCGTTTCCAGCGACGAAATCTCTCACACTCAAGTTTGCTGGCATATCCGTTAACGTTTGTGCTACCTTTTCGTCGAAGGGCGAAGGAGGCTTTTACAAGACTTACAACGCGCGTTCACATACTCTTCTTGCATAACATTCCCTATTAAAACAGAAGCGTCTGCCAGTGCTAGTTTGCAACGCGTAGTCTAGTTTACAATTACCATTTGTGATGACAGAGCTTATCTCTTGCGGTGAATGTATCAGTTTTAAAACTGAAAAACACTCGACGGATTTTTAAGTTTAATGTTGCATTTGAAAGCTTATAGAGTGCAGATATTCCTGCGCTTCTAAGTTAAATGGACCATTTGAAAGCTCAGAGAATGCAATTATAATTATCCCTGCATTTACTGTTTTTGGAAAAATTTAGTACCTCGCGGGATTGCAACGCGATATCATAGATTTTATGCCTAAACAGAGTTTACTGCGCACATAAATAAATTTATTTCTCCAAAATCTTAGCACGGATTTTGACGTTTAAAGTGCAATTTGAAAGCTTACGCCATTTTGTTCAAGAACGATTTTGAGATGACGTTTTACTTTACCTTTAAAAATTTATACCACGCGTCCTGTTTATCTGCTTGTGTTCCCGCGAAAGCGTCCTGGGGTCAAGGTCAACCTACCAGACATAAGTAGGTACAAAGTGATTGGCTAAGCGGCGGAAAGGAATGTTGAACTCCGGTAAGCAGGCGTTTGTGGGGAGGAGGGTAATACGACTCCCCTGAAAAACGACTGCGTGCGTGGGAGGCTACATTGGAAGCTACCAAAGAATTAATGAATTCTGATAATTATTTTGTAAACATTCAATTGCTGAGATTCATTCTATCATGCTTAAATATACGCAATAATTTATTATCAATTCAGACTGATGTAACTTAATTCTTATCTCCTTACATAATTATTACATTATAAGCTCTTTTTGTTGAGTTGTATGCTTTTGCAATACTGTAATAACTTATAGTCATGCAAATAAAGCTATTGTTGGTTGGTCAGAGAGTGCTAATTCCCTCGTGGGAATTGTTCCTTCACGGAAAGCACCACCTGATAAGAAACGATCCTCTCATGGGTTGTCCCCTTGTAATAAGTTTCCCCCACGGGTAATGTCTCTTCATGGAAGGTGCTTCCTTGTGGGAAGTGTTCACTTGTACAAATCTTGTCCTAATAAGGGAAGGTTTCCTTTAAGGAAAGCGATTCCCTTTTTTGGGAAGTGTACCCTTGTAAGAGGATGTAATTTAACGGAAATTTTTCCTTATAGATATTGGCCGCTTGTGGGAAGTTTTTCTCTTCGGGATGCGTTCCCTTTATAAAAGTATCCCTGGGTAAGAAGGGTCCCTCTGCGGGAATTGTCCCTGTGCGCGAATTGCTTCCTTGTAAGAGATCAACCAATGGAAGTCCCAATAGGAGAAGTGTTCTGTTTGCAGTATTGAACGTCAGTCAACAATTTTTCAAAGAAATGTGAATTTTAAATCAGCGCTTTGTTTAAGCTTTAATTAACTCCAGCCAGTTTACACATCTATTAATGTCAGCCGTAAAACGCAAAGTTCCCGGTGGAACAACGACGACTAGTTTTAACTACATATTTTGCTTCTTACAAAGCTCTTTTAGTCTGCGCTGTTAACTTTAACAATCCAACAAACAGGGCGAATCTTCTTTTAGCTTGATAGCTGAGCATTCCAGCAACCTACACAATGGTTGCAGCCACGCTTGCGACGGCGAGCTTTGTTTTTGTTGTCGCGGCAGCCCTCAGCCTCCTTGAAGTGAACTTCCAGTCTAACTTTGCAACGCTTCATGCAGGTCAGATTTTTGGTTTTGATCTCCGTGTTGATCTTCGTAACCAGCTCCACCCCAAATAAACCTGCATGAAAAAGATCAAGGCTGAGATTCACGAAGAATTCCTAGGTTAAGATGCATCCTAAGTGTTGTTTTTTGACAATAGCCTATTGTTATTTTAGCCAATAGACTATTGCTAAGAAACAATACTTACGATACATCGTAACTTGGGAGGGCTTCGTGAATCCAGCCCCAGCGTTATTGAAATTATCAACCCAGGAAACCAACCACCTCTCTTCTTTGAATTAGTTTATCGTTGTCTTTAGAGAAAATTAATTTCTGAAAGCTGAATCAAGGTTTTACCTGGCATTAAGCTCTGCAACTCTTGATCGATCTCCCGAATCCGTGAGCAGTCAACGATCTTGTAGTAAAGATACGATTTCTTGAAGATTGGTTTGTCACTCCCTGACTAGCTAACCAGCTTTGTAGTGACCTCCTTTTTGTAGCCATGGCTTTCGAGATCCGTCTTCTTTAATAGGGTCAGCATCTGATCATCCGGTATTTTGAACTTTGGATCGAAAACTCTCACTTCCAAGGTTTCTTCAGTTGTGGCACCTGAAAACAGATACAAGTCCTTTATTTTCTACATGAAAGTAATAAGTTTTAAAAGGTATAATTAGGCTGTTCCTTGTCGAGGAAAGAGTCTTTCGAAATGAGGATTAACTGAAATATTCACCTCCAAAGGGCGATAGTATGGCCAGAATAAAGACAAATGAAACGCAGGTAGAAATCATCTTGCTGGGTCACTGATCCGCTCCGAAGCAATCTCGTGAAACCAATGATTTTCAGTGCACTGTTGGCTCTCTTTTACGCCCAAAGGAAAATCTTGATGTCGTAAGGTTGAAGGTTGATTGGACGACGTATGTTTATCTCTTTCAGTTTAGTTTTGGACAACTTATTTACATTAAAAACGCGAACGACCCGTTTTCAATTTGTTCGAAACACGTTTTCCTTTTGTTTGTTAAGCCTACTTTGTCGGTCATGCGCAAGAAGTACTCAGCTAAGCATTAACATTTGTCTACTTTTTTCGACGTAAAGATATTAAGTGAACATCACAAATTATTCTTATACCTGGATTTAAAAAGTTCATTTACTGAACAATGGTTAATTATATTATTACAAAAAAATCCGGGCTGATACCAATACAGATTTCCGCGTGTACCTCAATAAATAATTGTATACCGCTTGCACTTAATAATCTTTCCCTGGAGCCGGGCTCTTATCACTATTGTCAGACAAAGCTAATGTATACAATGAACGTGTGGTCATTGTCTTTGCGTTTGGGGGAATTTTCCTAAGAACAACAACAAAAATAAAATCTCTGTCACTGTTAACTAGAAATAGCATATCCAAATAAGAATCGAGCTGAAGAGGCGAAGGGCCGCTCCGATAAGTGTACCGCACGACTTTTCATAAGTACATAAACCCTTCCAGCAAATGAATTTGACTTTTATTGAAGAAACAAAGTAAATTCCTAGGATAAAATAAAATGAATTACAATATAGCAATGAACCGAAAAGAACAGAAGGAAATGAACGAAATACAAGAGCAAACGACGAACAAAGACGGCTTACCAAATGCTGGAGATATGAAGGAGTTCAGGGAACCAAAAAATTACACACGTTACGAACGACCGTAGAAGCTACACTGAAGTAGATCAGAATGTGGAAAACTTAATGTGAAATGAACAGAACGAAATTTACATAGAAAATTAAAATAAAAGCATGCAAAAGCGAGAAAAAACATTAACATATATAACAAAGAACAAAGGAAAAACGAATAGCCAAAACATCCTGGGGGGCTAGGCTGAATGTAGATAAACGTTCAGCAAATATGCAACAATCGCATTAAATCGTTAAATAGTTCCTCAAGCTGCTTCTTCCAGCAAACATAGCTTGGAGATTGGTCTTGTCAAGGTAGAGGTGCTAGTCTTGATCTCGGCCACGCGTACTCGATCATCAGGGCCCGGGAAAGTCTTGATAACGCGACCAAGGAGCCATCGTCCCCGTGGGGAATTGTCGTCCACAACCAAAACAAGATCTCCGATAGCCAAATTGCCTTTCTCACGTACCCATTTCTGACGTTGTTGCAACGCCGGGACATACTCACGGATCCATCGCTTCCAAAAGCAGTCAGCTAGAAATTGAGCCCGTCTCCATTGCTTCCTTCGATAGAGGTCTTCACGTACAAATGATCCAGGAGGCAGTGCAAGGTTTCGTCGCTGAAGTAAGAGATGACTTGGAGTAAGAGGTTCGCAGTCGCTTGGATCGTCGCTGCTTGGGGTTAGAGGGCGACTGTTCAGGATGGTTACAACTTCAGCAAACACAGTACGTAGAGTTTCCAGACTGACTAGTGCGTTTTGGTTTCCAAGAATCGCTCTCATTGACTTACGAACACTTCGAATAAGCCTTTCCCATGCCCCATTCATGTGACTAGCTGCGGGTGGTTGGAATTTCCACTCGGATCTTGGGCACAAGTGGTAGCTTATCTCGTCTTTAATCAGGCGTTTATTCAGCTCGTCTTGATCCCATTCTCGAATGGATTGCTGAATTTCTTTGTCTGCCCCCACAAAGTTGGTTCCGTTATCACTCCAGATTTCTTTAGGACAGCCACGGTTTGAAATAAACCTGCGGAGAGCTTGGATAAAGGCGTCAGTCTCCAGAGAACTCACGTCCTCGATATGAACGGCACGGCTGGTAAAGCAGGCGAAAATACATCCGTACACCTTGTCTGAACCCCGTCCGCGCTTCACATGGAATGGCCCAAAGAAATCCACCCCAGTATAGGTAAACGGTGGCTCGTAAGGGATAAGACGTTCTTTAGGCAGGTCGGCCATCAACTGCTGCATAGGAGCTTCGTTTCGCTTGCGGCAATTAATACACTTGCGCAGTATTTGACGGACGAGTGATCTTGCTTTTAATATCCAAAACCTCTGGCGTATGGCAGAGAGCACGTGCTCACGACCAGCATGGCCCAAGGACTCGTGATAGTGACGCACTATTATGGAGGAGATAGGATGATCTTTAGGAAGTAGCATTGGATGGATGGCATCCAATGGAATTGGGGCATGTCGAATTCTTCCTCCCACGCGAAGAATTCCTTCAACCAGCACAGGGGAGAGATTAACAAGTTTGCTGTGGCCTTTGACCTCACGTCCACTACTTAAGGATTCAATTTCTTCAGGGAAATACTGGCGTTGAACTAACTGGACAATCTTCTGCGTAGAATTTCGGGTCTCTTCAATGCTTATCCCTCTTAACTTGAGGGGAGCGTTCTTGTCCTTGATGTAGTCAATAAAGCGCAGTAGCCATGCCATGAGTGTTTGCAAACGCGACCAAGAAGAACAACGTCTTAGGAACAGGTCCAGCGAAGATCCATCTGAAATGAGTGCAACGTGACTTTCAAGTCGAATTTCTTCGTCGTCATCAGGAATTTTACCGATTTTCCTAACAGGCCAATGTTCCTCGGATTGTAACAGGAACTTTGGTCCGGACAACCAGCGACAATTCGGCTTAAACGAGTGTATTTCCATCCCTCGAGAGCCCTCATCAGCAGGATTGAGAGACGTCGGCACATGTCGCCATTGCTCGGGGGCCGAAACATCATGAATCTCAGTAACTCTGTTAGCAATAAAGGGCTTGAATCGTCTCTTCTCGTTGGTGATGTATTGAAGGACTGTCAGGGAGTCTGACCAAAAGGTGACACTATGAACGGGCAGGTCCAAGTCATTATGAATCAGTACGTGAAGACGCGTAGAGACCACAGCTGCCTGTAGTTCCAAACGCGGAACGGACCATTGCTTTAACGGTGTGTTGCGTGTTTTCCCCATGACGAAAGCGCAATGAACGTTTCCTTGATCATCAACGAGTCTCAGGTAGCTAACGGCAGCGTAACCATGGTTACATGCATCGGAGAAGTAGTGAAGCTGGATGTTGGTGATACTGGCATGAAAAGGGTTCCTAAAACATCTCGGAATCTTGATTTTTGCAACAAAGGGAAGGGACTCCACCCATCTGTGCCACTGCGTCAGCAGCGGTTCTGGTACACGTTCATCCCACTGGATTCCCATTCTCCATAGTTCTTGAAGTAGAACCTTTACTGGAAGAATGAAAGGACTCACAAACCCAAGCGGATCGAAGAGAGAGCTAACCATCGACAGAATGCCACGTTTAGTCGGCGGCTTGTTAGTGGGTACAACTTTAAACAGGAGAGTATCCGAGTCTGCATCCCAGTGTAGCCCAAGTGCACGTCCGATTGGTAGCTGATCAAGATCTAGATTTAGGGCAGGATTTGCTCGCTCCTCCTCAGGAAGGATGGACAGAAGCTTACGGCTGTTACTCGCGAATTTAGTAAGGTGAAAACCTCCTTCTTTCATTAATTGGATCAACTGTTCAGCCAGCCGGATCGCACTCTCTTCGTTTGGAACAGACTTCAAAACGTCATCGACATAGAAGTTTCTACGCACTATGTTGATTACTTCCGGGCTGAACCGATCTTCATTATCATCTGCTGTTTGCCGTACTGACCTGTTAGCGCAACAAGGTGACGAGGTTGCTCCAAAAATATGAACAAGCATTTGATATTCATCAGGGGGGTTATTCAAGCTGCCACTCCACCAAAGGAATCTCAAGGCGTCGGCGTCCTTGGGGAGAACCTTGACCTGATGAAACATAGCTTCTAAGTCTGCTATAAATGCAACTTTATCCTGACGAAAGCGAATGAGCACACCAGTTAAACTATTCGCGAGGTCTGGACCTTGGTATAACTGATCATTAAGGGAGGTACCGTTGAATTTGGCAGCTGCGTCAAAAACCACACGGCATTTTTGGGGCTTGTTGACGTTGAAGACAGGATGATGCGGTAAGTACCATGTGATATTAGATTTCCTGGCAGCCTCTTCAGGAGTCAACGTTCTTGCATAGCCCTTAATAACGTAATCATCAATGACAGCTCTATACTTGGCTTCCAAGCCAGGGTCTCGAGAGAAACGCCTTTTCAGATCTTGAAGTCTGGCCTCGGCGGCAGCCCGATTGAAGGGAAGGCTAGGGACTTCCTGCTTCCAAAGTAAGCCGATCTGATAATGACCGTCAACCTTTGAGATGGTATCGTCAATAATCTTCATGGCCTTGTGATCCTCCACTGACATTGATTTTAAAGACTGCTTCTCAGTTCCATAGGACTCAACTCGCCAGAAGTCTTCGAGTTGACGACTCAGTGAGATCTCCTCACAGGAAACGTGGTTAAGGTTGAACTGATGCTTATCGCTGCAGCTGACAGAACCGCCAAGGATACTCCAGCCAAGGCAAGATCTTATCGCAAATGGCTCGTTTGGTTCCCCTCTCTTGACTTCGAGTGGGATGAAGGCTTCTTGGACATTCGTGCCAATGAGGACAGACACTTTGTTTCTTAAGACTTCAGGAAAAGGTACCTGGTGTAGGTGTGGCCACTGTCCTATTCTCTTGCGAACCGAGGCGTGTTTGAGTGGAATAGTGAGATCTTTCACAGCCCAAGCGCCACAAACAGCAATCTCTCTGGGATCCTGGTCATTAATTGACGCGATTTTAAAACTAACTTTCACACCTTGTTCCCTTTTCTCTCTCTGATTTACTGTGGAGATGAAAAGCTGACTGGCTTCACCTTTAATCTCGAGCTGTTCGATAAGGGATGGATCGATCATCGTCACATCGGAGCCTGAATCTACGAGGCCGTAAGTAGTGATACTCCTTCCGTTGTTACCAATAACCTTGAGAGGAATGATCTGCAATAGAATCTCAGAGGATTCCGCCGTAGTTGCTGTAGCACACGTACTCGATGTAGCGTTTTGACCATCTGGGGGAGCCATAGGAACAGTTGGAATAACCATGGTTTCAACATTATTGGCTTGGTGAACAACGTTTCTTTCAGGACTGGGCCTCGGAAGATGTAACAGAGTATGATGAGGTTTCCCACATTCTGGTGCCCTGCAGCGTACTGACGACTTGCATGATCTTGAGGAATGTTCAACCGAATTGATACAGTTGAAGCAAATCCGCTTCTTCTTGACGAACTCGGCTCTTTCTTCAACAGGCTTCGACTTAAACATTTCACAGCGGTAAAGCGGATGAGAACGGCCACACATTGGACAGTTTCCGATTTTGCGATCTTTACTGACTTCAGGATTGCTGTCCTCGCTGTCTTTCTTCGCACCTTCGGTAGTCAGCGTAGTAAACTTGAAAGGACTAGTTTGATCGTTTGTATTCGGCTATTTGGAATTCGTAGGCTTTGTTTCGGTTGAAGAACTTGAGAAGAACGGGTGGTTTGCCACATCAGCGCGATCGTTCAAGAAGTTAACGACGTCCTTGAAAGTAGGCATGATGCGCCCTTGATGTTCAAGCTTCTTCAAGTGTTCTCTAAATTTGGCTTGCGCCCACTTAGGTAATCTTAGAATCATTTTCTCAAGGTTGCCCGTGTTCATTTCTCCTAGGCAGTTCATAGCTTCCAACGTGTCATACATGACTTGTGCTTTATCTGCGTAACGCTGTAAGCCTTTCTTATCTTGAGGCGCTATGACGGGGCCTTTAACCATGGTGTCAACACATGCTCGTACTATCTTGAACGGTTGACCAAAGCGATCTTGAAGGACTTGGAGTGCCTTTGCCAAGCCACCCGGAACGGACTCGTACCTCTGCACGGCTAATAGAGCGGGGCCATCGAGGAATTGCAACAGTCGGGCCATTTTTGTCGGTTCGTCCAAAGCCCTTGACTCCACCATTTGACGGAACCTTTGACGAAACATCGGGTAGTTTTCAGGAGATCCATCGAACTTGACAACTTGTAATGCAGGTAAGCCATGATCAGCATTCATTTTCTCCATGGTAGCGGCGATCATTGCGAGGAGATTTCCGCCAACAGGCTGTGGAGTAGGTAAAATGCACTGTGGAACATCTGCAACACTTGAAACTGAACTATAGTTGTAACTTGAGGCAGCGGCACTTAAACCGGGAGCTGAGTGGCGAAGCGGAACCACAGGATCATAACGATGTACAACACGCGCACCGGAAAAGTCGGCGGTATAGGACGGGACCGAAAACATGGCAGGCCCGACTGGAAATGAAGACACGCATGAAGCTGCCTCTGAAGGCCTCGGAATTTGCGAGGAGAGTGCCGTAGGAACAGCTGGAACTTGCGTTGACACGACTGGGCGCGTATAAGCTTGCGTGTACACTGCTGGAAGCGTGTAAGCTTGTGAGGACACGGCTGGAAGCGTGTAAGCTTGCGAGGACCCGGCTGAAGGCGGGTAGGCTTTCGTGAACACGGCTGGAAACGTGTAAGCTTGGGTGGACACGTCTGGAATCGTGTAAGCTTGCGCGGGCACGGATGGAGGCGTGTAAGCTTGCGTGGGCACGACTGGAGATGCGTAAGCTTGCGTAGACAGGGCTGGAGGCGCGTAAGCTTGCATGGACACGGCTGGAAGCGTATAAGCCTGCGTAGACACGGCTGGAAGCGTGTAAGCTTGCGTGGACACGGCTGGAAGCGTGTAAGCTTGCGTGGACACGGCTGGAAGCGTGTAAGCTTGCGTGGACACGGCTGGAAGCGTGTAAGCTTGCGTGGACACGACTGGAAGCGTGTGAGCTTGCGTGGACACAGCTGGAAGCGTGTAAGCTTGCGTGGACACGGATGGAAGCGTGTAAGCTTGCGTGGGCACGGCTGGAAGCGTGTGAGCTTGTGTGGACACGGCTGGACGCGTGTAAGCTTGCGTGGACACGGCTGGACGCGTGTAAGCTTGCGTTGACGCGGCTGGAAGCGTGTGAGCTTGGGTGCTCATGACGGGAAACGTGTTGACTTGTGTGGATGCAGGAAGAGTCGTTAACGAAGAGGTGTTGGAGGTAATTCCAAGTGCCAACCCTGACACAACATGACCGGAATGCGATGAAGATTTTGCATTTAACAGAAGTTCCGAATACTCGGCATCGGCTAATTTGGCTTCTAACTCGGCTATTTCAGTCCTTTCTCTTGCTTCAGCGACGTCCCTGTCAGCCTCCAGCTTCGCCAGTTCTAGTTCGACACGTTTCTGACTCATTTCCATTTCTAAACGCTTCGTTTCTATTTCAATGGATCTGTTTCGTTGCTGTTCAGTTTGTTTCGCAGCTAACGCAGCCTTGGCCGCCGCAGTCCTCGTGTCGTGAAGTCTTGCGCTTGCCTCACTAAGCTTTGAAGAAGTACGACTGCTTGCGGGTCGGAGAGATCTTGCTGGCGATGTCATTCCAAAATTGGCAAGATCATGAGATACTTGTTCGTTGAAATGTGTGGCGGCGGCAATTGCGTATTGCTCAATCTTCTGATCATACTGATACTTTCTCGTTTCTTGAGTAGCGTACTGAGTGTCGACTTCGTAAATTTCGTCGCTATTTTCGTCCAGGAGACTTTTACATCGTGTAACGTTTTCTTGGAAGTTACGCCACACTTTATCCAGAGTTGACTGAAGAGACTTAACTTTGACTAGATTCGCGTAATCGACGAGAAGAATGTCAATTTGTGAGCAGGCATTAGTCATAGCCGAAACATATCCTGCACGCGACTTTCGTAGGGTGTGTAAAGCTTCGTGCATGGCTCCTTCTTGAAAGGAGCTCAACATTTTCCTTCGTAAACTTGGGCGAGTGCCTGAGACCGTCGTAGCATCCACCATACAAACAAAACTCTCATTTGGAATTTACGTTGAAGAGGCGAAGGGCCGCTCCGATAAGTGTACCGCACGACTTTTCATAAGTACATAAACCCTTCCAGCAAATGAATTTGACTTTTATTGAAGAAACAAAGTAAATTCCTAGGATAAAATAAAATGAATTACAATATAGCAATGAACCGAAAAGAACAGAAGGAAATGAACGAAATACAAGAGCAAACGACGAACAAAGACGGCTTACCAAATGCTGGAGATATGAAGGAGTTCAGGGAACCAAAAAATTACACACGTTACGAACGACCGTAGAAGCTACACTGAAGTAGATCAGAATGTGGAAAACTTAATGTGAAATGAACAGAACGAAATTTACATAGAAAATTAAAATAAAAGCATGCAAAAGCGAGAAAAAACATTAACATATATAACAAAGAACAAAGGAAAAACGAATAGCCAAAACACGAGCCTTACACTGTTTAAAAATAATGCTATTTTCATTGCCTCAAAAAATGTAGGACACTTAATTAATTATTGATGTCTGTTTAAAGTGCACCTAACCCCCAAATTTTTTCCCCGTCAAATAAATTCTGTTATCATTTGGAGCATTTCGTCACAAAAAGTTTTTGATTTGGTTTAATCCCTGATTTTCTGTGCGCGGTTGAAGTACGGAAAATAGGGCGAAATTAGGAGGCGGTACGCACCTATCGGAAGGCTTAACAGGATTGGCTGAGAAGACAAAAGAACAAACAATAAAACAATGACCCTAGCCCTTAAAACAATAGAGGTGCGTGATATAGGAAGCCAATAAAATTACAGGTTCCGAAGAGGTGCTTGGCTTATGGAAATTAGACACCATTTTGGTTCAGGGTCGAGCAGTGAGGGTATGGGACTAGTCACCTTGTGACGTCAAATCAAGAACTCGCACTCTCGCGCTATCTCTATCGGAGCTACAATGTATATTTCCCTTGAACTCTCGAAGATGTACAGAAAACTGTCGACCGTTCGTATTGCTCCGAGACGTAGTACCCAAAGAAACGAATCACAAGACATATCACTACATAATACAGCATTTTTTTGACGATGAGCGACCACAGGCGAACAGACGAAATGAGTGGATTTTGTAAGCAATAGCGAGCAAAGCAGCAGCCTTCCAAGCACTCGATACTACGCTCGATGCATTTCAAGCAAAGATTTGTTGTCGCAGAAGAAGGTATCCGATCAAAGGATAGCTCTTTGTGCATTTCCAATGATTCAACGGCCGATTAACCACAGAATACCCTGCCACATAAACTATTTTTTGTGGAGCCCTCAACGCGATACGCGGTTCGCAGAAAATTATTACCTTTGCGAATTATTCAAGTTGGCTACAGGGTAAGCGCTAAATAATTACATGTAAGTGGTGCCCAAAACAGCCTAGGGTTTAAAATTAAAGACGCTATTTAAAGAAAGTCCTCCTTTAGCAGAACCGAACGCGCTTTCTCCACAATAACAAACCACTGCCATTATTCCTTATTCTAGTCTATGAAAGTGCCTCGCTATAAGAATTTTATCTTGAGTTATTTTAAATCACTCGAGCGAGCATAACAAAACATTACTGTGCAGAGATCCCTTATTCATATCCTCCGTTGAAGTAGTTTGTAAGCAGTCTTATTCTTCTTTTATTACCATTTTTTGCGCGAAAAAAGCCCGCAACAAGATCGAAGTGCGAGCGATGAGCGGCACTGCCTCTAGTCGCGAGTTAGTAGCAAGGGCCGGTTGATTTACATAATTTGTACATTTCCGCTCGCGCGTAGGAACTAAAGAAACGGTTCGTAGGTTAAAGCCAGAAAACGATTGTAAATTTATTATCTTTCGAAGATATTTATTATCAACTGAGTTTATCTTTCGAAGATAATTTCAGTTGAACCGATACTAACAAACTGTCGTGCTTACAATTCTCGCAATGTCCTTTAGAAAATAGTTACCTTACTGATTCACTAGAGTTATAAATAGTTGTTATTGTTAATGCTGGTTACAGAAATGAACAAGACGTAAGTAATATCGCAGTTTCCACATTTACTTCTATGTAAAATGAATAAATGAAGAAAGGAATGCTTTATTAAAATCTCCATTTCTATAAGAAATTCCCTCAGCTTGAATATAAATCTCAAATGCGAGAAGCGGAGAGCAGGAAAACCAAGACCAAACGTGAAGACCGAATGTAAACACTCACGGGCGAAGCTCATCATTCCGGCTTCTTCGCGGCCCTCCAAGGCCAATCGTTGCTTTATTGGCTGTTCCAGTTCTCAGTTTGCCTTCATTTCCTTTTTGCATTGAGCGATTCATTCTTCATTGGTTAGCGGTTTATTAGCAGATATGGGCAGGACCGCACTTTCTTCATCATTTGTCGGTGTACTGTCGACTTCATGTTCCTCATCTATCTCTTATTCAGGAACTAAAATTCATCTACAAATCAGCAGAATCGGCGTAGCTCGTCTCAGTATCTGCTTTGCATTACAACATTAGAATTTAGGTCATACTATGACTTTGTTCGAATTAGCTAGAAGGTCAGAAGGCTTCGATCAACAGATAAAGTCAGAGAAATACAGCTAAAAACTAAGCGGCGTGGAATTCTTGGCTCTTTATCTGGCGTCACAACTGCGGCCTCTTACTCGGACTTGAACCAAATTTTTGTTTGAGTTTAACAGGGCACAGAAAATCGAGAATTCAACCAAATCAAAACATTTTTGCGAAGAAATGTTCCAGATGATAACAAAATTTATTTAGCCGAAAAAAATTTTAGGCGTTAGATGCACTTCAATTATGTGAAAGTTAATAGCTTTACATTTTAACTCAAACAGTCGTGTAATTGATGAAGAGAGAGCGGGATACACAAATCAAATCAAACCAGTACAATTACTTAAGCAAAGTTTTATGCAAATACCATTACAAATTATATTTGTATCTCAATAAGATAAACAATTCCAAATCGTACGAAAAAATAAAATATGGGCAGATTTTAAGTTAGAGAGTCTGCTACCTTTAGAACCTTTGATCAGTTCACAAGTTTAAATAATCCCTCGTCAAATATTGAAAAGTAACATTTCTTGCAAGACAGATTAAGCTTAAGGCACACGAGAAGCCGTAGTATTTACTTATTTTGTGAATGTTAATAATCCTATTATTGTTGTAACGAGGAAGCGTTGTGTTTAATTCTCTTCAACCGTGAACACTTTCCTTTTTTTTCTATCTTGGTTCTGTTGGTAGCAGTAGCAATGGTTTCGACGTGTCAGTGGCTTTCAGAAGATTTTCGAAAACAATTAACCAATAACAGAAAGTGATCCTCAATAGTGTCTGTAACAAGAAGATCTGATTTATTCATAATTTTATTAAAATGAGGTTGCCAAGAAAGCTAATTGTCACGCTCATTTCTTCATGCTGGTTGCTTTTTGACGACAAAGTGTTATTAAAGCTAACTAAAAGATTCTTTTGAATATTGGCGATAAAGAAATTCGTAAGGACTGCCATCGTGGTAGTGAAATGAGTTGTGCAAACTGGCTCCAAAATGGTTATCGGGCAATTCAGTTGAGACATGAAATCAACACTGGATTTAAAGGGACAGGTTCACGGCTCGCCGCATGTGCATAAATCAAATTACTTTTTCCGTTTATTAGTAATTCTATCGGTCAATAATCCCACTCACATGTATCTCAGCAATCACATACTATATTGAGCCCAAGAAGAACGGCTGAAGAGTAAATTCGCAGGAAATATTAGTGGATTGCAGCAACACTGCCGACATTGAATTTATTGTTGACCCGAAGGTTTTATTCCATGGTTGATGAATTTACCGCTATTTGCACGCGCTTTGGTCAAATGGCTGCCAGGGGCGCGTGCAGATAGCTGAGAAATCATTAAACGCGAAACTGTGGCAAGAAAAGTTTACACCCGAGCAATCTACTCGCTTCTAAGTAAGGGTTAGACAATGAAGGCGAGTGTTCTATGGGATATAGTGTCCCGAGCAAAGATAGAATGGCACGAGGTCGCAGGCCGAGTGGCATTCTATCTTGCGAAATCCTTTTCCAAGACGGATTTCAATTAAGGGACCTTAATTGAAATCCGTCTTGGAAAGGGATTTCGGCTGGTCGAAATCCGTTTTTGGATTTCTCGTTTTATTGGAAAATCCGAAATCCGAAATCCAAAATGGAAATCCAGATTTCCCAATCGAACGCACCCTTAGAACATATCCACACCCACGAAGACTCCGTTTTTGCGTGCAGATTGTATTTTTTGCATTTTAGTTGTCTAGTTCTCACCTTGAAATCACGTTGCTATTTTGTTTACGATATTTTCGCTATTGTACGTATACCTTTGAGGTGCAATGTTTTAGAGTGCTTTACCGCGCACTTTATCGCAGTTGGTGCGTAAACAGCCATGAGCCAATGTACGGAAATTTGGAACTCAAGGCAGTGATTGCCACTAAAAATTTACTAGATTTACACTGGTGAGAGCAGTCTTTGACGCGCTACAACCACCGACACCAGCAAGTGGGGAACCCGCAGGAAAAGCCAAGAGGCCAAAGTCAAGGTTCAAGTACAACACTTGTAGTCCGGCAAACGCGGAGAAACAAGTCTGTCCTTCTATTTCAATTAAGGTCTGAACTTTTACTATTTCATGTAGAGTACTGGTTTTTCTTTCGATTTGCTTTTTGCTATGCTATTACACCGTAAGATTGCATTTTTTTTGTTAAAACACAAAAAAATAATGAGTGTTTCTGACATCGCCGCTGAAGCTGTTGTTTTTATCGATTTAGTTATAAATATTCACTGCAGAGAATTTGTGCATTCATTAGTAAATTCTACTTAGTCATTAGTATGCTCTATACAGAGCATACTAATGAGGCTTCCAAACAAAGGAAAACAATGCCTCATTAGTATGCTCTGTGTAGAACCACTAATGAATGCAGAAATTCTCTGTACTTTTACCCCGCAATTTCCCTGTGCTTCAAAGCCCCCGCACTTTACATAATTTAAGACAGTTTATGGAATATAGAGCATCGAAATGCTGGACACTGATTGGCTGAGTGGGTGTGACCATGTTCTAATGTAGGTTACAAATCACTGAATATATTGACAACTCGAATACAGTGCAAACACTGCGGTTGCTAAAAGGTTTGCAAAAATAGAGTATTAAATTCTTGGACCAATTTGCCACCCTTTTCACATGAAGAAATGTAGCCTGCGTGCAGAGGCCTCCTGTTTAATTTCTTTTAATCTTGAATAAAACGACTGATAAGTCATTAAAATTGGCTTTAGTAGACAAGGTGCGTTTACTTTTTCAAATTAAACTCATTGTTAGTAAGGTTTTACTGCGGCAAGTTACACCAAATGTAACAAATGCTATAGGGACAAGGGACGATTTGTGCACTAGACGATAAGCATTAATTACAACAACCACAAGTCCTGCATTGTACTCTCAGTCAGAGGAGACTGAAGATCATAGCTGAAGATCAACTACCCAGCCCCAGTCAATCAAATTAACTGTTGAAATTTGTTTTCTCACTGCAGAAAAATCCACACGAAAGTCAAGATGTCCTTATTAGAAAAGAATCATTCATGTGGTAGTGCTAGCTCATACGAAAGCATAGCTTCCTCAGTCCCTTATAAACTAAGCAAATCGGCATTGTATTTGTTGTTTCTAATGCTTAATTAACGAAGAAATCTATTTTCACTTTACTGTTGCAGGCTGTGTTTTCCGGGATGACAATAAGTACATGTATTTGGGGTTACGTCTCCGACAATTTTGGAAGAAAGAGTGTAATTTTACACTATATGGTTATGTTTTGGAAAAACCGTTATAGTTCCACCACCAAAGAGTCATGAATTCGAACAAAATTAAGTTCCCCTTCCAAACTGAGGAAGGGCGAGGAAGGTGAAAGTAATAAAAGGATTAGTATCTTTCTTCGTAAAAATGATAAGTACTACGGCTTCTAGTATATGACTTTGTCTGTCCTGCTAGGAACTTTAGGTTGAAGCCATACAGAGATAGACATTATTGTAAATGCTTGAGACGAATTTTGAACTGATAACTGATCACAGTATTGATCAGAATGTCCCATTTCATCCACTGGTTTCTCTTTTTGTTACGTTTGGCAAGTGATTTATTTTCTTGCTTGCAGTCCATATACTTTATAACCCTGTTTGATTTAAAATGCTTATCCGCTTGCTTGTCTCAGGCCCAGTTTACACGTCGAATTTGCCTTGTGCCAATTGGGTCGACACAAACTATTAAATTCAACATTTGGTTTAGTCGTCGAATTATAGAGTCGCATTTAACACTGTTTAATTCAAGAGTTTTTTTTTGTAAAGTTTCGTTCCCAGGCCCCGTTTTTAATTCGAGTCTTTTCTCGCGCTATTTCAAACACGGCAGATAACGGAATCTTTTCACCTTCTCTTCGTTTATACATTTGTCCGCTCACTTGTGTTAACAAAAGAAGAAGAAGGCGCTGAACTACGTACGTTCTAGCAAGGAGAAGACCGTTTCTGGGAGTTTTTCTTGTTTTTCAAAATCGACTAGCGCGTTTTAAAACATGTGTATTTGGTGGAAGAAAAACAGGAGCTGCACATCGTATCCGATTCATGATCACCATTTTGTTTATCCCGATCCGTGGATGGCATTTAGGAAAATGTAGAATTGTGGGTAAACATAATTTAAAATAGCCATTGATATACACTGTACGACCCAGACCAGAAATGAGAACTATAATTGCTTTAAAAAGTCATTGCTTGTATTGAAATATTGAAACAGTTCAACAAAATAGGCATTTGTCGTGCATTTTGTATACTAGCTTAGTTGAACAGGAATTAAGGATAACAACAAAAAAAAAAAGAATTTGCCGCGTACGTACATACCCTGCTGTACCTATCAAAGCAGAAATTGCGATATATTGTACTTTACCGTGTGCCATATGAATCTGTGTATTAAAAAATGGGGGTCACCGAACTCGTTTAGGAGAAACGACTTGTTATTTCTCTGAACAGCTTTCATAGAAAACATATCAAGTTCCGAAGGTGCGCGCGCTCGTACGCGCGCTAATCACGCAAAAAAAAAATGATGCGGAGAAAGGATGCGCAATGCAATTGGAGGGAATCACTTTAATTCAAATCTGTCGAATTGAATTGATTTAAATGTCGAACTTCACATGCATTTCATTCCTGAATTAGATTCGGCACACGTGAAATTCCACGCTTGAAGCGGGCCTTACAGACCTCACCAAACCGTGTTTATTTGGTGCAAAATAAAAATAAGAGTCCCATACAGATCCAAGTGAAGGAAGATGATATGATAAAAACAGTCTCAAAAGTCAAAGTGGTTATGTTTTTGTTCTTACAAAATTCGACAAAAACAACAGTAGTAAGGGGCGTCACTATAGGAAGTAACCAATCAGAGAGCTCGTTCCAGAGCTCTCTCCAAATATCCACCAATCAGAAAGTAGTGCCAGTCCTAACCGCGCACATTCCATTCTGATGACGTCATATGACCAATCAGAAACTAGTGCCAGGCCTTGTGCAAATATAGACCAATCAGGATCGAGTAACATCACGTGAACAGTGGATGACGTCATAGGGGTCAAAGGTCAACTTGGAAGCGAGTGACGTCATGGGGGTGATGAGAAAAAACCGCGGGCCAGGAGCCAATGCGGGCGCCTCAGAAAAAAGAGACCAAATATGGGGGGGTTACAAAAAAAACATTTTAATGAACAACAACAACAGCTATTTTTACAATTTCAAGATGTGTACTACTTGAATTGATTCGTGAAGGCTTCTTCTTCTTGCTTGTCATGTGAGACAATGGATTTCAAATGTTCAGTCATTTGGTCCATGTTGTGTTCTAAGACACTTTCGCGCGCGCGGCGGCGGGGGCTCAGGGCGAGGGCCAGGGCGCGCGGGGATGGCGTGCGCTTTAGCGCGCACTGTGGGGGAGGAAAAATTAAGATTTGGTAGTGTGAGTTCGAATCCCGGTCGGGGTGGAAAAAAATTTTTTTTTGTTTTTGGTTTTGGAGGCGAGACAATTTTTTTCGGGTCGAGGCGAGTAGGACACAATAGATGGGTTGTGGTTGTTTTGTTGTTTTTGGGCCGGGAGGTTTTTTTGGGTCGAAGAAGAAAGCGATCGATCGATCGATCGAGTTCGGCTCGGCTTGAAAAATTCCCTCAAAAATATAGTTGATTGGTTTTTTACGTGGATGACACAATTTTTTATTCATGTCAAGGTAGCTTGTGGACTCTGTCATGACTTTTTTTTTATCTGAATGATAATTCTTTTCTTCCCCTGGAGTTCTGTGTTTCAGGAAAAACAATTCAACATGGAGCCGATCGCTTCTCGGAAAAAAAGTTTTTCCTCTTGCTCGTCTCACCGCGTTACAGGTAGGACATCGTTGGATTCTAAAATATAGAGCAAAAACAAAAAATAAGAATGAATGTTTTTTCTGGTGTAGTGAAAAGGATTGTTTTCACAACAAGAACGCGGGGCATGGAAAAAAAACTGCGAGCTAAACAGAACCGCGATGGTTCGCAAAAGGTTTTTGCGAGGCGACAAAAAAAATAGATCCTTTGGAAAAAACAAAAAGAGGACTAAAACATAAATGTGTTTTGAACGGAAGTTTGTTTTTGTGAAAAACGCTCAACACTTAAAAAAATATTTTTTTAGCTGACAGTAAGAAAAAAATGATGCTTACTTTGCGTGGAGGTTTGCCTGTTGTTGTCAAAAAGCCGCTCGCTTTCTTCTCGGCGAAAATACGAGTTGTCATCTCGTTTGTCTCACCGCGTTACAGTCAGCACATCCTTGGACTGTGGAAAAAAGAAATACAGAGAGAGTAAAAAATAAAGGAATAAAATATTCTTTCGGGTAGAAAATGATTTTTTCACAACAACGCGGGGAATGGAAAAAAAATTGCGAGCTAAACAGAACCGCGATGGTTCGCAAAGGTTTTTGCAAGGCGATAAAAAATAGATCCATTGGAAAAAAACAAAAGAGGACTAAAAACATAAATGTGTTTTGAACGGAAGTTTGTTTTTTGTGTAAAAAACGCTCAACACTTGAAAAATATTTTTAGCTGACAGTAAGAAAAAAATGATGCTTACTTTGCGTGGAGGTTTGCTTGTTGTTGTTTTCAAAAAGCCGCTCGCTTTCTTCTCGGAGAAAATGCGAGTTGTCATCTCGTTTGTCTCACCGCGTTACAGTCAGCACATCCTTGGACTGTGGAAAAAAGAAATACAGAGAGAGTAAAAAATAAAGGAATAAAATATTCTTTCGGGTAGAAAAGGTTTTTTTCACGCGGGGAATGGGAAAACATTGCGAGCTAAACAGAACCGCGATAGTTCGCCAAGGTTTTTCGAGGCAACCAAAAAAATAGAGCCATTGGAAAAAACAAAAAGAGGACTAAAACATAAATGTGTTTTGAACGGAAGTTTGTTTTTGTGAAAAACGCTCAACACTCAAAAAAAAAATTTTTTTAGCTGACAGTAAGAAAAAATTATGCTTTATACTTTGCGTGGAGGTTTGCCTGTTGTTGTCAAAAAGCCGCTCGCTTTCTTCTCGGCGAAAATACGAGTTGTCATCTCGTTTGTCTCACCGCGTTACAGTCAGCACATCCTTGGACTGTGGAAAAAAGAAATACAGAGAGAGTAAAAAATAAAGGAATAAAATATTCTTTCGGGTAGAAAATGATTTTTTCACAACAACGCGGGGAATGGAAAAAAAATTGCGAGCTAAACAGAACCGCGATGGTTCGCAAAGGTTTTTGCAAGGCGATAAAAAATAGATCCATTGGAAAAAAACAAAAGAGGACTAAAAACATAAATGTGTTTTGAACGGAAGTTTGTTTTTTGTGTAAAAAACGCTCAACACTTAAAAAATATTTTTTAGCTGACAGTAAGAAAAAAATGATGCTTACTTTACGTGGAGGTTTGCTTGTTGTTGTTTTCAAAAAGCCGCTCGCTTTCTTCTCGGAGAAAATGCGAGTTGTCATCTCGTTTGTCTCACCGCGTTACAGTCAGCACATCCTTGGACTGTGGAAAAAAGAAATACAGAGAGAGTGAAAACTAAAGGAATAAAATATTCTTTCGGGTAGAAAAGGTTTTTTTCACGCGGGGAATGGGAAAACATTGCGAGCTAAACAGAACCGCGATGGTTCGCCAAGGTTTTTCGAGGCAACCAAAAAAATAGAGCCATTGGAAAAAACAAAAAGAGGACTAAAACATAAATGTGTTTTGTACTGAAGTTTGTTTTTGTGAAAAACGCTCAACACTTAAAAAATATTTTTAGCCGGCAGCAAAAAACAACACTTACCTCGTGTTAAGCTTTCGCTGTTTTCAAAAAGCCGCTCGCTTTTCTTCTCGGAGAAAATGCGGGTTGTCATCTCGTTTGTTTCACCGCGTTACAGTCAGCACATCGTTGGACTGTGGAAAAAAGAAATACAGAGAGAGTAAAAAATAAAGGAATAAAATATTCTTTCGGGTAGAAAAGGATTTTTTCACAACAACGCGGGCCGAATGGGAAAACATTGCGAGCTAAACAGAACCGCGATGGTTCGCCAAGGTTTTTCGAGGCAACCAAAAAAATAGAGCCATTGGAAAAAACAAAAGAGGACTAAAAAACACAAATGTGTTTTGAACTGAAGTTTGTTTTTGTGAAAAACGCTCAACACTTAAAAAATATTTTTTTAGCTGACTGTAAGAAAAAAATGATGCTTACTTTGCGTGGAGGTTTGCTTGTTGTTTTTCAAAAAGCCGCTCGCTTTCTCCTCGGCGAAAATGCGAGTTGTCATCTCGTTTGTCTCACCGCGTTACAGTCAGCACATCGTTGGACTGTGGAAAAAAGAAATACAGAGAGTGAGTAAAAATAAATCAAATAGTCTTTCGGGTATTAAATGATTTTTTCACAACAACGCGGGGAATGGGAAAAAAATTGCAAGCTAAACAGAACCGCTTCGGTTTTCCAATTTTTTTCGAGGCGACAAAAAATAGTTTCATTTCAAAAAACAAAACTAGTAAACGAGTATTATAAGACACAGTGTTTTTTTAATCGAAAAGTTTGTCGTTGTGGGAAAAACAGGCTAAACACTTAAACAAATATTTTTAGCCGGCAGCAAAAAAGCAACACTTACCTCGTGTTAAGCTTTCGCTGTTTTCAAAAACATCCATTCAGCGGCTTTTACAGATAAAAATCTCCCACTTTTTTCGCTGAAATCTCGGTTGTCATCGTTTTGTTTGTAACGCCGAGGGTTGCTGGGGTAAAGTGATGAATAAATCTGTGAAAAAAATGTCGTAAATGTCCCCTTACCTTCCTCCATCTTGAAAAAAGTGAGAATTTGGGGGTAATTTTGCTGCTTATATAGCTAAACAGTATGACGTCATTTGGTTGTGATTGGTCAGTCCCAGTCAGGCCATGGTCAAGGTCCAAGGCCATGGTCAAAGTATCAGCCGATCAGAAGCAGAGTTCATGTCTACGCGGGCGGCAGCGGCGGCGGGCAGCGGCGGGCAGCGGCGGGCAGCGGGCGCGCGTGTATGGGAACGCTCCGGTACAAGAAACTATTTCCATGCGAATAATACCATTTTGGAGGAGGAAACAACTCCCAATTTAAGGCTAATTCTGCCCACAC
Source organism: Siderastrea siderea (assembly GCA_964030785.1). Classification (NCBI taxonomy): domain Eukaryota; kingdom Metazoa; phylum Cnidaria; class Anthozoa; order Scleractinia; family Rhizangiidae; genus Siderastrea; species Siderastrea siderea. The sequence continues at coordinate 26,120,762 of OZ034966.1, forward strand.
TATGTTTATGCACCACACTCTGTTATAAAAAAGAAAAAATCATTTAATCAACATTTTTTACATGGTGTCACTTGAATTGATTTGTGAATGCTTCTTCTTCTTGTTTGTCGTGTGAGAGAACAGCTTTCAAATGTTCGGTCATTTGAGCCATGTTGTGTTCTAGGACACTTTCTCGGAGTTTGTTGATTTTTTGTCGCCGTTATAGTCTCTTTTCGAGGATGTAGTCCATGTACTTGTTTTTGTCTGCGGGGTTATAGATACGTCCGACAAGTTCCAATGGAAAAACAATGGTGTTGGTTCTGTCGATAACGGCTACATTGTCCAAGTCTTTTTGGATTTGTCGTTTGAGTTGCTCGTGCTCATGGTTGATCTGGAGGGTGGAAGCTTCTTGTTTGACTTTTTCTTTGTAATGTTCAGCGATGTCTTCGAGGTCAAATCCGGCGTCAGGTCCTCGTTTAACAAGTTCTAGCATATAATCTTTGGCATTGTTGAAGTTGTTGGCATCTAGATCTTGGTAGTAGTCCATGTTAGCGATGGTGTCGACGCTCTTTGCAACGAAGATGACTCAAATGAAGTTTGGCTTTTAGGTGTTGCCTTTTTATTTGAAAAGGTGTGACGTCATTAGTTCTGTCATCGATGAGAGGTCTTGTTTTTACGATGGATAGAGGTTGATCGTATTTGTAAGTATAAGAAAGGACAAATTCTTGGAAATGGACTTGTTTTTGATGTGGATGCGTTGCCATATCTCTGTGGTCCAATTACCAGCCGAGTTCAGATCTCAACAGACGCGTTCAGTCACCATGTTCTTGAATGTGATGGTATAGGTCGCTATGTTTATCAACAATGTTTTCCAATGAGGCGGTGGTGTCGAAGAGACGTTTTACTTCACCTAATGTCTGTGAGTCGGGATGCCTGGTTCCTACGACAGCACTCAATTTGTGAAGAGTGGGAGAACCTTGCAGTGGAATAAAATCGTTGTAAAGTGTCCATTGGTGATCGTTCCAGTAATATTGGTCTGGTGGGTGTTCGTACCATCTTTTCTCAGGAATGTTATAGAAATACACGTGTTTTTTTTATCGAGGGCTAATTGTACGGTCCATCCTGTCCCACCTTGAATTCGGCGTGGTTTTGCATTGGATTGTTGAAAGTAACCGAACGCGTAGACGACGTGGACATGTTTGACGATATGAAAATTTCGTGCGACCAGTTGATAGGAAAACGTGTTGGAATTGAATAGATGTTTGCCACTTCGTTCGGCAGCGAGTGTTAAGTGTGGTTCAGCTTCGTTGAGTTGTTGCTGGGTGAGGGGTGTGATGAATCGGGTTCGGCTGTGTTGGGGTGGTATGATGACATGCATTTGCATACCATAGGTTTTGGCGCATTCTTCGGCGTATTCATCAATGCCGATGGCTCCTCCACTGTAGATGTGGTAGTGATTGGTGGGCATGATGAAATGGGGAGAGATAAGAGTTCGTTTAGGTTTTGTAGACGATGAGAGCATGTGTTGCAAAGTTCGATGTCTTGTTCCTTTTTGAAATTGGATTGACAGCGTTCACACCAGAGAAGTTGTTCAAGTTGAAATTGACGATGGTACAGTTCACGATATTTGATTTGCCAGTGATGTACGGTGTCTTGCAATTCACTGATTTGATGATTGGCTGTTTGAAGTGCAGTGAAGAGAGTAGGTAATTTCTTGACTGATGTGATTCGCATGGTTTTTGATATCCATAAGGATAGGATTGAAACGTGTCGGGGTTTAAGACACGCTTGTCAAACACCAGTTTATAGTTTTTTAGTTTGACGAACGGTTTGGATGGTTTTGCTTTGTTTGGGTTCGGCGACGCGTTGAATCTTGTGGGCTAGCCGGTTCTGGCATTTCAATGTGGGTGACATCCAGTTGAAGGGAGTCATCGACTTCGAAATTTTCATTCGAGTTGAGCATCTTAGAAATTTGATCCAAAATTCGTCTTGCGCCTGACAACTGATCACGCCAATCACCTACGCTAACGTTAGCAGAGGTGTGGGCAGATTGCAATCTGTTTGAACTGAGATAAATCTGGATACGATCATGATCTGGCATGGACTCGGTGAGATCTTCGATAACGTCAGCCAATCCTTCTTCAAACGCGCGCACAATATTGCCATGCCCTTCTGGAAAACTCTCTGGCAGGTTTTCCACTCGTAAGTGATAGCTTGTACGTGTGATTCCATAGCGCTTGGCTTGGCGTTCTCGGAATTTAACACGTCGAAATTGATAATGTCCTCGTCGACCCAGGGCGCCACCTTGTTGTTCCCATCTTTCCATATACTCATTAAGATCATCGTCGGACTCGGTGTTACTTGCCATGCTAACAAAAAATGATGCGTTGAAAAGATAGAGAGGTGAGTTAAATAGATTTTTTAATGTTCAATGGACGGTCTCCACCATTGTTTTTGACAGCCAGTTGTTCGACGCCATTGGACGTTATCACGGATCCATTGTCGTACTTGACGTTTGTAAGATTGACTTCTCATCAAAGGTACAGCAAACGAACTGTAAAATTCAGGTGGTGGTGGCGGCGATACAAGCCCAAGCATCGCACTCGTTTTGAGGACATGGTCAGACAGTTGGACTTTAAACAACGTTCAGTCCGAGCTCATGAACGTTGGTTGATAAAGAGAGCGGTGGCAATTAAACGGGCAAGAGAAAAACGGTTGCTGGAAGAAGCGCAGCGACGAAAGGAGTGGGAAGCGCAGCAACAACAACAACAACGAGAGATTACTGTGGACTGTGTAAGACGCGTTCTTTACTTTTGACTTTGTTTTAATGAGAACTTTTAAAAAAAAAAGAAAAGACACACTATTTACATGGACCTTTTCTCTTTTTCTTGAACAGCGGGAGTTGACCGAAGAAGAAGCTTGTCAACGCAATTATGAACAGTACCAACAGCTGGACGAATATTACAGAGACTTTTCGTAAGAGACTTTGTCGTTTGTTTTTTTTAATGCATGTACAATGATGGATTGTTCATTAAAAAAAGTGTCATTTTATTTGCCAGTGTCTTGTCTTTGTTTCTTGCGGTTCTTGGGTTTCAAGGGTTTGTCAGCCCATTGAAAGAAAGGACATCGATCCTCTGGTGTTTCTTTGCACGTGAAATAAGGGCGGTTGGGGTTGGCTTGGGATCGGCTGATTCGTAGGACCACGGGTTCTTCACAGTCACAGACCAGAGTTCGTTTGAGATAATCAGGGTGTAGTTTTTCATTCATGATCTTGAGATAAGTGGTGATTTGATCTTGATGGCAAAAGAGGCCACATTTACTTTCTTGACATTTCACATAGGTTTCCCCAGTGTTTTGGACTTGAAAGCAAGTAAGGTCGGTTTGATGCATAGGACAGACAACGGATTGACAAGCTTGTTCCATAGGCGGTAGTTGTACTTGATAACTAGCAGCAGGCGGATTTAACAAATTGAGAATATTGTCACCATTGAATAAGTCATCCATATTGATGAGTGGTGGCGGCGGCGGCGATACTGGTGGTGTTGACAATGTGGTCGTTGTAGGTGTTGACGGTACTGGTGGTGGTGAAGAAGGATCCACTTGGGGTGGTTTTTTTATTTTGATTTTTTTATCTTTTTTGGGGTTTCTTTTCCGTTGGAGCGGGCGGTAAGGCGTTGACAATCTCTTCTAATTTTTTCAAAGGTCTCTTCGTTGCCATGCTTGCTTGCTTGCTTGCTTGTTTTAACAAAAAGAGAAAGAAAATGACAAAGAATGTGCTCTTATATAGGTGATGGGAGATGACGTGATGTTGGCGTGATCTCGTTGGGGATTGGCGGAGACGAATGAGGAGGGTCAACGTTCGGGGCCGTGGGGTACGTCGATGCCCACCCATTCACGTTGACGTAGACTTTCACGTGTCCAGCCAAAGATATTGTCAATGTCTTCATGTGTCAAACCCAAAAGTTCATAGGTGAACGTACTAAATTGGCGTCGAAAAGACACGATTTCTTCTAAAATTTGTTCTGTCACGATGTCGGGGCTCGTGATTTGCACGATGAATTCGATGTCGTTAGGTTGCCAACACGGGACGTCCATGTGATATTGGGTCAGTAGATTGCGCCACGATTGATACACCAAATCCAAAGACAGATGACGTAACCCTTCTTTGATGGCCTCATTAATATGACGCATATGAAGTAATACTTCTTCACTGTAAACGGGTTGAGTGGGTGGTTCTAGATCGTGCACGTGACGATGAATATGTTTGAGAATGGCCACGATCCAACATCGTTTCCATCAGCATTCGACCATTTCTTGATAAAAACGAGCGTTATAATCGATATTGCCGCTTGCAGTAAAAGGAGATTCCATTTTAGGGACTTGTTTGTTTTTGCTTTTACCAAAAACACGAGTCCATGCACGCAATCGTCTCTCCATAGATTGAACAAATAAAAAGTGATGAAAAAGGATGAGTGGTGCCTGCATATATAAGCAAAAAGAAGCTGTCAATCAAACAGTCTATATAAAAAAGGGGATGCTGTAAAAAAATGTATTTTAATTTTTCAACAATAACAGTAGTAGTAGTCATAGCAACTTGTCTACAAAATTGTTTGTGTACTCGTTTACAATAAAAACCAAGTTTTTTGTTAACTTTACAATTTCAAACGTTTCTTGGCTTGCATGATTTTTTTGACGACCCGTTCCGTCTTGGTTTTTTTGCCGGGTAAACGATCGATGGCTTGGATCATCTTGGTATCGGCTTTCCATTTGTCTTGCAAATTCTTTGCACGGCTGTAATCAATGTCGTGTTGTTTGGCAATCTGGTCCAAGCGATTGATGCCGGGATCACCTCGTTTCAGACGTTTGGCCAAATGCGTCCCGGGTCCCATGTACTGATAACCAGGCCAATGAAATTCCTTCCCCGTTTTGGCGATCCATTTTTGAACATCCACCGCCCCACCTGCTTGGGTGCGTTTCCTTTGGGTTCTCCTTCTCCTCTTGGGGGCTTTTTTCTGGGCACGGGTTTTCATCTTTAGTCACTGTCGTAATCCAAACGTCGTCTTAACTTTTTGCCTCGGCGGCCAATCTTCCCACCCGGGTAAGGGTCTTAATCGTTCCACTTCACGAGCGGGTGCTTTGCCTTTGCCTTTGCCTTTGCCTTTGCCTTTGCCTCTGCCTTTGCCCCAAGAACTCTCGGCTAACTTTTTTTCCAAGGTCTTGCGCCGTTCTCGAATGGCTTCTAAACGACGACTGATGTCGTCTCCTCGACTGGTGGATGGGCTCCCTTTCTTGACAATTTGACTGGTGGTTTTGCCTTTCGGGGTCGCTGGTGTAATGGGGGGTTTCGGGGTCGACGGGCTGCCTTTTATCATGCGCTTCAGCCATTGTTCCACGGGTGCCGTCACCAAATCCCCTTCCTCTTCTTCGCCTTCTTCGCCTGGGGGTCCACCCGGCGCCCCCACACCCACGCCTCCCGGAAATTGACGGATGCGTTTGGTTAACTTGGTTAATTCTTGACTCAACGGTTTGGTTTGAGCATTGACCAGGGCGGGTGGGAGTTGGGGGTCCGATAACAAGACATGTTTTTTGGCAGCTAACGTGGCGGCTTTGTTCAACAAGGCATTTTCGGTTAATTCTCCTTTGTAATATTGAATGAGTTGCTCCAAGTCCTGGTGGGGAATCACGTACACTTCGTCCATCCTGGTGGTTGACTACAGTCGGGGCAAAGTTCACCGTCTTCCAACTCACGACAGCTCTCCCAAAGACGGGACTTTAAGACATGCCTGTACTCTCGATACAACAGGTGATATTTATGCTGCCAATAAGAACATTCGTCTTTCCACTTCTCTGTTTCTCGATTGGCGTCTTGTAACAGACGCATCCACGTGGGAAGCGTTAACGAACACATTGACATAAGACGTGGTGAAGCCCTTGAAACAACCCTCGTCCTTTTTGTTGGACCAACCACGCACGACGTTTCTTCACGGAATGTCGACGACGTCCCAAGTCACGTAGCACCTTTTTATAGGGCCGAAGCTTGGCCATGATGGGTGGGGTCACAGTAATCCTGTTTTTTAACAAGTTCAAGACCAGTTCACTCACGACATTGATTTGATGGGCATTGGCATGTTGTAAAAGATCTTGACGTTTGAAACGATTGGCTTCTTGTAACACCGACCGTAAAAACGGTAATTGACGTCGAAGACGTTGCATCTTTTATCGGCGACGGTGACGATACCGTTGGTTGGCTTTTTGGATCGTGCGTTTTATGCGTTTATCCGTTTCGAGCGCCACGGCTTTCCCCAATCCCGCCATGGCCGGGACCAACAAGTTCAAAAAACCCCCTTGTTGACGGGGTCGTCGTCGTCGTCGTCGTGATCTTCTTCTTCTCAAGGATACCATGGGCGGGTGGGGTGTGACAACAGACGCTGAAGGGCTTTGTTTTGTTTGATGAGGTCCCGCGACTCTTTATAGCCTTGACGGGTATTGCGCTTCAAATCTTGCCACCAACCCCCGCCTTGTTGGGGTCGTCGTTTTCTCCTTCTTCTTCTTCTTCTTCTTCTTCTTCTTCTTCTGACGGCCATGGTTCTAGGAGCGTGGGACTGGGAGGGAGCGGCTTTTTATCCTTTTCCGTCCAATACCCTTTGGACATCAACGGACGAGGACATCCGTCCACCTAGCATTGCGCTTCCACGGGTTGGTACACAAAACGACGCTGGTAATCTTGTACGCACCGTTTGGGTAACGGAGGGGTGAAATCCATAATGGTATCATCCAACGTTTGCATCTTGATCAAAAACCTTTCCAGGTCCTCCAAGGGAACATCACGCACATAGGTTTTCAATTCGGTCAAGGCTTTGGCATACGTGGTAAACGCAAACCGACTCATGGTCACTTTAAACCGGTATTGTTTAAAATCGTTCCATCCTTTGACCACCGTACCCACGGCCGCCAAACACGCCACCAACGTACTGTTTTCCAAAATGGGTCCTGCAATCATGCCCGCCGCCATCAGGAGTAATGCCAGGCCATTGAACAAGGTGTTGTAAAACTTGAAATGATTCAGCATTTTCCGATAACACCACCACTGTTCGTGGTAAAAGGCATACAAGGAATCCATGTGTTGCAAAAGCTCCGGTTTGAATTTTTCACCGTGGCTTCTGGACAACGGTCCATTCAGCAAGGATACCACGGTTTTTTCTTTTTGGGAAGTCATGGTGGTGCCTACCCCTACAGGTGAAACGGTTGCGTAAGCTTGCGAAGGACGTCGGGATGCATCATCAACTGTCATGCTCGATCTTCTAAGGTCCACACCAGTTCACGAAAATACGTTTCGTTGTAACGATCGATCAAACGGTCAATGGATTTGCCTCGTCGGTTTCGAACCAAATTATATACCTCTTGCATGGCCTGGTAATCCATGTCGTCCAAACGCATGCTATGAAAATAATCACCAACAATTTTTTCCCAACAAATCCAAAACAACGGGGGAGCCAATCCCTGCAACCTTCTACTTGGTAATCGTCTACTTGGCATCTCCCAACAAATCCAAAACAATGGGGGAGGCAATCTTTTACTTGACATCCTGATCACTGCGACGTTTTTGATACGTGCGCGTCCATCCCTCGTCTTTTAAGACGTGGCTCAACAAGCGTTGTTGATCGGACGAGGCCGGGTGCAAATCCAACACCAAATACCCATAAGGCCGTGCAGTGGCGTGATGAAAGGTTTCCAAACTATCTTTCCAGGTGGTAGGAAACGACTGAAGCAACACGTTGCGTACCCCCAACTGATCTCGCGGGTTCTTGAAAGCCACGATGTAATGCGCATTGCGGGAAATAGTCTAGTAGCTTAACGCAAAATTTGAGCCGGATCGTGACACACTGGACAAAAGTGCCAAACTTTGTATACTGTTTCCTTGGGATATGAGTATGAAATCTGGGATGGGTGCCCAAGAAAGAAACTTTCCGTTATCGTATAAAATGGAAAATACTTTTCATCATTTCCCTGCTGTGCTTGGTAACCAGGCTTTTTTCCTAAAATAGTATATGCGACAGTTGTGAAGGGTAAAATGGCTCAAAATCAATGTAAGAGTTTGTACACATGCGGCTGAGGACTTGTTTATCAATTCCAAGATGATATATAAGGCAATCAAATATTTCACGAAATTGCTGTGATAGGTTAGTACCTGTGGTGTCAATAACAATGAAAATGTTTTTTCTATTTAAGTAATGGATTCCTGATTAATTGAAGAAAATTGTGCATAACCCTTTTATTTTGCAACTGGATGGGAAAATGTCAATTATTTTGAAACGAAAAATAGTTTTTTTATAAAGGGTTTGCCTAGTTTAAGGAGATTTGAAGTATTTCTTGTCCAGGCCCCCTCGGACATTCGCAAGTTCCAAGATGGCGGCCTCCATGCAGCATTATTGAGACTGTAAGTATTATGGTGAAAATATCGTTTTAATTCAGCAAATTTGTAGTAAAAAGTTCAGTTCTTTGGTCTACTAAGTAAAAGTTTTGTTTTCTTCTATTTTTTTCACTGAATTCTTCAACTGAAACGAAGAAAAACTGAGAAAAAATCGAGTGTTTCATCGATGTAGATATAAGCTGTTTTAAATGAACTGTTGAAAAATTGATTTAAAAAAAACATAAAGGCTCGCCGTACGGTAGGCGGACTGAACTGGTATATCTTTCAAACTATCAATTTTATTTGTGGTTTCATAATTTAGAATTTTTTCCAGACGGAGAATTATCGATCTCTGAAATAGGAAAGATTCAGCTTTGAAGCCATGAAGATAGAATAACATAAACGAAAAAACGGTTTGGGTTTGCAATACCTTTCTTTGAGAATACTAACTGTGCAAGATATTAACTTTTAAGTTGTTAACTTCCTAATTAAATTTGTTGATTTTATTTATTTAGGCCTTAATCGGGATGACATAACAATGGCATTTTCGTGGGATCGGTGTATAATATGTCAGAAAATAAGTGAAACACCCTTGAAATGCCCTCTGAACGCAAACACAACGGATATTGAGCGTATGCAGGTGTACAAGAATTTCTTAGAAAATGCTCACGTCTTTCAAAGTCAAAGTTCTTTACCTGTAGAGCTTAAGTTGGATTTGAGCACAGCGACTGTGGAATTATTGATTGCTAACAAGGCCTCGTGGCACAAGTCCTGCCGTTTAAAATTTACCTCATCTAAACTCGAGAAGGCTAAACAGAGACAGTCACAAAAAAGAAAGAGAGAAACAGAGGAGGAAGAGGCAGAGACTAGGAGGAATTCTAAGAGAAGACAAGCAAGTAAGAATGATGTAGTGTGTATCTTTTGTGATAAAGGCTCAGACGAAATTCTCCACGACTTTACATCTTTGACAGTGGATGAAAAGATTCGAGACATGGCTAAAGAACTGGAGGACTTTGAGCTGCTCTCAAGAATGTCTAGAGGTGACCTTGTGGCAATTGACGCAAAGTACCATATTGGTTGTTTGACAAAGTTTAGGAACAGTTACCGTTCGTTGAAGAGGAAGGAGGATAACATGGATGAAGACAGCCTGAATGAGATGAGCTTACAACATATATTGAGAAAAGTGTCGACGAAGGGATTTTGTTGTTTAAACTTTCTGAAATCCATGCCATGTATGAAGCACGTCTTAGAGACTTGGGAATTCCGAAGCAAATAAACAAGACACGGCTGAAAACGTCTCTGTTGGATCATTTTAGTGATGCACAGGAACAGCATGATGGGAAGCATATTGTCATCGTTTTCAAAGAAGCAATGCACAGTTTGTTAAAGGATGCGTTAAAGAAGCGAGACGTTTCTGATGATGCTAACAATCTTGCTAAGGTTGCATCAATTGTCAGAAAAGATATCCTTGAGCATAAAGGCTTCAGTTTCGCGGGATGTTTTCCATTCGAGTGCCAGGAAAAGTCAATACCAACAAGTCTCAGGTCACTTGTGTCCATGATTATCAACGGCCTTAACCTTAAAGATCAAAATCACTGTGAATCACAGGCTTGTCTCACGGTCTGTCAGTCAATCATATTCAATATTAAGAAGAGGCCATCGGAGTCCAGTTCTTCAAAGCCACGACATGTTGCACCCAGAGAGCCACCGTTACCACTCTACATTGGCTTCAACATCCATTCTTTAACAAGGAGCAGAACATTGATAACAAGGTTATACCAGCTGGGACTTAGCGTATCCTATGATCGTATTTTAGAAATTGAAGACTGGCTCGCAACATCAGTCAGCGAACGGTTCGAAGAAGACAACTGTGTGTGCCCCGCAAATTTGAGGACAGGGCTGTTTTCTGTTGCTGCTCTGGATAATATCGATCATAACCCGAGCTCAACAACAGCCTCGTCCTCGTTTCATGGAACCTCTATCAGCATCTTCCAGTTCCCAACCCAGGATAAGCCTGGTGATTGCCGACCTCCCTTGAGAGTTCCCCCAGCAGGAAACCAGAAGCATCGCCTTCCTGAGAGTTATGCAAACGTACCTCCCGTTTCCCTGACAGCTACTTCAGTTTCAGTTCCTAAAACTAACCAGTTATCCTCTTTTGAGGGCAATCTAGATCGAGCTATAGCCCAAGAGAATGCTTGGCTGAAGCATAGCCAGCAGAAAATTCAAGGGACATTGACATCAACAGACAAGATAGCCTGGGCAGCGTATCATTCAACTATTCGTCAAGGTAGTCAGCAGCATTCTCCTGCAACAGTGCGAGCTTTAATGCCGCTGTTTTATGAAAAAGCAGCGACACCCGCCATGGTCAAGCATGGTATGGATGTAATACAAGATGCGATAACACTTGTAAATCCAGGCCAGATTCCTGTGATTGCCTTTGACCAACCATTTTTTACCATTGCCAAAACAGTACAGTGGAAATGGCCAGACACACATGGCGAGGGGAAGTTTGTCGTCATGCTTGGAGGTCTCCATCTGGAAATGGCATTGTGGAACACACTTGGAGATCTTCTGGAGGGAACTGGCTGGACAACAGCAATTACTGAGGCAGACATTGCAACATCTGGGGTAGCAGATTCATTCTTGAAGGCATCACACCTTACCAGGACAAGGTAAATTGATCTCTAGCATGCAAATATTGCTTACTTATATTTTTTTATTGTTTAGTATTAAGTTATAAAAGACAAATGGGTGTCCCGTTGGTGTTTTCCAAATTCATTATTTCTTTTTACTTTATTTATAGGCATGCCCATCAAGTTACCCTTTTGACTCTCCACAACCTGAAGAACGAAGCGTTTTTACATCTGGCTAGCGAGAATGCGGAAACTTCGTCGATGCAGGCCTGGGAAGACGAAATGGGTAAAAGAAGTCCAACCTTCCTCTTCTGGAATACCGTTTTGAAGTACGAGACCTTGATTCTCATCCTTGTTTGTGCAGAACGCGAGAGAAACTTCTCACTGTATGTGGAAGTTCTGGAGCAGCTGGTGCACTTGTCCTTCGCCCTTGATCATGTCAATTATGCGCGATGGACACCAATACACATCAGAGATATGAAGTGTCTTCCTGATTCTATAAAGAGAGAATTTGATGATCAGGGACACTGGGTGTTGTCGAAAACAGGCAAACCCTTCTCTGCGATTGCAATCGATCAAGTACATGAGCAAGAAAATAAGACAGTGAAGGCTGCTGGTGGAGCTGTGGGACTTACAGAGAATCCAGTTGCTTTCAGGTAAACAACTGTGTTTTTTTCTGACAAAACGAATTTACACTCGGTTGCCTGCCACCGCTATGTCGCACTTCCGAGCAAATGAAGACATTACATTTAACACTACAGTATTGGACAAAACTGTTGAAACACTAAGTAAATTTTCACTTATTTAGCTAACAGAGTTCAGTTTTGCAAAACCCATCCCCCATTTCAATGTTGTAAATGCTTGTGTTTTCAAAACAAAGCCTGTCAAACCACAAACCTCAAGAAACAACATTGAGTAGGCCAGGGCAGAAGTGGATAAAATATGTATTTTAACCTGCTTGCAGGTCGGGACATTTGTGAAAATGCGTGAAATGCGTTTGCTTCAACTGGTTTTGTCTAAGATATTGTAGCTAGGGAGTTATTTAAGCCATCATGACTAATTCAAATCGCACTCGCATTCATGTTTGATTTTATTTTCCATAGACGTTGGATGCTTTCTGGTCCTGAGATTGCTAGACTTCTAGACCAGTTCGAGACGGGGTATTTAACCGCTGAAGACCCAGATAATCTCAACAACTCCAAAAACCATGAGATAGGACAAGCTACTCAGAAGACATTCCAGAAGCAAGTAAACAACCTTTGCGACATCATCAAGTGCATGGGAAACCCTTTTTTGGATGATTTTCCGGAGCTGGTTACTTTGGATAGCAGAGATTGTGTAGAGCCAGAAGTCGCAGAAAGTGTCCGTGATCTAGAGGGCACCGGTAAGGCCCAGTACCAGGCCTTTGTCAAAGATGTGGTTACAGCCCGTACAAAATCCATTCACGACACCATCAAGAAGAACAACCTCAGTCTCTTCAAAAGATCTGGCAAAAAGAAATCAGCAAATCAAGGAAAGAAAATCAAAGTGCTCGCGAATAACGTATCTCTATTTGCACAACTCTACGTAGCAATGCAAATTAGAGACGGTGATCTGGATGAGTTTTTCTCGCACGAAATCCAGTCTTTTCCACCCTCCCTCTCCGATCTTGGCAACCTCTACCTTCCCGGTACAAAGTCGGAACTTCTCAAGTGCCTTGTTCCACAGGAACACGCTGATCCACCAATGAGGTATCATTGTAGAGTTTTAGATGGTGCAGTGATCGTGCATAGCTTACCAACAAGCGTCGCCTCGACCTTTGATGAATATGCAGATCTAGTGTTTCTTCCTTATGTGCTTTCTCAACTTCAGCACTCCCCTCGAGTGGACATTGTGTGGGACACCTACAGCGCAGACAGTCTTAAAGAGTCAACGCGGGAAAAGCGCGGACAAGGAGTACGAAGGAAGGTGGCCCGACAAACGAAGCTTCCGTCCAACTGGTCGCAGTTTCTGCGAGATCCAGCAAACAAAACTGAGTTATTTGGGTTCCTTAGTTCTAAAGTTGCAGGCATCAGTGCTAGTGTCCCGGAAGGAAAGGCTGTACATATTACATCTGGTAAGTGTGTGCATTTGTGCACTCTGGTACTTGGCTTACTGTTTTGATAACTATGATAACTATGTTTTGATGATTGATAACTAACAAATCAAGTCTTGATTTGCTTCTGCTCTTGCAGGACAATCTGTAGCATCGTGTGGGTCAGCAGCAACCCCCATGCCTCCGTGCAACCACGAAGAGGCTGATACCAGAATTGTAATTCATGTTTCACATGTCCTACAGTCAGGCTGTAAAAGTGTTGTTATAAGGACTGTGGACACAGACGTGGTCGTTATTTTAGTGGGAAAGTTTGGCCGACTGATCATAGAGAGACCTGATGCAGACATTTGGATTGCCTTTGGAATGGGAAAGCACTTCACCTTCATTAGTGTCAACAGAGTGTTCGCTTTCCTTGGAGAGACCAGGGCAAGTTGTCTTCCAGTGTTTCACGCACTTAGCGGATGTGACACCACCTCAGCGTTTGTTGGAAAGGGAAAGCGTTCTGCATGGCAGGCCTGGCAGCAGTACAATGCAGTTACTCCGACACTTGCGTACCTTGCCGAAAACCCCTTCCAGCACCTGGATGCTGACTCAGAGCATTTCCAAAAGATCGAGAGAATGGTCGTCATTATGTATGACAAGTCTTGTCCTTGTGACTCCATCAACGAAGCCAGAAAAGAACTGTTCTGTAAGCAGAACAGAGCAATGGATAAGCTTCCTCCAACAAAGGTGACAAAAATATGTCAACTTTTTTCGAATGCAGGAACAGCTTTTTGTGTGATCTTCTTTGTAAGCACCCAGCTGTTGGAAATTTTGAATGGTATTTTTAAGCTCTTTTAGGTGACTATTCAGAATTTGGTGTTTTTATGTTTTTATCAGCTCTTATCACTTATACATTCGTTATTATCTGTTATCTCTTCCTTTAAGGATGCACTCCTTCAACACGCTAAAAGATCGGTGTATCAAGCTGGGATTTGGGCTACCAGCGACAATCCCCAGCAAAGCATTCCATCCGCTGATGAGTTCGGCTGGAGGAAAGAGGATGGCGGTTGGGTTCCCGTCTGGCTAACACTCCCCGAAGTTTCGAGATCTTGCCGAGAACTTGTCAAGTGCTCTTGTAAAACTTCATGTTCAAGATGCAAATGTGCAAAGGCTAGCTTGCCATGCACTGATCTGTGCAAATGCAAATGCAGCAAATGACTTTTTATTGTGATAAAATGCAGATAGTACAGTTTGATTTTATACAAAACAGTTAAGGCTGGGCGACCCGTCCTGCAAACAAACCCTTCAAAAGTGTAGCTTGGAAACCACTAGTGTACAGTCGAACCTCGATTATCCGGTCTTGTTGGGACTAAGCTAAATAGTTCGGATAATCGAGAGTCCGGATAATCGAAAGTATGAATATTAATGAGCCAAAAATAAAACCAGGGCAGTGCGGATCCTCATAGTTCGCTAACTTCCGCATCCTCCGCATCTTCAGCGCATTTTTGCCCATAAAACAGAAAAGTAGCGATACATCAGCTGTTAACCATCCTCGCAAACAGAAATTCCGAACACATTGATAATTTTGAGGCAGTTTTTCTACAAAAAAGGCGACAAAAACAGGCCACTTCGTTCGCAAACAATTTTGAACCTCCAGGCGTTCCATGTGTCTTTTTGTGTTGGGCCTGGTGACTAGACGTGGTGCTAACTTGCAGCGTCGAATGATATTGAACATATTCTACGATGTTTTTGACCTAATAGAAGGATTTATACATTCTGAATTTAGCCATTTTGCCTTGTAAACTTCAGTATAATACAAGAAAGCAAAAACAGAAAGCAAAATTATGTGTGGGAATGTTTTTATGGCTAGTGGAAACTGAATAATGAAGTTGCCTGCCGAAGTATTAAAAGTTGTTCGATTGGAAACTACACATCAAGGTTTTTTGTAGGTAAACCACCTTGAAATAACGTTTAAATCCCCATAGAACCTAGTTAAAGCGAGTACATGTGTATTATATCTGGTCTTGAATGTGACTAATTAATATTCATGAAAAAATTGGGACCAGAGAAGGAAGTCGGGATAATCGAGAAATCTGGATAATCGAGGTCCGAATAATCGAGGTTCCACTGTATTTATACGATAACGAGCATAATTTGCGAGACTATCCAGATTAAATATTCACAGAAATGCTCAGATACATTGTTTAATAGTTTAATCACCCAACAAATTTTTTAAAGCGCTTAGTACGTATTATGAAAATAATAATAGCTTGGTAACCAGGCAATTTTAAAACGTACTTTTTGTGAGGAAAATCAAGAATCATTGTTCAGGGAAATTCTTGCATTGATTGTAAGTCATTTTACCTTTCAAAAACCTTTGCTACCCTCTTCAAAACTGTCGCAGATAATATTTGATGAAAAAGGCTGGTTACCAAGCACTGCAGGGCAATGGTGAAAAGTGTTTCTCATTTTATATGATAACAGGAAGTTTCTTATTTTGGGCACCCATCCCAGATTTAATACTCATATCCCAAGGAAACAGTATACAAAGTTTTGCACTTTTGTCCAGTGTGTCACGATCATTCCACTAAGTTACTAGACTATCCCCTATCAATTCGGAAGACTTGGTAGCCTCGTCCAGCAGATTTCGCAACCAAGCCTCGCAAGGCGCACATGGAACAGGTAACTCGTTTTTGCCATGGAAAAGATCTGGGCGAAGCTTCAAAAGTCCCTTGTCCAAAAGGACATCAAAGAATTGTTTGAAGTAAATAAGGTGAGGCACACTTTAATTAACATATTCAGTATTTACAGGATTTTCAAAAAAAGTTTATGGTTCAACCATCATAATGGCTGGCCAGCTGGTAAAAGTCATTCATTATTCAGTAAAAGTTTCCGCTCAATTACAGAAAGGTTCATTGTGTATTCATTACAATTAGGCGTTGGAGCTTGTTTGGTCTGACAGAAAACGAAAATAAATCACGAAAGGTGTAGAATTTTAAGGACCTTGGCGAGTTTAAGTAGAATGCGCTCCGGCACCTTGGGTAGGGGGATGCACCAATGCCGGAGCAAGAAAATTTTAATGACCCCCTCCCATTCCAAAACAAATTAGAGCCAAAAAAAAAACCCCAAAAAACTAAAAAAAAATGTATTTTAACAAAGCGATTTAGTCTAAAAGGTGGGTTTGTTTTGGCATTATTGTTTTCTTTAATGCAATTTATTCTTTCAAAATTTTACTGGTTGCATTATTTGTAAAAGGAATCAGGAATAAGATTGTTTCACTTTTTAAAAATTAATCCAACAGATATCCCAAGATGCTTTTATTAACATGGAAATAGGGGATCTGGAAGTGCTTGGGATAAAATATTACTCTGATAGGAAGCGCATAATGGGTAAGATTTCAGAGTTTTAAAAATATTATTCAATTATGTTTATTGTTTCTCTTATATAAATGACTTTGTAAATAGCAATCTTGCGTGTTTAGCCCTTTTTGTTTTTTTCTGTTAGTTGTTTTATACCATTATTTTGTCTAGGTTTCAAAAAATGTTTTATGGGGGTTGCCCCCCTCCCCCCTCCCCCCCCAATACGGTTGGTACCCTTATTTAGCCTGTGAATGGTTGTTTGTAATTTTATGCATTTGTCTGTAGATGCCCAAAGGACACTGAAGGGTAGATCAGGAAAAGGTAATACATTAATTTCATAGACAAATTTTTCAAAGGAGGGGGGGGAATCCTCAATAAGTGTCATTGTTAAAAGCAATGTAATAAAAACTTTTAATGATTTATACATTTTTTGGTACACTTCTCTGATAAGCCAGTGTTAACTTAAATTAATTCATTAGTTCAATGAAAATATGAAAGCAACCAGATTTGTTGTTCAAATCTGTTAGGGGGGAGGCATATAGACATGATGGATTGGTGTGTGGGTGGATTTGCATGAATAGCAATAATAAATGCTACTCAGGTTTTCTTAAAATTTATGTTGTGTCCCTTATTGTAGGTTACCGGACTGACATTGGTGACCTTGAGGCATGTGAGTGCTCATAAAAAATTAATTCTCTAGTGAAAACATAACATGAAACCCATGAAACCAGAAATTATAAGCTTTAAGATGACCTGACTGCAATTCACACATGTAGATTCAGAACTGCAATTTTAAGACCTGCCTTTTTTGCCCTCCCTTTTAGAACTGGGCACATATAAAACCTATTTTGTTACTATTTGTTTGCTGTGTTGAACTATGTGTTTGCTATGTATATCTCAAGACTGTTTATTATTGGCTTTTGTTCTTATTTTGATTAATCGCTACTGACCCTCTTAAAGGCCCTGACCTCTAGATTTCTGTTATTTTAACGATTATTATTATTTTTTTACAGCATGGAGAGCAGTTGAGGAATGGCGAAAAAAGAAAGCCCCTTTCCAGGGTGGCTCAGCAAAGAGAAAAAAGGTAATCCCAGAATGAGCGACCTGCACCATCAATGCTGTTCAATGTTAACTAGAAATACTGGTGATTGTTGAAATCATCATTATCCATATTAAAACAGCTGGCACTAATTAAGTTGGTTGCCATATACATTTCAGGAATTCCATGTTACAAAAATGTGCTTTAGCCGACAGAACCAGCTGACTGCTGTAAAAGGAGAGATTCCCCACGGGTATACTCATAAAAGGCAATTTCAAGTTCTCCCGACAGGAGTCCAACACCTGTGATATTTCACTTACTATTACTAGTTCAGATGCTCTAACACTGAGCTATAGGAAACTAAATATGGGAGCTATAGGCCATTAAAATTGTTGCTACTTCCTTACTTGGGTTAGTCCCTCATGACAACTTCAGCCAATTTAAGTGTGTCATTTTTAAATGGGCTATACCGGTGAACAAGGCCCTTCCTGTGGAAAACCTTATGAGCCTCATTCTCAAATATGCTTGTTTCCTAAAGTACTGTATACTACTTTTGGGACCTATTCATGGAACCAAATAAAAATTTGCCAAACTAATATTATCAACCTTCAATCTGTAAATTCCAACTAGTTCATTGCTGTACCAACTCTACTGAGCCCGTCACTGGACATATCCCATTTCAAGCCTCTGTAGATGATGATAAACCTGTTGAACGTGGTGCGGTAAAAATAGACTAAGGGTTGCAGAGTCTCGGGGCCTCACCCTCACTGAAAAATGTAATATACAGTATCCCCTACCAGAAAATGCATCCTCAAAGTACTTTGGAGTTAAAGGTTGCATTGCTTGTCAATTTCTTGTAATAGGTTGAAGAACCTTCTAATAAAGCAGTCATTTGCGACCTTGGAGTGGGAAAAGTCAGGGATACCATGACTATGGTGACAAGGGATGGAGCTAACGCAGGCACTCTTGCCTACCAACCTCTGGAGCAGCTGCTGGGTAAACCTCCAACGGCAAGTGTGGATGTGTACGCCTTTGCAGTTGTAGCCTTGGAGGTCTACTCACGGGCTCCAACCTGGGAAGGGCACACCTACCAAGAGGTAACAGACACCATCAGGAAGGGGAACTTTCCAGCAATCCTCCACGGCAAAGTACCTATGGATGTTGAAGCCATGGTTCAGAAATGCTTCCAGCCAGCCATGAATAGACCATCCTTCACTGAATTGTTACCATTGTTAAGGGACATGGTTGGTGACATTGATATATGGTGATAAGTAACTTTGAATTTTGGAGGCATAGTGAAAAAAAAAAGAAACTAGTCAGATTATTGTCTAGATGCCAGAAAAAAAGAAAAATAGGCAAAAAAATCAACACATTTACTTTGAGTAGAACTGTGACATTAAAATTATTTCTATTTTATCTGTTGGCAGTAACAATGTTATAACAGTAACAATCACTACCAATAATCACTTCATCTAGCCCCAGTGGGAAAACGAAAAAAAAATTAAAGAAAGTTGTTGTGTTTTCCTTGGAAAATTTTTTTGTAGCATTTTTTCCACCAAAGTTTGTCACTGGCCAGACCACTGTGCCAAAATAAAAGGCATTAGGGTACTTTTTTGCACCTTTTGGTTGTAGTAAAAAAGGATTCTTCCTGGAAGCCATTACAGTGCAACTAAGAAAGGCATCAACACTAGAATTATTTAATGTGCTTGAGAAAAAGAAAACCAATGAGATAATTATAGCATACATAAAGCATGAGCCATTATAACCGTTATCATTATCAATTCCTGTGGTTCATTCCTCCAGGTGATTGTTCACAGCCAAATAAACATGTCAAAATTAAATTTAAGTGTTGACTTGCTTTCCTAAGTTGCACAGTAACCACACACATTATTCCAGAAAATATGTTACAGTTATTACCAAAATTCTTTGCATGAAACTTTGTGATAAGTAATAGACTTAACACTAGCTGTCATGGCTTCAGCCATAATAATGTTTATGTTGCATGCATTGCAAATAAAGAATGACTTCTTTGAGAGTTGTCTAATTTGTATTTCAAACTAAACATGTGATAAGAAGTATTCAACAAGGCTGTTAAAAGTGTCTTTTGCACACTCAATCGTCAGAGGAAGTGCATGTGTGTCACACACATACTGCGCCTCTGTTCTGAAGCTGTAAGGCAAATATTCTAATTCTTCATCGAAATCAAACTTGTCCATCAAAAACTCATAGTCTTCTGTCTTGTAACTCTTTCCCATTTGCAAACCACCTAACCAAAAGAAAGATATTGTAAAAATACTAATTCTGACTTGGTGTGCTTCCCTACCCCCCCCCCCCCCCGCCACAACACACACACACACACACACACACACACACACACACACCCCACACACATTGAAGGGTACTAGAGCAAGAGAGTGGGGGTGTATAATTTTACTGCAAGAATTCTAAAATTATTTTTTGGGTGCTTGTTACTGGTCGAGCAAGCAGAAGAATATGGGTGTGATCCTTCCTTGTGTAATAATAGGGAACATATTTATGGCTAACAAGTGGTCGCTTAAGGGAGATAGTCTCTTAAAAGAGTGCCCGTTAAGTGATAGTTGACTGTACAGGCACCTGGGGATTAACTGGTTCTTTCTCCACAACCTTGTTTTCAGGATCTCTTTATCCCAGAAGGGTGGGGTGGGGGTTGGTTGGTGTTACGATAAGGACAAGTTTGCTTAATCCGTATTATAAACTGTGATCATAGTGCAAACCTTTCTCCTCTGGAAAGTCATACAGCTCATCTGGAACGCCATTTGGCCTGTCTGTTTTCTTTTGAAGTCTTATTTTATGCTGATTCCAATCATTTTTGATGTCCACAAGTTCTCTTTGTAAAAGAGGCATGTACACAAACAACAAACATAATCTGCAAAGTTGTAAATGACAAGATTAGTAAGAGTATATACATCATACCCTGTAGTACTTAATATGCAATATTACCTACATGCAAAAATGGCAATATTAGATACTGTATCTCCAAATACCTTCATGACAGAAATGACACAGTATGAACAAAAATAGAACGTTTTCGAAGTTCTCTAACTTGCCCTAACAAATATTAACGAAGGAAACTGAGATAGTATAACTCAGTCCAGAAAACACCGCATTCTTGTTTGAGATTAAATAATTAAAGAAGTCTGACTATTAATTTGGTGAATAGGGGAGAATGGGGTTATACTTGCACATACATGAAAATGTAAGAGGCTGGCAATTAATAGAAAACCACTCAACAATAGCCCATACACAATCGTCACAGCTTGATATTAGGCAGGGTCATATAAGTGATATTTAATGGCAAAAAACCCCAGAGGGTGACTGAGAGGTTTCTTGTAGTATGCGATAACCTTCGGGGTGTTGAGCATGTGCTTTGTAATCAGTAAACTAATTATTACAAACTGGTGTATGGCACTCCCTTGGATCCAGTTTGCATCTTCTTCCAAATTCTGGAATTTTAGATAGTCACAGTTAAATAGAACACGCATAACATGCATGTCATTAAAAGCAAAGCATCTGTTAACAGTTGAATACAGCATTTTTGTCACATAATGCACCAAATGAAGACCCTAAATTAATAGTAACTCCATGCCTTTCTTTAATGAACTTAACAAATTTAAAATTGAAATGAAACCAGAAGGTGAGTAATGCATTTAACAGTTACTACCTTGAAGTGATCTATCCAGAACTGTGATCCACCCTCTCTAAAAATACGCCAAAATGCTTTACACCTATCATTATGGGGTAAACAAATTGGATGCATCAGCTGTTAATAGGTTTTAAGTAGTGTAACTTATTTACAATGTTTTAAGTTGCCAACCTGATTTATCTCTGAAGAGCCTGTATAATGGCTATTTGGACCACCAAACTGACATCCTCACCATCCCTTCTAAGAAACATTTGACACTGTGCCAGAATTGGATTTTCTGTGCCAGGATCAGTCCTTGTCCTGCAGGGAAGAACTAAAAAAGGCAAAGTACTATATACACTACTAACTGAAACCAGTTGTTATACTTGTGCTCAATGTTATGATCATGAAAGGTAGTCTTTATAAACATGGCAACTGAATACAGTCAGAAACCAGCTCATGAGACCTGGTGACTTTGAAAATGTGCACCCTGTAGGTGTAGGATCTTATGTACATGGGTAAAACACAGAAAAGAGAGCCAGCGACAGCACTGGTTTAATAAACAATATATTGTACCTGTACTTTCTCTGATATATTCCATGTAGTACTTTCCCACAAGCCAGGGATCCTTGTTTGTTACAAAAACACGTAACCACAGAATCTTTCTACTGTATCCGTCAATAGCACTGTGTACATAGAAACCCCAACGGTTCAGCTTATCAAAGCCATCGATATGCCACAGATAATTGGGTCCCTGCAATTTGATGGATCAGGTGATAATCTTTGCATTACAGTTAAGTTACAATAAAGGATGAATTCATGCATCTCTGCCCAATAATGCAATGAAAATAAAAATTGTACTCCAGTGAGCAAAATCAATATTAAGACATGAAAATAAGCAGGTATTGTTATCCTACCTTGCTTGTGTAAATATGATGCTGCTTCTTGTGTTTCTTGTTGTAAGGCATTTCTTTCTCCAATCCAAGTAGTTTCATGCAAGTTGCCACTTGATCTCTGGTTTGGAAAAATACAAATTAAATCAAATGATGTTATTAAACTACATGTATTAAAAATTTAACACTGAGAAACACCTTTTTTCTCCACAGTCGCTCCCACATCCTCCGATAACCAAGCCTTTGTGCTGAACCAAGAGCCTCAGCCTGGAAAATTCAACAAAGGCTGTACTGAAGTGTACTATATTAGGGCTGGCCAACATGGTGTGCTGGCATTAGCACACTCATTCCAAAAAAGAACAGAGATTATTTATAATTATAATAATATCAATAAACTATATTATTATTCTAAAATTAATATTTAATTGTTTTATAATTTCAACATTGATATAATTTATAATTTTAGTATTTCATATGAAAATTTAAATTTAAAAAAAAATTCATTTTAAGGTATTATGACAAATCTGTACTCACCGAAATAGCATCTACAACATCCCGTGGGAGTAACTTGTCATCATATCGTCTGATGTTGTTCACCTGACAGAATCGCCTCAAGGTGCGAACACTACGAACATTATTAGTACTATGTTAGCCCAAATTATAGATCACAGCATAAATTACGAATCTGACACATGTCAGTCAGAGTTAATTTATATACACTGTAGGTTGGACATCAAATGAACTACAATGTAAGTGAAATAGCTTGCTTCTACAAATATCTCTTTGAATCATTACAAAACATTATGTTGATTAGCTGAAAGTATAAACAGGGAGGAATAGATACATTAAGTTTTGTCACATGAAACCAACAACCAGATACAAATCAACCATTTAAAGTGTTGCAAAATAAAGCAATCAACAGCGATACAGACCAGTGTTTATTTCAATCTAAATCTATGGAAATGAGCTACAAGTTCAAAAGGTCATGCTAGTGAGCCGTGATTGGTGGATTCCAATCTGTCTTCTTTGTTTAGCATGTTGAAAGATGGGTGTCAAAAGACAACTGCTATGCCATCACATTAAAATTGGCTGTACTTGCCCATACCTTATTGCAGCTTTCCTCCTACCCATTCCCTCCCCGTTTAATATGCCTGATTTTTTATTATTGTGCATGTTTAATAATTAACAAGACAAGCAATATACACAAATTATGTTTATTTTGATCGATGAAAGTGAGGGAAACTTAAGTTTATAATACAGAGAGCCAAGAGTTTGCTACACAATTTTTGACGCGTGACCACTGAGTTAAACTGTAAGCTACTGTGCCAAATAAGCCTAAGAAGTACAAACCTCCAACCGATTCCCAGATCCCTTTCCAAATACTTTAAAATAATGCAGGGTCGTTTATTTAGTTGCACCAGTTGATCTACGAGTTTCTGAACTAGAAATAGAACACAAAATAAACAGATTCAAACGTTTGTACTGACGAATTCATTGCAATATCGAAAACAAGTTCTTACCGCCTGTCTTCTTTTCCTCGTCCAT
The DNA here is from genome assembly GCA_964030785.1 of Siderastrea siderea. Lineage (NCBI taxonomy): Eukaryota > Metazoa > Cnidaria > Anthozoa > Scleractinia > Rhizangiidae > Siderastrea > Siderastrea siderea. The sequence goes on from OZ034966.1 coordinate 26,144,337, forward strand.
GATCTGACACGAAAACTGTCCCAGTCTCCCGCGCCATTAAGAAAAAGTTGAGGGGAGGGGGTGGGGGGGTGGTCAAAGTCGAAAGTCGAAAGTGAGAAGTGAGAATTCGAAACGCGATTTTCGTGCTTCAGAAATCGACATTTGATTTCGACTTTTCAAGTTGAAAATTGACTTTTTAAATCGACTTTTTACTTCGTAAATCGACTTTTGATTTTTGAGTTTGACTTTTCACTTTGAAACTCGACTTTTGATTTTGCGTTTTTGACTCTTGATGGCCACTGTCGGCCGCCGTAAGCATGAGTCTTCAGTGCTCCTCAAATTTTGCTAAGTTAAAAAACAATCGCTGCTGTCGGTAAAATTTTATTTGGCACGTTACACCAAATATTACTCAGTTACAAAAGCTATATTTTAACGGTGTGATCCAGCACTAAATAAAGGTTTATGTGGCTTAGCATATATTTTAATAGTTAACCTGAGCAAGCCCCGACATCAGAGTATAGTGTTGAAAGCCACTGTCACGTAATAAATCGGGACCAAGTAGGGAGGGCAAAAGTAAGGAAAAAAGGCCCGCAAAATATTCTTCTAAAGCCAATGCACTGACAAATTCATCACAGCTTATCACAGAATAAAGTGAACCTTCGCTTAGAAGTCGCTTCCTGTTCGCAGAGTGTACGAAAGGATAGGCAGACTTTTAAGCTTCATTTGTTTACCGCGTTCATTGTTCTTATGGAAATTTCGAATACTTCTGCCATAAGCTCCACAAGAAATTGAACTGCTTTTGAAGCCAACAAGCGCCAGTTTAAAACGCGAACACGGAAAATCCCTGATTCTTTCACTGCGTTCTTCGATTTAGACGACAAGTAATGAAAAAAATTAGGTGGCGCCGTTTTCCGATTCAGAGAACTGACGTACTCACGTAGAAAGAACAAAGCAAACGTCCACTCTTAGCTATTAAAACGAAAAAGAAAAAAAAGTTCTTTGAGCCGATTTATGTTATATTTGAAAATCGGCTGTTATCAAGGACGGCGAGACTGTAAAATTCAGGAAATATATTCAGCTTCGTTAAAATGTGTTGTATATCCGCGGTGTTTTAATGTCATGGTATTTACTTCTTGGAAAGCAGAAGTTTAACAATTTTCTGTTCCATCTGCACCTTGAGAAAAATAATCTGGTTTTAGCGGCCTAAAAAATGTGACTGAGATGAAATTTGCGAAACGAGAGTTGAAAAAGCTTAGAAGAGAAAGTTCAAAGAATTAATTAATCAGTGAGAAGCAAGGCGTCTCTTCCTGCTTTAAGATTGTTAACAAAAAAAAATTTGCAAACGTTCGAGCTTCGATTTGTTTACCATAGTACCAAGCTGGTTGTTTTTATCGGCAATTTCAACGCTTTTCCTTTCGTGCTCAGGTAGATTGAAAAGCCAGATACAAAGAATAAAATCAACACATCAGAATTCTGGCTTCAGCGAAAATTAGAGCTGCCAAAATCATCTGAGGAAGCTGTATTTTTCCGTTGAGAAAAAAAATTAAAATAAAGGTCAAAAATTCAAAGAGCAACGGCAAACAAAGAAGTATTCAACGAAAGAAAAATAAAAAATAACGTTTCCCGATATAACAACCCAGACAATAACGAAGATAATGTCTAAGTGTGTTCTTTGCAAAAATAAAGGAGAGACCTTTGATCTCAAATTAAGGCAACTGAAGCCAGAATAAAATAACATCGGTCTGAAAAACGATGGCTGATCATCAAATGACAGGCAAAGTGGGTACGCCACTTCAAGGACTCGTAATACAACAACCATTAATTTTCCAACAGCACATTTTCTGGGTTTAATATTTTACCATACACGATGGTTGTCTTTAGGAATCTTTTTCCCGGCCAATAAAAATAATAATCCCGGCTTATGAAAAGCAGCCAGCTTGTGGACTTGAGCCATACGAATTTTGTTATTATTCACGGCTTTCTTAGAAACTTCATTTTCATAGAATTCTGACTTCAGAAAACACCAAAGATCGATGAATAAAACTGTTTGGGAAGAAAAATACTTTCTGTGAAGGTACGTTTTTCTCTAAACCTCCTCAAAGCAACCTGAAAACTTCTGAAAGCAAAAAGTAACATTACAGCAATCAAGGTACGGAATAAACCGGATCGGCAGCCTCAACGATTTCGCCAGGCAGGTCGAAATCTAATGCCAAATGGGTCCGGATGGGCCCCAGGTCATTTCTGAACGTCTGGTGTACACCGGTTGATTGGACATCTTCACTCAAAATTTAGGTCGTCATTTTACATGGCTTCACACACTTTAGGAGAAAAGTTGGTTTGTATGGCTAAGACCCGGCACCGCATAAATAACGAGGTTAACGTTGTAGAACCAGCTTCTGATATAACTGAGTAAATTAAAACGAGCACCTTTCCTGATCGCAAAGGCAATATCGATAGCCATTGGCCTGAACATTACGAACTGATAGAGCTATCGAAATACAGTCCACGAATGCTGTAAACATCTCAGTAAGGACCGAGAAATCGAGCATTTCAACGTCGTAAAGTACTTTTCGTTATTCTTCGCGAAGCGAGGAGGGCCGAAGGCCCTTCGAGCGTAGCGAGGTTTATAAATTTGTTGCGTGTGGTTCGCGCGAGGATCGCTTAGGGCGGTCAAATCTCGATCTGCCCATATATATTTCGATGGTGCCCGCACAGTTGGCTAGCAACAAAACCAAATCGCGACCGCTGACAGTTGTGCACTCTCATGTTTCTCCGGCGTTTCATTTCTTGCTTGCTTCGCTGCGTTCATTTGGGTGCTGATATGTTTATTCATCGTCTGTGAACAAGCAAGCAACGCCTGATTTAACAAGTGGCTGAAAATCCATTCTGGGGGAGATTTACAACTGAAACTCAGCGTGAACGCCGACTTGAAATTCAGCGCGAACAACGAAGGCAAAAGAGTCGACGACAAGAAAGCACGGGTATAGAACATCGTTTTCCGATAATAGCCTAGCGAAGACTAAAGCCATCAGCAGAACACAAACAGGAGACTGGAATATCACAGGCGAGAAATCTTGGAACATACATAACGTGGCTTAAATTTAGCTTGATAGCACAGCGCTGCGACAAAACGAAATTCCCCAACAACGCGAGAATCGATGCAAGGTCTTCGAATATTATAACTCAGTCACACCAATTGAATAATAAGAATGAACTCAGCTGCTACAAACTCTTCGAGAAAATGTGTGCTGAAACCGATCAGGACCGGTGACACCGACAAGAAGTGCTTCGGCAAAATGATTTTGTTATAGAAGCAACAAGAGGCGAGAAAAAACACACGATCATCAAAATACTTTTGCTAGAAATATACCTTTCCAACGGACGGTGACTGAACAGGTTGGCTCAAAATTATTTCCTCTCTCTACCATTATCTTTACTCTTGATGTACCAGTAATTATTATTAACGTATAATTACTTTTCCAAGTATGATCCAAATCACAGATTACACAAGAGAAATGAAATTATTCACAAAATAGGTTTACGTTCCCCAAACAACTTGCATATTTGTGTATGAGCAGTAAAAAGAATTTAAATTTTAAGTTTAGGACGTTCCCGAAAAAATATTTGAAAGAAATAATAATATTATTGATAATGGATCAGTAGGAATTTATAAAAGTTTATGTTTTCCGTTATGGATATAATTTGACCCTGTTAATAGTAAAAAAAATTATATTCAGATGGATCAGAAAGGACAATTTCTGTTCACAATTTGGTTTGGAAATGCACTTACAAGTATGTGTAGCGGGGATAGGTAGATACCTGCATGTATTTGATGTGAAAAAAACATTACTGCTTTAAATTAATTATTGATAATAATTTCATGCTACATACAGTGACCAGGATCACAGCTCTCCTCGCAGTGCACAAACAAGCACCAAGTTCATGGGAATTGAGATCCTGATCACCTTCAACATGATTTGTCTATGTGAAAGTTTGTCTTTCTTCTGAAGGTTTCACATGCTATAATCTACACTCACCCTTTCCCTTAATTAGCTACTCTTGCTTTTCACACCAATTGACCTCCCTAAGCCCCAATGTAAACCTGCAAATTTCTTAGTGGTCTTCATACATTTCTTGTAGTACTAGTGCAGAGAACTTCCTTCTACTGACATTAACACTATTCGTGTTTGGTGATCAATTCCTCAATTCTGATGACCTAATTAAAGCATTGTTTTTGTAAGGAGATGCTGGTCACTGGGGCTTCAAGGGTTAATGTATTATATTATTGTGACAATTATCTAATCCAATTTCTATAGTATGTTGGGGGAATGAATAAACATGCTACAACAGCAATATGAAACTCTGTGCTTTGCTTGCCATTATTCTGTATTATTCTCATTTCAATTTTTGGGTAAAAATGGATAATTTTTTTAATGCGCCACATCACTTTTCAGCAGTAAGAGACTCCTGCTACAGTATCTCAACCAGTCAAGGGAAATAATGTATTGTTTAAGCTATTGACACTTGTCAATACCCAGTAAATAGAACAAAAACTGTACAACAGAATCCAAAGGAAATGGCCGGGTTAATGTTGGAGATAACAAGTTCCAATTGGAATTTCAACTGCATTTCTGATAACCTACTCTCACCCAACCAAAGTAAACAGAAACACCACACATATTGCCTTGGACAACAGGTCCACAGCTATACTAGACATCCTCTCTAGAGAGCAATTTACCTTATGTCAGAATGAAGAGAGGTGGGGGGGGGAGGGGCTGAACGTATTTTCGTATACATGACAGAGGATTGGATGCAAGTTACATGGAAGCGAATGGGAACCAGAATGTCGATCTTAACTCCCAATTGGGGACCATTGTGGCCACCCATCCACACCTCCAGTTAAAGCAAAATTCTATCCCCTCCCCACCCCGATCGCTCAATTTTGTGGTGCACCCGTGCCTGAGCTTCGCGAGGTTCTGCGCGTCACGTATTTCTAGTTTAATTGTAGCCGGCATTCCAGACGGAACAACGAAACCAACAGTCGAGAATACGTATGCCAGCTGCAATAAAATTTTGTCAAGATGCCCTTACTTCGAACAGAATCATACATGTGGTAGTACGAGTTTACACTTCAAATCCTTTATTTTATTGTGGAAGGGGTACAAAAAGAAATGAATGAAGGCACCTAAAATCGCCGATAGATTACGGGCGTCTTGAACTCGCTCTTAAAATTGCGGCAAAACAAAATATCGGCGCCATTAGGATCGCATGTAAAAACTGTCGCCTAGGTAGACTACCCTGAAATAAAAACTGCGTTTGCTAACAGGGAAACCTAATGGTCCATTTACTGAAAGGCAAATTGAAGAATTTTTACATTAGTGAATCTCTAAGTAGTACATACAGACTCCACTTTCGCTGTTTCTTTCACCGGAACAAATCGTCAATTTTTGTCTTAACTCAGTATTCTCTCGCATATGCGGAGGTCGGACGCAAATGGCTGGGGGAAACTCGAGGAGTGTATAATCAAAATGTTTTGTTTTCCCTAGAAGCTGGCATTTTTTTCCGGTATTATAGAATTTAATGCTCCTTCTTCGTCGTCGATCTATTAGGAACAAGATAGAGCTTCAAGTCTAGGGGAAAGCTAGCACGTTCGTAGTATTATAGAAAATAATAATTTTTAGACATTTCCTAATGTCATGGAGAGAACATTTATTTGAACAATTTTCGGGTGGCCAAAGTAGAATATTAAAAGTACAACTATTTGTCAGCGGTCTCCCTCAAAGCGTATATAAGGATGAGCATCCATGACCCCTTGTCTCTTCGCGCCAGGCAGCCATTCCGATCGTAACGGCTGTTGCTTCAGCAAATCTTGCCCCGGTTCAGCAAGCACATGCACTCCGCCTGCCTTCAGATGTAGAGAGCGTTCTTGGCCTTTCTTCTCCAGCCGTTAGGTGCTGCTGTTGGCTTTACGAATCCCCAACCGTATTCCTCGTACCGAACTATATTCGACGTTGCGTTTCTTTAACCTTCGTTCTTCGCAGTATCGCAATTTTGCTGGGCGCATCTATTCTGGTTGTCCGACAGGGAACCTTAGAACCTTCTTCTTCGGCCTTTTAGTGTTATTTCTCGCTTTATTGGAACCTATACGTTTTATATTAAGCTTACGTGGTTAATTCAGCACTTCGCCGCTTCGCAACTTCGCTTTCACCCGGTAAGCAAATTCTTCTACCTGTACTTCTGTTGTATTTAGACTTTTTCACAGCGTTTTTTCGCCAGTAGGTTCTAGGTTTTCTGTTTGTTTGTTGATCGCTTTTGCCAGTTTTTACTTTTAAGTTAGAAAAAATTTTCTTCACTTTACTCAGTTATATTGCGAGGTTTATTTCGTGTTGTGTTTATTGGTATGTAGCCGTTTAGTTTATTTGCATACTTCACGTGCTCTCGGGGCGTCACTTACTGTTCGGTTTATTTAGCACGTTGTGTGTTATCGGCACTTTTATTGTGTCTGTCCTGTCGTTTCTATTAGGCTGCTCTTGCCATCGGGGCTTTGCAGATGCTTGCATTTGTTGTGCACGCTGCTCTGGCCATCGGGGCTTTGCGGGTGCTTGTTGTGACAAGTTTGTGTTATCTGCATGCTGCTCTTGCCATCGGGGCTTTGCAAATGCTTGTGGTGAAATATCTGTGTTTATTTGCATGCTGCTCCTGCCATCAGGGCTTTGCAGATGCTTGAATTTTGTTGTGCACGCTGCTCTTGCCATCGGAGCTTCGCAGGTGCTTGTGATTAAAAGTTTGCGTTTATTTGCACGCTGCTCTTGCCATCAGGGGTTTGCAGTTGCGTGAAGAATTTGTTGTGCACGCTGCTCTTGCCATCGGGGCTTTGCAGGTGCTTCTGGTGACAAGTTTGTGTTTATTTGCACGCTGCTCTTGCCATCGGGGCTTTGCAGGTGCTTGAATTTGAGGTTCACGCAGCTCTTGCCATCGGAGCTTTGCAGGTACTTGTGATTAAAAGTTTGTGTTTATTTGTACGCTGCTCTTGCCATCGGGGCTTTGCAGATGCTTGAATTTGTTGTGTACGCTGCTCTTACCACCGGGGCTTTGCAAGTGCTTTTAGTGACACGTTTATATTTATTTGCATGCTGCTCTTGCCATCGGGGCTTTGCAGGTGCTTGTAGTGACAAGTTTGTGTTTATTTGCCTGCTGCTCTTGTCATCGGGGCTTTACAAGTGCTTGTAGTGACAAGTTTGTGTTTATTTGCATGCTACTCTTGCCATCGGGGCTTTACAGGTGCTTGAATTTGTTGTTCACGCAGCTCTTGCCATTGGAGCTTTGCAGGTGTTTGTGATTAAAAGTTTGTGTTTATTTGCACGCTGCTCTTGCCATCGGGGCTTTGCAGATGCTTGTAGTGTAAGGTTTGTGTTTATATGCATGCTGCTGTTGCCATCGGGGCTTTGCAGATACTTGAATTTGTTGTGTACGCTGCTCTTACCACCGGGGCTTTGCAAGTGCTTTTAGTGACACGTTTATGTTCATTTGCATGCTGCTCTTGCCATCGGGGCTTTGCAGGTGCTTGTAGTGACAGGTTTGTGTTTATTTGCATGCTACTCTTGCCATCGGGGCTTTACAGGTGCTTGAATTTGTTGTTCACGCAGCTCTTGCCATCGGAGCTTTGCAGGTGTTTGTGATTAAAAGTTTGTGTTTATTTGCACGCTGCTCTTGCCATCGGGGCTTTGCAGATGCTTGTAGTGTAAGGTTTGTGTTTATATGCATGCTGCTGTTGCCATCGTTGCTTTGCAGATGCTTGAATTTGTTGTGTACGCTGCTCTTACCACCGGGGCTTTGCAAGTGCTTTTAGTGACAAGTTTATGTTTATTTGCATGCCGCTCTTGCCATCGGGGCTTTGCAGGTGCTTGTAGTGACAAGTTTGTGTTTATTTGGATGCTGCTCTTGTCATCGGGGCTTTACAGGTGCTTGTAGTGACAAGTTTGTGTTTATTTGCATGCTACTCTTGCCATCGGGGCCTTACAGGTGCTTGAATTTGTTGTTCACGCTGCTCTTACCACCGGGGCTTTCCAGGTGCTCGTAGTGACACGTTTATGTTTCTTTGCATGCTGCTCTTGCCATCGGGGCTTTGCCGATGCTTTAATTTGTTGTGCACGCTGCTCTTGCCACCGGGGCCTCGCAGGTGTTCTTAGTGGCTTGTTTGTATTTATTTGCCTGCTGCTCTTGCCATCGGGGCCTTACAGTTGCTTTAATTTGTTGTGCGCGCTGCTCTGCCAATAGGGGCTTTGCAGGTGCGTTTAGTGACATGTTTGTATTTATTTGCATGCTGCCTTTGCCATCGGAGCTTTGCAGGTGCTTGTTTATGACATGTTTACCTTGCGGACGTGTTAATGACACGAGTAGTAATGTGGGCCCATATGGCACAAATGGAGGCTTCTGATTGGTTCTCGCTGTTGCTAACCGGAAAGGCAACCGCTGACCAATTTGGTTGCTAATGGACATGCGGGCTCAACCGGAAGTGACCGGAAGTGACGTCACCGGAACCGGAAGTGACGTCATCGGAAGTCAAGTGGTAATAGGAAATACATAGGAAATACATAGGTAATACATAGGAAATACATAGGAAATACATAGGTAATACATAGGAAATACATAGGAAATACATAGGTAATACATAGGAAATACATAGGAAATACATAGGAAATACATAGGAAATACATAGGAAATACATAGGTTATACATAGGAAATACATAGGTAATACATAGGAGTAGTATGGGGTGTCACTATGGGTAGTTGTATCGAAAAGACCCACCCCCTCACTTTTTGAACCAATGAGAGACTAGTGCCATTCCTTTTTATCATGTGATCACGGTTAAGGTGGTTAGGGTCAAAGGTCAAGTTGGAAGGGAGGGTTTGGGTTTGAGGATGCAAACGGAAGTGACATCATAGGTAACCGGAAGTGATTAGAAATGGGGAGGTCAGGTGATTTGGGGTGGGAAATCGCTGACCAGTTGTTAAAATAGAGTGCGGGCTCAGAAAAGAGAGGACATTTTATGCCGCGGACATGACGTGCCCTCTGGCTAGAGTGGGAAACCGCTGACCAGTGGGAAAATGGGATGGCGGGCTCAGAATGGGGCAAAACCGCTGAGGAACGCGGGCTCAAAGTCCAAAGTCCAATTCAGACACCCGGGGAAGGTATAAAAAGGCAACCACAGGGGTTAGGTGGTGATTGTGACCATGAGTTTGTACATCACCCTTATCAGTGATCAAGCACAAGGCACGGAGCAAACATTTACTGCCAGACTTCCCCATTCACACTATCTGGTAGAAGATGATTGGGAAGCGGCCCTGGTTTATATCTCACACCCTGGTTTTAATCAACAATTGGAAGATCAAACCAAGCAGAATTGGACGCAAGAAGATAGTCAAAAACATTGGATGAAAACAGATATCAGACACATACCAAAACGTGCTGATGGAACGGCTCCCATTCAAGTCACCAAACAAATCCATTTACCGCCAGGGTATTACCACAATTTGAAAGAAGCATGGATCGCCATCGCTTACGAAATGGAAAAACAACACATGGAAGTCATGATGGATATAGCCAAAATGGACGTGGACGATCTATCCAAACGACAACAACTAGCCGCTCTCAACCTGGCTCAACCCTACGTGAAAATCACCAATACCGGCATTGCCCCCGAATTAGATTCCCTGTATGTACTCATTCCAGCCAACATGCAATTTGAAATGGAATGGAAATTGGCCGGCCTGATGGGCCTTGTGAAAGATGGAACGCCAACGCAGCGAATTGTCCAAGAAAAAAATTATCTGGTGAAAAATATCGTGGATTACGACGATCGACACAAATGGGAAGCAACCCGCGGTCCTGCCAACAAATATCCACCTTTTGGTCATTTCTCCGTCAGCTTTACCCATCCCGATTTCGATTATTCCTTCTTCTTGGGTCCTAATCTCAGTCGACAACCATTTCCCACCACCCAAACCGTCAAACCGCAACAAGGACAACAACAACTGATGATTTACACGGATCTCGTCATTGACAGCGTGGTTGGAAATCAAGAAAAAGGTTTTTTACGTACCTTGGATGCCGGCAATACCGATCATCAGTTTGATACCACGCAACGGATGTTTTTTCCTCTTCGCAAAACCATCTTTGACAGCATTGCCATTGACATTCAAACAGCGAATGGACAGCCGGCTCCTTTCAAACAAGGCAGCACCATCATCACTCTTCAACTCTCCAGAAAAAGTCAACGGACATGACGTGGATGTCATTAATTAAATCCTGGAGCACGTGGGACCTAGCCCGGTTAGCTCCAGAACAGGCTAACTACTTAGATTGCTTTAGTGAAGAACCGAGGAATAAAATGGCTTACCGCGATCCGTAGGTGTTGCTTCCTTGACTGCTTGCTTGACTGCTTGCTGGCTTGGGAGTGAAAAATGGAATGGGACGGTGGTTTTTTTTATAGAGAAACAAAGAGTCACGTGGGAGGGTGATGAACCAATGAGAGGGAGTCATCCTATGGTCCTCAGGAGGGGGGCCCCCCCTCCCCCTTCCTTAGATGGACCATGATGCATTGCGTGGAATGGGGTATATAGGTCAAGCGAGGCCCCAGGATGTCACTCCTAGCTTTGAGTTCGGTCTAAGCGACTTATGTTTGGGGTGTGAGTTGAAAAATGGTTAAATCAAGAAAGCCCTTGGGCTCGTTAGCCGGTTTGATGAACGTGGGGGTGACGGGAGCTTAAGGACAAGAGTGGAACCGGAGAGAACAGGAGTGGAACGCCAGACGAGAAGAATGTACCAGCGAGGGGAAGAAACGTGGCGTCCTTTAACCCGTCAGCGCGTGGTTGCTTTTTGTGAGTTGTTTTTGCGTTGTATGGTGTGGACAGAAAATGGCGAGCGTGAGGGCCGACCACATCCCGAGATCGTGGAAGCGTTGCTGGGCACCCTGGTTCGGCGGATCATTCCGGATCATTCCGGATCATTCATCGCATCTGGTCCAACTTTGAACGTCGCTGGCCCGTGTCCCTCGAACACTTCAAGGAAATGGACAATGATCTCTCACAATATCTTCCTTCGGTGCATGCGGGTCAGCAATGGCAAAGAATTCGTGTTTATTTTGGGGACTTGGAGAGGGTACGGGAGCAGCGGCGGAGGGAGGAGCAAGAGAGGAGGCAACGGGCCATCAGATTGAACCAAGTGCGACGTGTTTTATTTCTTTGAACTTTGAACATTTTGTTTTTATTGTGAGTCAAGGCTGCTGTTCGTCAAGACCATTTATTTATGATCAACGTGCAAACTCAGTGATGTCAGTTTTTAAAAATTTTAATTAAAAAAGAGTTGATGTTTTTTTACAAATGGTTGTCCATCTCTTGCCACGCGGGCTGGGGCACTCCTATTTACAATTTAAATAGAAACTAAAAATTCAAAAATTTGAAAAAGAAAACTATGTACAGTTTGAAAAATAAAAACTAAAAAATTGGAAAAGCTATGTACAAGTCCAAAAGTAAAAACTAAAAAATTACAAATAAAAGTCTTCGAGCTCCAGGCGTAATTGATCAATGTTCTCGGGTAGACAGAAGGTGCGTTTGAATAAGGCTTGAATTTCTGCTCGGGTTTTGTCGTCCACATCACGGGATCCCACGCTAGCACTGCTTTGATGAAGGGTGGGCTTTTTGGGTCCCCAAGGGACAAATTGTCTGCCAGTGACCAGGGTGGCGGCATTCTCGTTGACTTGGTAGTAATGGTCGGAGCGGTACCATGATTGACTGGGTATGTCAAAGAGATAGACGGGTTTGCCTTGATCCATGGCCAATTGCACGGTCCAACCTGTGCCTCCTTTCACGCGTTTATGATCCTGTTCCAAAATGCCAAACGCATAGAGGGTATGTGCTTTTTTGGCAATTTGATAATTGCGTTGCAACAATTGCAGGGTGTAAAAATGACTGGGCATTCGTTTTCCTAGTTTCTCAGCCGCCTGGTGAAGATGTGGGTTGGCCAGCATCAAGACTTCCACGGTGGACGGGGTGATGAAGGTGGCTCGAGGATGATTAGGGGGGACCAGGACTTCCACTTGCATCCCAAACTGTTTGGCCATTTGTTCGACGAGTTCATCCGTACCTTTGGCTCCCCCGGTGTACACCACATGGCCATGACCAATTTGGAGTTCCAAGGCATCGTGTTCTCCGATCATGTCGATGTTGGGAGGCATGCTTTTGAATGACGACTCAGGGACCAAGGGACCGTCTTAAATAGGGACAGCTGACCAATGGGAAGACAAGAGGTCCTTATTTGGATAGGAAAAAGCTGACCAATGAGAACACGAGAGGACCTGAGAAGCTGAGAGGTCATGAGAAGCTGACCAATGAGAGTTAAGGGTCATGGGTATAAAAAGGCACGGGTGGGTGAAAACCTTGAGCACGATGTCCGTCGATCGGAAGAGAAAATCGACCCATCCCACAGAGGGGAAGAAGAAGAAGAAGGCCATTCAAACTATGACGCCCGAGGACTGTGATCCTGTGGTACGCGAGGTGGTGGAAGACACCCGAGCTGCGGTGGAAGACATGATGAAAGAATTGAATGACATGGTGGAGCAATCTACACCACAATTCACCCTGACGAACGTGTATGACAAAGCCTAAGACCTCATTCCTCCCAGTTCGGTGGACTATATGGTATGCCCTTGCCATGATGTGCGTTTGGAGGCACGAGAATCTCACAAAGGATGGAAGTATGTGAAATGTCCCATCCAACCATGTTTGCTGTTTTGTGGGCAAGATCAAGCTATGGAGTATATGAAAGCGGTGTATAGTCAACCTCATCCAGAATTGATGGACATGTGGTGTTGTTTGCAATGCTTTTGTCGTGAACCCGCCACGCTTCAACAGAGCCATTCCACCCAGAACCCCGATCGCTTGTTTCTGAATTGCTCCAAGAAAAAGTGTGGCTTCTTCCGGTGGGCCAATCAACCGTTGGGTCCCAAGTACTGGACTTGGTTTCATGACCATCCCCCCCAAAAAAGCCGATCCACTTGCTGAACCGCCAGGCCGTGATGCTCAAGGGTATCCCAAACGTGGAGTGGACATCCCTGGCCCGCCACCTCCAGTGAGAAGCAAAGAGGATGGGCCCCTGACAGACTATGAGAAACAATTGTTGCGAGAAATTCAAGATCTCAAGAACCGTCAAGAAATGATGGTGGCACCAGCTCCACCACCCCCTAAGTACAGTGACAGTGTTGAGAACTGGCAGAAAGGTCTAGAGACGATCACCTGTGGACGTCTCTTTTAATGTATAAAGGAGTAGGAATAATTTTTTTTATTTAGTGTGTAACCATGGAGTCTGTGTGGATGTGTTATGTTGTCCCTGGTGCAATGGCAATGTCATCAAACCCTTTGCCAAGTCTTATATGATCACCAACCCGGTGCCAAAATCCCCATTCCCCCTTGTCCTGAGGACACGCATCCTCTCCAGATCTTTGAAGAAACCCACGTGAACCGCAACCTGTATCGATGGGTGGTGTTTGTCTTATGGTTAAAAACCCATCCGAACGCATGGCGATGGTATCGAATCATTCAAAAGGCGCATCCCGACACTGTACCCACCATACCGACCTTATGGGATGAATGTCAGAAAGTATGGCCCCTCGAAAAAATGTCTCGAAACCATGGTTGAATCGTTACCACGATCCTCGAGCCCCGGGGAGTTTAGGAGGCGTGCAACGGTTTGCCAAAGCCCATCGTCTCCCTTTGAAAAAAGCCCAACGGGTCTTGGAACGGGATTTGGCCTATACCTTGCATAAACCGCGACGTCGTCGTTTTCCCACCGTACCCGTGATCGTGGGAGGTTTAGATGATCAATGGGTGGCGGATTTAGTGGAAGTGCAACCCTTGGCCAAGTATAATCGGGGCATACGATATTTACTGACGGTGTTGGATGTCTTGTCCAAGTACGCCTGGGTGCAACCGTTGAAAGACAAAACTGGGGTCGCGTTGGTCCATGCCTTTGACAAGATTTTGAAACAAGGACGACGTCACCCCAATCGATTGCAAACGGATCGAGGGAAGGAATTTTATAACCGGACCTTTCAACGATGGCTCGACGAGCAAGGCATTCAACATTTTTCGACCGAAGGGTATGCCAAAGCCAGTGTGGTGGAACGATTTAACCGCACCTTGAAAGAACGTTTGTATCGTTATTTTACCGCTGCCAACACCTTACGGTTTGACGATGTCTTATCCGAGTTGGTGCAAGGCTATAATGCCACACGTCATCGAAGTATTGGCATGGCCCCCCAAGACGTGACATGGGACAACGAAGAAGCTGTGTGGAAACGATTGTACGGCAAACGGTTGAAAGGCAAGAAAAAACCTAAATTCAAAGTAGGAGATCGTGTACGTCTCAATAAGATTCATCGGACGTTTGCCAAAGGCTATCTACCCGGTTGGACCGAAGAAGTGTTTGTCGTGCATCGTGTGGTCCCGGGACCCGTGCCCACTTATAAGATTCGCGAATGGGATGACACCCCCGTCCAAGGCACGTTTTATGAAGAGGATTTACAAAAAGTCCATGTGTCCGACGTGTTTCGGATCGAAAAGGTACTTAAGCGACAAAAAGATCGTTGGTTGGTCAAGTGGAAAGGGTGGCGGGACAAGTACAATAGTTGGATTGCCCGCGGAGACGTGACGTCCCTGCGACCACCCAAACGACAACCCAAGACTAAAGAGAGCCCACCCAAGAGCCCCAAAAGACGACAACGCGACTAAAATGACGTTGGTGCCCAACTCCTCGTTTTACGTGACGTTGATGAGTCATGCTAGTACCAAGGAGTTTCCTGGGAACAAGAGCCATCATTTCAGAAACCGGTTGCCCAAACCCATTCGATTTGTCGGACGAGGATGGATGGTAGGCATGGTGAGTTTATCCTTACCCACCATTCCAGTGATAGGGGAAGATTTTGTCGGCAACCAAGAACCTCTGCTGTACGTACGATGGCACGAACGGGTGTATGACACAGACGATCAAGGAAAGGATGTGTGGTTCCATGAACGGCGCGAACTCACCCTAAGGGGTCAAGACATGAAAAAGGAGATGGCCTCGTCGACGGGATCGCAATTTTTTCATAAACTGGTGTATCGTTACGTGCAAGAACGTGCTAAACGAACCCAGCCCAAAAACAAATGGACGGAGAACGATGGTCTCATGTTGTACCCGACCTTTGAATGGACCTCAGAAGGGGATTTGTTGTTGAATACCACCAATGTGGATTACAAACGACAAGTGGCGCGCGTGTCATGGGGCAAAAGCTTGGCCCTGAAAATGGGATGGATCGAACAAGTGTCCCCCGGCCAGTATCGATTGGGCCCAAATCTCTTGCAAGAATTTCAAGGCATTTCCACCATTCCCATCCCGACGGATGTTCTCGATGCCAGCAAGAAACCCACCTTTTGGAAAGTGGATGGGGATTATGTGGTGTTGAGTCTATCGTGCCCTTGGCGATTTGTGAATGTCAACGACAAGTTTCGTCCCTCGTTGGAATTTCCCTCCACGCGTCCCTTGCACGTGTATTGTGATGTAGGGACCAGTAGCATGGTGGGTGGTCGCATCACAGATCTCTTACGAGAAATCAAGTACCACCCTCAAAACACCACCCACTTTGAACCTCGACATATTCAATATGTCCCGATACGCAATGTAGTGGTGGAAATCGTGGAAACGCAGATGGCCGAAATCAATGGGGATCTGGCGCAATTTGGCGAAGGGCATACCCTCCTGACCGTCCACTTTAAAAGGGAAGTGGTGGTGTGAAGAAAAAAGGAAAATATCGTTCTACGTGACGTTACCGAGTCATGCCAACCGACATGAATTTCCCAACAACCAAGCCAATGCGTTCAAGATTCGTTTACCTCAACCGTTACGGTTACAAGGGGGTGGATGGCAAGTGGGTTTGAGTGCCATTTCCTTACCGGATACGCATGTCAATTTGTACGCTTTGGTGCAAAAAGATGGGTTCATCATGTCGACGTCCTGGGACCAAGACGTTCCCAAACCGGGTGGAAAAGACGGGAAACGGTCGGGCGAAGAGACAGCGCGCAAACCCTCATCAATGACATTCAACATTTGGATTGGGTGGTGGATGGGGTGAGTTTCATGAAAGCGGCCATTACTCACTTGGAACAACGACGCAAGGAAACGGCGATTCAAGGAGGTCGGTTTACCAATGATCAAGGCAAACACAGGTACGTCAAGTTTCGTTGGGAAGGCGACGATCTGCTCATTGATAACACCAATGTCTGTCATTGCAAAACCGACACGCCAGCCCTGTACATCTACACCAAGTTGGCTGTCAAGATGGGATGGTTACGTAAAATAAGCAGTGGGTTGATTTTGGGACTAAACTTACAACAAGACTTCATAGGGGATCAAATCCCCAACATGAAACAACCGATTGGCAACGATTGGAACGATGTGGACGACGATCAGCACAACCCGGTCTTTTGGACGGTGCGTTCGTTTTCACCGGATCATTTACGATTGAGTGTGAGTTGTGGTTGGCGTTTCACCAACTTGAATGTGGCGTTTCGTTCGGTGGTGGGAGATCCCTCGCGATCGTTGCACGTGTACTCGGACGTGGCAGGCAGTATGATGGTCGGCAATCGCGTGACCGATTTGTTGTGAGAAATCCACTACAAGCGGGAAGGCAGAGGCACCATGTACTTTGAACCGTTGCACATTCAATACCTACCGCTTCGCAATGAAGTCGTGGAAATCATTCAAATTCAAGTCACCGAAACGTCTGGCACCGAGGATAAGTTGGTCAGGTTTGGAAAAGGCAACACCCTGGTCACGTTGCACTTCAAAAAGACATAAAAAGAAAAGGGAAAAAGAGGATGGTCAGTCAAAGATGCCAAAGACAAGAGCACGTCGAAGACGAAGGCAACGAGGCGGTCTCTTGCCTCTGGCCGCTCTCGTGCCAGCCTTGATGGCCGTGGGGAAAGCCGCCGCGTTGGGAGCGGTGGGTGGTGCCGCGGGTTACGGTGGCAAAAAAGCCATGGAAGCGGCGACCACTCGGAAGAAAAAGAAACGCCGATGAGAGGGGGTATAAAAAGACAAAAGGATCACGGGAAGCATAGACATTGGTGAACAGCAAAGAAGACAACCATGCGAGGGGGAAGTTTGACACGATTTCGTACGGACGAGTGGTGTGATCAATACGGCAACGGTCTGATGAGGGAGGTCCTGCGTGGCGGGTTCCAAGGCCTTAAAAGCACCCGGAATCCTTTAAAACTGCCTAGTAATATAAAGAGAGGATTGAATGCAGGATTAACGCGAGGTGTCAAACGCAAAGCCGAAGACGTCATTAAAAAAGAAATCACCAAACAAGCCAAGAAAGCCTTGAGTCATAAGAACGTGAAAGAAGCCGTGCGGGTGGCCAGTGCTTTGTTTCCCAAACAAGTCAAACGTGCTCGCGATATTTTTGGAGTGTAATGGAACCCGTGCATTCACAACCTCGACGGATTCGTAGTGATCGAGGTTTGTCTCAATGGGGAGGGGCTTTTGGAAACTCATGCGACGACAACGTGGCGGATGGTTGAGTCCCGAGGTGATGAGAGTACCCGGGTTTGATTTGAGACAACGCTTAGCACGACGACGCTATAAAAACCCCTCACGACGACGACGGGGTACCACTACTCGGCGACAACGACGACGACGTTAAACATGCCTGACGTGAGTACGCAAACCGCACCGGCTCACGCGCGTTCCGAAGAGACCGTCAACCCGGCGTTACGGATTTTCAATGTGCCTCCCACTGACATTAGCATCAATGCCTATCGCATGGTCACCATCCAACCCACCACCACGGGTATCAATCCCATGGAATTCATTGTGCCAGGGTTGGACGATTTTGTGGATTTGGGACGCAGTTACTTTACCATGGAATTGAGTTTGAAAAAGGAGGATGCCGGGAACTTGGTGGCCAATGAGAAATTGTGGCCCGTCAACAATTTGGCCCATTCTATCATCAAACAAATTGACTTGCAGTTGAATGGCACGTTGATCAGTCCTCAATCCGACACCTATCATTACAAAGCTTACCTAGAAACCTTGCTGAATTATGACCGAGAAGATGGCAAGACCGTGTTGGGACCCCAAGGATGGTTCAATCAAGTGGATTTCCCACCCCAATGGACTGCCAACAATACCAACAAAGCAGGAGACCATGCTCACTGGCAAGCTCTCAGTGCCAATCAGAAAGGGGCCTATGAAGCCATGGTAGCTGAAGTGGCCAAGTATGCTGGAGGTGTGACCCACAGTCTGGTGTTTACCCCGCATTTGGAAGTGTTTCACACCGGCAAATTGTTGGTCCCCGGCATCGAAATCAAGATGAAATTTCATTTCAATGGCCCGAACCTGTTTTTGAATGGAGTGGGTCTAGCTGGCCGATTGATAGAAGGTGATGTCAAACTACGGTTTCATCTATGTCAACTGCGTTTGAATGACGCCATCTACACGAGTTTGTCTTCCCAAAGACACAATGCAGGAAAAATCGCTGCCTACCCGACCGTCCGCAGTGAAATCCGTACCTTCAGTATGCAAGGCAACCTGACCCGCTTTGATATCCCCAACCTGTTTCAAAACAGAATACCTGACCGATTGATTGTGGGGTTACTGGACAGCCGAGCCTTCAATGGAGATGTGACCCGAGATCCCTTCTGCTTCCAGAAATTTGGTCTGACGTCCATTCGACAGATTGTCAAAGGAGAAGAATACCCTTATGAGACCCTGCAGTTGGTGAACGACAATGGCACCCGAGATAATCTAGGCTACTTCCGTTTTCTGCAAGCCAGTGGCGCTTGGTGTAAAAAGAAAGGCAATATGGTGGAACTGCTCGATTGGGGCCAAGCTAAAAATTGTACCTTGTACATGTTTGACAATGTAGCCAATGGATGTGCTGACAGTCAAAACCTCAACCCCAAGCAAACTGGAGATTTACAACTCAGCTTGGAATTTGGAGTCGCACCCGGTACCAATATAACTGTACTCGTGTATGGGGAATTTGAGAACTTGCTGGAGATTGACAGGAACGGAGCCGTGTTGTATAACATTTACCAGCACTGATGGAACACGCTGCCTTGAATAATGTGCAATTGGATTATTTAGCCCGAGACGACCCGCAATTGAAACCTGTCTTTTACGGGACGGTGGCCTGTGATCGTTTACCCAAGAGTCCTGTCAAGACCCAACCCCAAGGGTACATTGTGAACACCGACCCGCACGATCAACCTGGACAACATTGGTTAGCGGTCTTAGTTGTTAAAGCTTTTAGGTGGTTAGATTCAGTTAATTTTGTCCTTTAAATTTAAATCAAATTTTTTGACCGTTTCAATATTGCTGAGTGAGACGCCTCACAACCAACTAGTACTCCGGGATGAATTAAAGTTATGTAACAATTCTAGTAAAGTCTAGCTGAATGAGGTGAAAGACTTCATTGAGAGTAATTACATGTTACAAAATCTTTCAAATAATTCTGTTCATTTTGTACGTATACAAATGGCCGATTTTCCAAATCATTCTGAAGCGCGCAACTCAAGTAGAATTGCTTGTAATTAGTGAGTAAACATGAATAAACTAATAGTCAAACTTGGTGTTTATTTGACGCCTGATTACTGAGTTGACATAGGTTTGCGACAAATTAGTACATCTTTATGTCTTAAGGGCGACTTTCAGCAAAAATCAAGCAAGATCTCAATGTTTCATACTTCACGTCTGCTCATTTTTTGAGCAGAAGCAATTTTCACAAAAAGAATTACCACTGCTCAAAGAATGAGCAGACGTGAAGTATAGGTTCAGTTCAAAAAATGAGCAGAAGCAATCTCACCCAAAAAATTAAAAGAATTACTCAAAAAATGAGCTGACGTGAAGTATTGGGTTTTGCTTAATACCCCCAGGGAAAGGTACCCCAAGGTATCTTTTATCATATCCGAGTGTTAAACTTTTTCTTGATATTTAGTTGTTTTTGAATCTCTTGTAATTTTATTTTCATTGACAATTGTAATTCTTTTTTTCTCTTCTTTAATTAATTGTTTCATACTCTCTTGATTTATGTATTGACTATTTTCGTAGTTGAGAGTAAATCCTTTAACTTTTCTATTTGGTCCTGTTCCACACCAATCAGTTATATAATTTCCATCAAGTTCATCTGTTAAATCTCCTAAGCTATCACCTGTTTCTATTGCTTCACCTCCAGACCTTTCAATATACCAAACACTATCTGTGTCATATCCTAACACTTGATCTCCAAGTTTATCTAATACTTCATATAACATCATTCTCGCATGACTTGTTGTAAAAGCTGCAATAAATATATTGGTATCTTTACTAATATCAATAAACATATCCTTCATATCATAAGTCATTTGAATCATTTCTTCATTAATGAATTGAATGTTTAAATTATCAATAGAATCATTCAATAATATTTCATAAAACTCTTTTACATCTATTACATATTTTGTTTGTTTCATATTATTTCGCTGTCCAAATTTCCCCACAAACTATTCAAACACATTTATAAAATTGCTCGCATTCCTTGATCATGTTCAATCTTTCCAAGTTGGATTCCAAGTTTTTCTTTTACAACATTTTTGAATTCTTCTTCCGATTTGTAAGTACATTTTTTTTACCAACAACAAGCGGTGAACTTTTCATCTTGATTTTTAGGAATTTTCTTACATACTCTTTAAATAGTTCATCAGTTTTCTCCTCAAAATTCCAAACCTCATATATCTTTTTTATTCGATATCCTTTTTTCAAAGCTACTTCAATTTCATTTGAACACCAGGTTCCAATAAATGTTCGTTCTTCATCTTTACGATTACATTTCTTCTGTTTCTTCTCTGAACATGTTCTACATAAAGGAAACAAAAGCTTTTTAGAATTTCCACACATTGTTTTTACAGGAAGAACTGGATGATATAATCCTTTTGGTGGAAGAATTTTACATTTGATAAATCCAAACCAACTTTCATCATATTTTTCAGGTTCAAGAATTTTTGTTGGATGGACTTTTGGATATTCTTTTATAGAATTGAACTGTTGGATATAAACTTACAAAATCTACATATTTTCCTTTTTCATCTTTTTGAACTTATAAGTCAACTTTGTAATATTTGTTCGTCCTCCAAAGAAAGCATCTCTTGGGTTAAGTGGGCCAACGATTTCTATTTTGTGTTCTACCATAAATTCTTTTTCTTTCTCAATTTCACATTCCCACGTTTCTACTTATGAAATCTTCTCTGAAATTCATCATACTTCTTCTAAGAATATCAACATCACTTCTGCAATATTCTTTTAACTCTTTCTTAAAGTCAAAAACATATCCTTCATCTTTTTTTGTTTTATACCATTCAAAGAATTCTTTTCTTTTTTGTTTACCCATTTGATTATATCCATAATGTTTCTTACTTGGTATTAGCCCAATGTAATCTTTATTACAAGTTTTGTTGAAATAATGAGGAAAATATCCCTTTTTTAATTCTTTTAATCCAAATGTTTTTGCAAAAGCTGCCAAAGCACTTTGTACAAAGTTTAGACTATCAATAAATCTAGTTTTAAATTTCTCAGTTTGCATCATCATAATATTTGTTCCGTTGAAAATACAGTAAGGTTTAATCTGATTTTCTACACAATATTTCAAAATAAATTGAGCATCATATGCTTTTGCATTATGGGCAATAAATGTGTAACCCTCATGTAATTCATCAAAGACAAACTTACAAAATTTTTCAACAGTTTCAAACTTATAAATATTTCCTTCAAAGTCTTGACAATCTACCCAGTTTACAACATGAATTCCAGTTTCTTGAGTTGCCTCAAAATCATAAAACATATGTTTTGTTGTTCTTGTTGAACACGAGAAACACTGCTGATCTACACCATCACATCCTGTACAGTTTCCTCCTTTACATTGTTTAAGTTTCATATAACATTTATGGTCATTCATATCACAATATTTCTTACAATTATTACATCTTGAGTGCCCACACTTATGAATTTCTTAGTCTGGAACATTTCTTTCACATGATAAACATTTTTTGACATTATTGCAAACAATATCTTCTTTTCCATTTTTTGAGCCCCTAAATATGTTCTTTAAAACAATTTTCTCCATAGAACATTCTGTTACATCTTTTACATTTTAATTTTTTATCCTTTTTTGAGCATACATTACCATCTGGAAAATATTTGAAACAAGCAATACACTTTGAAGGACATCTGTGTTTATCTCTTTTTTCGTATGATTTTTTACAAATATGGCAGTAGTAATTTTTGCAAAGAAAACCAGGCATACTTGTTATTACATCAAAATGGTTTTTATTCTTATATGGGTAAATTATTTTTTCGAAGTGATTATCACTAGTAAATATGATTTTATTAAAATAATCTGCATCAACTATATTAACTTGAATTCCAAGATGATTAGCAAGTGTTTTTACATCTTCGAGAGTTGAACCAAAATCATTGATTTTTACTTTGATTTGAAAGAAAATTTAATAAGTCAGTCTTTTTTGTATATTTTGAGTATCCCTGAATTTTATTTGTTTTTGCAAAATGTTTTAATTCTGGAATAGTCCTTCGACTTAATTTATTTTCTGGTTTTTGATTTAGAATAAAGTTCAATAAATCAGCTCTTTTGGAATATTTTGCGTATCCCCGAATCTTATTTGTTTTTGCAAAATTTCTCAACTCTCTTGCATTCATATTTTTTAAATCTTCCATTTTATATATATGGAAAAAAATTTAAAAAATAAAAACATGTATAAAAAGGGAAAAAAATTATTGATTTTTTAAAAACATGTGATACAAAAATTCTTGAAAATTTATTAAAAGAAAGAACTGATTTTAAAAAAAATCACCAAGAGAAGTTGAAATTGCAAATAATAAATATTTTTTAATTCAAAAAATATACCAGTCTTATGAAAGCTGCAAAAGATTGGGGAATTTCAAATAATTCTACAATAAAATCTGCTTTAGATAATAACAAAAATTTTATAAAAAGAAGATCAGATAAAAAAATATTTTATGTGAGGTAATTATTCTCAAAGAATAATTAACTTTATCATTCACGTTATTTTATCCGGCGTTTTAATTGGCCGAGAGACCTTTACGTCACTGCAAATAACTGCGTACGAATAATTGTCTGCTCATGCACATTACGTTGCGAAGTTGTTTGGCTGCGAATAATTATGCTCGTGCGCAGTTGAGTCACCTGTTCAGAGCTCAAACTCAGACGCGGGCAAGTAAGCCATTAAAGTGCGGAACTTCTGCGATTTTTGACTAAGAAATTTGGAGAAAAAAGTGTGAATCTTCCTTTTGAACGTTGTGCTTGTTGGCAAATCAGTTGATGGATTCGTTTTAAAGCAATTAATTATTGGCGAAAGCCGAATTTACTAATTTTGTATTTTTTTGTGCTGAATATTAAAGTTTTCAACGAAATGAAAGCGCGCACTTGGTGTACGAATAAATAATTGTGAAACAAGCGTGCTGGTTAAATGCATAAACACATTGTTTTGTTGAATGATAAAACAGTTATTGAACTCGATTTCGCAAAATATCGTGATTTGTCAGTGCCTCGCAGATCAATTATTTGCCTCTGCCTTCGGCATCGGCAAATAATTGATCTGCTCGCCACTGACAAATCACGATATTTTGCTCAACCTCGTCCAATAACTGTTTAATATTTTTATTGTTTTTTTTTTTGCATATATATCACTAAGTGGGGTTTGATCAATTATCATTTCATCTATTACTTTCATTTGGTCAATGAGCTCATCTTTATTAAACTCATCACCCCTCAATGCAGATCTCAATTCAACTAAAACTTTTTCATAAGTGGTATAAGCAATTTTAGCCATTTCTACTTTTTTCTTATAGTTTTCATTTTTCCTATTCTTGAGATTAAAACACCAACTCCATTTACTACACCAAGAAATAACTGGATTTAAT
The DNA here is from genome assembly GCA_964030785.1 of Siderastrea siderea. NCBI lineage: Eukaryota > Metazoa > Cnidaria > Anthozoa > Scleractinia > Rhizangiidae > Siderastrea > Siderastrea siderea. The sequence goes on from OZ034966.1 coordinate 26,168,345, forward strand.
GTAACTCCACCAGTTATTGTACCAATAATCACCAAACAAAGACTGAAGATATTTATAGTTTCATCAAGTAATTTGTACTTTTTATAAGATTTTTGAGAACACCAAAACTTTTTGTGATAATGTTTGTAAAAGTGTTTAAATGTTATTATTTTATCTTTTGATAAATTGTTGTCTATATCGTTGAATTCAAATGTATCTGTCATTTTTATTTAAAAACTAAGCTGAAAACCACTCCATCTTGTGAAATGTTATCACTTGTTCCTAATTCATAAATTTCAATCCATAAAATATCATTTTTAAATAATTGAATGTTACTGGTAAAATTTTGCTTCCTTTCATTTTGTGTTGAGTTAAATAATTTTTCATGCAATGTTTGTCACTACTTCCTACTTTTAAGGTGATTTGAAAATCCGACCTTTGTTCTTCATAAAAATAACAAGAAATCTCACTCAATGTACAATCGTAAGGTATTATTTGAAAAGGATTTACACCATTGAGAAATATGCGGTTATGATGTTTAGATTTATCGTAATAGCCAGTGATGAATTGTGGGACATTATTTTTGTGATTGTTCATATCAATATCTGTTTCCATCACCATTTTACCATTTTCTACAACGTACGCCGTACTATACACATCCGAGACTACATTACTCTGTGATCCTTTGACTCCATATACAATTAAATAACCAAGTCCTTGAGTGGAGCTACGTGCAGTGCCCTGACAATGCATGTCAATGTTAATGTATTCAGGAGGAGTTATGTCCCACTTATGTAAGTGAACAATCGATCTGCTGTAATTAACAAACAGCTTGGCTGATTCTTGAGCAATATTTAGTGAAGTGGAAACGACTGACAAATTTGTTGTGCTTGGAGGGAAAAATTCAATTGCCAAAGTGTACTCACCTTTTGAGGTTTAAACATGTTGAAGCCAATGCGAGAAGAATACTCATTTTGAGCGTCTTTCCCCATTTTGAATTTATAAGCCATTTTGTTGACAGTGTGGGGAGAAGCCGAAAAGTAAACAATACCATCAACTATTATGTTGTTTTCACTTGAAGATTCATCAACACTTTCCATGAGATATCTGAAATTATTAGTCGAGCTACTGATATAAAATTTATTTATCTTTTTATCAAAGTAATTTTTCAGCCCTACAGTCACATCACCTTTGGCGGTGTCTACCTTATTGTTGACATAGCCGACATTAGCTGCCGATTTTATGTCTTTGTAATCAGATTTAAATTATCTATTTTTTTGTTGTTCATATTAATGTCTCCAGACATGGTTCCTCCATGTTTATTGCCACAATATTGTTTTGTTACTGCATCTTCAATTTGTGTAGGCAGAGATTGGGAAGGCAAAACATGTATATGGGCCTATGGCCCCTGGCTTTCAAAGGTTATGGGCCATTTCTAAAAAGTATGGGCCATGGCAGTAGTGGGATGGGCCAGAAGTTCAAGAAAAGAAATATTGGTATTTTAGTAAGGCATGTAACTTTTGATAGTGTGTATCAAACAGCATCTTGTAGTTAACATTAAAATGAAATAGTTTTATTCAGGTTTTACTTTAATCAATCAAACTCAACAGCTGTCAGTGCACTAAACTTATGAAGGTGTTCATATCCTTACTCTTACATAATCACGTTTCTTCTGTAAACTGACTGAACAGACTTGCAGTTACTCTTGAAACGTATTCAATACATTGCATACTCAATAGAGAACTGGAGAAACAATTCTGTGTGATAATCACTAACTCAACTATGAACTGTAACATTAGAAGTCGCAAAACTAGCGTAAAATCTGTAGCTAATGATACACTTACAGTAAATATTTCAAAGAAAATCACACAGGTTAAATTATGGATTCTGACTTTGACTATCCTGATTCAACTTAACTTTGACACTGACACTGACTTGTGTTCAATCATAGATTCAGAATGAATGACTTCAGTTAACTTTGACAAACATGATACTGTAAAGTACATGAAGTAAAATCCAAGCTACTCTTTCAGTTCGTACCACACCTATACCAGTTCTTTCCCAGTTAATAAAATTATACCTATGTACTTGTTTTCTGACCCCTAACACTGTAGTCTTAGCTGTTTATAGAGCCATTTAAGTCAGCTCATTAATTCCAAGTCTCAGGTCTTGTGATTGAATCCAAGATTTGTGTCAGTTACTATTAACTCAGACTCCCTTAGTTAGAGTGTGAGTTACAGAATGACTTGACTTAAGAATCCTTTTCTTCCGTTGGTGCCAAATTACGAGTGCCTTACTAAAATCGTGTTCTTTCAAACCCTTCCCATGGATTCTGACTCGTAATAGCTTGTCACTGATTTCAGGTGCCAGCCTATTCGTCAATTTGGTTAGGATGAGATTTTGTGCAGAAAAGGTTCTCTCACAATCGGCTGTATGGAGAGGCAACAATAGTGCAATCTGCCCAAGTCTGATGAGATTGGGAAGCTCGTCAGCGTGGTGTATTGTAAGGAGTTGCCACAGCTCCTTCATATGATCAACTGGGTAGTGGAGGGACCTCACTATAGATTTTGCTCTAGCCCACTCTCTCCTTACGTCAGTCTTGCACACCACAGGAGGATAACGTTTGCCCTTATAGACCTACAATGTAACACAAAGAATAGATTTCAAGTATACTTTAACTGCAACAGAACAACAAAAGAAATTGAAAAGTAAAAACTGTTCGAAAATATATTTTAATGATTGGAGCTTTTGAAAAGTACCTTCTCTTCTCCAAAGTGTTTAAGAAGCTCTTCTATTTCTGTATTTCCAAACTCCACTGGATCCTTGACAAAGTTGATGGGCCGCATTGTCAGTACAAAGAAGCTGTTCATCATACTTTTGTTTGGGAACCTAAAGCGTAGAATACAATGTTGGCAAATGATTAGAATTTTAACATGTATTTCTTCAGATTTGTCCTAATTCTAATTGTTAATTGTAAACATTTTGTGTTTATATGACATTACTTCAGACTATGAAAAAACTAAAAGAAAAGAGTAAATGAAAATATGCTGGTGAATTCCGAGTGAGGAACATGTTACCGTTTGTTTATGTTTGATATAAGCTGATCAAGAAACTCGTTCTTCAGAGCTGCAAATGATTCGGAGGTTGCAACACCACGAACAACATGCCCTTTAAACTCATGGTGGCCAGTGACTTTAACAATATCCTTGTCAAATCTCTCAATGTGAGTTGGAAACTTCTGTTTTCCATTCCTGTATGCTTGAAGGTCATCTAAGCACTGGTCAACAGAAACCTGAGAGCACAACAACAACTGACTTTACTTATATACAAATGCACATTTGGGGCATTTATTTCATTACCATGCAATTAATTTTTAAGTATTGCTGAAAAAATGTACGTAATGTACAGAATTCTCATAGAGCTTGTTGTTTCTTTTAAAATAAATAAATACAATCAATACCTTTGCTTTGGCAACATCAAGATCCTGTGCCTGAAGTTGCAGGCATAGACGGGAGACAATAGGCAGTACGTCCATCAGGAGGTAAGTGAGGTATATAAATTGTGTTGAGGCCATAGCCTTTAACAGTCCCATAGCCTTTGGGTCTTTAGAAGCCTTCCTTTGATGAAAGTAGCTTATCAGTGGGTCTAAGGTACGGTAAACAGCCTCCATAGCTTCATAACAGGACAGCCACCGAACTGCATGGATTTCTTTGTACTTAAGTACAGGGTGATTGAGAACTTCCTGAACTTTATGTAGCTCCTTCTCCCTTGTTGCTGAAGCTTTCAAGTAATAAAACAGCGGCGTAAACCCAGAGATTGGGAAGGAAGTGCGCCATGCGCGTATGGCGCATAAGTAAAGAAAATGGCGCATTATAAAACTACTTACGGGGCCCAAGATGCGCCTGAGCCGCATAATGGTGTGTCAGATGTAATATATTTGGAAAGATTTCCGTATAACCCCATACATTAGTTACGCATACCGTTCTTAAAACTGAAACAAAAGCCAAAACAATAGTCTCTGTGTAATTTCTACTGTTATGATAAATAAAGAACGAAATATCAATCACTGCATCGACTTTTATCTTCGTTTTCGATGGACGATCTATCGTGTGCGCTTATTTTCGTCCCCAGACCTCTGCTCGGACTCAGCCTCCAAACGAGGTTTTTTCATCGGCGGCCATGATTGTTTATTTTCTGTACTTTTGCCCTCGGATAATGCCCCCCAAAAAGGTTCTTAAATTAGACGGTGCCCAAAGAAAACTTTCCAGTTTTTTTACCACAAACACCGGTGCCACTGTGTATGAGACTGAGAGTGCAAACGATCGTGAAGCTGAAGGTAACAATGCTGCAAACGAGCCAGATGAAGCAAGCACATCTGACACATCTTCCACACCTGCAAGTGCCGAAGAAAGAAAATTCCAAAACAAGTGGCTAACTTTGTGGCCGTGGCTATCGTTTGATGGAGAAGCCATGTTTTGTAAGATCTGTGTCAAACACGGGAAGAAAAACACAATGACAACTGGCTGCAAAACACTTAAAACAAGTAGCCTGACGAGACACGAAGAACTGACCGATCACAAAGTGGTGGTGAGCGCAGTCGAGTTAAGTGCAAACTTTGAGGCTGCTGTTTTAAAAGCATTTAGTGAGGAGGATGAAGCAATGATTAAGGCAATGAAGGTGGTCTATTGGCTTGCTTCGGAGAACTTACCATTGACAAAGTAAGAAAGTCTGCTGCAACTGCTTAAGGATCTCGGAATACCGAAGATAGCGTGTTTGAAAGTAAGTGAGAGAGTAGATTATGAAAGCTACTACACTGCGAGCGAGATACTGACAGCTGTAAGTTCACAAATCGATGAAGACCTTAACGAAAAGATTCAGCAATCACCATTCGTAACAATGCTTGCAGATGAAAGTACAGACATTTCCAATAAAAAAAGGATGACAATGCATGCAAGAATTGTTGACCCCAAAACGTCAGTGGCAGAAACAGTTTACTTGAGGGACGTGGAGTATGAAGATGGTACAGGGGTCTAGCCCAGGAGATTTTAAACGAAGCCCAGAAAAGGAACTTTCCCCCTCAAAGATGATTGGATTTGGGTCTGACGGAGCGAGTGTGATGACTGGGGAAAATAAAGGGGTGAAAGGAAGATTGAAGGAGCAAAATGCACACATGGTAGATATTCACTGCATGGCACACAGGTTGGCCCTTTCCACTAGTCAAGCAGTACCAGGAGTGGCTTACGTCGCTGTTTTATTACTTGAAAGCTTCAGCAACAAGGGAGAAGGAGCTACATAAAGTTCAGGAAGTTCTCAATCACCCTGTACTTAAGTACAAAGAAATCCATGCAGTTCGGGAGCTGTCCTGTTATGAAGCTGTGGAGGCTGTTTACCGTACCTTAGACCCACTGATAAGCTACTTTCATCAAAGGAAGGCTTCTAAATACCCCAAGTCTAAGGGACTGTTATAGGCTATGGCCTCAACGCAATTTATATACCTCACCTACCTCCTGATGGACGTACTGCCTATTGTCTCCCGTCTATGCCTGCAACTTCAGGCACAGGATCTTGATGTTGCCAAAGCAAAGGTATTGATTGTATTTGTTTATTTTAAAAGAAACAACAAGCTCTATGACAATTCTGTACATTCTGTACATTTTTTTCAGCAATACTTAAAAATTAATTGCGCGGTAATGAAATAAATGCCCGAAATGTGCATTTGTATATAAGTAAAGTCAGTTGTTGTTGTGCTCTCAGGTTTCTGTTGACTAGTGCTTAGATGACCTTCAAGCATACAGGAATGGAAAACAGACGTTTCCAACTCACATTGAGAGATTTGACAAGGATATTGTTAAAGTCACTGGCCACCATGAGTTTAAAGGGCACGTTGTTCGTGGTGAGGCAACTTCCAAATCATTTGCAGCTTTGAAGAACGAGTTTCTTGATCAGCTTATATCAAACATAAACAAACGGTAACATGTTCCTCACTCGGAATTCACCAGCATATTTTCATTTTCTTATTTTCTCTTTTCTTTTAGTTTTTTCATAGTCTGAAGTAATGTCATATAAACACAAAATGTTTACAATTAACAATTAGAATTAGGACAAATCTGAAGAAATACATGTTAAAATTCTAATCATTTGCCAACATTGTATTCTACGCTTTAAGTTCCCAAACAAAAGTATGATGAACAGCTTCTTTGTACTGGCAATGCGGCCCATCAACTTTGTCAAGGATCCAGAGGAGTTTGGAAATACAGAAATAGAAGAGCTTCTTAAACACTTTGGAGAAGAGAAGGTACTTTTTAAAAGCCCCAATCTTTAAAATATATTTTCGAACAGTTTTTACTTTTCAATTTCTTTTGTTGTCCTGTTGCAGTTAAGTATACTTCAAATCTATTCTTTGTGTTACATTATAGGTCTATAAGGGCAAACGTTATCCTCAAGTGGTGTGCAAGACTGAAGTAAGGAGAGAGTGGGCTAGAGCAAAGTTAATATGAGGTCCCTCCACTACCCAGTTGATCAGATGAAGGAGCTGTGGCAACTCCTTACAATACACCTCGCTGACGAGCTTCCCAATCTCATCAGACTTGGGCAGATTGCACTATTGTTGCCTCTCCACACAGCCGATTGTGAGAGAACCTTTTCTGCACAAAATCTCATCCTAACCAAATTGACAAACAGGCTGGCACCTGAAATCAGTGACAAGCTATTACGAGTCAGAATCCATGGGAAGGGTTTGAAAGGACACGATTTTAGTAAGGCACTCGTAATTTGGCACCAACGGAAGAAAAGGATTCTTAAGTCAAGTCTTTCTGTAACTCACACTCTAAGTAAGGGAGTCTGAGTTAATAGTAACTGACACAAATCTTGGATTCAATCACAAGACCTGAGACTCGGAATTAGTGAGCAGTATCATGTTTGTCAAAGTTAACTGGAATCATTCATTCTGAATCTATGATTGAACACAAGTCAGTGTCAGTGTCAAAGTTAAGTTGAATCAGGATAGTCAAAGTCAGAATCCATAATTTAACCTGTGTGATTTTCTTTGAAATATTTACTGTGGTGTATCATTAGCTACAGATTTTACGCTAGTTTTGCGACTTCTAATGTTACAGTTCATAGTTGAGTTAGTGATTATCACACAGAATTGTTTCTCCAGTTCTCTATTGAGTACGCAATGTATTGAATACGTTTCAAGAGTAACTGTAAGTCTGTTCAGTCAGTTTACAGAAGAAACGTGATTATGTAAGAGTAAGGATATCAACACCTTCATAAGTTTAGTGCACTGACAGCTGTTGAGTTTGATTGGTTAAAGTAAAACCTGAATAAAACTATTTCATTTTAATGTTAACTACAAGATGCTGTATGATACACACTATCAAAAGTTACGTGCCTTACTAAAATACCAATATTTCTTTTCTTGAACTTCTGGCCCATCCCACTACTGCCATGGCCCATACTTTTTAGAAATGGCCCATAACCTTTGAAAGCCAGGGGCCATAGGCCCATATGCCTGTTTTGCCTTCCCAATCTCTGTTAAAGCCACTCCTGGTACTTCTTTAAGCGTGGTATGTCACTTGCTGCTTGACTAGTGGAAAGGGCCAACCTGTGTGCCATGCAGTGAATATCTACCATGTGTGCATTTTGCTCCTTCAATCTTCCTTTCACCCCTTTATTTTCCCCAGTCATGACACTCGCTCCGTCAGACCCAAATCCAATCATCTTTGAGGGGGGAAAGTTCCTTTTCTGGGCTTCGTTCAAAATCTCCTGGGCTAGACCCCTGTACCATCTTCATACTCCACGTCCCTCAAGTAAACCGTTTCTGCCACTGACGTTTTGGGGTCAACAATTCTTGCATGCATTGTCATCCTTTTTTTATTGGAAATGTCTGTACTTTCATCTGCAAGCATTGTTACGAATGGTGATTGCTGAATCTTTTCGTTAAGGTCTTCATCGATTTGTGAACTTATAGCTGTCAGTATCTCGTTCGCAGTGTAGTAGCTTTCATAATCTACTCTCTCACTTACTTTCAAACACGCTATCTTCGGTATTCCGAGATCCTTAAGCAGTTGAATCAGACTTTCTTACTTTGTCAATGGTAAGTTCTCCGAAGCAAGCCAATAGACCACCTTCATTGCCTTAATCATTGCTTCATCCTCCTCACTAAATGCTTTTGAAACAGCAGCCTCAAAGTTTGCACTTAACTCGACTGCACTCACCGCCACTTTGTGATCGGTCAGTTCTTCGTGTCTCGTCAGGCTACTTGTTTTAAATGTTTTGCAGCTAGTTGTCATTGTGTTTTTCTTCCCGTGTTTGACACAGATCTTACAAAACATGCCTTCTCCTCAAACGATAGCCACGGCCACAAAGTTAGCCACGTGTTTTGGAATTTTCTTTCTTCGGCACTTGCAGGTGTGGAAGATGTGTCAGATGTGCTTGTTTCATCTGGCTCGTTTGCAGCATTGTTACCTTCAGCTTCACGATCGTTTGCACTCTCAGTCTCATACACAGTGGCACCGGTGTTTTTGGTAAAAAAACTGGAAAGTTTTCTTTGGGCACCGTCTAATTTAAGAACCTTTTTGGGAGGCATTATCCGAGGGCCAAAGTACAGAAAATAAACAATCATGGCCGCCGATGAAAAAACCTCGTTTGGAGGCTGAGTCCGAGCAGAGGTCTGGGGACGAAAATAAGCGCACACGATAGATCGTCCATCGAAAACGAAGATAAAAGTCGATGCAGTGATTGATATTTCGTTCTTTATTTATCATAACAGTAGAAATTACACAGAGACTATTGTTTTGGCTTTTGTTTCAGTTTTAAGAACGGTATGCGTAACTAATGTATGGGGTTATACGGAAATCTTTCCAAATATTCTACATCTGACACACCATTATGCGGCTCAGGCGCATCTTGGGCCCCGTAAGTAGTTTTATAATGCGTCATTTTCTTTACTTATGTGCCATACGCGCATGGCGCACTTCCTTCCCAATCTCTGTGTAGGACGCATTAAATCCGTAACTTTATTTCCATTCATATGAATATCACCAAGCATTGTTCCTCCAGAACGAGATAATCTTTTAGCTGCTTCATTATCCACATATAATTTATTGGCAGCATGGTCATTTGATAAGGGTGTTTTAACTTTTTCTATGTGATGATTGCTCATATCAAGTGCCTGTTCCATTGTTTCTCCTTCCTTTTTGCTTAAAAATATCTCCCTCATAGCTTCATAGCCAATAGCCTTTTTTAAATCTCCATGTATTGGGTAAACATAACTTGGTAAAATTAAATCACCTGTCATAGTATCTCCAGTTTTTTTAATAAAGTCACCACCACTTGATATATTTTGTTTAACTTTAATTATTTCATTACCTACATATTGTTTTGTTGTTGGTTGATAACGACCATTAGGTGATGGAAGTTGAATTATTCTTTTATACTTCATATAAATATCTACAGTCATTGTTCCACCAGATAAATTAAGAAAGTTTTTAGCTGCTTCATCATCAACATATTTTTTCATTGTTATCATATTGACCGCAGAAAGGTCGTTATTTTCATCTGTATCCAAATTTGTGATTAATTTTCTATCCATATCAATCTCACTTGGAAAAATAAGCTTATTTCCTCTTAGATCAAGATCTCCAGTCATATGAGTAGAACAATCAACAAGAATAACATCTGTCCTGTTTGGTTTTGTTTGCAATCCCGCTTGAATATTTGCTTCCATTTGATGTTTTGTAATTGTATCACTATCATTAACTCCTTCACCAACATTTGTTAGTCGCCTTTGTTGAATGTCATAATTATTATTTGCGTCTAATTTTAAACCACCGCCTTGAATTTGTATGTTTAAATTTCTGATATAATTACCAATATCAAAGTCGGTGAATCTTCCAGTATTGTTGAAAATACCCATTTTTAGATATCTTCATCAAAATGTTTCTTTATTGTCTTCTTTTCTTTGTCTAAAAACAGAAATTCATAAGGATCAAGTTTATTGAAGAGGAGCGCATCGACTAAGTTTTCTTTTGCAATAAGATTCAAGTGATTCTTTGTTGCTGGTGGATAAAGAATCATGTGAGAACAGTTTTGCATAAGCAAGTTTTTGTGGAACATCATAATAAGACTGAGTTAAATAAATTGGGGAGATTTTATGATTTCTTCCATCTGTAAAATGATTAGCAATTTTGTTTTGAATTTTCTCATTTGCATTTACAAGATCGTCAAATACAACTTTTCTATTATTTATTGGATATTTATTTGTGTTTGGTAGATCATTTTCTCCCCCAATTTGTAAAATCGGGTATCCAACTTTTTCTGAAACTTTTTCCATGAACTTTTGAAAGTCTTGTAGTTTATCCCTATGCTGATTTGGAGAAAAGATGTAAATTTTATCACAAGAAACAAGCAGTGTTCTGAGAATGTGCATCAAAGTATTTGTTTTTCCACATCTTGTTTGTCCAGCAATAAGCATACGAAAATCTTCATCAATTTTTGGTTTGTCCATTTGTCCAAATTTGAATGCTGGTAAAAGCCTGGCTTTTTCGTACCCAGAGCCACCCCAGGCTCCCGACGGATAATCCTAAGTAAGCACCAGGATTTCGCCTTCCACCTGGTCAGCGAGTCTGGGTGACCTGTGTTTGTTTAATCCGAAATGGTGACGTGTCCCCCGTTCAAGGTCTTTGTTCACAATTGTTTGAAGTCTTGTATTGTACTAAGTTATACAGACCTTAATGTGTTCAGTCCTCCATCTGATACTGACGTTGGGAAACGCCGCTAATGTCCAGAAGTAACTTCAGTTGGTCAAATGGCTTGAAATGAAACGACAAACGGTGAGTTATATCATCTTGAATGTTCTAGATACTTTCTAACGTGACTACGCAAAACCTGTTTTAAATTACAGATGGAGACTGTGAGATTAACAAACTTTAATCAATAGAAAAACGCCATCAAATGAACACAAAACAGTGACGCTATCAAAAATTCGTGTGTACTTCATTGAAGGTGTAGCGCATTACATTCGGGTTGAAATCTTCCTCAACGCATGGATACAACTGCGAAATAAACTGGCTTTGCCTCAAATACTAAACTTGTATTCATGAGGTTCATGTTTTTTTTATTTAAATAATTGATATTAAAGCAATGTTCCCTCAATACAGAAAAGAGGTTAGATTTTAGTCTTAGTTGTTTTGGTTTTTCAAGTCCACACAATCATGAATAGGCTGAATTAACCGCATCGGTAATGGGGGAAGGATTTCAATCCCAACTTTTGTCAAATAGTTCAGGCATTCTAGAAATGTCTTTCCTCTGATTTCATTAACAGCTCGAGGAATCATCATCAGTTTTGGGTTTATTTTACAGCTTTTAATCCACAGAATAAGGCCTTTACTGTAATAAAAGCTCCAACTCTGAGACCAGACGATTTAATGCAATGCGATAGTCATGAAAGCAAACAAAACAGCAAGTGGTGAAGGCGGACGTTTCAACAAAGTGACACATTCTATTGTATTTGTTTACTCAAGAAGAACGGTTCTGTTGAAACGTTTTCTAAAACAATTCTTTATCTTTTATTTTTCATGCAAATTTTACAGTGTTTAAAGCGGAAGTCAATGGACTTTCTGTTTTTGACGTTTCTACTTTAATCAGTCGGATAATCGCTTGTTTACCATACACCACCCGTAAGTTGGACTTAAACGAATAGCCAAAACAAAGGTTGAAGCGACCGACTAAAACCAGCCTTAATTTTTAGCGGAGCTCGCGGAGCACCATGGGTAAACAAATTTGGTCACCTGTTGATCCGAAAAATTTTGGTTCTGACGTCAGTGTACTTCCACCCGCCCGTACAGACTCTGGGGGAGGGTGAAGGGGGTCCCAAGACAACGCGACCGGGGGAGGAGGAATGCCCTTTTTTTCTTGTAGCTGAAGTAAACAATATGGCGGCTGGTTCCTCGTACGCTCGATTTTCAGTACGATAATTGTAATACATTCTTGGAATGAAGACTTGTAACAGTTCATCATGAAAAGAAAAAGGATTGCTTCAATGTCGATGGCGCATTTAGAAGATATTGGAGAGCTTGAAGGCAAGAAATCCTTGTTCGAGGACATACTTTTTTTTTTTTCAAAGGTAAGGAGATCTGGAAAGAACCCGGCGACTTTCGTTTAGATTTTCAAGTCCTTCTTTCAGTTCAGTAGTAAAGTAAATTACAGAGTTGATTGTGGATTTACATGGTAAAAATTGTTTAATTGAGCGACTTTACATGTTTAGTAAATTACGGTAATTCTCTTGAAATGTTTTAAGAACTTGTTTAAAATAATCCGTGAAATTACCTTGTAGTTCCCGTTTGTCGGCTTGCGCGGCTAACTTCGCTCGAAGGGAAAATTGAATGCAGTTGACTTTTCTAGGCAAACAATTGCTTTGTATGTGAATGACATTTCCTGTTTTTGAAGGTTTCTTGTCCCTTTTTCTGTGTTTATTTTCACTAGTGAGCAATCTGGTATACGTCCTTATATGCGCAATTTTCTTTGGAGCTTTAGTGCGTAATTTTCAATATTTTTCTTTGAGCAATTCTACTCAGTAGTGTATTTTATTCGAAAAGTAGAAATCGTGACTATTCTAGATTGAGACTGTGTTGTTTTTCCAAGCTAGGTTGTTTTTCTTCGGCGCCGCATATTGGGTTGTTTTGACTAATTCGTAATTTAGTATTCAACACCTGAAGAGTCGCTCTATCGTCAATATTTTTTTTGTGAAGGTTATGGTCTTAGTGTAAGCTCCATTTGTTTTTTGTTCAGTTGGGCAATATTTTATCTTCCTTATATTTTTATATGTTTTTGGTTTCTTCGTTTGAAGTGAATGACATTTCTGTCCCAATTTAGCGACTAAACTTAGATATCGCTGTTTCAGTGAGTGAGTTCAGTGTGGCATGTTTTCGTGTTCGTTTTGTTTTTAACCGGTAAGCCATTTCAGTGTGTCTTAAGTTACAGATCGAAATGAAATCTTTATTTAAGTAACTTTAAGCAAAGCATTTCTCGGTTTAAGTCTATTTTGTCTAAAATGAGACTCTAAAAGCTTCCTAAAATTAGTTCAGGGCGAGATCTTGAAAGCGCCCGATAAATACTTCGCGGGGGAAAAACTTGCAATGTGTCTTTTTCTCTTGATAATTATACGTGTGCTTGAAAGTTTCCGAAAACATTTTTCGGGTAATTTTTTGTCAGTAAACGGTTTGATGCCGAGAAAATATTATATATTTTAGCAAAATAGATTTTGACAGATGTTTCATGGTTAACAGAATTAACAGCCAGAGGGATGCATTGGAACCAGTGAGAAATGTGATTTGCAGGGAAAAGTCTGTCGAGTCGCTACCGGGGGCAACTTTAGTGGGCTTTTTAGCAATTGTAGTTTTACATGTACTCTTGAGCTTAATTAGCTAGCTTTCGAAAGAATGCTACAAGAAGAGTTGCCGGTGAAAGTCGTGCTGAAGTCTTCTCTTTGAAGAAAGATAAGCCAAGTCACAGTTTCCTCAGTGGTCCGCATGTTTTCCCTTGCTGTTTTTCACGTCTTGGCGAATAACTGTAGAACTAAAATTTAATGTATTTTACGGGCCAACAAGCATGAAAGAGAGATGTGGAGCTCCGCTTTTAAGCTTGGCTAAATCTATATATTAGCAACAAACACAAACAGGAAAATAGGAAAGGAAAGACAGGCTAAAACTGATGTAAACGTTGAAACTTCTATTAGATAAGACCACAATCAAGATCCTGCGGGGAAAACCAATTCTCTCGTCGTTTTCTTCTTTGTTTTTTTTTTTTTTTCATTCTAGTATATTTTAAAACCTGATGGACTGCGGAACAACGTTTAAAGAAAAAAAACTATGTAGACCAAAGTTATCAGTCATCAATTTTAAAGAGATGACACCAGACGTGGATTGATGACATTAAAAACGCTCTCTTCGTCATTTCGATTTCTTCCGGCTTTCAAAATGTAACAACAGGCTAGTGATCTATATGTTTTCGTTGTTTGTTTGCCAAGTTGGCTGTCACTGTATATATATATATACATATTTTTTTTGGGCAAAATTCTTTATGAAAGTCGGCAATTGAGTGGTTGCCGCTAAAAAGCCATAGCAAAGGGAAAAATGAATATCTTTGGAGTTTTAGTAGAAATTAAACTTGCATTATCAAAACAAACGTTCTTAGATTCTAATACGGAATTGTAGCTAGTTTTAGGCTACTCAACAAATGCGATAAAATTGTCTAGGAAAATAATATTATTATAGCACCTTTTGTTGTGAATGGCAACCATTGAAGCAATCATTGTAGGTAATGATCAATTTCTGTCGTAAAGGGGTTTTCTCTAATGAAGCGTTCATGATGAACACGCTGACTAGGATTGCCATGATCAGACTGTCGGAACCAAAAAAAAACCTATTAGCGCTATCAAGGGGCAAATATACACAATACATCATCTCCAGTCACTACCAGTATACGGACAGCTATATACTTACAATTTACGGCAAAATTCACTTAAGCGCGACTGATTTTCAGAGCATACGTTTCATATCCGAAAAAAATATCATTACAAACTGTCTTTCCCAATTTCATTACGGGGGAATTACGTTAACTGCAAAAGTTCAAGTTTTTTTTCAAGTTTATCCTCGATGATTTCTGTGTCACTAACTTCTATCACTTTGATCCAAAATTCTAAATCTTGTCCTTTTTAAAGCACCTTGATACTGATTTAAAATAAACAAAGGTTTTCCTTATTAAGCATGTTTCTTGCTTTTAATGTTTCAGTGCAAGTTCATTCTCTGCTTGAAGTCACTGTGTCTCTCTAAACATTCATGATCAGTTCTTTTATTAAATACAAAGCGACTTTCGAATCCGTCAGATACTCTTCCTCGATACGAGACCTCGATACAAGTTATCAAAGCATCTCTTTTGCCGTTAGTTTCTTTACTCTAAACTTTTTTTCCCTTCAATTCACGTTTATTTAAATGCGACATTTTTAAGTAACTTATAAACACATAAGCTTTTAAATTTTATGTGATAAGTTAGTCCTAGACGCAAGAACTTTGGCTACATCCTGGTTCAATAGTCAAAGCTTGCATATGTATCTTGTTATTACAGTGTCGAATGCCAGCCCAGAAAACTAGGGACCGAATCTTGTGGGATTGACCACTCAAACAGAGAATTTTTCAATGTTTTTGTCTCTAATACAAAATGTACTTAAAACTGAACGTACCCGAAACGAAACTGTAACGTTTTTAATGTGCTTATTTAAACTGAACAAAGTGGACACAATGGGTGCTAGGTGTTTTTTAGCAAAACACGAGGTTATTTTTCAGCAGGGGTGTCATCTAATGTTCGCTTTACGTAGGCGTTCCCATACAACATTGAAAAAACAAAACTGCAGGTGCCATGAAAAACGAGAATAAGCATTTTTTATGATGTGAGCTTATAGGTAAGGTCTTACATATTGCTTAAAGTATTCGATGTTTCTGTGGTTGTTCTGCTGGGTCGCGGATGGTGGAAGATCACAGGGCTTGGGAGGCTAAGATCTTTTACGCTGAAAGGTTTAAGTTAAGTGGGTTTTGTTGGGATGCGTTCCCTCGTGTTGAGTTTTCTCCATGGTGACTTATAAGTAGGGACGGATTCTATCAAAGTTATTTCCTCGGGTTTTTGTTTCAGGACGAAATCGATCCTCCTCCATCGATAGATGCCGCTCTCTTAACGGTTCCTTTTTTCGAAGAACGAGATCAAGGATCATTGGTTTCTTCCAAACGAAACGAGTCCTGCTAAACAATAGCAATCCAGGAGGAACCTGTTTCTGCCAAAGAAGGGAACACCATAGCCACAATCAACAGCAATTCCACTGCCAAGCAGAACACCGCTATCATCAAGTGCCAACGCCAGGCCCTGCAGCCAGAGACCCAGTGACTACGTTTTTGAAGCTGTCGAAATCCTGTGCTACCCAAAAGATTTCATCACTTTGTGGTGACTCGAGTAAAGATTTTAACATGTCAGGACTTCACCAGACTGGACCATGAACAGTTGTTTTTAGATATGAAACTGTCATAGGCTTCTAATAAGAGTGTGATTTGGCTATTTATTGATTGAAATAGCGCTGGCGCCATTTTAAGGGAGGATTATCGATTTCGTCGTCACTATTGCCAAGCGTAACATATATAGTGAAATTTGGGAAGGCGGTTGAGTTTTACATGTAAGGTTGCAGATTAGCCAAATTACTGAACACCTCACTAGTGTCATTCAGAAGAAATCTTTCGGGAGCTCCAATGGCTCGGTTTTGTTTTCAGTAAGAACGCTGACGGAAAACGGACGCATTTCTACAGAGCAAGTGTCGTGTATTCTGGAAAACGATGTCAGAAGAAACGATCCTATGAACGTGAACTGCTAACCAAGAAGGCTAATCTCCAGCAACCTTCCCCAAGAGAATTGCAACGTGCCTTGTCTCCAGGGCCTCCAGGGCTCGCGGCAGCTATTTATTAGCGTGGAGGCTCCATTTTATAAATCAAATTTTTGGCCAGTAAGTCTTAATCGATTTCAGTGATTTTTGGCATTCTAAACAAAGAATGTTCGAATTTTACAAAACTTTTAGTTTTAGGGCAAACAAGTTCGACGATGAAGAGATACAAGCGCTATTCGAAGACCAGCCTTTTCAGGGAAACGCTAGGTTTTTTCTAATCACGCGCTCAATAAGTTGTAAGACTTCAAGGTTTGCTGTGAGCAAGTTTCTACAAAATCGGCTGGGTAGAAATGTCTGCACAATTGATTATTAAATTTTGGCTTCAAAGCATTATGTTTGTGTGATTGCCTCAGCTGTTGCAATAACACTAACGTAATGGTGGGATAGCAGATATTTTTTGACAGCTCGATACCACCTAAAACTCTGTTCAAAAATCGGAATAGATCGGAAACCCCACTAAAATCTACAAGCAAGTGAAGAAGAGCATGTTTACAGTGCGTAACGCGTGAATCTAAAGATATTCAAGTTGATTCGACTCGTGAAAAAACTACCGATTTGTTTTCCCTTACTTGTAAGTATGATAAAATCCAACATATATACAAACGACCTCACCTAGTTTTAAGCGTCTAACCTCGACGACATCCAATAAATTTGCCTCGTCAAGTTGGCTACTTCACGACGTTCATGTCTTAATGCTCTGAAACCCTCGCGGGTTTTTGTTAATTATTCAAACTTACCGCGGTCCGGAATTTACATCGTTGCGACAACGATCGCTGAGATAGACCCCAGTTCTATCTCAACGATCGTAGCGATCGTTGCGATCATATGGAAACCACTCACCAGAGATTGTAGCGATCGTTGCGATGAAAAATATACCATAATGCAGTACGTTGCTGTTTGTTCCAGGTCCTCTCGGGCATTTTTTTTATTCTGTAGCGATCGTAGCGATCATATGGAAACTTGTAAGCGAAAGGATCGCTCAACTTTTTGGTAGCGATCGCAACGATCGTAGCGATCGCAGCGATCATATGGAAACCAGCCTTAAATCGTTGAACTTGTTTGCCCTAAAGCTAAAAGTTTTGTAAATTTCGAACATTCTTTGTTTAGAATACCAACAAAAAATCATTGAAATCGGTTGAGGCTCACTTGCCGAAAATTCGATTTATAAAATGGAGCCTCCGCGCAAATATACAGCCGCGAGCCACCTTAAAGGGATACAGCAATCCACGATGGATGTCGCTCTCGAAATGGCTTTAGTACTTGACTAATTCCCCTCTTGCTTTGCCGCTTCATATCCAGGAGTGGCGTGCGCACTGTGGCGTTTTCTTTTCTCAATGTGTGTCCAAGCTACTTCCAGCTGCGTCTTTCCTTGGTGTTAACTTGAACTGATTCTTGCTAGTTTCCTCTGGGTGTGTTAACAGCAGTCTTGGACAGTCAATTGTGATTATAAGGCATCAGAGGTGACAGTAAACAACCTTGTCTCATTCCTGTTGTGAGTGTAAATATTTCGGTAACTGTCTCCTCGTGAATCACTTTGTAGCTTGGTGTAAACAAGTCTTACAATCTTGCCTGGTATTTCATATGTATAGTCCAAGTCCGAACGATTGCACAAAACTTGATGGTGCACCCGGGGGTGAGTACTCGATCACAAAACCTATACGGGACCAAACAAACGAATATTTTTCTAGAGCGGGGTGATTGAAATTTAGTACATATCTAAAGAACCGGGTATGATGTCTATTTTTCTGATGTCTATTTGTTTATTATTATTATTATTATTATTATTATTATTATTATTATTATTATTATTATTATTATTATTATTATTATTTATTATTATTATTATTATTACTATTATTATTATTAAATGACAAGCAATTCTTCAGTCTAAATCGAGTGTTCTGATTGGTTAGTTTTCGGTCGGGATTTTACAGAACGGACCATTACCATGGAAACGGTCCTTTTTGGATTTTTTTTCCCGCTCCCGCTCCCGCCAAATTCAAACTGCGAAAAAGCAAGAAGATAAAAAAAGGAAAGGTTTTGAGCTGGTACAAAACAAATGAACGAGGTAAACACGTCTGTTTAGAAAAAGCGCTCTTCAATTAACTTTCCTACTTCTTGATATAAGCAAAAGACTCGCCAGCAGTGAATCAAAAAGCATGGCCAATGTTCTTCAGTGACTGTGTGTGTTTAGTTGGTTTTTTGGTCCGGTTATAGGCTGTAAGCTGTAAAGAGCCGACTAAATGGGCAAGACTTAAGCAATAATTATTGAAATCCATTAATAACAAAAGAGTACGTTTCTCACAACAAAACCTCTCGGCGAAAAAAAAAATGAAAACTGTAAAACAACTAGCAAACGGCTTTCATCGGCAACTGTGAATCGAAAGGAAACGATAATGTTCTTGTCTAGTTAAATATTGGCCATCGCTTCAGTCAGCGCTTTCCACAAGAACAAATAAAAGCTACACGTACATGCATTAAACTAACAGTGTACCTTGATTCCTCAGCGAGATATTTGCTCTTGTAGTGGACATCCTTGTTCACAAGTCTTCCCTTGCTGTAGCTCGCGCTAAAAAGAACTTTGTTAGGTGCGACGAAAATTTGCTCTCAGCATCCACAAAGTTCTCCATAAAGCCACTGAAGCAAACAACTTGCAGTATTTGATGGAGAGATAATTTCCAGTTTCTTTTTTTTTAATTCGCGTGTTCCTTTTTTCAAATTACAGACTAACACGCTGCCACAATTTCCAGCTTGAGAAGCACGTTTGTGAGATTGTATCGCAGCCTTTTCATTATTCTTCTTTTTCCCGAATTGTCTCCGCCCACAACAAAGAAGTATTTTCAAATAAAACTATCTTGTGTTGTAGAGGACGACGAAAAACTGACGCATATAATAGAAGCAGAGCAGTTTTCATTCAAGAGCCACGCAAGTTTTTGCCGATCGACAGCAACGACCATCAAACTGAGTGGAAAGCCAGTTAAAATCGCTGGCTTCTCTCCTTAACATCGCGCCTGAAATTGACTTGAATGAACTCCTGGAAGTGTTGTTTCGTAGGAAAAATGATGCCATATAATAAACTACTTACTAACTTCACTTGCTCGGGACCGTACTGGGGAATATTGGCCCTCGGTCGTTTTTGCTCGGTCCGTACTGAACGGCTTGGAAAGTGAAATTTCAATGAAAAACTGGAAAAACAATGGTTTTGACATGAAATTTATCTCTTCATGCTAAATTCAAGCAGAAATCACTTCTAACCATCACATTTCCAGAATTTTCAAATTTCCATACCCTGGGCATGAAAAAATCCAGGCAGTGGGCCATTTTAAAAAATCTCATCTCCAGGGCATGAAAAAACTCGGCACATGCCCTGCCACCCGAAAGTTTCAACTCTTGCCAAGGATGATATCGAGGCTAGTTCATGGAAAGGAGGTTGAATTTCATGCCCGGCATGAAAATCTAAAATTTCATGCCGGGCATGAAATCGGATGATATCGTGGCTACTGCATGGAATGGAGGTCGCATTTCATGCCCGGCATGAAAATCGGTGGAAACCTAAATTTCATGCCGGGCATGAAAACATGCCTGGGTGGGCACGCATGAATTTAGGTCTCAACCAATTTCATACGTGGCATGAAATTTAGTTCTTACCTTATCTGCAGTTGAAAATTTGGACGTTTTCTGTTGGTAAGTTCATTAAATGGCGCTCGGATTGTGTCATACAATCTTCCTGGATCAGATTTTCAATGACTGGTGATCTCATTGCAATCTACTAAACCCCTGAATAAACAAATTCTGTCGAGAAAATTTGTAACCTTTTATTTGCTCCTTTGTAACCTTTTATTTGTTCCTATAATACTCTTTAGTCGACCATTCGGTCCCCCCGGCTCCTTCATCAATTTTTGATTGCACTGGTATCAATAGCTTAGAATTTACACTACTGGTAATGCACTTCTTTAGTCACTACTGTTCGGCTCCGTTACTGAATCAACCACCGCCCACCAACACACTTCATTCGCACACTCACTGCACTCATGTTATGACAAAAGCTTCTGTGCGGGCAACAATGACGCTGTCCTCCTATTCCATAAGGGGCTTGGACGTCTTCAACTGCAAAGTGAAGAGAAAAATATATTAAAGAGAAGAACAAATAGATGCACAGTTGACATAAGCTCAGGATGAAGTCGAACCTCCCAGTGCGACGACCACCTCCCTTGACAGCGACCACCTAAATTCCCCTAGTCAATTCACTATAGCTGCCACAAGCGACCACCTCCGTAAGCGTCCACTTTTGGGCGGTGAAATTTTTCATTGTTTTTAACTTCCGATAAGCGACAACTACATCAGTGGGAATCATTGATTCCTTGAATTAGGGTTGTGTTTTCTTTTCACATTTGTGTCTTCGTTACTTTTAAAGACATACGCCGTATTAGGTATTTCATAAGGCAAACTGTTATCGTTTCAGCAATCATCATGTACGTATAATAACAGATAATAAATAACCGAATGATTCAAAATCCAAAAAATGGTCTTCGTCTTCGCGATGCCAATCCCAACTTTCCTTCCTGTGTTGAGCCAGCAAAAACAGACATCATACTCAGCGGTTCCTCCACCGTTTCTTTTTTGACAAACTCCGAAGTCTTATATATAGTCAGCGAGTTTTTAGTTCATTCTGTCCATGGTTTACAAAAACAACAACGGAACTACTTTACAGGAAGTTACGGATTATCACCACAGCTTATCGCTTAAGCATGTTTTCGGTTGTTTTGGAATATTGCCGTTTTGACGGACAATCAGCGTGAATCAGGTAAATGCCGAACGGTGGACTCAGATTTGAAATTGATTTGTTCCTATTGTCATTCTTTAAAAAATCGTTTCAACTTACTTTAAAATGTCTTGAATTATTCGGTAGAATATCCTCACCGTCGGATTGCAAAGTCTGTGGGATTCATACATCTGCCGTCCAGATTTGAACACCTTTATTGCAAATCCTGTATATACAAAACAAATTACAAGTTAGAAAATTTGAATCCACGGAGCTAGAACGCTGATTAGAAACTTATTAGCTTACATATCGGTCATTTTGATGTGAACTAGCTATGTAGTTGAAATTTCAATTGACGTTTCGTGAGAAAGATACACATTGGTAAAAACAATGTAAATAAACTTACCAGTTAGTTAAATGGGCGAGGGAAGGCTGAAAACGTCGAGTAACATTTCTTTGCACCTGGGATGCTTTCTTGTTTTGCTCTTTTGCTCACGGAATTTTTTCACCTTTAAAAGCGAGAAAACGTCAGCGTATGAATTCGCACCAGCCGAAGAGACCCGAATATTAATTCGAGCGTCAAAGTTTTTAGGAGGACTTTGTTGGCAAACAAAGCAGCCGAAGTGCTGTCGGAAAGGGCGAATTTTTGTGGTGTATATTTGTGGCGTCACTTGCTTCATGTTCTTCAAGAAAACAGGAAGTAAATTAACAGTAATTTGTTTCTGAGGAGAAAAATGAATGAAATTCAGCACATTCTGTAAGTCTGTTTTATCCGATGATATTCATGAGAGAGTGTGAGGAGAGAGTACGGGCATCTGTCAAACGTAGACTTAATGTGTGTACACGTAGTCGTGAAAAAAGTGTAATCAATGTTTGGCAATGCCTGACATCGACTTGCGATCTGCGTTTGTCAGCTTCACTTATGAACAACTTGTTACATCAATCAAAATGGATGACTTGTCCGCTAACGTGAGTGTACAGCGCTGTTCTTAACCGTCACTTTAAGCTTGCTTTATTGCCTAAAACATAAAGATAAAATCATCAAAAGTGACGAAAGCAAGAAAATTATTAAATTTCTGGACCACCTGTCGCGAAACACGAACTCAGATTTGAGGAACTGCAAATTTCGCTTCCATCCCTGAAATCCTGTACTTTATCGCCAACTTACGACTTTTGGCATTGTGATTTATTAAGTGGCAATTTTAATTGCCACCAAGCGATGTCAAATGTTGGTTACTTAGGCGGAAAAGTGTCCTTTTTAAGTGCGCTCAACCTTTACGTTATCTCATTTGTCCATTTGTACCAAATGAAAACTGTAAACGGGCTGTTATAAGAAAATACTCAACATTCGCACTCGATGCTTATTGCAAATTAAACTTAGGAAAAGTATATCGAATTCTTTTTCGCTTTAAAAAACAGGAAGTTTTAAACTGCCTTCGCTATACAGTTATTAGTTTTTTGTCGACGCAAACCAAAACAAAACAAACAGCAGGTCATTAAATTAAAGCGGAAGTTCATACGACAAGTTAAATGTTTATATATGAAGAAAGTTGTGTTGAAATGTTTGCTTATTGTCAGTCCTAACATTCGTAAAATGCAAATGCCCCACCATATTTACTTCTCAATAAGCAAAAGCTAAGCAGTTTAGTTTTTGCAGTATTGAAAGACTAAGAGAGTAAAAGACAGAATGAAGGATCCAGAAAACAATATAACTCCTGGAATATGTGAAGGCATTAATTAATACAATACTCCTGTTACCCGTTTATGCAAACAAGCTCCTTTAATTGTTAATATATAATGCTAATGAAAACCAAGAATTAACCATAGAGATACTGGCATCTGCGTCTATTTTATAGGTAATGCATTTTTTAAGCCATACCACAAAAGAGAGGCTTTTGTTTGTAAACCCGTGACCTGTAAATAGCTCTGATAGGATTCAATAGACCCTTCCACGTTTTTTTTTTTAACTTTTGACAAAGACCAGTGAGCGAAAATTTATCGACACTGCTAGGAAGAGCGCCTTAAAATTGGCAAACTTGTCGAGTTGAGAGTGATATGTCAGAAAAGAGCGAAGATATAGCTCCTCAAAGTCGCGAAATTTTACAGACGTTTGTATGGTGGGGGCATTTTTGCGACTTTGTGGAGCCATATCTTTGTTAGTTTTCATCCTATCACTCTCAAACTTGGCAACTTTACTGATTTTAAGGCGTTCTTTCCAGCGATGTCGATGGACTTTCGCTAACTGGTCCCTGCGAAACGTTGAAAAAACCGTGGAAGGGTCTATTAGGCATTCACGGAGTCTGTGGCATGTTCGAAACCCCTGGAAGAACATGGACTGATATTGAAATGAAGTTTTTGTTGCCACGGATATTTTTATTGTTCCAGATTATTTCCTTTAAGAAGTCCTGTTGTTGTTCAACCGCACTGAATCTGTTTAATCTAGCTCCTAAAGTTAGGCTTCTTTTTAAGAATCCTTAAGATTAATTTGAAGTTTACTAATCTTGTAGCTTCTTTCATGTTGTAAGAGAAATTTTTATAGAGGTGTTCACCTCAAAATTGTCACGGTTATGGACGCGAAGTTTGTTCAAGGAAAGCCAAGATAAATTGCTTCCTGCTAATATTATTTACACACCAGAATTTTGCAAACCCAATTTGAATACAAACGTCCGGATGATAGAGGTCAAAGAACCGAGAAGCCTTTCGATCACTCGCCACTACTACTGGAGGGATGATGAATAAAGGGTATTAAACTCTTTGCTTTAAACTTTCAAATGAGAGAAACGTTCAATTTTTCCAAATTCAGTACACCCGGCTCGGTGAAATACATTGGCTTCTTATTGTTTTCGTGTTTTTGTCGTGAGACGAGAAGACAACGCCAAATTCAAATTTGTAGAATAAAGCAAAGAGAAATTAATGTTTTAAGTATAAGGTCGCTTACAGAACTATTGGAAGAAATAGATCATTATCAATGCAATCAAAACAAACGGGGGCATCGAAAAGTATTCTGTCATCCTCTCTGAGCGAAATTTAATTTTAACATGTTGACTGCTTGCAGCACCCTACAGGGGCACCCAATGGTTCGTTTCGGGGAATATCTGTTCGGAAGGCCTAAAATCGCCTGAGATTTTCGGATTTAATTGCAGTGAAAGCTGGAGATTTCTTTGGCAAAATATCATATATACATACATACTTTATTGAACCTCCCCAATAATGGGGCTTTTCAGGAACTTACAATAACAAAGGAAAGAATAAATAATAATAATCAAAACATTATATCACCTCGGACTTTCGTAACAAGAAGACTTATTAGTTCCTATTGTTCTCGGAGGAACCACGTATATCTCGTTTATTGCGGATGTGTACACACAGTTGTGGAGGCAGAATAGAAAGGCAACCTGGTCAGTTTAGTGTCCTCTCTTCTAATTCTCTCTTGTAGGTTCTTTGCCTATCACTTCCGTAATTGAGCAACATCCTAGCAATTTTTGCCTCAAAAACGGGTTTGCCAAGTCATGCTAGTCAAGAGCTAGTGGAAACATACACTCACATCAGCTGCAGAGAAAAAAACCTACGTACATTGAACTATAGTGGGTTAACAGAGCAAATAAATTTAGTTACTACTTTAAACGTCAGAGGTATATATAAGAGATCAGAAAAATTAAAAGGGCCCCTAAAAATAGTAAAATGATTACTAGGCAAATTTTAATTTTCTTCAAAGAACGTTTTCATGAACAAAACTGGTAAACGATTCGGCAAAATGAATTAGATAGCACTTTTTTTCTTCCGGGAGCGGCATAACAAACGGGTTTGGATATTATTGGACCTTAGGGTCAAATCTAAATTTCAGTATTATTTTAGTGACCTATAGTTGCTATACGAGAAGAATAATTTCAATTTCCCCGCATTCGAATCAATCGGTAAAAGGATTTATGTAAACGATTTATGTATAACGTAGGTGGATATTATTTACTTGCGCTTTCAGGGTCGCCAAATTTATCTGTTATGTATCTTTTTTACGCTCCGTAACAATAACTGATTCTCTGTAGCTTGTCTTACATTAATTAAATGAGTTCAATTCATACAACACTTATTATTTCAGTGCCTTGCAGTAACAGAAGTGGATACAACAGTTATTTTGAGGAACTTATACGGAATTCGATGGACATATCGATTTTAATTTAGTTTGTCAGCAAAATTAATAATTGGGAATTTTATCAACGATCCAAGGATTTTCCACTCGAGAGTAAACAAATGATGAACACACTGCGCGCAAGTAAACAAAGTCTGAACAAGTATGACTAGGGGTTTTTCGTGTCTCAGTTGATGGCAGCCATTTGGAAAAAAAATAGTTCGCAAACGCTATCTGCATAACTGTAAATACAAGCATGGCCGCACATATTTATTTAAAACAAGTAAACATACAGTATTGTTACATAGGTTAGTGTAACATGTTTAAAATGGTTGTGAGAACATAGCGTAAATACAAATCACCAATGCAAATTGTCCTTTATTTTCGAGTGTACTAGTTAATTCTCAGAAGCCCAGGCTATTTCACGAAAACTGAAATTGACTCAAAGGGGGGTAAATAAAATTTCAAAAAATTATCAAAGCTTTAGCTTTGAGAAACTAGTACGTCACCGGTAGTTAATTCTTCTTCAGTACTGTTTGCTTATCAATAAAAAATAATCAATTTACCTTCACTGTTTAGGAAAAGGAATCGACTGCCAAAGGAATAGGAAGAGTGGAATTATTCTTTGAGGTAATATAAACATTTTTAATAATTTTATGTACATTTCTATACAGTTTACAATAATTCGCCTTGTTTACACTAAAATAAGCTCAGATTTATGTTCTAACTGGAAGAGACTGTAAATAAAACAGTATTCAATGTTTTACAGAGGTCCACGAAAAGAGCTAGCGCCCTACGTTCACGTTTGGGGATATCACGAAAATCGGAAATTGTTAAGAAAGATGGAAACTTCGTAAATCTATCAGTATACGTTGTAATTTATAAAAAAAATTATCCAACAGTTAGTCAAAATTAATATTTAATTAATTAGAAACTGCGTACGTGTTTCCAACAAGATTTAATTGCGTTTTTAATGTCAACAAGTAGTCCAAAAATAAAATAAAGACAAATATTTTTGTCGAAACAACCTTTGACTTTACAAAATCAAGTCAGTATGTTGGGTATTAAAGCGAGTCATCAGTGCTCAGAAAATCATTGGCTGCAAATGCAGGATAGTCTATGAGAGCAGATCAGACTGAGCCGACAACATGATGATTTCTCCTCGTGTTTCACTCTTCATTGCTCTGGTCATACTACCGACCTTTGTAGGTAATGTACTCTATATATCTACAATTCGATTTTTTTCAGAGGATTTGTCATTTTACGAAACCTTTCAGAATAAAATTTCCGATTTTTTGTATAGTCAGTGTATGAGAGTACAATGATTTTGACTTTTCCCTATTTACAGAGGCCAATACTGGAGAATCCCTGGAAATGAGACTTTTTAATCGTGACTTTCAAACCTCGGCTTCTAAGTTGAAGGAAATGGTAAAGAAGGCAGACTTCGAGAGTCGTGGTTACAACAAGGAAGTCATCACCAAGTTGGTGAAAGAGCCCGGGAGTAATAAACCAGATCATCAGGCATGTCACTACTGTATGAGAATATGAATTGTGTTTCAAAACCTGTTTCGCTGTTATTACTACCTCTACAGACTACAAAAAAAGGAGCATTACTATGGAAAAATCTCATTCAAGAACCAACCCGTAGCACCTATAACTCAATAAAACAATTCAATCTAGTACCGACTGGGTCTTTGTTTCATAGGACTTCCACACGACAAATATGTAACCAGGACTTAATGCTGTTGTCGTTTTCTTAGTTTTTCTTTACGTAGGAAGGTATGTTTCATTTCTGTCTGTCTGTATGTCTGTCAGTATACTCTGTTGCCTTTCAGTCTATCTAGATCTATCTTTGTCTCTCTGTGTAATTGTCCGTCTGCATGTAAGAAGAGTACGATGTGTACTTTTACTTGCGACCAAATGTACCTTTCCTCTAGTACTCCTTGATAGAGTGTTATCGCCTTTTCTTTTCTCTTAAATAACAAGACAATAATGATCATTCTTTTCCTTCCCCAGAAATCGTACTTTTACTACAAGGTAGTAAACTGCACAACGGTTCTGGAAGTTGAACGAGAAATGGAAACTTTGATGCCTGGTAAAATAAGTAGATATACTTTCTGTAATCTGCTTCTGGTTTATTGCAAATCTGCTAATCAATCAATCAATCAATCAATCAATCAATTCAATCAATCGATCACTCACTCAATTACTCACTACCTCGCCCACTCGATCAATCAACCAAACAATCAATCAATCAATCAATCGATCAATCAATCAATCGATGAATCAATCATTTATTAACCGCCGAAGCGCTAAGAAGCATCACAACACTCGTTCCGTGAAACGCTTCTGCAACTGAAATATTAAAATCAAAATCAAAATAATAAATGTACATACTAAAAATACCAAAACGAAGAAACAAGTCAGTGGATTATGCTCGTCCGGGTAAGTGTAGCCCTGAGAAGGACTGTTTATAACGTTTCGACACTCTGATGTTGACTTCTAGCTTAGGTTGTCGGAACGTCAGTCAATGTCATCACAAACAGTCCCTCTCAGGACTACACTCACCGGGACGATCATACTTCCCCGACTTACGACATGACTTCTGGGTTCAAACCAATTACAAGGAAAAACAAGCCTAATAGCTAGGTAAAGAAAACAAAGGTAAAAAAGCGCTAAAACAAGGCGTGGGTTAACTTTTAAAGTGGTACATTTCACTTTAGAAAACAAAAACCGGAATTTAGCTATAAATATGAAGCTTATGTTTCAACTTTCAGCCACCTATTAGACAAAAACTAATGAGCTAGCACAAGTCTTACCAAGGAGTTGTACTGATCCCTTTCAGGTGTTTTTGGAAATGACTTGGCCACCAGGTTAGGCAAGGAGATGAAAACCACGCAGATGGATAAAATGGGTCAGTGTAAAGTGGGAATGGAGATTGTTTTCAAGAATTTAGCCAAGGGAAGCTACGGCAGCAACAATGTCTCCGGGCATCACAAAAGGCAGAAAAGAGTGGCTACGCCAACACCAACGTCTACAACAAAGAGATCATGCACATGCTCATGCTCATGCACGATTATAGTCCAAGGCGACAACAACACAGTGATTGTGAACAGTTCGGGGCGTCGTCGAAAGTAAGCTCGCCATCTAAGCATGAGATTCATTAAAGTTGCATTTTATTAGCGTAGATTAAAAAGCTGTGCGGTGAGAATCAAATCGTGGCGCGATTTGTTTGTAACTCGAACAAAAAAATTCGGATAGAATTGCTTGCAACTGGCTATAAAAAAAGGGAATAAACTTATGGTTAAAAAGGTCATTTGGTGTCTGATTATTGAGTAGCCAAAGTTGTTGTCTTAGCTTTGTTTATATTCCAAAATGGAACAATTCCTTGTTAGCCTGGAGCCCAATACAAAATATAGCGGAAATCAACAAATTGCAGAGAAATTGTCTATCAAGTGAAAGAAGATGGCAAAATCACCAGCCTTGCCAAGTTTGAGAACGTTTGGATGAAAAGTCACAAAACTACGAGTTTTCAAATATAGCGAAAATCCCATACAAAGGGCACAATGAAAAGTTTGTCCCCCCCCCCCCCCCCATACAAACTCCGTAAATTGTTCGATTTATGAAAGCCATTTATTCTGTTTCTTATCAAGTGACTACTTCCAAACTTGGCAGGATTGTTATTTTTGAGGTGTTTTCTCAGGTAACAAATGCTATTTTAATCAATCAGTAATTCTAAAAACTTGCCCTCAGTCCCGCACTCGTTTCTAAAGTGGTACAACTGGCCTGTCTTTTATCCCATTGACTCCCGTGCCGCCCAAAACCGCCCGTAAAGGACCACTGTCCTTGTTCAGTTTGTGACGTCATCCCTTTGAGTGACAGCAGATGTTTTTGATAACCAATTGACGCCCTGTCACACTTCTAACAAAAGGTGCCTAAACTGAAGCGCCCACTTAAAAATAGACTACAGTTAAAGATTTCTCTGCCTTCGCTACCCGTACGAAATGATTCCCGAGAATTCCCAGGAAATGTAAAATTCCCAGGAATTCGCGTGATTTTCCAGGAAATCTTGGGAAATTTTTCGTTCTTTTGGTGCGACCGAAAATTCCCGAGAATTCCCGGGAATTTTTGGGAACACCTCCAGCAGTATTTAAAGTGCACCTAACCCCAAAATATTTTGTGCGCTAATATAAATCTTTGCACCTATTTTAAAAACATTTCGCCATTATTTGCAGTTTTTGGCTTTTTTATGGGCTTCAAAACTTACGACAAACTAAGCACCATTTGTCGCACGACCGAGTTAGAAGGGGCATGGGCCTATTCTTGATTTGACGTCATAAAAAGCTTTGCATGCATGTTTACAAAGACTTAAGGAGATGCAAATCAGTTTGTGATGTCAAATCCAGAATAGACCCATGCCCTCACTAGCTCGGTCGTGTAGCAGATGATGGCTAGATTTCGTAACTTTTACAGCCTATAAAAGGTCAAGACTGAGGGGGATTTCCTAAAAAAAAAAGCGTAATGCTTTTCGAACAGGTGCAAAGAGTTATTTTAGCGAAAAAAATATTTCGGGGTTAGGTACACTTTAACAGCTTTTCGAGAATTCTCAAGACTTCTCGAGAATTCTCAGGATTTGACTGAAATGTGTGAAAACCAGATTTTAAAGTCGTTCAAAAGAACAGTCAGGTTCTCAGGAATTCCCGAGAATTCCCAGGAATGACTTGACTCACATATTTTAAACATGTTCAAAAGAACAGGTTTTCAGGAATTCCCGAGAATTCCCAGGAATGACTTGACTTCACAGTCGTGAATTCATAAATTCGTTACCAGAGGAATTTTAACTACAAAGGAATTAAAATTATGAAATATATGAAAACAACAAAAATTCTGCAAATAAAAACTTACGGCAAAAAAGGTGCCTGTTGCATTCTTATCATGCAAGTTACACGCTTAACCCATGAAGATTTGGCATTCTTGTGATGCAAGTGTTTGAGCTGTTTGCACTCAAAAGGATGACTTTCTCCAAAATGTTGTCAACTGGTGTGATCTGTAGTTCGTTGCTAGTAAATACATAAAAAAGTAAATTAAATTTATGTTGGGTTAACTCAGGACACAACTTTGTACATGTTTTCTTGTTCATAAATAAAAAAGAAGGAAAGAAAGAAAGAAAGAAAGAAAGAAAGAACGAAAGAAAGAAGGAAAGAAAGAAAGAAACGCCGGGAATTTTTTGGGCCAAAAGCGGCCAAGATTACGGGCGCGGGTAATAGGTCAGCGGTTGAGCCCTACCAGGTCGACCTACCTACCAGGTTTGAAGACAAACAAATATGGCGGACGCAAGAGAGGTTTTTAACAACAGTTGAGGGTGCTCTTCATACTGCTGTATCAGAGCTTGAAAACAAGCAAATTGATAAAACGAAAGTACGAAATGCGATGGAAGAGATAGGATCACTTTTAGACCCGATTTCAAGGCGGCCGTTCGATCTACAGCGAGGATTCAAGCACATGGTCGGGGATTTTTACCCAATGCTGCAACAGCAGGCATTCAGTTGGTTGAAGCAGCAGAATCGAATATCGCCCATGTGTTCTGTGAAACATCCTTGGCAGGTCATTGTGGACGACAGAATTTCTGGAGAGCTCTTCAAGATTTTGGAAGCTACTGTTTCCCGCACAAATTATGGCGTGATAACGGTCAAAACACAAAAGAACTGTGTATTTGCTTTTACGGCCTACGATTCAATAGGGTGAGAAAAGTGTTCTCTGATTTGACTGATCAGAATCTGACCAAAGAACACTTTCTTAAACGGAAGGTGAAAGGTGAAAAGCGCGTCGAACGCATTATTGATGCTAATAAGCAATTTGGGTTAAAGTTAATTGCTATTAGAAAGAATTAGCATCATCTTTGATTTTTATTATGGATTTTGGAATGAAGATGGTTAGCTGCAGCATGTGTAAGAATTCAAAACAGTCTTAAAAATAGATGAACAGTGATATTTTGTTAAAAATTATACTGTTTTTTTTTTTACAAATTTCTTTGGGATCAAGCTTCAATGGAGTGATTACCATCAAAACACACACAAAGATTGTGTATTTGCGGTTACTTCACATAACAGAGTCAGAAAAGTCTTCTCTAAATTGACTGATCAGACTATGGATCGAGAAAGTTTTCTGAAAAGGAGAGTGAAAGGAGGGAAACGAGTGGAAGCCATTATTAACGAAAGTAAACAATTTGGCATGAAATATTGTTTTCATAAGGAAATCATCACATTTGATTTTTATTATGGCTGTTGGAACGAGCATGGCTGGCCTCAGCATAAGTAACCTGCATATTGGATACAAATTATTACACCTGACAATAGGGAAAGCTTGATATGTATACTCTTCGATATAGTTTTATTGAGAGAGAGAGAGAGAGAGAGAGAGAGAGTGAGAGAGAGAGAGAGATTTTTACTTTTCGTTGTAATCTACAGTGCAACAAAGAACAAAGAAACCAGATAAAAATCACGAAGCAATGAATTACGCATTACTTTGAATATATTAGCATTTACTTGCCAACTGTGAATTTGTAACGCAACCTTCTCCGCCGGTTCATACATCCTCTTTTTAACGTTAAATTTAAAAGTGTTCCAGTGAATCAATGTTAATAAGACTCAAAAGTAAAATTGGTCACATCGTCAAGCACGCGTGTTTAATGTTTTAAAAAAATCTATCGAGCCGTTCTCATGATTTTCGCAAAAGCGCTCAAATTCAAAAATTACCACAAAATTATTACACTAATGATCTTAGAAAAACAAGTCGTTCTCGAGATCGCGAACACCAGTTTCAACAAAACTTTCTAGGCGTAAAATAGTAAGTAAAAGACACATTTTAACAGTATTTTCTAGCCATTTCATCAAAGCATTGATTATTTTTCGGTGCATTTACTATTACTAGGCGAAAACTAAGGTTGAAAATGTTTTTGCGATTTAGTTCAAAACAAACATACAGAATTTTTTTGTTCTTGTATATTTTGTTTGCCATACACCACAGTTTAAAGTGCCACTGGGACCAGAATTTTGGTATTCCATATTTTTACATTTTCGAACACAGTTTGTGGTTCTTAGTCACCATGCCAAATTTCAACTTATTACGACGACTAGAAGTTGCTTTTTTCGGACGCTTTTTGTCGAGATTTTGCGGCCGCCATTACTGGCCCTTGTTCCGGAAGCTGGCTTGCGAATGAGCGGAAGTGACGTCAGAGGCTCACCTCAAACCTAGTGCCTTCACATGGTTACTTGCCACGGAAAATAAATTGTCCTCGAGGAAAGATTTCTTGCCAACTGTTTGTTGCACGACTTGGAAATCTTCCTTGCTGCAGCAGTAATGACAGGTAGTACTTGTGTTGTACAATGCTACAACAGTAAATCCAACCAGTGAGCTGGTATTTTGCTTTATTGAAGCGGCCTGCAAGCAGACCCGCAATGGAAAAAAGGACAATGTTCGTACTTACACGCAGTGCGAGTTTGCACGGACGAGTTTTTCCAGAGGGCTGTTCATGTCGTAAGATCCCAGAGGTCGATCATGCCATTGCCCATTCCAACTATATGGAAAAAAGAACCGGAAAAAAACATTATCTGCGCGAACAAGACGAAAGGTAACTTACCTAATCTTATGACGCAGTTGAAGTGATAGTTTGTTTCTTTTTCAACGCATCCACCATTGTGCAAAGCTGATTTTCTTTTAACGTATTTTGAAATTTATTATCGTTGTGGAAAACCCTTTGAGTTCTGCCGTCTGCTACCGCGAAGATCCTCGGCGAATGCAATCCTGACCGCCGTGATTAAGATGATATAGTTTGTACTGCTTATCTTTTCCTTTTTTTGATTCCGCGTGTGTTTAGGTTACTTCATTTACGAAACTTTTGCATTAAGAAATTGATCAATCGACACAGGAATTGTAAATTAATCGATTTTGCAACTTTGTTTCTTTCTCTTTTCTATGTGCAATGGCATTTGTAATTGAGAATGCAAATAAAATGTTGTTGCTGTTGTTGTTCGAGATAAACGCTTTAATAGATCGGACCGTCGGTGCGTGGAAATTGAAGTTGGGAAAAAATATCACACGCCACTATTTGCCTAAGGGTTTAACAATGTTATTTCTTTTACCTGTCATAGCAATCTCAGTAAATGAACTACTAAGAAAAATGATTAAATATCAAGTTATTATTTTTACGTAGCGAATAAGCCAAGCGAAAGCTTCGTTTCCTCGGCGGTCCACATGTTGTTGTTGAGCAGCGGAAAAGTTTCCTTGTGGCTTTTAATTTTGACTACAAATATTTAGATTCCGGTCACACAAGGCCTCCAGTTCTTGAAAAAAAAGGTTTTGATTTATTTCACTTCCTTCGGCTCAGAAAAAGAATTCTATAAAAACTGTTTAAAATATTTAGCAGCGCCAAGCACTTGTGTTTCAATGTGTTGAGCCGACCACTGTACTATGATAGACACGATAAGCTGCCTGACAGCTGACAACAACAATTACGGTTTTTCAAGAAAGTTTCCCAGACTATGCCAAGAATGGCCAAAAATCTCAATGCTTTTTTAATAATATATAATGAACACAAACAACGGCAGACAAAGTATCGCTTCTTTTATTTCTGCCACACCAACAGTAACATCGATCGACCCATGGTTGAGAATTCGCTAGCATCAAAGTCTGGCTACAGGCTTACAGTGGATAAAAGTTACACAACCTACCTTGGAATGGACAACTTTATGATCGCTGGATAGCAGCTGAACAGCTGGCTGGATAGCGCTATCCAAGCTTTGAACAACCGAGATGAAGCGATAATTTTTTTCCACCGGACAGCGACTTATTCGTTGAAAAAGGGTAACCCACTTTTTGAGCAACTGAGGCCTGAACTACAATCATTGTCTAAGTTTATTTCCCTTATGTTTTGAACTCCCGTCAAATAACTCAAATAATATGGCGAGAAAAAAAAAACTTTAAACAGTTTGTTGACAAGATTATTAGTTGAAACCTCACATCAGTTCTTACATCGTACGGTAAGAAAAATTCTTCATTTGCCGAATGAAACGAATCCTCAGAGGCTTCGGAAGCTAAAGACTGTTCCAAATCGTAGAAATACTCTTCGGAGGTTTCGCAGTCGACGGTACACTGAGGTGAGCCTCTGACGTCACATGCTATTAAATTGCGCAATCACCCAGGAACACGTTTTCAGTAATGGCGGACACATTTTACGCGACTTTGGAGCTAAAAACTATCAGAATGGAAGGTTTGTTGTTCAGTTTTCTGGGGAAATATGAACAAAACGCGATATTCTGCGACGGAATTTGGCCGAAATAAACCTATGAATTTTCGTCCCAGTGGCACTTTAAGATGCTGGTATTTTCTTTCCAAAGTGAAATCTGGATCGCGCAAAATTTTAATTTTACTGTTTTCGAGGATTTTTGTTTATCGTTGTCATGGAAATATCGATTTTTACAAAATGTAGACCACGCTAAAGTTCAATCCAAAATCAACAAGTATTGCAAATTTCACGTTGATCAGACAAGATGAAGACTGTCTAAGAGTCGATTTTAAAAGTGAGGTATGGTCCCCAAAAAACTGTATCGAAACACCTTAAATTCTCAAGCATTCTCGAGAAAATTAATGTCAAATCTCGTAAAAATATGCCAAAACGGGCGCCATTTTGTTTTGAACTGACATGAAGCGTCTTTTTAATTGAAATGTGAATAACTTCAAATCCAATTTTCTCTCGCGGGGTCAGCCTGGAAGCAAAAGTATCGATAAATTCTTCTTATCTGTTCTCAAAATGTGACCGTGCTATAAGAATTTTTTGGTAACTTAATTTTTGCACTTACTGCTCGAACGTTGAGCGGAAATCGTCTTATATATATTATATACGCTATTGTGAATTTGGTCCTTTCATAAAACTTATATATGGTGTCATAGCATAAATATAAAAAAATGTGATAGGTAATGTACTTAAAATTTGTAACCAGATCATTAATCAATAAGTACATTACAACACTCCACAACTCTTTGAATAAACAATAGCTTTGTATTCCATTATAAAAAAATATATTACACTTTGCAGGATATTTTAGTGACCATATAATTCATGATATATTAGATTTTGAAGTCTATTCTTAACTTTGTTGGCAAAGTAAGATAAAAGCTGCCCTGTTTCGTTTAACTTAAAAAATTATATGATTTTATTACAATCGAATAAAACTAAATATATTTGAGTTTATTATAACCAATTGAAATTAAATCTATTCCCTTTTCAGTTTTGTTTTATGATAAAACTAAATTGGTATAAATTAGCATAACACGCAATCATTTCTATTGATTTATGATTTTAAAATGTTATCTGTTACACCATAGGTACTGTTACTGTTCAGTCCTAGGTCCATACCAAGTACTTAATTTGTGACCTTGAAGAACTATGGCCCACTGGTGTACAAGTGATAATGATTCTAAGTCTCTCCCCTTCATAAACCTCTTTTGTCAGCTAGTAGTAGTTGAGCTAATAAATAAATATATGTTACTCTAATGGCTCAGCACGTCTTTTGCTGCACTTGTTATTTTCCCTTCCACTACACATTGACATATTATGTCCCTCAGTGGGTCAGAACAGAAAGTACATTTCATCTCAGTAACTTGTTTAGGCTCCCCACAATAGCAAAACTGTGAAGTGGAACACCTTTTTGGTACGTACAGCCCTGTTGTTTCCTTGTGTACAGTTTCATCACACCCTTTCTCCCTTAACCAAAATAATGACACATACTCATGTTCAAAAACTTGAGCCCACCACCCGTGTAAAATAACCCCATGGAATTCCATGGAAGTCCATGGAATTCCGTGGAACTTCATGGAATTCTCTGGAATTCCATGGACTTCCATGGAATTCTATGTAATTCCATGGAAGCCACATGCATTTCCATGTGAGCTTCCATGTGAGCTTCCATAGGGTTCCATGGACACTCAATGGAGTTCTATGGAGTTCCATGGAAGCCCCATGGACTTGCGTGGAGTTCCATGTAATCATCATGGAATTTCCATGGAAGTTCCATGGAAATTATATTTGTGGACACTTCATGGGAGCTTTAAATACTGAGTTTCATGGAATGTGACACAATTATTTAAAGAACATCAAAGAGTGAATTATCAACACAGATTATTTAAAGAAGGCCAGTTTATCTTTATATGTCAGGGTATATATTGAGAGGATAGCTTCCTGAAGACCTGTGATCAGCTAAATAGACAAAAATACATTAGTTTACTGTACCATACAAATCATTCTAGTTGAGATTAGCAAAAATATTTTTTTAATAATATTATGAGCAATTTTTTTTAATTTGAAGTAAAATAAATGTTTTGTGGTAATTCATCCACTCACATCAAACGTTTTGTATAATTAGCATGCATCTGTGTGTGGTTTGAGGTGGAAAAAGCATCTTTCAGGTTAAAAAAATGATGGACAATTGTAGCTTATGGATTATTCTATGTGCCGAAAAATGTTTTGGAGCCTTGCATGTGGATTTTTGGATGAAAATGAACAGATGAAATCGAAGTTGTGAGCAACACTGGAGCAACGATGGTTCGCCTTACTGTTTACTTTGGAAATGTGAACATTTCGTAACATAAAGGCTGTAACTCCAAAGGCAAATTTGAATTTTAATAGCCTCTGAAGTTAAGTGAATAGCCTCAGTTGATGTAACCTTTCGAAGACAAAACGGTGAGCGGAGTAAATCGATCAAGTGGAGTAAATCGATTAAGGTATGCCTGTATCATTTTTGCGTTTTCAGTTGTTTAACATTTTATGGCTGTAATTATTGTAGTCCATGGGCCAAGACCCAGAAATTTGAAATTTCTTACCACTTAAAGGGAGCAGTGCTATCATACATTTTCTTGAACCTTAGGTCCCATACTTCAATTTGATGTATGATAGCAATGCTATATGGGCAGCTTTAATATTTAAATCACGTGATCAAGTGACGAAATCACTGTCACAAGAAACAAGCCAGATGTCCACGATAGATTGATGAAGGCACTGGTTTCGTGCATATTTTGAGCTTTACTTTCGATTTAAACATGATGCAACGCTGCAAATATGATAATATTGGACTAAGCAAATTAACGGGATTTGATATAGCTTGTTGCCATAGCAACTAATGGTTAAAATTTTTGAAAAGCAAACTCAAAAACAATGTATTCCCAGCAACTTTCATATGGTTTATTTCATACGCATAGAGTACTTCACCCTAATGGATTGAGGTGATTAATTTCCCATACGTTTTTAGCCTCCGTCTCTCTGTTCCATTGGAATAATCGACAGAAACATTGAGCTACCTTAAAAGACTTCGTCAGCTACTTGTTCAGATGTTCCAATATACAGTTTACGACCAATATTTTTGGCATATAATCAACGTTCCAGCCGCATCACCATTGAAAATAAAAACACTAAGAGCGGCAAACCAATGTTTGAGTTTTAACAGGTACAGCTCGGCAATCGCCAGACTCTCTTGCACTGGCAGGATAGGGCTCAAGTACAGCCTTGTGTGCCGTTTCCCCTGTCGTCCAGTCAATGGCCAGCTTGCCATCCTCTACACACCATCCAGAACCAATGGGTGAGGGGAATTGGGGGAGAGCTTTCAAGACTCCAGCGCCATACTGCTGACTGATAGTTTGCTCACTCACAATGCTTTTTGCAGAGTGTCCTGGCACGGCGGAAGCTTGTTCGATTCTAACTCTCCTTTTCTGGCACAGAAGAGATGGTAACGCAATTCATTAACATCCTTGGTTCCTAGGTTTGAAGAGTACATCAGACACGTGAACTCTTGAAGACTCATAAACAGCTCATGTGATAATTCTAACTCCACGCCAAGCTGTTGGAATAACTCTTGGAATGCAGGACTTCGTTTTGCTAGCTTTAACGCAGTCAGTTTTCCTTTTCCTGAAAAGGCGCTGACACTATCACACCCAGTGAAAGCATGCAGTCTAGGAAGACATTTGCATATCCCAGAACCAGGACGTTGGACAACATTACTGTTGTCTGGCAAGTTTAATTTTGTTTGCGTTACAGGATCGGGTTTTTATTACCTCCGTTTTAGATGTCTGCGTTGTACTGGGACTAGTGTTTGAAAGTGAAGAGACTGGGTTCCATCGTCCTTCTTTCGAATGATTCGATACGAGTACGGACGTTCGATTGAAGTTCCTGCAAAAAGCGAAGTAGAATTGCGATGCAAGAGCCAAATTTCTAGCAGGAAAGTTTGTTTCCACGGTTTGCAAAGTGCCTGGGGCATCATGAAGCCCAGGAAGGCTCAATTGGGCGCTTTAAGTCTCAAAGAACCGAGCTTAGGGCATAACAGAAAGCCCAGCTTTGTACATCGTGAAGAGTCTCCAGCAGGGAACAAGGTACAATTCTGTGAGTTTCGGCATTAAAAGCAACGGCATACAAAGTTTTCGGCGGAGATTTTTTGCTTGCTGGAGACTTATATTTTGTATTGCTATGGCTAGGCCGTATATCTTTTCCGCTCAAAGTGGTTACAAATTTCCCAGAATGCATTGCAAGGAAAAGAAAGTTTAATCTTTGACAACCTGCGAACTGGATACGTCTCTTCACGAGAAACAAGCTATTGCAGACTGATAAAAGCGGGATAACATTGTAGAAAACAAGAATTGCAAGCTGCTCATCGAGAAAAATGAACTATTCTGATATCTGTGTTGTTTCCATAACAGTTTACACAGGGACTTTGCAGAATTGTCGCACGTATTGACATTGTCATGTTATAAACATTGTTCTGTGAGAAATATTCTAGCGGACGGTCAGCAAATCAATTACTCGCATAAGTATCTACTACAGAGTTGGGAATGCAACTAGGAAGATGGACAAAAACTGTATTCGCCAGAATCGTGAGTAGAACCTTCACATATTTCTTTCATGCTTTGCTGTGGTTTGAGAATTTCGATTCGTTTTGTCGCGTGCGAACCAAACAAAGGCCGTACTGTACTCATCTCACTTTGCTTATGAAACATATTCGTTATTATTTTAGCTGTTTGTATTTGAAAAGTGATTGTTTCATGGGGCTTCGTTATATCACAACAATTATTTGTTGATTCCTTGTCTTCTGAGATATCTCTACTCTGTTTACATTGTGACATGTCAGCGCGTTGTAGCGCGAAAGATTTTATCTTATCTTCCTTGCTTTCACACGTTTTAATTTCTGCTATACATTCCATTGTGTAAGAAATTCATGCATTAGACTTTATTTCAGCGAGCAATATTAAATGGGAATCAACTTGTTTTTAAGATCTACATTCTTGCCTATCACAGATTCCCTCTTTTTTTTTCTGAAACACTTTTTGTTGTTAACTGTTATAACTACCGGTATTTCCTGAATGAAGCAAGCATTGTAAGGCTTTTTGCTAATATAAGCAATCATTACCATGAAATTTCTTTATGTTTACTCCTTGTTTGTACTCTCGCTGTCACAAATTATTTTATTCTGTGGTTGTCCAAGAAACTTTGAACCCTAAGTCATCTGTATCTTTAAGCAAACCTTAACCCTAAGCAAACTTAATAACCCTAAGCACACATGAACCATAAGTAAAATTTAACCCTAAGCATACCGTAACCCTAGGAGAAATTTAACCCTAAGCGCACCGTAACGCTAGGTCAAATTTAACCCTAAGCACACCGTAACCCTAGCAAAAATTTAACCCTAAGCGCACCGTAACCCTAGGTCAAATTTAACCCTAAGCACACCATAACCCTAGGAAAAATTTAACCCTAAGCAATCCGTAACCCTAGGTCAAATTTAACCCTAAGCACACCATAACCCTAGGAAAAATTTAACCCTAAGCAATCCGTAACCCCTAGCTCAAATTTAACCCTTAACACACCGTAACCCTAGCTCGAATTTAACCCTAATTAAGCTTGCCATTACATGTGAATGTTAACCCCAAGGTCAGTCTTAACTGTGAGTTATTTGGTGATAAAGGGAAGAAGGACGATGGAACTCAGTCTCCTCACTTTTAAACACTAGTCCCAGTACAACGCAGACATCTAAAGCGGAAGCAATCAAAACTCGATCATGTAACGCAAACAACATTAAACTTGCCAGACAACAGACTTTTTGTAATGCTTATTATATACCTTGTACGAGTCTGTGTACCACATTTCAAATATATAGTAGCGGGAACAAAGTCCTCGAATGCCAGACAAAGTACAAAAACATCGGTATCTTCTGATGATATCACAACAGCCTTGAAGCCATTCAGTCTTTGCTGCAAGAAATGCGTGAAGTAGAAGCCTGGTGTCCGCTTCCTCTTGAGTTGACCTGAGATCTTCTCTTAGCCTGACACGGTCTGGTGAAATCTCAATACATCTTTCCTCGGTCGTG
Source organism: Siderastrea siderea (assembly GCA_964030785.1). Classification (NCBI taxonomy): domain Eukaryota; kingdom Metazoa; phylum Cnidaria; class Anthozoa; order Scleractinia; family Rhizangiidae; genus Siderastrea; species Siderastrea siderea. The sequence goes on from OZ034966.1 coordinate 26,209,099, forward strand.
GTGAAAAGTGTTTTCCCTGTTAGTCTTTGCCTGAAGCTCTCCTTCTGCCATTCTTCGGTGACAACTCTAACCAATTGCTTCTTATTTTGAGGGTTCGACAAAAACGTCTTCGAAGCATTCCTTTGTATCTCTGATGAGGATACTTCAACATAGGATCTCGGAGGAGGACCACAGCGCTCTCCTGCATTGCAGATGGGAAGTTCACATTCGCTTACTACTTCCAGGCTTCTTTGTTTGGACTTTGTTGTTACAGGGGTCGCCAGGATCGGAGGGAGATTGGGGCCAAACTGTCGAGCCTGTATGGCGATGCCATTTACTCTATGTGACGTGCCCCCTCCCGAGAGTGTTTCTTGTAATCTGTCGATGTTGTCCCAGGCGAGAGATGTACTTATGAAGGCTTGATGTTGTCAGGCAGCGGGACGGCGTTTTCCTGGTTCATTGCCATTTTCTGAAGACACAGCGCTGTGTTTAATTCCTCAATTTGTGAGTAGGCTACCCCATGTCCACATCGATTCAGGATCTGAATTAGTTCTACATTGTTGGTCAAGGTCTTAACAGCGTAGGGAAGTAATATGTGTTTTGGAGGCTTCTTTCAGCCGCCAGTCACTCCGAAGACCATGTCCTGCCCAAATGAGTTGACAAGGCGCTGGACTTTTGATAAGCACGGTTGTTCTGGATACTTTGGACTTCCGATTAACAGGGTCGCTAGAAACACTCTAACTTCATTAGGGAGATTTATTCCATCTCCAGTAGTCTGTGAAGGCACAGGGGGCCACGAAATCTGGTTTTCATTATGAAATATGGCTTTCTGAAGTTCTAGAGCAACACGTCGGATGTCATCCGTCGTTGATGCTTGGCATTCGCACTGCTGTTGCTGTAATCGCGCCACCTCTTTAGCTAACTGAAGTCGTGACAAATTCTTAGGGATGACAAACATTCTGTTGTTACCAAGCAGGTCTTCAAACTGTAATAAACTCCCAAATTCTGTCTCAAGTTTCCTGCGAAGGTGCGTTTTAGTGAACTCTTTAGTTTCCGTCACGCCCAAATCTTTCATGTAGGAGGTCATCGTTAGAGTTAGATCAGGGAGCCATATTAGTCTAGGCTTCTCCAGCATGTTGTTCCTGATATGATCGAAAGCTTCTCATATGCTGCTGACTCAATGTGAGCATATTCTTCATCCGAAGGTATAAGTGATGAAGTCGAAGTGGTGCTTGTTTCTCGCTTTGGCCGGGTGTATTCCCTGTAGCAAGTTCCATGGTAGCAGGCCTCAGCTGCTACCAAATCTAGGGACACTATAGCTAACATCTTGCTATCCTTCCTAGCCAATGCAGTCTTCCTGATATTTTCGTCTGCACGCAGATCAATGCATTGGATCAGCTTCTCTCGCACATCGTTGCCTTTAACGTACTTACTAACTTTGTCGCAAAATATGCAAACACGTTTGTACATTGTGCTTCTGGTTGGAGGTTCTCGAATAGACGATCTTCTTTCTGGTGTGACGGACTCACTGCTATGACTTTTCTCTTTACATATGTTATCAAGTAAAAATACTGCGGCATTTACGGTGGGGGATAAATAATGTTCGGACATTCTTCTCCTTTCACTGTTTTGGCGAGATCTAAAATCGGTGTGTACTGCCGAATTTCTGCCGCCCTTAAGGACGGTGCCCTCTTTTGTTACTGCGCATACGTTCTGCGCATCTCGGGATATTCGAGTTTCTTAAGGAATTTGCCCACTAATACAGCAATATTTTTGCGCAGTTTATGACTTTGTGGAAAAAGGAGATCTTCGCAAGGGCTATCAGGATCCAAAAAGAAAATTGGGGGTAACCACGCATTTTTCAGAGATAATTGAGCTTAAATTCGGAAAGAAATTGCCATACATTCTTTGTTTTTAACACTTTTTTTAGAACTATGGTTGCATAATTATTTCTGAAAAATGTGTGGTTACCCACGTTTTTCTTTTTGGATTCCAATAACCCTTGCTACGATCTACTTTCCCCCGTAGTCATAACCTTTGAAAAAATACATCGATATTAGGGGGCACCGTCCTTAAACGCGTTTGTAGGTTGTAGTGATGATAGATCACCAGAAGCTTCAGTACAGTGTATTAGACAGTCATCTCTTATTTCGACGCAAAGACGTTTTTTGGTGGGTCCATCCGATTCTTTATTTATATTCCTATTAAGTTTATTTCCTAGAAAATGGAGATAAAACGGCTACATTCATGAAGTCGTTCCAAGAAGCAGACTTGTATCAAAACAAAACACTCAATATTCGGCTGTCTGGTACTGTGCATCTTCACATTTGACTTTAACAAATCTCAAGCATTTCTTCTAAATCCTCTCTTAGCACTAGTCAACGTCTCTTAAATACACCTCCGATAACATATATCCAATTTTTGGTCATTTATCTGTCTTTACAACGATATAAACCGGCCAAGACACACTCGACTTATAACAAGAGTTTTGAAATCGAGTTCACATCTCGCAGGCCTGTAAGTTTTTGTATCCACTTATATCTATTTTTACCGAAAACTGCCTTAAATATCTTTTAATTTCCTCCCCATTACTTTCATATAGCTGTTGTACAGTGTATATTTGGATACTTTGTATTAAAATGAAGGACATCCGCCATAAAAAGGTAGGAAACGCGAGTAACAGCTTACCTGAGAGATTGTCCGCCATCTTGGATTACCCATAATGTATTACAAAGGCAGATGAAAATAAATTCGCTACAAAACAACGTTTTAAAGGTTTCTTTCTCTTTTAATCGGTAACATCGAATAAAAAGATACCTTTGTATTTCTTGGAAAAGAGGCGTTCGATGTTTATTGTTTCTTTTCTAGAGCTTTTTCTGTTTAGCCTCGTTTTCATGCTACGGCACTATTCTTCACTTTTCAAAATCAAAAAATATATCATAATGCTGCCCATTCAAAATTGCTATCATCAAAATTTTAAAACAACGTGAGATACTCTTCACATTGACACCTGTCACAATTTCTCCCTCAAAGTGGTAAGAAAATCTGATCGGGCCCATGGATTATTGTTACCAATACACAGTTTGCAGTCTCAGCATTGCCATTGAAATCTCTTGTATTTAAACATGAACAGTTCACACAATTCGAAGACTGACGCTACAATATTTGGTGGAAATATTCTTCTCTTTCACAGCTTTCAGAGAAACTATTTTAAGAATACTATTATAATTATAAAAACAGTACAGACGGACCTGTCCCTTCACTTGTGAGGAAAGGAGGTCGTATTTATGTTCCTTTTTCTTGCTGGGCATGAACTACATAGAGTGTAATACTTCTGCAACTGAAAAGGTAAAATAATAACTTAAATTTGTGTCCACTAAGAATGTCATTCATTCAATTTTGCGTAAGATTTTTGACATTTTACAATAATTTGTTCACTTGAATGTATTTTTGTTAAATAAGTGTTATAGAGCGTAGACTTTAAGCGTTATAATAATTTATTTATAAATTAAATTAATTTTAAATATGTTATAAAATGTTATATATATGTTTAAAAATGTTATATTTAATATGTTATAAAATCCTTATCCAAATCCAACTCTGTAGAGTCATTAGAGCTTGTAAACAGATTTTTATACTGGTAGTCCTAAATTCCTTACAGACTAGTTTTCGATATAATTCCATGGATACTTTTTCATGAACTTCAAAGTCCTGATACCAGACAGAATTCCATGGAGTTGAGGTTTTGTAGAACTCCATAGAATTCCATGGAAATGTTTTCATGGAATTCCATGGAATTCCATGTCCCAATACCAGACAGAATTCCATGGAATTAAGTTTTTGTGGACTTCGATAGAATTCCATGGAAATGTTTTCATGGAATTCCATGCATGTCCCAATACCAGGCAGAATTCCATGGAAAATTTTCCATTGAATTCCACGGAATTCCATGGGGTTATTTTACACGGGCTGTTACTAAACTGGGTATTATGGGTAAATTTGGCCAAAGTAACATGCTTGGCATCCCTGCCCTCCATAGTGTTTATGCCAAGTCCCATCCCCAGCCTTTGATGAATGACTTAAGCATGACTAGGGAAAGTATGGCCAATTGTCCAGGTCGTTGGTGTGCTGATCAGAAAGAGTGCAGTAGCTCTGTAATAGTCGGAGCAAAAGTGCTGAAGACTCTCGAAAGAGAGACCCTGCTAAAGAGAGAAACTGCATCTCCAAGATTGATTGCTGTGAATGCAAACACATGTAACTTAAAGGTAAGAGACCTCTGGTCAGAGTCCATCTTTAGGTTTTGAACAATTGACATGAAGTGGTGACAAAATAGACGAGACTCCTTACCTGTTGCAGACGTTGCAGAAGGTTCCTACACTTTTTCATTGACCTGGTTTTCTTCACTTAGGCCATGAGAAAGAACTTGTCTTGCGTCATGTAACTCACCAATATTGATTTGATTGATCCCTTCCATTAATTTCTGATAGGTGAACAATCTTGGAACTGGGATCCTTTTTACAAATTCAATATGCTTTCTGACCCTACCCCATTTTTATTAATACACATACACATTTGTTTCTCCCTGAACCATTTACTGATGCTGTGAATCATGCTTTTAACTGTTTCCTAAGGGCTTTTCACTAAGAAAAATCAATGAATGGGATACTAGACCTGTGTGTCACAGCCCTGCATGTCCCTGTCAGTTCATTTACCTTTAAAGTGTCTGTAATGTTTCTCTAAATCCCGAGGTAAACGCTTGATGAAATCAGGAGGGGCCATCTTCAACAGCCGCTGATTAACCAGAGTTATCTGCGAAGGGAAATGTTAATTATCAGAATACATTTCAAGCCGTTATTTTGATTGCCTCTTGTGGACACAAAGCTGGTATGGATGGTTGTACAGTGCCCTGTTGTTATAACTGAAAACTACATGGACACGTATAAGCTAAAAGGGAAAATTAGAATCTCCTACGTTTATAGCAGGTGCATGAGAGTTCAAAACCATAGGATATTTCAAAAATAATTTCTGCAAAATGGTACAGATGTAACCTTAACTTGCCTACCCAATACAGCATAATGACATTTATTATAGCAGTAAATTATTTTAGTTATTATAAACTGAAGTTATATTAAAGAGCCCAGTACAATCCTCATTTCCAATAAAATAAGGCTTTTTGGTCTTGGTGGCAGAAAACCAGTTGTACATCTGAGTGTTTTAGTAATGCCAAGCAAAACACCATGCATATAGTCTGGTACAATACCCACTACCATACCCATTTCTCATGATTTCTTTGTTTGGAATTGCCAAGTGGTTCAAAAATTGTTTTGATTTTGTAGTTGACAAATTTTATATGCCGTACACTATAAAATCGGTTTCTTTTGTTATGTTCTCAACCGCTTAGAAACTCTGTGCCCAGATTCAGTGTAATCTTTACACCGGGGGGGGAGGGGTACTCCTCCAAAATACCTATACAGGTATGATATAATATTTAATTTTGAGAGCTTCCTAGGATGGGGTACAATATTTTGAATGCACAGTAAAATGGCTATTAAATTTGCTATTTCTAAAACAGAGTATTAAAAATTGGCCCATTTCTAGAAAAAGGTATCATTTTGAATGCAATATTCTCCCTAGGAGGGAATCCAATTCCCCCCACCCCCCTTCCTGGTGTCAAAGTACACCCTGCCGAAAAAATGGGCTACAAAAACCACCATAGCTAATTATTGAATAACTTGCCACCTTGATACAAGGATTGAAGACTCTGTCAGACCTGAGGTTCTCTCAGAATTTTTTGAAACCAGCGTAATAGCTGCCGTGCATTTTGTTTACTTGAAATGCCTGTTGGTCTGTCAAAAATTTTCTAATTGTCGCGGACGTATATCGATTTTAGTAAAACAAATTGCACAATATCGGAAAATACGTCAACTACAAAACCAAAATATAAATTTTTCGAATCGCTTGCCATTTTCAAAAAAGATCGAATACTCTTTAGAGGTTGAAACTAGGCTTTCGTGAAAATTCACGACTTGCTCTTTTCTGAAATTAGCTAATATGAACAGACTAAGGATGGGAAAAGGAAGGAGGGCTTTGGGGCTTGCGGCCGAGAGCTGGAAACCCTACCACCGGATCAAAATATATTATTTCACGTATCCTATTTCGTATTTAGCACCTAATATCTCCCTTATCAGTAAAAAATATATTAAACCTTATGTTGACTTCAAAACATACTCTTTGGGGCAGCACGCTTCCCTCCCTCTCCCCTAAGAACATCGTCTTCATTTTTTTTTAACTTCTCCGGCAACATAAGAAAAGTGAAATCAGTTCTTGACCCAAATTAGTTTACAACACAACGAAACACTTTTTTTCGCTTTTTCACCAAAGTTCCACGTTGCGTGTATAAAACATTTGAGACTTTGACTTGGAGTCCTACAGGGGAAAGTAGTTGCCCTGTGGCACTCCCACAGTGCAATGAAGCCGTATTAAATAGATCAATAGCCGCTATGTTCAAGTCATGTGAAACTATGGAAATCTCTACCACGCACGTCCATGGCTTACTGGAACTCAGAACCGCCAACTTAAATATGTAAGTTTGCAGTTTCATTTGGAACTTATTCTTCTCTAAGGCACTTCGTATAATTTCAGGGAATAGATAGTTACAATTTCAGTTGTCAAGAAAAGACGACTGCAGAATTCGCTTTGTTAGTCGTTGAAATTCGGTTTTAAAGTTTAACTGATATAAGGTCACACTGTTCATGACTCCTTGAACCCGATTGACGTTTCCAAATTAGAAAAAGGAAATTATATAAAGGTAAAACACAACACCTAAGTCTTAAGGACTGCCGCCTGAAGGAAACTTAAAGGCTGATGCTCCTTGACAATGTGGAGAGTCTAGATCGTCCGTGGAAAGAAAACACAATGTTTGCGGATTTGAGAAGTAGGAAATTGCGTTCCCAAGGTCCCTAACAAACCGTACTACGCAATCTATTTACCACAGTGTTTGTAAGACACACAAAAGAATATTACAAATGTTTGCAATCTTGAGCAAACCAAAACTTCGAGGCGACTAAGTAGGTTCTTGAAAGAAAGCTGATCTGCATTGCAGTTGTATTACTGTACCGATGTTCTTTGTGCAATCGCCATTAATTGCTATGGTGCATAAAGAATATTTACCTCATATACACCTCAAGTGGAAAAAAATTGTAAGCAAATCCTGAGGCTGCCTAGTAAGGACTGTTAGGTACCTTTTAAGCATTAAGAGCCCTTTTCTGAAAATATCGAGAATCGAAAGACACTCACAAAAATCGAAATTTTTTTTATTTTGCCAAAACATCCCTTTGGGTAAGCTAATTCAAGAAAAAATAATCCAAAGTTCCAACGAGTTATTTAACGGACGAAAATTTAAAAAGTTTGAAATATGCATAAAATGGCGGTTTTAGGGTCTCTAAACGGCCCAAATTCTCACTCAACTTTAGGAAGCCGGTGAGAGCGTAAAAAAGATTCTTTTGAAACGAAACAAACCACGCACATTATTTAACCTTCCTACTTTAAAACTGTGTAATAAATTTGCCAATGTTTCCTTTCGAACATTTTCAAGCGGCGTTTTTATCGAGCCGCTCTTAACCTTGTTTATCACAAGGTAAAATGAAGGCCAACTTCGGCCGGTTAAAACGGCATCTGGTATGTAACGTTCAATGATTAAGACTACACAGAAAGAAAGCTCTGTCATTGTACTTTTCACCAGGAAAGTTACAGCTTTGGGAATCAAATACTTCCCCGTCAGTAAATTTTTACTGTTTAGTGATCTGAGCGGGTAGAATTATATGCAAATTACAGATTTAATTCCTGGAATACTGCTAACAATTACAAAGGTCGTTTAAGATAGGCTCACCATTAGTTACACATGCACGCACAATGTTTTTCCTGATCTTTGAAAGAAAGTTCTGCTTTCTTGAGTCTTGCTGAGTCTTAAAATGTCAAAACAAAGCAGATTTTTAACGGCATTTCAACAAGACAGGAATCCACTCATTCAACTTAACCAAGATAACATCGAAAACACAGAGAATCGACGTACTATGCCGCCTACCTTGCCAACCGAAAACGCAACAATACAACAGAAAAACATTCCAAACTGTAAACAAACGAATTTTCAGTTTCCTGATTGAGCGAAGATATTTTCAACTCATCGCTTAGAGGAATACGCGGAAAGACAGGTGCCCTCTACACTGACCCGCACGTGTCACACCACACTAACAGAGAGAGTCACGTATTCGATTTCTGTTATGTGATTTGAGATACAAACTTGGTGGAAAGTTGAAAAGAAAAAAAAAACTTGCAACAGATAGTTAGTACTTTGTTGGATTACATGTTAGCACAAGCTCCACAAAGGAGTTTTTACGGTCACGACTCTCTCTATTAAGCGCGGTAATTTCGCAATGTACGTGCTGTTGTAATTTTACTACTAATTTAATTACAGCTCATGAAATAAAATAAATATTGCAGTAAGTTATATTCACACTGTGTAAATACAGATATATGGCGTCGTGTAGTTTTTCCACTCTTCTGGAGAGGGTTACTGCCTGTGGATAAAGCAGTTGTTACCCAGGCCACGTTGAAGTTGTTTCTCTAAAAGAATGCACAAGACACATCTCGCGGCATCTTCAATTGCAGGGACTAAGTGCAGATATGATAAAGCGGTTGACAGTGAATTCAAGTTGTTGTTAGCCCGAGCAGGTAATGTTAGTGCATTTTGTTGTGGAATTACTGTGTTCCATAATTTTGGCCGCAGATACTTCATGGGGCTCGGCGTCCTTTAATCTAGGTTCTGCAGAGTCGCGCCACTCACGTGCCCACGGGCGCCCGGGGAGTGCGGGTGGCAGGGATGGCGCAGTGGTGAGAGCACTCGTCTTCCACCAATGTGGCCCGGGTTCGATTCCGGGTCCCGGTGTCATATGTGGGTTGAGTTTGTTGCTGGTTCTCGTCCTTGCTCAGAGGGTCTTCCTCCGGGTACTCCCGTTTTCCTCCCTCCATAAAAACCAACATTTCCAAATTCCAATTCGACCTGGACGTAGGGCCATAAGGGAGACTACAGTTTGACTGTAATTATGCACCCTACTGAAATAAAGTGTATTTATTTATTTCTATTTTGACCAATGTTTGGGTGTAGGAGTGACGCTGCGGGTTTGACACCCTGGCCCTGTTTGGGGACAGAAAAACGAAATGGAATGTCGATCGTAGTGACCATACCCGGTTGGGGAAGACGGGCATAAAACTATATACCATGCTTAGGGACAGAGACCAAAAACCGTATCCTGTCTAGCGGCAAACCCCACTACAGTCCACATAAGGGAGTAACCCTCCCTTCCGGGCGGGGGAAGGGGGGTTGTCGTGTTTAGCATGACAATAGCACAATGTAATTTCTGACGCCGAAAATTGAACTTCAGTGCAATCTTCCTTGATAGCAGTTCGAGCGAGCGAGACGGGGAAGCCACGCAGGCCCATGCGAGAACTCGCCCACATGATACCTTTTCTCGCTTTGTCATTTTAGCTAGCTCTTTCTTGGTTTTTGCGTCATGGGGTTGAAAGCTTAGACTCTTCTACTGAAAAATGCTTAAATAACCAGAAATCAAAGATAAATATCCTTGAATTCTAGGCTTCCAACCTCATGACGCAATAACCATATAGCAAAGCGAGAAAGGGTATCATTTGGGCGAGTTCTCATATGGGCCCGCGTGGCTTCCGCGTCTCGCTCGCTCAAACTGCTGCCAAGGAAGATTACATCACGGGACGTTCAATAATCACATCGTGCTATCGTCGATAAATATTGTGCTACAGTTGAGCGAGTTAAGGCTAAGCACGGCACTGTCCCCCCTCCCGGAAGGGAGGGTTACTGCCTAATGTGGTCTATACTGGGGTGTGCCGCTGGACAGGATATGGTTTTTGGTCTCTGTCCCTAAACATGGTAAATTATTTTATGCGCATCTTCCCCAACCGGGTATGGTCAGTACGATCGACATTCCATTTCGTTTTTCTGTCCTAAACAGGGCCAGGGTGTCAAACCCGCAACGTCACCCCTACACCCAAACGTTGGTCAAAAGACCCTTTCTCCCCGCCCCCCACACCCGGGAGCGGGAGGGCACAGGAGTAGCGCGACTCTGCAGAACCTGGAGTAAGGGACGCCAAGTGCTATGAAGTATCTGCGGCCAAAATTATGGAACACAGTAATTCCACAACAAAATGCAATAACATTACCTGCTCGGGCTAACAACAACTTGAACAGTCACTGTCAACCGCTTTATCTGCACTTAGACCCTGCAATTGAAGATGCCGCGAGATGTGTCTTGTGCATTCTTTTAGGGAAACAACTTCAACGTGGCCTGGGTAACAACTACTTAATCCACAGGCAGTAACCCTCTCCAGAAGAGTGGAAAAACTACACGACGCCATATATCAGTACTTACACACTGTGAAAGTAACTTACTGTAATATGTATTTTATTTCATGAGCTGTAATTAAATTAGTAGTAAAATTACAACAGCACGTACATTGCGAAATTACCGCGCTTAATAGAGAGAGTCGTGACCGTAAAAACTCCTTTGTGGAGCTTATGCTAACATGTAATCCAACAAAGTACTAGTTGTCTGTTGCAAGTTCTTTTCTTTTTAACTTTCCACCAAGTTTTTATCTGAAATCACATAGCAGAAATCGAATACGTGACTCTCTCTGTTAGTGTGGTGTGACGCGTGCGGGTCAGTGCAGAGGTCACCTGTCTTTCCGCGTATTCCTCTAGGCGATGAGTTGAAAATATCTTCGCTCAATCAGGAAACTGAAAATTCGTTTGTTTACAGTTTGGAATGTTTTTCTGTTGTATTGTTGCGTTTTCGGTTAGCAAGGTAGGCGGCATAGTACGTTGTTTCTCTGTGTTTTCGATGTTATCTTGGTTAAGTTGAATGAGTGGATTCCTGTCTTGTTGAAATGCCGTTAAAAATCTGCTTTGTCTTAACATTTTAAGTCTCAGTAAGACTCAAGAAAGCAGAACTTTCTTTCAAAGATCAGGAAAAACATTGTGCGTGCATGTGTAACTAATAGTGAGCCTATCTTAAACGACCTTTATAACTGTTAGCAGTATTCCAGGAATTAAATCTGTAATTTGCATATAATTCTACCCGCTCAGATCACTAAACAGTAAAAATTTACTGACGGGGAAGTATTTAATTCCCAAAGCTGTAACTTTCCTGGTGAAAAGTACAATGACAGAGCTTTCTTTCTGTGTAGTCTTAATCATTGAACGATACGTACCAGATGCCGTTTTAACCGGCCGAAGTTGGCCTTCATTTTACCTTGTGATAAACAAGGTTAAGAGCGGCTCGATAAAAACGCCGCTTGAAAATGTTCGAAAGGAAACATTGGCAAATTTATTACACAGTTTTAAAGTAGGAAGGTTAAATAATGTGCGTGGTTTGTTTCGTTTCAAAAGAATCTTTTTTACGCTCTCACCGGCTTCCTAAAGTTGAGTGAGAATTTGGGCCGTTTAGAGACCCTAAAACCGCCATTTTATGCATATTTCAAACTTTTTAAATTTTCGTCCGTTAAATAACTCGTTGGAACTTTGGATTATTTTTTCTTAAATTAGCTTACCCAAAGGGATGTTTTGGCAGAATAAAAAAAATTCGATTTTTTGTGAGTGTCTTTCGATTCTCGATATTCTCAGAAAATGGCTCTTAACATGCCTTCGGCTATTTTTTATTCATCAGATCAACAGTTTAACCTGAAGGATCAAGCCTCTCTTTGAGTGACTGCAGTTGTGCAGCATTGAGAGTGTACGGAATACCAATCCGTACACTCTTGAAGTTAAAGGTTGGATTACGCCTCACAAGGCAGTTCCGATAAATATGAAAATGCTTATTGTCAAAAGTTTTCTTCCAGTAGTTCTGGCCTTTCATCCAGACGTAATCGTTTTCCTTGTGGCGTAAAAACATTGTTTGGTCGAGGTCGTTCAATAGGTATGGATCCGGACCATCTTTTAGTTGGCCCCCACAACCCGCACACTTATTAATTTTCCTTTGATTTCTATCAGTTCAAAGGGGGTGGATGTTGTGGGATCAACTGAAGGCTTAGTGGGTTGGGTCCTTCGAATTGTCAGGTGCAGATCTGACGTAGAGATAGCAGGGTATTCTTGATTGGTTTGTTTGAGGACATCGCCAAGTGTGCTTGTGCACGATGCCATGCTTTTCATTACATCAGGCGACTTCTTACGTTGCCGTGTTTGCTGATTAGGCTCCTTTTTCCCTGCAGCTTTGTTAACGGAAAATGTTGTCAATGATGTCAAATTCTCTTGACCACGTCTACTTTTCTTAAACCAGGAGACGAACTGTGGTAAGTTGTTGTTGTAATGGGCAACTGCTACAGTGTGGGCACATATCTTTCGTGACACAAACCCAAGACACTCTTTGTCACAAGAATAGCCAGCTCCATTTTGCGATCCAGTCACGCTTTTAACGACATGCAGCTTGGATGTCTAAGTGCTCTTGACAAAGAAGGTGTCACAGTCACATCCTTTGCGAATGGCATCGTCACTTTATATATATACACTGGACGAAAAAATAGATTTACATGGGTGACAAAACAGCAGCAAATATGAAGTAAAGACCGGATTTGCGTTACTTTGGTCATATTTCCTTCAAATAAAATTTACACCATATTTACACATCAAGTAAAGACGGTAATGGCCGCATTTGCTTTTTATTTGCTCCACCAGGCAAATGTGATGTTCAAAAACAGATTTGTCTCACATTTTCACGCGTACTAAAGATGCTGCAAAGATGAATATTTGCCCTCACAAAAACGGATTTGCACGAGTAGCAAATTCGTTTCAAATACCAAGTAAATAGAAAATTTGCTCGACTTTGGTCGTTTTACTCCTAAAGCATATTTCATATTTGCACTTTAATTGCAACCAAAGCAAAGACGGTAATAACGGTTTTTGCTCTACCTTTGCTCACCCTCCCAGATGTGTGCACAGAACCATCTTTGTCAAACTTTTCAGCGGTAGTAAACATTGTGCAATAACGTGTATTTGCCCCTCAAAACTGCATTTTCTTGGATTGCAAATATGAAGTAAATAGTGCATTTGTTCGACTTCGGTCATTTTTACGCTAAAGCATAATTCACTTCCACATTTTATTTGCAACCAAAACAAAGACGGTAATGACGGTTTTTGCTCTACCTTTGCTTATCCTCACAAATGTGTGCACAGAACCATCTTTGTCAAACTCTTCACCGGTAGTAAACATTGTGCAATAACGTGTATTTGCCCCTCAAAACTGTATTTTATTGGGTTGCAAATATGAAGTAAATAGTACATTTGTTCGACTTTGGTCATTTTTGCGCCAAAGCATAATTCACTTTCACACTTTATTTGCAACCAAAGCATAGACGGTAATGACGGGTTTTACTCTGCCTTCGTTTATCGTCGCAAATACGTCGCATAGAACCATCTTTCTCAAACTTTTTATGTGCAGTAAACATTGTGCAATAACGTGCAATTGCTCACGAAAAATCCATTTTCTTCGCACCAATATGTATATGAACAGTACATTTGTCTGATAGAAGAAAGGAATCGTTAAGTCCGAATTTACCCGTGTTTGCTGAAGATATAAAGACAGATAAAGATAGATAAAAAGATACCCGTTTGTCATTCCTTTTCTGTGTTGTGTAAATATGCTGTAACAATTGTATACATTATTTTGATCCACAAAACTACCCTTTTTCAGCAGATGTGGCGTAAAGAAAAAAATAGACACATTATTATACATTTCAGTGACATTCAAGTATTTAATTCATCCCTATCAATGTTACAGCTGAATACACGATCATGTCTTGCAACAATATAAATTTTTCGTCAAGTCACTATTTTAAATTATGGCATGTACACACAAGTTACAGTAAACGTAAACAGTAACAACAAAAAAAAGCAATCAACCGTTTTAAAAATGTTGGAACATGAAACGAGTTTATCTGAAGGGACACTATCGTCAAAGTAACACAAAGGCCTGGTGGATATTCATACACAAAAACATAAATCGTGGCCAACAAAGCTAGAGTTCCTTCAACAAGGGATGTCTCTGAGGTGCACGAAATTATCTTCCCAGCGGCTAAGTGCACCTTACCGGCCGAAAAATCCAGGTCACCCTGGAAGATTAGAAATGGATATGGTGTTGTTTTCCTCTCTGCCACTTGTTTGGGACTGTTTTCTTCCTGTTAAAGAAACAATCAAGAACGAGGGAATAAAAACAATAACAAAAATAAGTAAAATAATTAACAAATTATCCAACTTAAATAAGATCTCATGACCTCGGATGCTTATGTGGATACTTTCAGGGAGATGAAACATTTGATGTTCATGCAGCATCTTCAGTACAAGAGTTTGGCCAAAAAAAAACATGAAGTACTACAGTGTACATCATGAAATTAAAACAATGACGACAAAAACAACAACAACAACAACAACAAAAAACTAGTACATCTGGGGACTAGAATAGAAGCTGCATGAAACTGTGTATTCGATTGGACTGTTTGCGTCCTCATTTCTGTAGTCTGCATTGTATTCAGTCGAAACTCTGACCAAATACTTAATAAGGAACAATCTTCATTAAATGACCACTATAAAAATTAGTAAGAACTGTCCCCTTCCAAAAAAAAAGTTATTTACAAACCGTAAGTTTGGTTTATCTCTGAATTTGACTGGAATGCTAATAGTTGACCTTCAAGTTCATGTACTTACTGTTACATGAGCATAATGCATCAGTCAATTCCAGCTGCACCCATCCCCCATCACTGGGCAACTGCGGGGCATTTGCGCACCTTGTCATTCCCGGGGGTGGAGCATTAGCAAATTTGGCATGGCCCGGGGGTCAGGCATCTGACTACACCAGGTACTACCCCCGGGCTTTTGGCACGTGGTTTCCGACTCTAAATCCAATCATGGAAGATCCAGCAGTTTGTCGTAGACTGGCTCGACGTAGATTGGCTCGTCCGTCAGAGTTGAGGACTGGACAAACTTGTGGAGGTTTTCTCGATTTTATGCATTTATTTCGGGACTGGGTAATCTGCGAGTTGTGGAGTTGCGAGTTGCGAGTTGCGAGTTGCCAGTTGCCAGTTGCCAGTTGCCAGTTGCGAGTTGCCAGTTGCCAGTTGCCAGTTGCCAGTTGCCAGTTGCCAGTTGCCAGTTGCCAGTTGCCAGTTGCCAGCGGCGAGTTGCCAGTTGCGAGTTGCCAGCGGCGAGTTGCCAGTTGCGATGGAAAATGGTGTAGATTCCTCATCAGTATTCTCAAAACTGTAGATAATGCTCTTGGGAAAATTATCATATCCTTTTTTGTCTTATTATTAAGACGAATTTTTTTCTCAGTTTCTTTCCGAATTTTTTTTAACATTTCAAGTTCCTCCTTTTCTTGCTCCCCCTTTTTTCTTTAACTATATGTTTGCGCTACTCGCGGTTTAACGAATGCGTGGGAGAATGTGTTGTGCTGTGCTTTTAGTCAATGTTGGTCAAGTTACTTCTTTTTTACCGGATTCTCAACTGAACCTATCGCATGAATTACAAAGTAAATGAAAACATTGACATATTTTCCATTTTTTGACATACACAAGGACGCTCAACTCAATCGAAACCTGTATCTTGGGCTTGACCTCAAAACATGTTTTGCTCTTAAGTTACTGACAGCGTAACAAAGTTAATCAAACGGAGTCGCACTCCGCTAAAAGGACGATAGTCGAGTACAAACAAAAAAGTTCCTTACAACTTTGGTAAATAAAAACTATGCAAAAACTTGAGCAACGTTTACTAAACGTCACAATTTGGTAAAGTCAATTCATAAGCGGTCCACCTTAAGCGAAACCCCAACCGCTCAGAAAACAATCACAATGTTCTTTTTCATTGTGGGTCATAGCCAGTTCAGTCACGTATATTAAAAAAAGGTTGCAATTGGTTTACACCAACTCAGATCCTGTTTCATGTTCAACGTAATTTATTTCCAAAAACGCAACAGCCCCTGACAAACAATTACATTTAAACAAATACACTGAAGCAAACAACAGGAAATCGCACGGAAGTTCGTGTAATCAGCACAAAAAAAAAACAAAACAAAACAAAACAAAAAATAAAACCCTATGACTGTAGTCAGGAGGTTATGGGCTCCCGTCGTAGTTTATGAGAAATATGCAACTGCAAGCGAACTTGATATTTGTTGAATTCCTATTCAAAAATCTAAGATGTAACTCGTCGGAATTAACGTTCACCCAGTGCACTCCACAAGATTTCCGCTGTGGTGAATGCTTTAGATATACATCGTTCAGGCAAAGGCGAAATTTGGCTAATGCAGGGTTCGACATCTCCGCTAGCCCGGTCGCCCGAGGCGAGTCAAACGAGTAGAAAATTTCTTGTTGATTATTTTTTAATGTACCGTTAAAACTCATTCCACTGAAACTGCATCGTGAATTTGTTTTATTATTCTAGGTGGGAGCTGTCCTAAAACAAAACAGGCGCAAACCATCAATTTCACTCAGTCTTTTGCACATTCACTACACGTACTCGACTTGTTGGTAACCACACAACCTCCAGGTTTTATTACCAGGTTACTATTAGTTAGGCAAGATAGCACAAAAAGCTTCTAAAAGTATCCTAAAAGTTACAAGGTTTGTTAAAATTTAAACGTTTCGACAGCTAAGCTTCGAATTTCGGACCTGCTTTACCTAACACTCGTAAACGTTTACGTAACGTTTCACTCGTTCGGTAAAATAAATATGACTTAATTTTGTTCTTTAGATTTGATTTACGATAATGGACTTAAAGCTAGCAGCAAATACCCAGCAGTCGCTTAGCTATTAAAGCTGTTAAGATCCTTCACAGTCTTAAGCTCTACTGTCAGGGTCAGGGTGATTGGGTGAAGAAAGAGTTAGACCGTCTAACTCTGATTGATTCAGTAAGGAATTTGGGCGACTGAAATGTGCCGTGGGCTTGTAGATTTTTGAAGATCACTTGCCCGGTAGCTAGTGACTCAACTCAACATATATCGAACCCTGCTAATTGTCGTAGAATTTTGTCTCAGAGAAACAAAACTTCCACTATAGTATGTGAATGTAGCCGACATAACACAACGAAATGAAGACTTTAGTCCGTAAGTGCCGTGGCTTTTACTTTTATTAAAAACGCAACCAAGCCATATGGCTGCTCTCCATCGGATTTGTTTTTTAATTCTCTCACCCATTCGTTACTACGAGTAGCGCCAACATTTAGAAACATTTGAAAATACACCCTCAAATGTAATAAAGAACGGAATCAGTAAGGATAAATAAAGGGGGGAAAGAACAACAGGGAGGAACTTCAAATGGTTTAAAAATCTCCGGGAAGAAACGAGATTGAAATTCAGCTTAAGATGAGACAAAATAGGATACGATACTTTCCCAGCACCAATTTACAATTTTGAGAACGCAGTCAAATAATACTGTTGAGAAACGGAATCTGCAACTCGCAACTCGCAACTCGCAATTTTAGGTAAATTAAGGCATGGGCCCTAATTTTTCACTCAAAAAAGTGAGGGGGGTGGTCTATCTTTGAACGCTTTTGCATTAGAAAGCTGAAACCTTGCCAGATACATACACTGATAGTTTGTGGAAATTTGGTTCTTTTTAAGTTATGGAAATTTGTCACGTGACCTTACACGGCCAGAAAGTACTAAACAATCTTCAAGCAAAAATGGCAACACTTTTTGTTGTGAGTTATTAAACCAGACTGGTATCAGACAATATTTAATGTAAACATCTACAGGACTGTGCTTGGCAACTTTTGAATTTGTAAATAATTTAGAAAAGAAACGGTTTTTCCGATTAGTACCCAGTCCCCCAGGGCATTTTTATCCCTACTTCACGCCTTTGCTTTTATTTATCTTAAAAAGGCCAAGCACAGAAGTGATATATTAAACGGCCTTAATATTTTGGAACTGATAAATAAATTAAGGACACAAGAAAAAGTGTTGCCATTTTAAGAAAAAGCTTTTTCAGGCGATGAAAGTCACGTGACCTAATTTGCATATATTTAAAGTGGGAAATTACCACAAACTAGCATTGTAAGTATCTGGCAAAGTTTTATTTCTCTATGTCCAAAGCGTTTAGAGATAGACCACCCCCCTCACTTTTTAAGAGAAAAATTGAGGGCCCATGCCTTAATTCACTTGAGTTAACTCGCAACTCGCAACTGGCAACTCGCAACTCCACAACTCGCAGTGTGGTTTGAAGTGGTTTGTAGCATGCATGGAAGATCTTCATCTGTCTCCTCTGCTTCGTCGAAAATACCGCAAGGTAGAATTGGCGTTGTGCGGTAGCTGAGTACTTGTTTGTACCTGACGGAGTCAACAATAGCTTTCACAGCGTTTATGATGCTTCTACGTTCCGCTGACTTGATGCGATCTTGATATTCTTCGCGTACGATGTACGGACTATGAAGACCCAAGAAGGCTCTTTGCACGTCGCTTCGTTGTTTGTCAGCGAGCTCTTTTACATCATCCACAAACGTACTCATGTCCTTTGCCACAAAATTCTGCCATCGCTTCAATACAGCATTTCCTGATTCAGAAACATTGTTACACTGCACTTCATCGCCGAATCCTCCTTCTCTGGACACCTTTGCGGTCACGTGATTTAATACTTTGTCTGCCTTGTGATTTTCGAAGTATGATGAAAACCGAGGATCTCATCTTGTGTCTGCTTGCTCCAAGGCGTCTCACTTCTGTTTGAGTTCCTCGACTTTTTGCCAATAATCACTTCTTTTGAGGTGTGCACAAGCCCCTCGGAACCAAATATGTCATCTACGATAACTTGAGTGATGGCCTTCGAAATCTGAAGCTTGGAACACTTGTCTTGAATGTTCTGCTTCACATGGAGTTTACACAGAAATGCCACAAATCTTTCAAACTCTTGTCTGTCATGTAGGCCTGAAGATTGACTTTTATCCCGGGCATTTTTGCTGTCATCTTCTGGAACAACGTAATGTAAGTTCCTTTGTCCTTTAACCTGCAGAACATAATCGGCTCTAGGAGGACAGGGTATACAGGGATGTTGGACTTCTTGGTATAAAGTGTTGTATTTCGATACGACGTGACTACCGCAAAAAAGGCCCTAGCTTGAAAGTTACATCTACATAAAGAATTGACTTATGACCGTCGATATCGTTACAACAAAAATTAGCAATGTCATCTAACTGGTCGTCGGTAAAGAGTATACGTTTGGGGGAATCGTCATCCAAGGAATACGGACAGATAAATTTCTCGCCTCCTTGAGACTGTTCCTTCATTTTTTTGCGTGATCTAGAAAATAGCATCCTCAATCTTTCGCGACTGACACTCTCCCTTAAGGTACTTTACTTGTCTTACATTTCGCGGTAGCTGTCCAACAGAATTACAGCGTTCGATTCCACCAACTTCATCCTCTATTTGCTGAACCACTCTCTTCGATCCGGCCCTATTCTTGTCCACGATTTTCTCCATTTTTGCCTCGGTACTCTTGTATGTTCTTAAAAATGGAATGGCACAGCTCGACTTGGCATCCCCGTGAGGCTTTAAGCAAATTTTGTGCTCTGGAGCTCCTTCAAAGTAATAACGCACAAACACTAAGTTGTGATGCCTTCCATCAGGGCGAACCACGTTAACAATGGTCTTTCGTAGCGAGGGATCGCCTTGGTTGATGAATGTTCTACGAACGACGCTATGGCCATCTTCTTAGTATCCCGACAGTCTCTCCAGTAATACTTAACAGGTACTTCTTAACAGCTGTTTTGCTTTGATCTTAGGAGCCAAGGACGTCACAGAGTATATCTTCTGGTTCCTCTAGCTGGTCGAGGTCAACAAGAAAACAAACGTTTTCTACACGAACTGGTTTGGTAGTGGCGATCAACTGAGGATGAGACTTTTCGGCATTCATTATCAAAGGTACAACTCCGTTATTGCTGAAGTCGTTTAAGATATTTGAAGGTATCAAGGGAAGTAGCCTGTTTCCTTTGTAGTACTCATGAGTGCTGTTTTGTGATTCACTATCTGAACTTGAATCTGCAAATTTCAAGTAACGAGCATACCTGTAAAACACAAACAAACAAATAAGGTTATAATTTTAACATGGTATAAATCAAATTTGCACTTCTGAATACCTTAACACAATAAACCCTTTTTAGGCATTAGCTCTCAGATGAACAGTGAACAGGAAGCACAAGAAAGGTCCTACGAAAAAGTGGTAACCAGACTGTGTAGTCAAAAATTTGCACGACAAAAAGCATACTGAAAGCGAATACCCGGGCTAGGGAACTGGCCTGTAGTTTTGCAACCGGCAAATGAAAGAAGTATGACGATAGTCGAAGTAACTGTATTAACCCTATAGACTGAAAAAACGTAAAAGGATAGTAAATTGCCAAAGGATAGTAAAAGGATAGTAAATTGCCAAAAAAAAACATTCAAGAAAGGAAACTATAAGTGCTTTTGTACAAACCATTGCGTTTGAGTATTCAGCAAAGCGACTGCGGGCCTTCCAGGAGTCTCTCGATTAGAATGCCCAAATCAGAGGATAGGCGTCAAAGCTACGAACTTTGTGCGAGACAAGATAGACAAGTAGGGCTGATGCTTTATATACCTTCCGTGCAGCGTTCAGAGTCGCAGTTCGGGCACTCGAGACCTTGTCCCAGGGTGCCAATGGAAAGGCAAGGGGATAGTTATGCTCTATCAAGCAGTTTAATTTTATTATTGCTCTAAGTGCAGCACATCATGTCCTTTCCAACACAGTTGCCTTGTCAACTATGTTGTCAGGAACTGAGAACGCGGATCTCATCGACACAGCCCAAGAAGCGAGAGTGCTAATAAATATCATGAGAGCTGAGAGAAGCGATCCGTCGGTTTGGAAGGAAGTATATGAGCGGGGGGAAACAGAGTACAGCTGAGTTTGACATTGAGCCAGCATACCAAGAAAAACCGCAAGGCAGTAACACAGGGTTAATGTCCCAGCCACAATCCCAGAGTCCTACTGGCAAAGAGCTGTGTCTTCATCTTACTGATCATCAAATTCAAGACCTAAATGACAGGCTCTTATCACAGGAGGATCGCTTCCTAGGCCAGTATCGTCTCCCAACAATACTGCAATGATTAAGCAACGACGTCCAAGGTAAGATTTATGTGGAGTACAATAACGATCTAACCGACAAGATAGAGCACCACAACGAGATGTTTCGGTGGAAACAAACTGGCTGCGTTCAACTGGACAACGACCAGCAACTCTGGCTGACCCCCTCGACTGCACAATTCCAACTCAGTTATCGAAACATTAACCCCATCCTTACTATCCTTCTCACGATGCCTGTGTCAACCGCAACTCCTGAGCGCAGTTTTAGCACGATGCGTAAAGTCAAGACTTATCTACGGGCAACCATGAAGACAGAACGACTCTCAGCTCTTGCTCTAATGCACGCGTACAAGGACATATCTATTGACGGGGAGGCCGTGTCTGGTGAGTTTTGCGTCAAGAAGAACAGGATGCTAAACTTCAGATTCCCATAAAACTTGACTTGAGATATTTAGCTGTGCATTCAGTCCAATACAATTCGTTATAAGTTCAAATTAGATCACGCTTAGTACTAGTTGCTGAGAATTCATGACGTGAGAATATTTACAACAAAGTGCTTTATATTATTATATAAGCCACCCATAGCTGTAATTAATATGAAGCATGAATTGAACAAATCATAGGTCTACTTGTCTCTCCTCCTCCCCCCCCCCCCCCCTTCCGTGTGCCACACTCGTGAGGTATATGAAATGGGCTTACAATCCAGACATGGCTAGCTACGCCCCTGGAATTAGTTATATTAAATAGCGAAAATCGATGAGAAGCAAGGCCCCTCTTCCTGCTTTGAGATTGTTTACGGAAAGTAGGTAGTGCTGCAACGTTCGAATTTTCATTTTTTTTTTTGTTACTAGTACCAAGTTGGTTGCTTTTATCAGCAATTTCAACCTTTTCGTTTCGTGCTCAGGTGGAATAAAAACCAGATACGAAGAATAAAATCAACACACTAGAAATTCGGCTTCAGAGAAAATCAGGGATGCCAAAATCGTCTGGGAGAGCTATAACGTACAATGTTGATCAAAACTTCAAAAATCAAAGACAAAGAAGAAAGTTTTTACCGAAATAAAATAAAATTTTAAAAAAATGGAACGTTTCCTCCTAGAACAACCCAGAAAATAACGCTAATAATGTCGAAATGTGTTGTTTGCAAACATGAAGGAGAAACCTTTGATCTCAAATTAAAAACTAGCTGCAAATTCACCCGAAATTTATTGGTCCGAAAAATGACGGCTGGCCATCAAATGACAGGCAAAGTGGGCACGCTACTCGTAAAACAGCAACCATTAATTTTGCGGCAGCAAATTTTCCCGATTTAATATTTTAATACGATGGTATACTGGGAAGGACTTGTATTCTAATAAAAAGTGTCCCCTTTTGGGTAGGTATACCCTAAAGGGACATGTCCATTTCTCGAGAGGTGTAGACTAGTAAAAAGTGTCTCCTTAAGGGAGATGTACCCTAATAGAAAGTGTCCTCTCATAAGAAATATTATTTCCTTGCGTAAAAAGGTCCCCTTATGGGAAGTGTTCGTTGCGAAGGTGAGAACATTCTTCTCACATGAAGTTTTCTTTTGCAGAAAGTGTGACATTATTAGAAAAGTTCCTTGAAAGAAGGTGTAAGAAATTTCCTCTCTACGTGAACTGGCCCTCTGTGAGAAAGTGTTTCCTTGTTCTAAGAAGTGTCCATTTGTGGAAAGTGTTTCCTTTTGGGAAGGCATTTTGCCCAACAGGAAGTGTTCTCTTGAGTTGTAAGAGGTTATCCCATGACTGGAAGTTTTATTTAGTCACAAGTGTTTTCTTATGAGAAGGGGTTTGTGGAAAGTTTCCCCGATAGGGTAAGTGCATGTCCCTTTGCGGTAATGAACGTCAGAAATAAATGAATTATCAACAAAATGTAAATTTTAAATCAGCGTTTATTGAAACTTTAAAAACCCAGCTACTTAGCACATCTACTGAAACCCACTGTAGAAAAGCGAAGGCTTTTTGACTATATCAGTTTTTTCCCGCTGCAAAACGACAGCAGATTAAATGTAACCTCCTGCATAAACTGCAAAGCCAGCAGCCACGCTTGTGACGACGAGCTTTGTTTCTGCTGTCGCGGCAGCCCTCACCTCCATTGAAATGAACTTCCAGACCAACTTTGCAACGCTTCATGCTGGTGAGATTTTTCGTTTTCACCTCCGAGTTGATCTTCGTAACCAGCTCTATTCCAAAGACACCTGAGAAAAGTCAGACCAACCGTGAAATACTCGCTAAATATTGATAACAATTGTCATCAATAAAACAAGGAGCGTTTTTTATTCGGCTATCTTCTTAGATAGAGAAACTCTTCTCAAGGATGAATAAGAATTTTTACCAGGCAATAAAAACTGCAACTCTTGGTCGATCTCCCGTAGCCGTGAGCATTCCAGGATCTTGTAGTCTGGAAGATTGGTTTGTCACTCCCGGGCTCGCTAACCAGCTTTGTGGTGACCTCCCTTTTGTAGCCGTGGCGCTCGAGATCCGTCTTCTTCAATGGCGCCATCATCTGCTCATCTGAAATTTTGAAATCTCGATTGAACATTTTCACTTCAAAGGTTTCTTCAGACGTGGCATCTGCAAAGTAGACAGAATTTCTTTATCTATTATATGAAAAATAGCTTTCTAATACATCATTACCCTAAGTTCCTCGTGGAGGCAAGAGACTATCGAAATGGAGATTAATTGCAACATTTACCTGCAAAGGGCTACAGTATGACCAGGATAAAGACAAATGAAACGCGGGGAGAAATCATCTTGCTGGGTCACCAATCTGCTCAGATGCTACCTCGTGAAACCAATGATTTTAGGAGGCTGATTACCCTCTCTTATACCTGCCATCGAATCCCGATGACGTAAGGTTCAAGGTTGATTGGACGAGGTATTTATCCTTCAGTTAAGTTTTGGACAACTTATTTACATTTAAAACGCGAAGGACCCATCTTCAATTAATTCGAACACATTTGCCTTTTTTTGCTCTGCCTACTTTGCGTTAATAACTGCGAAGATCTTCGTTACACTTATTTCTTCATTCCGCAGTTCAAATATATGAGTTTCATATATTCATTATTTCATCTTCACCTTTCCCGGGTATATTACGAACCAATTTAATGACCAGCTCCCAGTTGGCTTGTTAGCTCAATTGGTTAGAGCGCTGCACCGGTATCGCAGAGGTCAGGGTTCGAATCCCGGCAAGCCTGATTTTTTCAGGCTTTCTTTTTGCAACTGCATAAGTTGCGTTAATAACTGCGAGGATCTTCTTTACACTTATTTCTTCATTCCGCAGTTCAAATATATGAGTTTCATATATTCATTATTTCATCTGCCTACTTTGTTGGTCATGCGCAAGAAGTACCCAGGGGTATACATTTCACAAGTCCCTATTACATATATGTATGTTTTCTAGAGACTCTTGTTTAAAAATTTCACCGCTTAGAACGAAAACAAATTAATTGTTAGTAGTAAGGGGCGTCACTATAGGAAGTAACCAATCAGAGAGCTCGTTCCAGAGCTCTCTCCAAATATCCACCAATCAGAAAGTAGTGCCAGTCCTAACCGCGCACATTCCATTCTGATGACGTCATAGGACCAATCAGAAACTGGTGCCAGGCCTTGTGCAAATATCCACCAATCAGGATCGAGTAACATCACGTGAACAGTGGATGACGTCATAGGGGTCAAAGGTCAACTTGGAAGCGAGTGACGTCATGGGGGTGATGAGAAAAAACCGCGGGCCAGGAGCCAATGCGGGCGCCACAGAAAAAAGAGACCAAATATGGGGGGTGACAAAAAAACATTTTAATGAACAACAACAACAGCTATTTTTACAATTTCAAGATGTGTACTACTTGAATTGATTCGTGAAGGCTTCTTCTTCTTGCTTGTCATGTGAGAGAATGGATTTCAAATGTTCAGTCATTTGGTCCATGTTGTGTTCTAAGACACTTTCGCGCGCGCGTCGGCGGGGGCTCAGGGCGAGGGCCAGGGCGTGCGGGGATGGCGCGCGCTTTAGCGCGCGCTGTGGGGGAGGAAAAATTAAGATTTGGTAGTGTGAGTTCGAATCCCGGTCGGGGTGGAAAAAAAATTTTTTTGTTTTTGGTTTTGGAGGCGAGACAATTTTTTTCGGGTCGAGGCGAGTAGGAGACAATGGATGGGTTGTGGTTGTTTTGTTGTTTTTGGGCCGGGAGGTTTTTTTGGGTCGAAGAAGAAAGCGATCGATCGATCGATCGAGTTCGGCTCGGCTTGAAAAATTCCCTAAAAAATATAGTTGATTGGTTTTTTACTTGGATGACACAGTTTTTTATTCATGTCAAGGTAGCTTGTGGACTCTGTCATGACTTTTTTTTTATCTGGATGATAATTCTTTTCTTCCCCTGGAGTTCTGTGTTTCAGGAAAAAAATTCAACATGGCGCCGATCGCTTCTCGGAAAAAAGTTTTTCCTCTTGCTCGTCTCACCGCGTTACAGGTAGGACATCGTTGGATTCTAAAATATAGAGCAAAAACAAAAAATAAGAATGAATGTTTTTTCTCGTGTAGTGAAAAGGATTGTTTTCACAACAAGAACGCGGAGCATGGAAAAAAATGGCGAGCTAAACAGAACCGCGATGGTTCGCAAAAGGTTTTTGCGAGGCGACAAAAAAAATAGAGCCATTGGAAAAAACAAAAAGAGGACTAAAACATAAATGTGTTTTGAACGGAAGTTTGTTTTTGTGAAAAACGCTCAACACTTAAAAAAATATTTTTTTAGCTGACAGTAAGAAAAAAATGATGCTTACTTTGCGTGGAGGTTTCCCTGTTGTTGTCAAAAAGTCGCTCGCTTTCTTCTCGGCGAAAGTACGAGTTGTCATCTCGTTTGTCTCACCGCGTTACAGTCAGCACATCCTTGGACTGTGGAAAAAAGAAATACAGAGAGAGTTAAAAATAAAGGAATAAAATATTCTTTCGGGTAGAAAATGATTTTTTCACAACAACGCGGGGAATGGAAAAAAAATTGCGAGCTAAACAGAACCGCGATGGTTCGCAAAGGTTTTTGCGAGGCGATAAAAAATAGATCCATTGGAAAAAAACAAAAGAGGACTAAAAACATAAATGTGTTTTGAACGGAAGTTTGTTTTTTGTGTAAAAAACGCTCAACACTTCAAAAATATTTTTTAGCTGACAGTAAGAAAAAAATGATGCTTACTTTGCGTGGAGGTTTGCTTGTTGTTGTTTTCAAAAAGCCGCTTGCTTTCTTCTCGGAGAAAATGCGAGTTGTCATCTCGTTTGTCTCACCGCGTTACAGTCAGCACATCGTTGGACTGTGGAAAAAAGAAATACAGAGAGAGTAAAAAATAAAGGAATAAAATATTCTTTCGGGTAGAAAAGGATTTTTTCACAACAACGCGGGAATGGGAAAACATTGCGAGCTAAACAGAACCGCGATGGTTCGCCAAGGTTTTTCGAGGCAACCAAAAAAATAGAGCCATTGGAAAAAAACAAAAGAGGACTAAAAAACACAAATGTGTTTTGAACTGAAGTTTGTTTTTGTGAAAAACGCTCCACACTTAAAAAATATTTTTTTAGCTGACTGTAAGAAAAAAATGATGCTTACTTTGCGTGGAGGTTTGCTTGTTGTTTTTCAAAAAGCCGCTCTCTTTCTCCTCGGCGAAAATGCGAGTTGTCATCTCGTTTGTCTCACCGCGTTACAGTCAGCACATCGTTGGACTGTGGAAAAAAGAAATACAGAGAGTGAGTAAAAATAAATCAAATAGTCTTTCGGGTAGAAAATGATTTTTTCGCAACAACGCGGGGAATGGGAAAAAATTGCAAGCTAAACAGAACCGCTTCGGTTTTCAAATTTTTTTCGAGGCGACAAAAAAATAGTTTCATTTCAAAAAACAAAACTAGTAAACGAGTATTATAAGACACAGTGTTTTTTTTAATCGAAAAGTTTGTCGTTGTGGGAAAAACAGGCTAAACACTTAAACAAATATTTTTAGCCGGCGGCAAAAAAACAACACTTACCTCTTGTTAAGCTTTCGCTGTTTTCAAAAACATCCATTCAGCGGCTTTTACAGATAAAAATCTCCCACATTTTTCGCTGAAATCTCAGTTGTCATCGTTTTGTTTGTAAAGCCGAGGGTTGCTGGGGTAAAGTGATGAATAAATCTGTGAAAAAAATGTCGTAAATGTCCCCTTACCTTCCTCCATCTTGAAAAAAGTGAGAATTTGGGGGTAATTTTGCTGCTTATATAGCTAAACAGTATGACGTCATTTGGTTGTGATTGGTCAGTCCCAGTCAGGCCATGGTCAAGGTCCAAGGCCATGGTCAAGGTCCAAGGCCATGGTCAAAGTATCAGCCGATCAGAAGCAGAGTTCATGTCTACGCGGGCGGCAGCGGCGGCGCGCGGGGATGGCGCGCGAGAAAGCCAGGAACTCAAGAGTCGTCAAGAGGTTCTAGTGGCACCAGCACCACCTCCATCCAAGTACAGTGACAGTGTGCAGAACTGGCAGAAAGGCCTAGAAACTGTAGCGTATGACCGTAGTGGTCTATTTTAAAGTTTTAAGTTTTAAGAAAAGAAACTCTGTCTTTTTGAGAAAAGCAGGTCCGTCAAAAGAGCATGATCGACCGGGGCGCCAGTACTTTTTGAAAATACGCGCGCTCTTTTAACTTTTGACTTATAAAAGGCTATAAAAGGCTGATGTTGTAAGAATAAAAAAGTTCAGTTTGAAATGGAGTCTGTGTTGATGCGTTATGGGTGGGATTGTTTATGGTCTCTTGTTCAATGGAAATGTCAACAAGTCCTTTGTCAATTTTTGTATGACCACCAAGAAGGAGAGAAAGTGCCCATTCCTACGAACATTCGTCCCAAGGACACGAATCCCTTAAAAGTCTTCGAAAAAACAAAAGTGGACATCAATGTGTATCGATGGGTGGTGTTTGTATTGTGGTTGAAACCCCACCCGAGTGCCTGGCCAGGGTATCGAGGCATTCAAAAGGCGCACCCCGATACTGTACCCACCATACAAACCCTGTGGGATGAGTGTCAGAAGGCATGGCACCTAGAAAGACAAAAAGAAAAAAGCTAGATGTCTCACAACAGTGGCTGGCCCGTTACCATGATCCCAGAGCCCCAGGCAGTTTAGGTGGGGTGCAACGGTTTGCTCGGGCTCATCAAATTCCCTTGAAAAAAGCACAACGCGTCTTGCAACAGGATTTGGCCTATACATTGCATAAACCTCGACGTCGTCGTTTTCCCACACTGCCCGTGCTCGTGGGTGGATTAGACGATCAATGGGTGGCGGATTTAATTGAAGTTCAACCCTTGGCCAAGTATAATCGAGGCATTCGTTATTTACTAACGGTGTTGGATGTGCTGTCCAAGTACGCCTGGGTGCAACCTTTGAAAGCCAAAACGGGGGTGGCCTTGGTCAAAGCCTTTAACAAGATCCTGAAAAAAGGACGTCAACCCAACCGTTTGCAAACGGATAGAGGGACGGCATTTTACAACCGTACGTTTCAACGTTGGCTCAAGGATCAGGGCATAGATCATTTTTCCACCGAGGGGGATGCCAAAGCGACTGTAGTGGAACGGTTCAACCGTACATTGAAAGAACGATTGTACCGCTATTTTACGGCCGCCAACACCTTGCGGTTTGACGATGCGTTACCCCAATTGGTACAAGGCTACAATGCCACGCGTCATCGGAGTATTGGGATGGCCCCCCAGGACGTCACGTGGGAGAATGATGAAGTCGTGTGGAAACGTCTGTACGAAAAACCTTTGAAAGGAAAACGCTCCAAACCCAAATTCAAAGTAGGGGATCGTGTACGTCTCAACAAGATTCATCGTACTTTTGAAAAAGGCTATCTACCCGGTTGGACCGAAGAAGTGTTTGTGGTGCATCGTGTGGTACCGGGACCTGTACCCACCTATAAGATTCGCGAATGGGATGACACCCCGGTCCAAGGCACGTTTTACGACGCCGATTTACAAAAAGTGCACGTGTCCGACCAAGCCTTGTTTCGTATCGAAAAGGTACTTAAGCGTCAAAAAGACCGTTGGTTGGTCAAGTGGAAAGGGTGGCCTGACAAGTACAACAGTTGGATTACCCGCGGAGACGTGACCTCCCTCCGACCGCCCAAGAAAAAGAAAGAGACAAGACCGCCCAAGACAAACAAAGAGACAAGACCCAAAAGACGGCGCGACTAATTGGTTGGCAGGCATGACGTGGGTGCCCAGTTCCTCGTTTTACGTGACGTTGATGAGTCATGCCAGTTTCGTGAGAACAAAGCCCATCATTTTAGAAACCGGTTGCCCCAACCCATTCGATTTGTGGGACGAGGATGGCACGTGGGGATGGTGAGTTTGTCCTTACACACCATTCAGAGGGTGGGGGAACAATGGGTCCCCGACTCCCATCCTCTGTTGTACGTACGATGGCACGAACGGGTGTATGCGAAAGACGATCAAGGGGACGATGTGTGGTGGCATCAACGTCGCGAATTCTTTGTATACGGTCGAGATATGAGAGACCTATTGTCCTCGTCGACGGGATCGCACTTTTTTCACCAACTGGTGTATCATTACGAGCAAGAACTTGCCAAACAAACCAAACCCCTAAACAAATGGGCGGAGAACAATGGCGTCAAGTTGTACCCGACCTTTGAATGGACCTCGGAAGGGGATTTGTTGTTGACTACCGTGAATGTGGATTACAAAGTTCAAGTGGCGCTCGTGTTATGGGGCAAAACCTTGGCCTTGAAAATGGGATGGATTGACGAAGTGTCCACGGGCCAGTATCGATTGGGACCCAATCTCTTGCAAGAATTTCATTCAGACACGATTCCCACGCCGACGGATGTCCTCGATACCGACAACAAGCCCGCCTTTTGGAAAGTGGATGGGGATTATATGGAGTTGAGTGTCAGCTGCAATTGGCGGTTTGTGAATTTGAACGACAAATTTCGTCCCTCGTCGGAATTTCCCTCGACGCGTCCTTTGCACGTGTATTGCAATGTAGGTACCAGCAGCATGGTAGGGGGTCGCATCACGGATCTCTTGCGAGAAATCAAGTACCACCCTCAAAACACCACGCACTTTGAACCTCGACACATTCAATATGTCCCGGTACGCAACGAAGTGGTGGAAATCGTAAAAACCCAGATGGCCGAAACCAATGCGGAACTGGTGCAATTTGGCGAAGGGCATACCCTCCTGACCCTCCACTTTAAAAGGGAGGTGGTGGTGTGAAAGAACCCGAGAAAGAAAATGTCGTTCTACGTGACGTTACCCAGTCATGCCAACCGAAAAGAATTTCCCAACAATCAAGCCAATTCGTTCAAGATTCGTTTACCCCAACCGTTACGGTTAACGGGGGGTCCATGGCAAGTGGGTTTGAGTGCCATTTCCTTACCAGATGCTCGCGTCAATTTGTACCAGTTGGTCAAAAAAGGCGGGTACATCATGTCGACGTCCTGGGACCAAGACTATCCCAAACCGGGTGGAAAAGACGGGGAAATGGTCACGCGAGTAGACACCGCGCAAACCCTCATCAATGACATCCAAGATTTGGATTGGGTGGTGGATGGGGTGAGTTTCATGAAAGCCACCATTGCTCACCTGGAACAACGACGCAAGGAAACGGCGATTCAAGGAGGCCGGTTTACCAACGATCAGGGCAAACACACGTACGTGAAGTTTCGTTGGGAAGGCGACGATTTGTTGATCGACAACACGAATGTCTGCCATTGCAAAACCGACACACCAGCCCTGGCCATTTACACCAAGTTAGCTCTCAAGATGGGATGGTTACGTAAAATTGACAGCGGGTTGATTTTGGGACCTAACTTACAGCAAGAATTCAACAACATGAAACAACCCGTTGACAATGATTGGAACGATGTGAACGACGATCAGAGCAACCCGGTCTTTTGGACGGTGCGTTCGTTTTTACCGGATTATTTACAATTGAGTATGAGTTGTGGTTGGCGTTTCACCAACTTGAATGTGGCGTTTCGTGCGGTGGTGGGCGACCCCTCGCGATCGTTGCACGTGTACTCGGACGTGGCAGGCAGCACGATTGTAGGCAATCGCGTGACCGATTTATTGCGAGAAATCCAGTACAAGCGGGAAGGATGCGGCACCCTGTACTTTGAACCGTTACACATTCAATACATGTCTCTTCGCAACGAGACGATCGAAATCATTCAAACGCAAGTGGCCGAAACCAATGGAGACCTGGTCAAGTTTGGTGAAGGGAACACCCTTGTCACGTTGTACTTCAAAAAGACATAAAAAGCCATCACCAGGGAAACCAAGTCAATCATCATGCCTCCGAAACGACGACGTCGACGACGACGACAGCGTCTCCAAGCGGGGGAAGGGATCAACACGGTGATTGCCGGGATTCCTAAAGCCGCTTCGAAAATCACCAAAGGGATAGAAAAGTTAGCCAAAAAGAATGCCAAAAAAGCGCATGTGAAACGCATGGAGGAAATCCGAAAAGGAAAACGAGAACGCTATGCGGGGGAATCGTGCAACGTCATGTGAGTATAAAAAGAGACGAGCCCTGTGTGAAAACCAAAGGCATCCCTGGTGACGGGCGACATCATGCGAGGAGGGAGTTTGACACGATTTCGTACGGACGAGTGGTATGATCAACAGGGCAAAGGGTTGGTGACGGATGTCCTGCGTGGGGGTCTCCAAGGCCTTAAAAGGACTCGAAATCCTTTGAAATTGCCTAGTCATACCGTGAGAGGATTGAAAGCAGGGTTATCACGAGGCGTCAAACGAAAAGCCGAAGACGTCATCAAAAAAGAAATTACCAAACAAGCCAAGAAAGCCTTGAAGAATAAGAACGTGAAACAAGCCGTGCGGGTGGCCAGTGCCTTGTTTCCCAAGCAAGTCAAACGCGCTCGCGATATTTTTGGGGTGTGATGGAGCCAGTGCATTCGCGACCTCGACGGATTCGTAGTGATCGGGGTCTCCCTCAACGCGGAGGTCTGTTTCCTTTTTGGAAACTCATGCGACGACAACGTGGAGGCTGGTTGAGTCCCGAGGTGATGAGACTGCCCGGGTTTGATTTGAGACAACGCTTAGCACGACGACGACGCTATAAAAACCCCTCACGACGACGTAGTTCGACCACTCGACGACGACGACGTTAAACATGCCTGACGTGAGTACGCAAACCGCGCCAGCTCACGCGCGTTCCGAAGGGACCGTGAACCCGGCGTTATGGATTTTCAAGGTGCCGCCCACGGACATTAGCATCAATGCCTATCGCATGGTCACCATTCAACCCACCACCACGGGCATCAATCCCATGGAATTCATTGTGCCAGGGTTGGACGATTTTGTGGATTTGGGACGCAGTTACTTTACCATGGAATTGAGATTGCAAAAAAGTACGAACGATGACTTGGTGGCCAATGAAAAATTGTGGTCCGTCAACAATTTGGCCCATTCCATCATCAAACAAATTGACTTGCAGTTGAATGGCACGTTGATCAGTCCTCAATCCGACACCTATCATTACAAGGCCTACCTAGAAAACTTGCTGAATTATGACCGAGAAGATGGCAAGACCGTGTTGGGACCCCAAGGCTGGTTCAATCAAGTGGATTTTCCACCCCAATGGACTGCCAACAACACCAACAGTGCTGGACCGCATCAAAATTGGCGTGATCTCAGTGACAATCACAAAGGGGCCTTGGCCGCCATGGTAGCTGAAGTAGAGAAGTACGCTGGAGGCCTCACCCACAGTCTGGTGTTTACCCCTCACTTGGAAGTCTTTCACACCGGCAAACTGTTGGTGCCTGGCATAGAAATCAAGATGAAATTTCATTTCAATGGCCCGAACCTGTTTTTGAGTGGGGTGGGCCTGGCTGGCCGCTTGATGGAAGGGGATGTCAAACTACGGTTTCATCTATGTCAGCTGCGTTTGAATGACGCCATCTACACGAGTTTGTCTTCCCAAAGACACAATGAAGGAAAAATCGCTGCCTACCCGACCGTCCGCAGTGAAATCCGTACCTTCAGCATGCAAGGCAACCTGACCCACTTTGACATTCCCAACCTGTTTCAAAACCGAATACCTGACCGATTGATTGTGGGGTTGGTGGACAGCCGCGCCTTCAATGGCAATGTGACCCGAGATCCCTTCTGCTTCCAGAAATTTGGACTGACCTCCATTAAACAGATTGTCAAAGGAGAAGAATACCCTTATGAAACCTTGCACTTGGTGCATGACAATGGGACCCGAGATAATCTAGGCTACTTCCGTTTTCTGCAAGCCAGTGGCGCTTGGTGTAAAAAGAAAGGCAATATGGTGGAACTGCTCGATTGGGGCCAAGCTAAAAATTGTAGCTTGTACATGTTTGACAATGTAGCCAATGGATGTGCTGACAGCCAAACCCTCAACCCCAAACAAACCGGGGATTTACAACTCAGCTTGGAATTTGGAGCCGCACCCGCTACCAATATAACCGTGCTCGTGTATGGTGAATTTGAGAACTTGTTGGAGATTGACTGCAACGGAGCCGTGTTGTATAACATTTACCAACACTAAAGACAAAGATGGAACGAGTGGCCTTGAATAATGTGCAGTTGGATTATTTAGCCCGCGACGACCCACAATTGAAACCGGTGTTTTACGGGACGGTGGCCTGTGATCGTTTACCCAAGAGCCCTCGCAAGACCAAACCCCAAGGCTACATTGTGAACACCGACCCGCACGATCAACCCAGGCAACATTGGTTAGCGGTCTGGACCGATGGAAACGTGTGTGAAGTCCTAGACAGTTATGCGTTACCGTTGGAAACGTACGAGCAAGCCACCCCGTTGCGAGAGTGGATCGTGAAACATTGGAAGTACGTGGTCACCAATGGCAAGTCCCTGCAAGCCATCTCTAGCAAGTCATGTGGCGATTACGCGTTGTTGTACTTGAAAGCCAAAGCCCGTGGACGCACCTTGCAAGACTTTTTAAATGACTTTTCCGATCATGATTATGTAAGCAATGACCATCAAGCCGGTCAACGCCTTCAACAATTGATTCTAGGTCAAGAGACGAGATGGTACCAAGTCTGTTGTCACCCCTATCATCAACGTTGTTGTTAAATAAACATGTTCAAAAAAAAACCCAGTCTGTTGTCTGTGTGTCCTATCAAAATGAGTCGTAGCTCAGTCGGTAGAGCCTTGGGGGACACAAGTCTCGGCCGTGCGTGGGTTCGAGTCCCACCGACTCCATAAAAAGGTGCCTTTTTTCAATGGGTTCACTGTCATCATGCAAGTGGGTCAACCGTTTCGTTTTCATACCCCGTCCAGTATTTTGGTGGTGGGGCCATCGTGATGTGGGAAAACCGTGTTTACGGAAAAACTCTTGGTAGACAACCCAGACTTGTTTGAAACCCCACCGACCCAAGTGCATTATTGTTATGGCGCCTGGCAAGATCGATTTCGAGGCATGCAAGATCGTGGGGTGCTGTTTCACGAAGGGATTCCCGATCATCAAACCTTGGTGCAATGGTTTCCTCAAGGACAAGGGGTGATGGTGTTGGATGATTTGATGGACGAAGGGAGCCACGATAAACGCGTGTTGGATTTATTCACCAAACATTCGCATCATCAAAACGTCACGGTGATTTACTTGTGCCAAGACATGTTTCCCGTGGGCAAATATGCCAAAAGCATTTTAGGAGGGTGGTAGGGGGGTGGTCAAAGTCGAAAGTCGAAAGTGAGAAGTAAGATTTTGCAACTCGATTTTCGTGCTTCAGAAATGGACATTTGATTTCGACTTTTCAATTTGCGAATTGACTTTTTAAATCGACTTTTTATTTCCTGCATTTACATTTGATTTTTGATTTTGACTTTTCACTTTTAAGATCGACTTTTGGTTTTGACTTTTCAGTTTCGATGGCCACCCTCGGCCACGGTACATGCTGGACTCAGTGTGCAATTCTAAAGGAATTTACTATTAAGAAATCACATTTACACAAAAAACATCCGCTCAAGTAATTTTATTATTATAATTTATTAACAAAAAGTGCTACCCATACTTCGCTACGTTTACTTTCACGTTGAGGAATTCCGTTTAGCTAAGACAGCAAACGCCGCATTTTGACCTGTTTTGTGTCAGTTCCGTTTGGCAACACGAGCAGAATTTCCACGGTTACTCATTGAAAATCCCCTTATTAGCTTGAAAAGAACGGAGGATCGATAGGAATTTTTATACCTTTATTGTAATTGTTTTGTAGTCTCAGTGTATTATGTTCCAGATGCCAGATTTTTTTTTGAATGACAACTCCTATGTTCAAAAGGTGTGTCTAAAATAGAGTTTAGTTCTCTTGCTGTAAGTACTAGTCTGGTTCTAGATCGGTTTAGTTTTGGTACTCACCTCGAGCTCACTGGGTTTGATTTTGCTTAATCGCTACACTGAGCAATTCTCAATGTTTTTTTATCTTGCGTTCTAGAAACTAAAGAATTTGCTCGTTGCTGTTTTCGTTCTAAACGTGGCCTGTCGAACTGTCTTATAAGATTAACTGGTTATATATTTCCGTGTTTGCTTTTCCGTTCGGTAATAACGTAGCTTTTCAGTACTTTACAGACGCAATTTTCCGTTTTGTGTAATCAGGGCGTAGCAAATTTTCCGGGCTGAGAATCTATATAACTAAGGCTGATGATACTACTGATGTACACGGCTTCGTAAAAAATGTTGCAATTGCGCCAGTTCGTTATAAAACTCCTGAATAAATGACTCGTTTACCATAAAACATGATTATAGCCTTTGAATCGTTCACTAGAAAATATTACTATAGCCTGTGCGATAACACAGAAAGAGGAAACAATAAGGCAGTTTATTTCCTCTCATATCTTAGTTGTTTTTGTGCCCACAACGTAGGCTCTGTAAGCCCATGTTTGAACAATTTTTGGCTAAATCGAGACGAATTATAAGAACTTCCTTGTTTGGGTGAAATAATGTTCCAATAATTTTCTTTTGAGCAAATTTTGACAGCTTTCGTCATTTAAAAACCAATCACAAAAAAGCGATTACAAATTTTTAACATCTTGCGAATTTTACTCTTTATGTTAACTGTAACAGTGTGTCTTACTGACAAATAGAACTGTTCTTTCCGGACGATTTTGGCATTTTTATTTTGAATTTGATGTCAGTGTCAACAGCCTGAATTAAAGCCAGACAGTTCTGCTGCGTTAATGCTTCTTTTGTATTTTGCTTTTAACAATATTCAACTACCATACCTAACAACTTGGCGAAAACCTAATTGCATATTGTTGCTATATCATTTTCAAACCAGGAAGTAGAAATATAAGCGACGGAAGTAACCGTGAACTGGATAGATTATACAGTCTGGTACATCGAATTGTTTCCCTCACGAAATTTGTATTGCAGTGCTATTTCGTCCTTTATAACATTTTTTGTTCAAGAGTTATTTCTCTGGCCCTCTTCCTTATCGCTACTCTATTCGAGGGACATCTAATGAGAATGTTAAAAGATTGTTCCAATTCTTCCATAAAATGCAGATCTTAAACAACCTAGTTATCGTTTAGTTTGATTTCACCCGATTGTGTGAAGGAAATGTAACCTTCCTTTCTACCTTCTTTTCTTCCTTGCTTGTACACGTATTAAGAGAGCGTCCGTGTAAGAACGGACAAGGCTTTTTTCGGACCTTCGCCGATTTCCCTGATTTTTTCAGTGAAAGTCGACAATTATATCCCAATAACAAATATCACATTTATTTGGATCAATTCGATATTTTATATTTTTTGCGAGGCGATTTTCAAAGTCACCTCAAAACCACGCAATTCGCCATTGGAGACTCCGTAAATTTGCCATAAATGACGGTCGCTACCAAAACTTTATTACTCAATTTAACGAGCTGATTTTTTTACATATTGAAGTTTCATCTTCCCTCGATAGTGTACAGGTTTAATAATTGAGATCTATTTAAGTTTCGTTAAGTTATGATTTTTTTAAATTGACTCCCAACAAACTCCGAAATGTTGAAAACGCGACATGCCTGTAGTTGAAAGCCATTTTCTCGAATGTGGGACCTGATCTAGAATCGTGTCTATTGTAACTCAAAAGTACTAACACCATTATAGAAATGTATGAAATAAAATTTGTGGGCACTCTTTACTGCGCGCCGTACAGAGCTCCGCGAAATTCCCAAATGTTCGCCATTTTGATCCAAAATAAACAAAACGCTTGAGCGACCGATAAACCAATTTCAGAACCGTAAATGTTTGGAGATGCGTTAAAATACTGCTAGAAGTCAGACTGTAAATGGCAAATATGTTTCTTTCGCCGTTTCAACCGTTTTAGCCGATTTCTCGGTATTTTCAACGCTCACAGCAATAAATATATCACTTTCGATCAGTATGCAAATTTGGCAAAAGCCCGTGTTGTCACGGAACATCTATCGATCTGTTTACCGGCCGCAAACAATTTGCCTAAAAACGTTACCAAAGCAAAGATTTCCTTCTTACCTGGTCAGGCGATAAGATTCTTTAAGCTTCTATGTAAAAGTTTTCTTTTTGTTTGTGGCTGTAAAGAGGCTGTTTTCATTTCCCACGCTGCGATAAAACAGTATTTGTTGTGACGCAAGACTGACTTGCTCGTTTCAGTCTAATTCAATTAAAGCCGAATTTGTGAAACCCATGTCGGCCCGAGAACAAAATTGTACCAAACCTTTAAAAAAAATTGTGAGCTTCTGGGATGTTTTTTCATACCCAAAAGGGGTTTTATTTGCTTGTTTGTTTTTTTCGGGGGGGAGGGGGGATTTATTCGAAAAAAAAACATTGCAGTCTGGTTTTGTGGAAACAAGGAAAATCCCTGATTTTCGTTGAACAAGCGGTTTGCATATTAGAACAGTATTTTTGAAAACTATCGGGCTCCAATGAGGCAAAGCAAGTTCTACAAAAAATCATCGTAGACATAAAATACAAATACCTCTATATTGCAATTGGGATAACTCAATGTTTGTTTTTGCAAACTTACTTGTTTGTTTCCGTCTAATTCAATTTAAACCGACCGTGATGTCAGCGATTTTGTTTAATTTCGAGAAAATCCTTGGGCGTCCTTTCTGCACGAAATGGCAGCTATTGCATCCAATTGCTCTCTTCACGAGATATTACAGACTCCGTGTGGATCTAGTAGGAATGAGAAGAGCCATGTGTTGCTCTCTGAGTGCAACTTAGATATTTCAGCTCATTTGTCGAGCTGCCACTTATCGAAATGCGGCGATGTTACGGAAGCCGAACTGATCATGGCGAGAGCAGGTATTCGCGGTTTGTCGGAGAGCCAACTCGCAGGCATGACCATTTGCCCAAAGCACAGACACTCATTGGGAAGATTCTGGCGAGCACCAAAGTCATGCCAACATCCTGGTCATACCGGGAAGACTGTAAGTGTGTCAGGAAGACACGTAATCAACTTCCAAATGACAGAAGAAATATCTGTTTTGTTTGGCAAGATCACTACTGCTGTCGGTTCACGTAAGTACCTCTTTCCTTGTGATTTTGATGAGAAAATTCCGCATTGTTAGTTTTTCGATAAGTTTTGTTTTCGTATTATTAAAACAGCATTTCATGATCCTCTGTTCAATTTTTTTTATCAATTTTATACTGCTTGCCTCGCTAGTAGTTGACGCAGATCCAAAAAAACCGAAACAGTATTTCCACTATCTTCCCTGATTTTACAAGTCTGAATTCCTTCAAAAAAATAATCGAATGATGTCATACATGCCAGTCAACACTGAAAACCTAACTGGCAAAAGGCACAGGGGGGATATTATGCGCGAGCATCGTCACGCGACGCTTCTCCCTGAGGGTGCATTGCGTGACGTTCCCAACAGCTGTGAAAATGACCAAGTGCGGAGTTGACCATTTTTTAAAAAAACAGCGTTAAAACTACCCCGATCAATTTGAGTGAAATATATCCTCCCAGGGAAAGGGGGGATGGGGGGTTACTCCAAAAAATTTTATACGGGAAGGCTCCGCCCCGAGCTCTAAACCCTCACCATTTTATGAACCATTTTGACAGAAATCGTTCCCCTTTTGTGTACCTTTTACTGAAAAAAGGTACCCCTTTCATATAATTATACCTGAAACACATGGCATAGACTTTGAACACGACGTCTTCCATTCTCGTCCCCATAGCCCTTTCGTTTCTCTTAGCCGGCTTGGCACGAGAAAACGAAGGGCTCTGGGGACATAGGATTTTTGAATTAAATCGAACTTTTTTGATTGGCTGTTTGGAACAAAGAATTCCTAAACGGAAGTCGAAAATGTAACGACTCTCTCATATATTCTTTTGAAACGTCATGACTGCATACATGAAGACCGGAAGTCCTAGAATCTAGGACTGAAAATCCTGTGTCTCCAGAGCCCTTCGTTTTCTCGTGCCAAGGCCCAGCCGGCTAAGAGAAACGAAAGGGCTATGGGGACGAGAATGGACGTCTTCTTCTAAATGATCTAGTAAACGTCCACTCTCAAATAAACTCTTCGTATCTAATAAACGCCTCCTTTGACGTGTAAAGTTTATAGACGCCCCCTATGCAAGAATCACCTCAGAATCCAGGGAAACGCTGCACAGCGTAATATCACGCAATGTAGTTTTTTTGCTTGACTCGGACGTCGAAAAGGCCAACGATGTCAACAAGATTGACTCTAATGGCGATGCAGACATCGGTGTCGAACTATGAACGACATCTCTAGGCTTTGCATTAGCGCAGACAAGAGAATATTTCACTTGGCGCAGATTAGATTAGTTACCTACTCACAAAATAACGCTGTTTTCTATCTTACTCCGCGAGCAAAATGCGCGTCTTATTTGTTTGTTGACGTTGCGGTTACAGCCTCATAACTATTTAACGCTCCGCTAGAACCCCTAAAATTTAATTTAGCCGCCGGGGTTTATTAGATCATCTACCGTATATGGAAAAGCTTAAATTAGAGCTTTTACTCAGTGTTGCATTTATATACACAGCTATCTGCACATCTTGCCGAAAGAAGCATGCTGAGCGACTTCTAAATTTAGGATGGCAAAATCCTAACAAACAGACAGAGGACCAAGCAGCCGCGGCTCCTCAAAAAGATGTTGGAAGGTTTGTTGAATAAAATGTTGTTTCTTTCTCTTTGCCTAGTGTTTCTTGTTGTAAATGCCAAAGGAATTATTTAAGCCTCAGTCAAAGCCCTCCAAGGGCGCAGGAGGTTCAAAGTTACACAGTTTATTGTGCCTTTTGATCCAGTTCGATTGTACTGCACGTTCTCTAAATAAGTTTGGATTCTTTTTTAGAACTGCAAAGACAAAAGCAAAGACTGCTATAAGCGAACATGCAGCTCAGATGGAAACAACGCCCTTCCGAGAGCTACCTGCTCTTGATTCGCTGCATACTATCAGCCCATGTTGGACACCAGAAGTCGCTAGAGCCATGTCTTATGAGAGTACCGTAGAGACCTTGAGTACATACAACTCTGCCATGGACGAGATCGCCAGCACGATATCTAGTGCGCGAGAACCCCTGACATCGCAGCTGGACTCCTGGAAGAAAAGCACAGCAGCACAAAGGCAGCATTGCATCCAGAAAGCAACTGAAGACTGCATGCTTGTGTGCGATGTGATAGCCCCTCATGACGGGAAACAGCTGTTCCAGGCCATGATGACCGCTGGCGTTCAGGGAAAAGCAGACGGCGAAGCCATGGCCGATGACGTGGTAAAAACTCTAATGTGCGCGTACAAAAATGCCAAGAACAGGAACACGAAGACGCAAATCCTGAGTTTATACGCCTACAAGTACTCGGTAAGCACTTTGAAAAAGCTCCACGCACCGTATGGCAAGCTTTCTTCACGTCAAATACGCAGAGCACGATGTCATGCAAGGAACCTGGGTCCCGGTACTGTTCCTGAGAAGACAAAACATCATCGTGTAAGGGTTGACATGAGCAAAGTGGATCATTTCATAGAATTCGTTAATCGCCCGTATTTCTATCAAGACGTATCATACGGAACAAAGTTGTTGAAACTTGACAGTGGCGAAACCATTGAGATGCCGAATGTCGTTCGAACAGTTACACGTTCAACAATGATCAGCCAGTACTTGCATTTCTGCCAGGAGGAGAAATGTGAATCACTCAGTC
Organism: Siderastrea siderea; assembly: GCA_964030785.1. Lineage (NCBI taxonomy): Eukaryota > Metazoa > Cnidaria > Anthozoa > Scleractinia > Rhizangiidae > Siderastrea > Siderastrea siderea. The sequence goes on from OZ034966.1 coordinate 26,250,381, forward strand.
GTTCTACTTTGTTCAAAATTCTACAAGTTAGAGAAGCCTCTCAAAGAAAGTCAATGCAAGGACTAGACAACACGGCTGCTGACGGTTCCGCTGGTTTTCACACAGCAGAAATGATAGTTGACGATCTCGAGAAAGGAGGACTGAATAGAGAATGGTGCGCTGAAATCAAAGAAAAGTTAAAAGAAGCAAAACGCTACTTGAAGACTGGCTATCGCGTTCACTGTAAACCAGAGGAGGCTGAATGCCCAGACCACTGTCGCAAATTCGCCCTCAGCGACGAAGGAGATCCCGATTTCCAGGAGAGCTGCTCTCATCAGCACTTGGAAACTTGTGATGATTGTCAGGACCTGCGAAATGTTCTTGATGAAGTAGAAGGTCACATTCGAGGCTCATCCTGGAACCCTTACAGCAAAGAGCAACAAGATGATCTTCTATATGATTTCAAGCAGGCACGCTCAGATATCTTGGCGTGGAAGGCCCATATTCTCCGATCCGTCAACCAGGAAGAAGCAAAGCAAGATCAGCTGAAGATGATTTCTGATAATCCAAACTCTGCACTTATTGTAATGGACTGGGCGATGAAGTTCCTGCAGCTCAAATATCGCGAAAAGCAATCGGATTGGTACGGAAAGAGAGGGTTGAGTTGGCACATCTCGACAGTCATCTCCAGCGATCCGGAGAAAGCAGGCCATCTAGAGCTGCAGTCATATGCTCACCTCTTCGACACATGTCAGCAGGATTGGTTCGCCGTCTGTTCAATCGTCGAGAGCACGCTGAAAGTAATCAAGACCCAGAAGCCGCATGTCACCCAGGTTTACCTGCGCTCAGACGAAGCGGGATGTTATCATAATAACTCTCTTATAGCTGCAGCAAAAGATCTCGGTCAGCGAGTAGGCATCGCCGTTTGTCGTTACGACTACTCAGAGCCACAGTACGGCAAGGATGTGTGTGATCGAATCTTATGTCCGATGAAAACAGGCATCCGACGATACTGTAACGAAGGCCATGACATTCTAACAGCAACGGACATGAGGAGAGCGCTATCAGAGAGACCAGTTAAAGGTACATCCGCGTGCGTCTGTGCAGTTGACGAGGCGAAAAACACGTTAGAAGTGAACAAGATAGATGGCTTCAGCAAGCTACACAACTTCCAGATTGAGGAGGAAGGCATCCGTGTCTGGAGGTCGTACGGAGTAGGTCGTGGTAAGGAGATTCCCTTCAACAAGCTACTTTCTAAAAGCCAAGGTAACACCGGCCTCGTCGTTTGTGAAGAGTTTTTTACCTGTAGAGAAACACGCGTTTACCAATCTAAAGACACTGTTCTCGAGAGCTCAGACGATGACACTGATTCAGCCGATGCGGAGTTAGATATGTTTGAATGCTCCGAGCCCGGATGTATAAAGAGTTTTACGACTTTCTCGGAACTTGAGTCCCATTTGGACATCGGGGACCACTGCATGAAGGATGAGAAGAAGACGGAAACACTGTACGATAAGATTCGTAAGGATTGGGTGGACATGTTCACTTCAACAGTCCGCATCACTGAATATGATGCGTCGGAATCTAGTACCAAGCAGGGTGTACAAGATTCTTCGCCTTCAAACCAAGCTATTAATATGGGTTGGGCCCTACCTAAGCTACGAACAGGACCTAGGTTCAGCGACAAGGTAAGAAATTACCTTACAGCAAGATTTGATCTCGGCGAACAGACCGGGCTCAAAGCTGACCCTCAGCAGGTGTCAAGCGATATGCGAAAGGCAAGAGAGGAGCAGAACGATCGCTTATTTGACAGAGAAGAATGGCTGACCAAGAGCCAAGTGAAGAGCTTCTTTTCCCGCCTTGCAGCGGCCAGACGAAGAAAACAGGAACCAGGAGAAATCGACCTGAGTCCCAGAGACCTATTGCTGGAGGATGAAGAAGCCGATAGACAACAGCTTGTTGAAGAGGTAGTGAACGAACTGAGGCCGCAGCACCCACTGTCATACGATGCATTTAACCTGTGCGAGTGTGCGAGAGAACATAAACTGAACAAATTTAACGTGCCAATGCTGAAAGAAATCTTGCACCATTTTGAGGTCCCATTCAAATCGAAAGACAAAAAGAAAGAGCTGATTGAACAACTAAGGCTGTTCATACAAGAATGTGAATGCTTTCATTGAAAACGAATGAATATACAGGGGCATAGCTAGGATTCTTGAGGGGGGGGTGACACTCACTATGTTAGACCCAGCGTACTGAACAGATTGTCACGTCGACATCCGCGTTGTGTTTTTGACCAATTTTCACACTTCTGAAAATATTTTTTTTGTGAATGAGCTACCGGACCCCAGGGGGGGGGGGGGGTACTAGAAGTATACATGACTGGGGATCCGACGGAGCTTCATATTGCAAACCCAAAAAAATACACAAGCCTGAAATTTGAGACCCAAAAAAAATACCTGACATCAAAATTTCCAACCCAAAAAAATACACACGTCGCTGAAAAAAAAAGTTCGAATCAATATTTTTCTGATCCACTGATCGGAACGAAAACCCGAAACGAAAAGTTCGCTCGGAGATACGACCCAAAAACTGAAAAAAATTCCCGTATTCTTTTAAGACCTAAACAAATACGTGAATGATCCCGAGCGTGTAAATTTTCAACCCATAAAAATACGTCGGACCCCCCCTCCCGTCATGCATTCTTCGAGTGACCCCCGGATACCGGACAGAACAGTCAAACAGTCGAACGGCGCAAGCGCGAAACGAAACCCCTGAGCAGTGAGCATGGGGGAGGGCAGGAGCCCATGGGGAGGGACAAGCCTGCAAAATAGCTGCATAAATTGGGTATATAGCACTGGTAAAGAAATATTTAATACATTGATGCCATGTTTGATCGTAAGATTTGCGCGTTTTCGCCATGTTTGTATATTTTTTTTCCAAAAACAAAAACTGTCCCACAAAGGGAGGTCACGGGCATCCCAGGACCCCACTTCGCTACGCCCCTGAATTATAAAGAGATGTACAAGTCACTTACCTTGCAAAGAAAAATTCACGTGCATATAAGGACATAAGGTTAAACTTAGTAAAATGCCGTTAATATTGCGATCCTCTTTTCACGAAATACAGTTTTCTGTTATCAAGACATGATGAGTTAATGGAAAAATGGAAAAAAGCGGGTTCTTTCATATTTGTTATATTTATGTTGTCAAAAAACATATTTCGTAGCAGGGATCGCGACTCTCTTCAATTTCCGATGGTAATAGAGCACGAAATGCACATTTGTGTTACATATTTATTTTCTGGTTTCAGAGTAAACTTTAATGCCCCCGCCCACTAATTTTTTATTAAATTTACTTTTTTATGACAGATAAATTAATTCTCACAATATTATTAAAGTCACGTCAATACGATGTCTTCCAATTATAGAGCCCCAACTGTTGGTTTTTTGTCCTTTTTTGTCTCGAATAGTTCAGAGACTTCAGTTGATGTTCATCGAATAACTGTTTGTTTATGAGGAAGGGCCTGAAGGGGGTAAAATGGGAAAAAGAATAGGGCAAATTATCGCTGGGAAAATGGAATTTGGGTGACTGGGACTGGGGGTCACAAGTAAAACCTAATATATTGAACTGGGATTTGAATTTGGAAAATTCGGGAAAACAATAAGCTTGGACTGGAAAATCGGCTTCACCACCCCCTAATCCCCCCCACCCCCCCCCCCCCCCACACACACTCTCTATCAGGAACCTGTATGAAATTTGTGAGTCTTGACAAGCGGCATTTCTTTTTTTTAATGACAAGCGGCATAACTATTTGACACTCTCAACAGCAAATCAGCAAGTTCCTACTCAATGCAAGAAGGCATTTTTTGGATCGTGAATTCTCTTGGAATAATCCCCTCGAAAAGACCAAGCGAAACAACAACCCGGGTTTTGCCAAACGAGACAGCCTGGCTGGTTTTAATTGAATTAGTCTGAAACGAACAAGTCAGTCTTGCGTCAAAACAAACACTGTTTTATCGCAGCGTGGGAAATGAAAACAGCCTCTTTACAGCCACAAACAAAAAGAAAACTTTTACATAGAAGCTTAAAGAATCTTATCGCCTGACCAGGTAAGAAGGAAATCTTTGCTTTGGTAACGTTTTTAGGCAAATTGTTTGCGGCCGGTAAACAGATCGATAGATGTTCCGTGACAACACGGGCTTTTGCCAAATTTGCATACTGATCGAAAGTGATATATTTATTGCTGTGAGCGTTGAAAATACCGAGAAATCGGCTAAAACGGTTGAAACGGCGAAAGAAACATATTTGCCATTTACAGTCTGACTTCTAGCAGTATTTTAACGCATCTCCAAACATTTACGGTTCTGAAATTGGTTTATCGGTCGCTCAAGCGTTTTGTTTATTTTGGATCAAAATGGCGAACATTTGGGAATTTCGCGGAGCTCTGTACGGCGCGCAGTAAAGAGTGCCCACAAATTTTATTTCATACATTTCTATAATGGTGTTAGTACTTTTGAGTTACAATAGACACGATTCTAGATCAGGTCCCACATTCGAGAAAATGGCTTTCAACTACAGGCACGTCGCGTTTTCAACATTTCGGAGTTTGTTGGGAGTCAATTTAAAAAAATCATAACTTAACGAAACTTAAATAGATCTCAATTATTAAACCTGTACACTATCGAGGGAAGATGAAACTTCAATATGTAAAAAAAATCAGCTCGTTAAATTGAGTAATAAAGTTTTGGTAGCGACCGTCATTTATGGCAAATTTACGGAGTCTCCAATGGCGAATTGCGTGGTTTTGAGGTGACTTTGAAAATCGCCTCGCAAAAAATATAAAATATCGAATTGAACCAAATAAATGTGATATTTGTTACTGTGATATAATTGTCGACTTTCACTGAAAAAATCAGGGAAATCGGCGAAGGTCCGAAAAAAGCCTTGTCCGTTCTTACACGGACGCTCTCTTAAGAGGTCATTATACCACTCAAAATTCATAAATCTTCTCAACTGGAAGCAAACGCAAACTAATTAAACACTATCCGTTGCACTTACCGTCTGTCGTTTTATTGCACGGATCTTTCTGCCGTTTTATATCCATTTTAAGAGGTTTCAATGGTTCCTAAAAGCCATGTATTTAAGGGATTTTTTTCAGCCAGAATCCAATTAAGGTGAAAAAATTCATAAGCCAGTTTTTCAAACAAGTGCGAAACAAAAGCGTGACTGACTATCGCGTCGCCATTTGGGGTAAACATTACCAAACACAGGTAAACCAGTCTCACCATGGACCATGGCATCCCTTTTAATGTTCACACTTATCAGTCAAAAGGAAGATAGGAATCCACAAAGGGGCCCTAAACACCATAGCGAAAAGACACCATCCTATATGAAATCAGTCTTACAATGCAAGTCTGGTAGTCCTGTGGAACAAATGCGTAACTTCTGTGAGGAAGTGGTAATAAAATATCTTATTTTCAAGTCTTTGTTTTGCTCAATGAAAGACTTTGGATGGAATGCCAACATAGCTATTATTTTCCTTCCTTAAACGTCCTATATTTATTTCAAGAAAGTGAACTGGACAAGAATTCATGAGGTTGAACCAGATTTGGGGACTTTTACCCTGGTAATAAGCAAGAGTCAGAAATTGGTCTGTTTTAAAAGTTGTTTTACCATGCAACTTTATAATACCCTTCTCGATGCATTTAGTGAAGCTGGGGGGGAGTGAAGCTATTACATTTTGCAAGCAAACGGTAACCTAGTGTAAAATTAATCAATAAAATTTGTTTCGGCCATCAGCATGGATGACGCGATTTATGTCCTCGTCTGCAACATTGCATGCGGTGTAGCTAGCCTTTCGTAGGAAAAGTGGACAGCATGCCAGGGGTGTAAGTTAACATCCCTAACTCTAGCTAGTTGCTAGGTACAAAGAATTAATATCTGTTAGTCAGCTTTGTTGTGTTTACAATTAGCAGCAGTGCTAAATATTCTCACCCACCCACCCCTTGGAAAGGGGTGGGTGGGTCGTGCAGTTAGGATCTACGAATAGGAGCCAGTGGGTCACCGCATTTTGAATTTAAATAATGTTCACTACACAAGAGGAAAAAAGTAAAGATTACACAAGAGGATGACGAACATCTTTGTGTATTTCAAAATCCGTTATAAGGACCAGATAAAATACACTTCTCTGTCTGTTTTGATAGATCATTCAATAAATAGCTTTCAGAGAGTATAGCCTCCCTAACATGTAATTTTTACTGCTGCAATAGAATAATCAATATGGTTTTTGTTTTGCAGCCTTCAAGTTGAACAAATATCCTGCAAATGCAACTTATACTTGGAAAATACGTATTAAAAGTCGCATCCTGTGTACGCATCCTGCAATATCTGCTTGATTATTTCTGGGGCTATTTTTTTGCGTACAATTGTAGAGATTTCGAGAGGGATTCATGCGTTTACTGTATCGGTTTCTAAATACCACAAGAGAAAAAGACTAAGATGATTATAATATGATGTTTCTGAGAATGAGGCGTAATGACTTAATAAAATAATGAGGGTTTGAGGGCTATTTCGGAATCACTCCAAATGACCTTGATCGGGTTCACCCGAAATGGCCCTCACAGCTGGGTCAAAACAGCTTTCAATAAGGGCCAAACAGTACCTATTAAAGGGCTAAACTGATTTCTACAAGTGGGCTGATTCGGTTTTGATGGGGCTGCAATGGTTTTTAATGGACCGATTAAGACCAGTTTTGCAAAATAGCCCCACGAGGAGCCAAGGCGTTGAATCAAATTTCGGGGGCTGAAACAGATATTTTATAAGGGCTGAATCAAATTTTAAGCAAATTTATAAATATTAATATATAGATTTAGCCATGCCTAAGAGCGGAGCCTCCAAGGAAGAAACTGGTGCTCGTCTCTCAAAAATAGTCCTGAAACTTTTCGCTCTGAAATATATTTCGGGGCTTTCTTTGGCTCGTTCCCTTTCGAAAAAGTGTTTCTCAAAAAGCCCGAAAGTGTTCCGAATTGTCCTCCAATATTTTGAGGATCTGTTCTGTAAAACCAAGCTCGAAAGGTCATTCTAGAGGCTGAGCACAGCTTAATTTGTTTTTCGGGTATCAAACTGAACACATATTTAACTCAGGAGCAGTCTTGCTTGGGTTTTTAAATGTTTCCCTATCCTGTCATTGACTGTCAAGGCTTGTCAAATCTCCTTGGATTATTGGCTGTTGGCTTGAATGAACATGAAACGGCGCTCATGTACAACAACAAATTATAACTTATTCTGAAGTAAATGGGTTATCTTCATCGCGTTCGGATGTTCAGTTAACAAATAACATGAACTGCCCCTATTAGTCTGGTCAGAATTTATACCATCAAGATTGAAAACGAGCAAACACCAAACACGCTTTAAATTATGGCATACGTTTTGCGGATGCGAAGTAAGCCTATTTAAAGTTAGGCGCTTTGAGGAACGCAAAAAAACTTGCTTTTCGGAAGCTTTTAGGATAAAATAGACTTAAACCGACGACTGCTTCACTTAAAAGATTATTACTATTGAAAAGTTCTAGGACAAGAAAATCGACAATTGCACAAACCGATCCGACAGTTAAAATTGAAAGCAATTATTCGTCGTAAGTGATGCTTGTGCAGTTGCCTTGCGAGTGTGCTTTGACCTACTGTTATGAATAAACAAACACAAAATAATAAACAGAGAAATCACTTTTGAAAAACTTTATTCGAAAACCCGTAAGTTTATACTTAAATGCAATTCGCGTTACAATTCCAGCATGCATCTGTCACAAATCTGAGCTTGTTTTCTAATAATTCTTTGAAGTCAAAAGTAAATGACACATTTCTAATGACATGCGTAAATTCAATTTCAAACTGTAATTTCTTTGACCGTAATAAATTCTCAAAATCATGCACCTTAAACCCTTTAAAAACTTCACTTACTCGGTTGTGTTTCAGAACAAGGCAAGCTCTCTGCCGTGAAGAAAACAAAGCGATGAGGTCCTTTGAAGGCAGCTTTCGTAACTTGAAGTTTTCGCCTACTACCAGTATTCTTTTGAAATTTTTCTTTCCATTTATAGGTATTAATGTTTTTTTCTCAAGTTTAAAACTACAGTACCGTCGAACAATCGTTTTGCTAAATAAACTTAAGCTTTTTAAAGAAACCTCTTTTTCAAAAGCGACGATGGTCATGCGATTTCCCGCCAAGAAAAACGCCGGTTGCCCAAAAGCACCGCGCGATTTCCCACCAAGAAAAGATGGCATTCTCCACTCCCGGTCGGGTTGCCTCGGGACTTCCCTCCCCCTCCCCCAGAGGCTGTACGGGCGTACGCTGACGTCACAACCAAAATTTTTCGCATCGATACATTACCAAATTTCCTTAGCAATGGAGCTCCGCTGGCGGGCTTTGCCCGCAGGCTCCGCTATAAATTTAAGTTAATGTGACAACCATGAAGGTGATCACATCTGTCACGCAATGCGCTAGCAAGACAATGGCCTCTGTGTGTATATCCAAAGGTCAACTTGACCTGGTGCATAGGAAATGGCTTGTCATTTCTAGTCCAATCAAAATGCAGCAAGTCTTACTGTCAATCAAAACATTACTGTTCTCTTTTACATTTCCCTGCATAGGGTTCATAATTCTCTGATCTTTCCAAGGGGTGGTCAAAAATTCCCACTCACCCAGCCCTTGTCTTGTTAACGTATTGGCAACAGAATTATAGTTTACAGATTTTATTTCCAGTAATTGCCATAACCCCTTTTACTCCCAGTCACTTGGAGTCATTTTGGTGGTTCAAAACTTTTTTTTGTTGATGAAACCCTATGGTGTGACCACTGAAGTAAGACCTCTCCAACAGTTTCGGTACTTTCGCTTGGTACTATTTTTATTTTACCAAGAATATTTTTATTTGTTTTGAATTTTGATTGCGGCACTCTTGGCAGTAAAACGGTTAACAATTAATCTTGTAAATTCCCCCATACTATCAGAGATGTTATGAAAATAATAAGCATTGTATTTTAGCCCTTAGTTGTTTTGGGTTACCTATTCTGTGATGTTACCTCCTGTAGAGGGTTTTCATTGCTAACATTAGTTATACAGCCAAATACTGTTGTAGACTTGTGCGGCATGTCTGCCCATTATGACTTTCTAGCAAATGTTACTGTCATAGAGCTTTGTGCTCTTGTGGACTTGTGCAGCATGTCTGCCCTTATGTTACAGTTATCCAGCCTAGTGCTAGCTGTTTTGGACTCGCACAGCGTGCTGTGCTGTTTTGACTTTGTTTGCTGACTTCAGTTATGTTGTATCTATCTTATAATGTTGTCCTACTATTATTATTATTATTGTTATTTTTATTTTATTATTATTATTATTATTATTATTATTATTATTATTATTATTATTTTATTTCAATTTTATTTTTTATTTTTTTTTTGATTTTTTGTAATTTAGCAGGTTCTGACTATTGAAAGTCCTCGAGCTGAATTATTTGTTATCACCCTTTGCCCCATAGACTCACATGGTCAGCTATCTTGGTAGAATGGTACCCCAGGATACTCGGTTGTCGAGAGGATAAGGACCTCTCAGAGCCTGGGGATTAGGACCCCGTAGAGAGGATTAGGACCTCTCAGGGCCTGGGGATTAGGACCTCATTGAGAGCATTAGGACCTCTCAGGGCCTGGGGATTAGGACCTCATTGAGAGCATTAGGACCTCTCAGTGACCTCGGGATTAGAACCCATGAGAGGCTTAGCACTCTCGCTGCCAAGCAACCTGACCTCTTTGATCCTTATAGATGGATGTGTAAAGGCAACTCGAGTACTTCATCCCCTACCCCTTTCCCCACACAATTTGTTGTGCTGCTTTATTCATGGGTTGGGAGCATTAAGGGGCTGAAACAGATATTTTGATTTTTTACTCATAGTTCTGCTTGGATTAAGACAATCAGCTTGCATCGCAAGTTGTCATCTTTGTACTGAAATGAAATGAAAACTGATTTCATAAGGGAAATCTTCCTTGTTGATACCAAATAAACCCGAATGCAGGAGATGGCTTTTATAAAATGTTCTTCCTTGTGAGGACTATATCTATTTGTAAGGGAGGGGGATCTCCGCGTAAGAGATTCTCCCATACGCAGTGTCCAATTGTATGGTTTGGTTCTTTATATGGGGGGCTTTCTACTGTATGAAGTTTTCTTTTTCTGTCGCTTTTTATAAAGTGGCTGCCCCTTATGGGAGAGGTCCCCTTTCAATTAGAGATTAATGTCCTTTTGTAAGAAGTGTCCTCTGGTAGAACTCATTATGGGAGGTGTCTACTTTTCGATTGTAGAAATTTTTGCATTTTAGACTTTTATCAGAGAAAAGACCATCTTTTCATTGCTTGCTGGTTTTGATCTGCGCATTTAAATTCCCAAAATAAAATGCATTTTAAGCTAGCAACTGATTTGTCACGTGAATTGTGTTGAGGGAAATGGCCAATGACTGAATTTTTTACAGTGAAATTAAAGAAATTAATATCCGAAGAGATTAGAATACACACGCGGTATACTGAACGAAAGTAAATAAATTGTCCACCACACGTATAGTTTAAGTCATCGTTTATTGAAGTTTTAACTCCCGCTTGCAGCCGAGTTACACCTCTTCACTTGCTTCACAGTTAATGCAGATAATGCACCAATCTGCGCCACGTTTGCCACGACGGCGTGTTGTGTTATTCTTTCCCTCAGCGTCCTTGAAATGAACCTCCAGTCCCACTTTACACTGCTTCATACTGGTTACATTTTTGGTTCGAAACTCCTTGTTGGCCTTCGTGATCAACTTTGCGCCAAGAACGCCTAACAGAGACCAAAAATAATCCGTTATTAAAATATTAATACTAGTATGCTTACATACTTCCAAGGGAACAACTTTTGTCTGTTTTTTTTTTGTACTCTATTTCGATCACTTTGTATTTTTCTTTGAGAATAAAAAATTGATGAACGTATTCCCTGAAAACCGACGAATTTGTTGTTGTACCTGACAGCAAAGTCCGCAATTCTTGGGTAATCTTCTCGAGCAGTGAACAAACAGTCCACGAACTTGTAGTAGAAGTGCGCTTCTTGGTAGAGTTTTTTGTCACTCCCGGGCTCGCTAACCAGCTTTATGGTGACCTCTTTATTGTAGCCATGGCTCTTGAGGTCTGCTTTGTCTAACAAGGCCTTCAAGTGATCATCGGATAGTCGAAAGTCTGGATCAAAAATCTTCAATATCAAGGACTCATCAGTTTTGGCATCTGTGAAAACATATAAAATTATTTATGTCAGATAGGGAGATCGTAAGAACGCTTAGAAGGTTTCTCGTACGTAAGTTGAGACGTACCGACGGCCGTGGAAGAGAGAAATAATCCCAGAAGGACTGAGATCAACACAGAAAACAATATCATAATCGGCGTTCCCTTAGTGGTCACAGGCGACAGTGAACTGTTGACGTGTCTTTTTAACTGAAACCAAAAACAATTTTAGTGAACCTAACAGCTTAGTTGACGCTTATTTATACCAGCTATCAAGGATGACTGGCAGCTGCTTTGGATTCGCAATGCCTTTTGAGATTATTATTTTAGTAACATGAAAAACTTCGCGTACTACCAGATGACGCTCTTTCGGAAGGCAAAGACGTGATTAATTCCCACATGCTGTGTCTTTTGTCGTTTGCGCTAGCTACTGTCGTGCTCTCAACTAGATCATCGTAATTTTAACTTATCGCATCCACCTTCACTCCAGCAAGTTGCTCAGTAACATTAAAAATAACTCATAAACAAACAAAGTAGCGCCGCAAAACAACAGGGCAACCGAGCCGATTTAAAAACTGCATCTTTTCTGTAGTGGGCATTTAGTTTCGCCCGTGCAAATCCAAAACTTTCTTCCGCAGTTTTTTTGCAAAATCAGAAATGACGTATTTGCTAAAATACGTAGGAATTGGTTCACTATGAGTATGGAACTAATGACTAATGACTAATGATAAATTTATTATCGTCATTATCATCGCTCTTCTTGCCAGTAGGCACATAAGGCTGAAATTTAAAAAAATATTAATTGCACCTGAAACTAGATGATTAAAATAATTATTGGATTCGATTATATGTTACAACAAACGTTTGCGGCTGATGAACTTGGGCCGATGTTGAATAAAATTTTCAATTAATTTTACGAAAATAATTTTTTATTAAAATTTAGTGACAAGTTTCGTTATGAAATGTATGTAGAGGTTCACCTTAATAAAACTATTGGTGACATTTTAGTTATCCGATTTCAAAAGAAGATTTCCGAAGCCGAGCAAGTTGTGTTTTGCGCTGTCGATAAAGTTGTTCGGCCACGAGATTTCTACTACATGACTAATGAACACTGAATACTTGGTTTCACAGTATTTTCTTTTCTTCTCAATATACATTTTCGGGACTGAATTTTTTTAAAGGCTGCTTTATGAGCGGATTGTCGACTTCTTTACCCATCCGTATCGCATGGAGGAAAATCGGCCCGATTTATCAAAAGTGTGAATGATGCTGCACTACAATTCACGCCGATTCTCACCCAAGCATTTACTTTCGTAACAAATAAACCAAAGCCTGGTCCACGGTGGTGAGAGTTGTGGGCAGACGGTGGTGTTTTTTTTTCCGACGTGGTTTTTTCTTACCCAGTTTATGGGCACAAAATGCGAATGTATATTTTCATATATTCATAACATACTTTAGTATTAGTAATGTAGTGAACCTCGCGTGATAACTAAAAGGAATAATTATTTTAACACACCGCGTTTAAAATGAATAGAACCGTTTGAGATAAATTCTCTTTCATTTTGATCAATCATCGTTAAATTATTTTTAATTCTGAATGAATATTGATATTTTAATGTGCGCAACGTGAAAAATTCTTGTTAACTAGTGCTATTTCCGGCAAGTGTTTAGTTGAGCAAATATTCAAAAGGTCTACAGCTGTTTCTCTTTTAGTAGTTATAGCACACAATTACTGTATTTTTATATAAAATTTCACCAAAATCAGTTTCCTTCAAGACGTAACGTCAACGTTCAAAATGTCTAATTTCTCTTAGGTGGTGTCCACACATTTCGTCTACTAGTAGTTGGGAGAAATTGCAAAATGGATGGACAAAGTTTTGTTGCGGTGTTTATGACTTATTGTCTCGTATCTCAGTCGTAACCCTATTCTCAAACGCAATTGTGAAGATCTTAAAGCAAATCACTGCGATATACAGAAAACATTTTTTCCTCATTTTTAGTATTTACTGTTGAGAGTAATTCGTTGATCAACAGCAAACAGAAAGTATTGTATGGCCACAGTAAAGCGTTTAGTTAAACTGCTAGGGTAGGATGGCGAAAATTGGCAATATGTAACATCATTATTCGACCGTATTTGTATTGATGCTCCAAACGAAATGAGTATTTTTGTTTGACATGGGCGTTCGTTCCGTCTAGATTTCGTCTAGATTTGTTGCAGTAATTTCAAGTCAGCTTCACTGAAAACAAATCATGACCCCACGATATGTATGAGTATCACAGTTAATTTAACTGACACTCATTAAACAAAAATCAAACTTCTATTATTTCTAAAAAAAAAGAACTCATTTGTATTTATTTGCAGTGAAGTCTTAACTCAGTATCGCTTTGTTTTCTTTTCCTGACCTCGAGGACTGCGAGCATTCGTCTTTGTTTGCAAAGCGCAAGCGGAACTCATACGTCGCGCCGTATAGAAACATTAGGAGAAGAAAGAGACTGCTCGCTGTCTTATATTATATATTCTTGAGAAAACACCAGTTAGAAAAACCATCTTTGATAGCTACACTGGTGTCAGTGCTCTCTTCGAACGCTTTCGCATTTTCTATAGTAAAAGGAGTGGAGAGTTGACGAGGGCTTTCAATCACTCTCGCTCTCATTTAATGGCTTGAAGCTCTCGCGCGTTCTCGCATATTGATACTCATTACGAGTTTTCTATCCAGGCTAAAATTTTAATCGGAAATGATGGACGTTAGAACGTTCTAGTTTATATCATCCGCTCCCTTAGCCTTAACCTAATTGCGCACAATTGTCGTCTTTTCAACTAAAAAATACATAAATCGGGAAAGTTACAGACTTACATAGTTAATGTTTACAAACAGTGAATACTGCAGTTGACTCAGGCTAGAAACCTTTAGTGCATCTTCTTTTCTCGACAGATATTTGCCAATTTGAGTGTATACTATCGCACGTCGATGCTTCGTTTCGCAAATACAGAAATGATTAATAGCTAATTTAAAATTACGTATTTGCCGAAAACATGATGTATGAAAATGAAAAATACAGTAAATTGATAACTTTACGCACGAAAGTCTAGAAAAATCAATATTTATTGCACCTGATATGTACGATACTCATAACACTACAATATTTTTGTTTGCCGCTGTATTAATACAACAAACTTTTCACTGAAGAAATTAGTGAGATGTTTGAATAATGTTTTGAACTAATTTTAAGGCAGTTATAAACATATCTATATTGCAATGAGGCCCTCTGCATTTAGCAAAAAATTATCAGTTCACAAAAAATATTTTCCAATTGACATTTAGCGAACAATTTGGCGACAAAATGTCTCTAAGAGGCTCGCCAAAATAAAACTATTCTGTACACTTTTACTTCTCAAATTTTACTGATCCCATTAGATTTCCACCCCATGGCTAATGAACAACTTATAAATTATTTAGTTGGTTTCTTAGTATTTCCTTTTTTCCTCGATATACAATTTTGAGACTGAAGTTTATTGATTGATTTATCTATTTATTTATTTATTTACATTTGTTTGTACTAAAGTGGTGTTCATCAAAATGCACATCACGCACGAGTAACCCTTTCAAGACCAATCACACAGCCGGAAGGTCCATGCCCGAATGCCCTATTCCAGTCTTAATCAGACTTGAAAATAATTTCTATGAAATAAACGTTAAACTTAAACTTCAAACAAAAAAATACAGGAAGGTCGCCGATCTATTTGTATTCAAACTCACTTAGGAAAGAAATGTTTGTGTCGTGACAAGTATTACGTGGAAAGTTGCGCTAAATGTAACGTAAACAAAACGCTTCAGTCGACTTTAGTGCATAAAGTTCAAATGTTCCGTGACCTTATTGCTCTTAAATGCATGTGTAATGTTAACTAAAAGAAATGTAGGATGACCTCTAAAGGTCGCAATGGTTGAGATTTATAGTTCACGTCCAATTTCTGAAATGTTTAGAAACGTAACGATTCCAGTGAGGAAGAGTAGGAAAGTATATTAATTGGCACTGGATCCAATAAACGATAACAATCACTTATCATAAACGTTGACTTGTAATTAAGTAAACTTAACTTGAGATCTGTATATCACTGAAACATATGTGATAAAGCACGCTTAGGAAGGAAATGTTTCGTCGGAATAAAAAGGATAACGTGTAAAAGTCGCACTACAAAATGCGCTAATGCATACAAATGTTAACAAAACGTTTCATTTGACTGAATAGGGAACTTAAGCAAGCACGACGGCAACGCCAAGGAAAACGTCACTTTAAAAATGACTTCCAAATATTTCAAACGTTTTCGTGATAGTTTCAACTCGTTCAATCTGTCTATTGTAGCCGAATAATCCGGGAGCTGACTATGTAAGGACGGCGTTACAGTTCAGATAGAAAAAAGAAAATTCACTGTCGTGTGTTCACGTTCTACATAAAACTTTGAATTTGGTCATTTCACGTTGTTGTTTTGCAGAGGACGGCAAAGAAATGTACAAAAATCTGTATCGCACGTGCAGAGTCATTGTTTTGCTAATTAAACCTTTGTTTTCTGACGTTCTCGTCAGCCGTCGCCGTCGTGTTTGCTTAAGTTCCCTAATGTCGTGCATAAACTTGAAATGTCAATTCCATGACCTTGCCTCTCTCATACTTGTGTAATGCTAACGAAATGAAAGCATTTCATGCGAAGCTCACAATGGAATAAGATATTAAGTTAACGTCAAATTTCCAAACGTTCAGAAACACAACAGAATTTACATAACCATCGCACTTCTAATTACACTCGCGACACCTTTGAGAAGTCACGTCTGGTCTGACGTGTCACATTTTAAATCAGGTGAGATATGATGTCGAAATTTACGCAAAGCAACAAAAACTTATTAAGATACTGCCACAAGAAAACTTAGCTAATTGCATTCAAGCATGCGTTGGGAAAGAAATGTTCGTGACAGAAAGGCGCCGTCCATTTGACAAAGGTCGGGTAAAATGTGTAAACAAAACACTTTCACTAATTATTAATTCAAGTGGCACATAAGTTTCAAATAACTCTGCTACTTCGAGCTACTTTTCCCTTTGATGCTATAACTTATCCTTTTCGGAAATGCTAACAAAAAGAAACGATCACCTTTTAAAGTCGGGTGTATGCAGTACCAAGAACTGCTAATCGGCTATTAACAATTTCTCAAGACTGGATCGGCAAGTACTCACATGGCCGTGACAAAGCCGCCGCGTTCGTGATTCAATTTAGGGAATTAGATCTTGAAAACTAAATAATGTCGCCGGAAGTCATGTCAGTGTGTAGTGAATTTAAGTTCGACTTTCTACAGGAGGCCATGAACAGGTAAGTTTCATTTCCATAATGTGAAACTTGTATTCAAGATGTCATTGACTTTGCGTTTACAAAATGAGTGTATTAATTCGCTTCCAACATGTTTACGTCTCGTCGCATGACTGCTCACACGTGAACGAAATGAAACGAAACAAGATAAATGAGTCATTCAGAGCAAGCGAAAAATCACTTACTACAAACGCCAACTCGCTTGAAATATCGCTAAGTGCCACGAAATTTTC
Source organism: Siderastrea siderea (assembly GCA_964030785.1). Lineage (NCBI taxonomy): Eukaryota > Metazoa > Cnidaria > Anthozoa > Scleractinia > Rhizangiidae > Siderastrea > Siderastrea siderea. The sequence continues at coordinate 26,267,224 of OZ034966.1, forward strand.
GCTGGCACAGCTGCCAAGTGCCATGAAATTTCGCTCGAAATATCGCAGCGTGCGGCGAAATATCAGCGTCACGCAAACAATAGGTCTCCCGAAATATCGTCGAAATATCGCTCCAAACGAAAGTTCGCTTATTTTCGTCGAGTATTCGCGTAATTCATCGAATTTCGTTTGCATTACTTTTGCACAATACTGTACAAGCGGCGATTAAGGCATTGTCGACTCATTTGCCCATCGGTATCGCATGGATGAAAATCGGCGGATTCTCATCCTAACACTTTTTCCGTAACAAATAAAGCGAAACCTAGTTCACAGTGGTGAGACTGAGTGGGCAGACTGTGGTGTTTTTCGACGTCCGACGTGTTTGTCTCAAAAAAACCGTGTATCAGTGGGCACGAAATGCGAAAAGTATCAGCAATGAAGTGAACAGTAGTAATGTGCGCCCATATGGCACCTAATGCTGGCTTCTGATTGGTCGAGAGCGAAAAAATGACGTCACGACCGGAACCGGAAGTCAATGGACGGAAGTGACTGGAAATGGGGAGGTCACGTGTTTTGGGATGGGAAACCGCTGACCAGTGGTAAAAAAGGATGGCGGGCTCAGGGAACCGGAAGTCACGTGTTTTGGGATGGGAAACCGCTGACCAGGTGGAAAATGGGATCGTGGGCTCAGGGAACCGGAAGTCACGTGTTTTGGGATGGGAAACCGCTGAGCAGTTTGAAAAAGGGATCGTGGGCTCAGGATAGGGCAAAACCGCTGAGAAAAGCGGGCTCAAAGTCCAAAGTCCAATTGGCCACAGGGGTTAGGTAGTGATTGTGACCATGAGTTTTTACATCACCCTTATCAGTGATCAAGCACAAGGCACGGGGCAAAAATTTACTGCCAGACTTCCTCATTCACATTATTTGGTGGAAGATGATTGGGAAGCAGCCCTGGTGCATATCTCACACCCTGGTTTTTATCAACAATTGGAAGATCAAACCAAGCAGAATTGGACGCAAGATAGTCAAAAACATTGGATGAAAACAGATATCAGATACATACCAAGACGTGCTGATGGAACGGCTCCCATTCAAGTCACCAAACAAATCCATTTGCCACCAGGGTATTACTACAATTTGAAAGAAGCATGGATGGCCATCGCTTACGAAATGGAAAAACAACGCATGGAAGTCATGATGGATATAGCCAAAATGGACGTGGATGATCAAGCTAAACGACAACAACTAGCCGCTCTCAACCTGGCTCAACCCTACGTGAAAATCACCAATACAGGCATCGCCTCCGAATTAGATTCCTTGTATGTACTCATTCCAGCCAACATGCAATTTGAAATGGAATGGAAATTCGCTCAACTGATGGGGCTGGTCAAAGATGGAACGCCAACGCAACAAATAGTGGAAGAAAAAAATTATTTGGTGAAACATATCGTGGATTACAACGATCGACACAAATGGACACCCACCCGCGGTCCTGTCAACAAATATCACCTGCATGGCATCGTGTCCGTTTGCTTTACTCACCCCGATTTCGAGTATGAGTTGTTCTTGGGTCCCAATCTCAGTCGACAACCATTTCCCACCACCCAAACCGTCAAACCGCAACAACAACAACAATTGATGATTTACACGGATCTGGTTGCACAGAGCATTGTGGGAAATCAAGAAAAAGGTTTTTTACGTACCTTGGATGCCGGCAATACCGATCATCAATTTGATACCACTGAACGGATGTATTTTTCTCTTGGCAAAACCATCTTTGACAGCATTGCCATGGACATTCAAACAGCCAATGGACAGCCGGCTCCGTTTAAACAAGGCAGTACCATCATCACCCTTGAACTCTCCAGAAAAAATCAACGGACATGAACAGGCTAACTACTTAGATTGAAAGAGATGAGGAAAAGGCTTACCGCTATCCGTGGGTGTTGCTTGCTTGACTGCTTGCTTGCTTGCTTGCTTGCTTGACTGCTTGCTGGCTTGGGAGTGAAAAATAGAATGGGACGGTGGTTTTTTATAGAGATCCTCGTAAAGTATTGTGGGCCATATAGGTGATGATCAATCTAGGGGAGGATCGATCTAGGGAGGGAGGACATCACCTCGAGGTGAGTCATCCTATGGATCTAGGGAGGGAGGACATCACCTCGAGGTGTCATCCTATGGTCCTCAGGAGGGAGTAGGGGACCCCCCTCCCCCCTCCTTAGATGGACCAGGATGCACTGCGCGGATCAGGGTATATAGGTCAAGCGAGGCCCCAGGACGTCACTCTTAGCTTTGAGCCGGTCCTTGGTGACTTATGTCAGTTGCTATCAAAAACGGTCAAAACGAGAAAGCCCTTGGGTTCCTTAGCCGGTGAGATTAACGTGAGTGGTGAGGAGGCACTGAGAAACAGAGTGCGACCGGAGTTGACCCATGTGCAGAGATTAGCTTTTGGGATGTGGGAGAGACGAGAGGAAACGTGGCGCCCCCTCAATCAACAACGCGTGGCGGCCTTCATTCGATTGTATTTGATGGCATTGGTTTATGAGGAGAACGCCTACCGCCACCGGGGAGAGAGAGGAACCGCGGACACCTCGTTACATCGAAGCCTGGTCCACCGCGTGATCCCGTGGGTGTACCACAATAGAGCGTGAACCAAGGACGCACGCCGATGGCCCATGTCCTTGGACCAATTCAAGGAATTGGATGCCTACTTGGTTGACCACCTTCCCCATGTAAGGGCGACCCATCATTGGCAAATGATTAGAATGTATTTTGAGGAAATGGAGCAGCAGCAGCAGGAGGAACAGGAGTTGACGGAAGAGGAGGCGGGCGAGAGAAATTATTTAGAATGGAAGAATTCCGCCGAGTATAACATGGACTATTCCAATGAGGATGATTAGACTTTGAACATTTTTATTTTATGGTTGAGATTGTTTTTATTGTAAGTCAAGACGCGTGTGCAAAACCAGTGTTGTCAGTTTTTAAAATTTTTTAATTAAAAAAGAGTTGATGTTTTTTACAAATGGTTGTCCATCTCTTGCCACGCGGGTGGGGCGCTCCTATTTACAATTGAAAAAACTAAAAAATTGAAAAAATGGCTATGTACAATTGGAAAAATAAAAACTAAAAAAAGGCTATGTACAGTTTGAAAAATAAAAACTAAAAAAGAAAGCTATGTACAATTACAAATGAAAGTCTTCGAGCTCCAGGCGTAATTGATCAATGTTCTCGGGTAGACAGAAGGTGCGATTGAATAAGGCTTGAATTTCGGCTCGGGTTTTGTCGTCCACATCGCGGGATCCTACGATAGCACTGCTTTGATGAAGGGTGGGCTTTTTAGGTCCCCAAGGGACAAATTGACTGCCAGTGACCAGGGTGGCGGCATTCTCGTTGACTTGGTAGTAATGGTCCGAGCGGTACCGTGATTGACTGGGGATATCAAAGAGATAGACGGGTTTGCCTTGATCCATGGCCAATTGCACAGTCCAACCGGTGCCTCCTTTCACGCGTTTATGATCCTGTTCCAAGATGCCAAAAGCATAGATCGTGTTGGCTTTTTTGGCAATTTGATAATTGCGTTGCAGCAATTGCAGGGTGTAAAAATGGTTGGGCATTCGTTTTCCTAGTTTCTCAGCTGCCTGGTGAAGATGCGGGTTGGCCAGCATCAAGACTTCCACGGTGGAAGGGGTGATGAAAGTGGCTCGAGGATGGTTCGGGGGGACTAGGACTTCTACTTGCATCCCAAACTGTTTACCCAGTTGTTCGACGAGTTCATCCGTGCCTCTGGCTCCCCCGGTGTACACCACATGGCCATGACCCATTTGCAGTTCCAAGGCCTCGAGATCTTGTTCTCCGATCATGTCGATGTCTGGTGGCATTGCTTTGAGAATGACGACTCAGGGACCAAGGGAGCTCCTTAAATAGGGACAACGGACCAATGGGAAGACAAGAGGACCTTAGTTGGATAGGGAAAAGCTGATCAATGGGAAGATGAGAAGTCCTTATATGGGTAGGATAAGCTGACCAATGACAGCCAAGGGTCATGGGTATAAAAAGGCATGGGCGGTAGGGGTGAAAATCTTGAGCAGGATGTCTGTTGATCGGAAGAGAAAGCAAAGCGTACACCCGGCGGGGAAGAAGAAAAAGAAAGAGAATGTGGACTGTGATCCTGTGGTGCGTGAGGTCGTGGAAGACACCCGAGCTGCGGTGGAAGACATGATGAAAGAATTGAATGACATGGTGGAGCAATCTACACCACCACCATCACCTCCATTCACCTTGACGACCGTGTATGACAAAGATCCTCCCAGTTCGGTGGACTACATGGTATGTCCTTGCCATGACGTGCGTTTGGAGGCCCGTCAATCTCAAAAGGGATGGCCTTATGTGAAATGTCCCATGCAACCGTGTTTGTTGTTTTGTGGACAAGATCAAGTTCTGGAGTATATGAAAGCCGTGTATAATCAACCTCATTCAGAAGTGTTGGACATGTGGTGTTGTTTGCAATGCTTTTGCCGTGAACCCGCCAAGCTTCAACAGAGTCATTCTACTCAGAACCCCGATCGCTTGTTTCTGAATTGTTCCAAGGAAAAGTGTGGCTTCTTCCGATGGGCCGATCAACCCTTGGGTCCCAAGTACTGGACTTGGTTTCATGACCATCCCCCCAAAAAAGCCGATCCACTCGCTGAACCGCCAAGCCGTGATGCTCAAGGGTATCCCAAACGTGGAGTAGACATCCCTGGCCCGCCACCTCCAGTTAGAAGGAAAGAGGACGTGGAACGAGAACGGCCCCTGACAGATTATGAGAAACAATTGCTGCGAGAAATTCAAGATCTCAAGAACCGTCAAGAAATGATGGTAGCCCCAGCTCCACCGCCCCCTAAGTACAGTGACAGTGTTGAGAACTGGCAGAAAGGTCTAGAGACCATCACCTGTGGACGTCTAGGTCTCTTTTAATGTATTAAAAAGGAGTAGGAATAAAATTTTTTTATTTAGTCCATGGAGTCTGTGTGGATGTGTTATGCGTGGGATTCTGTCTTGTCCCTGGTGCAATGGCAATGTCATCAAACCCTTTGTCAAGTCTTATATGACCATCAACCCGGTGCCAAAATCCCCATTCCCCCATGTCCCGAGGACACGCATCCTCTCCACCTCTTTGAAGAAACCCACGTCGACCGCAACCTGTATCGATGGGTGGTGTTTGTCTTATGGTTAAAAGCTCATCCGAACGCATGGCGATGGTATCGAATCATTCAAAAGGCGCATCCCAACACTGTCCCCACCATACCGACCTTATGGGACGAATGCCAGAAAGTATGGCCCCTCGAAAGAAAAAGGTCTCCCCATCATGGTTGAATCGTTACCACGATCCTCGAGCCCCCGGCAGTTTAGGAGGTGTGCAACGGTTTGCTAAAGCCCATCGTCTCCCTTTGAAAAAAGCCCAACGGGTTTTGGAACGGGATTTGGCCTATACTTTGCATAAACCGCGTCGTCGTCGTTTTCTGACCGTACCCGTGATTGTCGGGGGATTAAATGATTAAATGGCCAAGTATAATCGGGTTATACGATACTTGTTGACGGTGTTGGATGTGTTGTCCAAGTACGCGTGGGTACAACCGTTGAAAGACAAAACCGGGGTCGCGTTGGTCCATGCCTTTGACAAGATTTTGAAACAAGGACGACGTCACACTAATCGATTGCAAACGGATCGAGGGAAAGAATTTTACAACCGGACCTTTCAACGATGGCTCGACGAGCAAGGCATCCAACATTTTTCCACCGAAGGGGATGCGAAAGCCAGTGTAGTGGAACGATTTAATCGGACCTTGAAAGAACGTTTGTATCGTTATTTTACGGCCGCCAACACCTTACGCTTTGACGATGTCTTACCCGAGTTGGTGCAAGGCTATAATGCCACACGTCATCGAAGTATTGGTATGGCCCCTCAAGACGTGACATGGGACAACGAAGAAGCTGTGTGGAAACGATTGTATGGCCAACGGTTGAAAGGCCAGAAAAAAACCTAAATTCAAAGTAGGAGATCGTGTACATCTCAATAAGATTCATCGTACCTTTGCCAAAGGCTATTTACCCGGTTGGACCGAAGAAGTGTTTGTCGTGCATCGTGTGGTCCCGGGCCCGGTGCCCACGTATAAGATTCGTGAATGGGATGACACTCCCGTTCAAGGCACGTTTTATGAAGAGGATTTACAAAAAGTCCATGTATCCGAGGTGTTTCGCATCGAAAAGGTACTTAAGCGACAAAAAGATCGTTGGTTGGTTAAGTGGAAAGGGTGGCCAGACAAGTACAATAGTTGGATTGCAAGCCAAGACGTAACGTCTCTCCAACCACCCAAGAGGAAAAAGACCCAAGAGACAAGCCCACCCAAAAGACGACGACGACGCGACTAAAAAATGACGTTGGTGCCCAACTCTTCGTTTTACGTGACGTTGATGAGTCATGCGAGTACCAAAGAGTTTCCTGGGAACAAGAGCCATCATTTCAGAAACCGATTGCCCAAACCCATCCGATTTATGGGACGAGGATGGATGGTAGGCATGGTGAGTTTATCCTTACCCACCATTCTAGTGATAGCGGAAGAAGGAGGAGTGGGCGATTCCCATCCTCTGTTGTACGTACGATGGCACGAACGGGTGCATGACACAGGCGATCAAGGGGACGATCGCTGGTACCATGAACGTCGCGAACTCACTGTCTATGGTCGAGATATGAGAAAGCAATTGCTCTCGTCGACGGGATCGCACTTTTTTCATCAACTAGTGTATCGTTACGAGCAAGAACGTGCGAAACAAACCCAACCCAAAAACAAATGGACAGAGGACAATGGCGTCAAATTGTACCCGACCTTTGAATGGACCTCCGAAGGGGATTTGTTGTTGAATACCACCAATGTGGATTACAAATGACAAGTGGCGCACGTGTCATGGGGCAAAACCTTGGCCCTGAAAATGGGATGGATTGAACAAGTGTCCCCCGGCCAGTATCGATTGGGCCCGAATCTCTTGCAAGAATTTCAAGGCATTTCCACCATTCCCACCCCGACGGATGTCCGCGATGCCGGCAACAAACCCACCTTTTGGAAAGTGGATGGGGATTATGTGAAGTTGAGTCTATCGTGCCCTTGGCGGTTTGTGAATTTGAACGAGACCTTTCGTCCCTCGTCCCTTTCGTCCCTTTCGTCCCTCGGAATTTGCTCCGACGCATCCTTTGCACGTGTATTGTGATGTAGGGACCAGCAGCATGGTAGGGGGTCGTATCACGGATCTCGTACGAGAAATCAAGTACCACCCTCAAAACACCACCCACTTTGAACCTCGACATATTCAATATGTCCCGATACGCAGTGAAGTGGTGGAAATCGTGGAAACGCAGATGGCCGAAATCAATGGGGATCTGACCCAATTTGGCGAAGGACATACCCTCCTGACCCTCCACTTTAAAAGGGAAGTGGGGGTGTGAAGAAGACAAAATGTCGTTCTACGTGACGTTACCGAGTCATGCCAACCGACATGAATTTCCCAACAACCAAGCCAATTCCTTCAAGATTCGTTTACCTCAACCGTTACGGTTACAAGGAGGTGGATGGCAAGTGGGGTTGAGTGCCATTTCCTTACCGGATACGCACGTCAATTTGTACGAGTTGGTGCAAAAAAATGGGTTCATCATGTCGACGACCTGGGATCAAACCTATCCCAAACCGAGTGGAAAAGACGGGGAAACGGTCGGGCGAAGAGACAGTGCGCAAACCCTCATCAACGACATTCAACATTGGGATTGGGTGGTGGATGGGGTGAGTTTCATGAAAGCGACCATTACTCACTTGGAACAACGACGCAAGGAAACGGCGATTCAAGGAGGTCGGTTTACCAATGATCAAGGCAAACACAGGTACGTCAAGTTTCGTTGGGAAGGGGACGATCTCATCATTGACAACACGAATGTCTGTCATTGCAAAACCGACACGCCAGCCCTGTACATCTACACCAAGTTGGCTGTCAAGACGGGATGGTTACGTAAAATTAGCAGTGGGTTGATTTTGGGACCAAACTTACAACAAGACTTCATGGGGGATCAAATCCTCAACATGACAAAACCCATTGGCAACGATTGGAACGATGTGGACGACGATCAGCACAACCCGGTCTTTTGGACGGTGCGTTCGTTTTCACCGGATCATTTACGATTGAGTATGAGTTGTGGGTGGCGTTTCACCAACTTGAATGTGGCGTTTCGTTCGGTGGTGGGAGATCCCTCGCGATCGTTGCACGTGTACTCGGACGTGGCAGGCAGCATGATGGTAGGCAATCGCGTGACCGATTTGTTGCGTGAAATCCACTTCAAGCGGGAAGGCAGAGGCACCATGTACTTTGAACCGTTGCACATTCAATACCTACCGCTTCGTAATGAAGTCGTGGAAATCATTCAAATGCAAGTCACCGAAACGTCTGGCACCGAGGATAAGTTGGTCAGGTTTGGAAAAGGCAACACCCTGGTCACGTTGCACTTCAAAAAGACATAAAAAGAAAAGGGAAAAAGGGGATGGTCAGTCAAAGATGCCAAAGACAAGAGCACTTCGAAGACGAAGAAGAAGGCAACGAGGCGGTCTCTTGCCTCTGGCCGCTCTCGTGCCAGCCTTGATGGCCGTGGGGAAAGCCGCCGCGTTGGGAGCGGTGGGTGGTGCCGCGGGTTACGGTGGCAAAAAAGCCATGGAAGCAGCGACCACTCGGAAGAAAAAGAAAGGTCGATGACGGTATAAAAAGACAGAGGGGGTTACGTGAAGCATAGACATTGGTGAACAGCAAAGAAGACACCATGCGAGGGGGAAGTTTGACACGATTTCGGACAGACGAGTGGTATGATCAATACGGCAACGGCCTGATGAGGGAGGTCATGCGTGGGGGTCTCCAAGGCCTTAAAAGCACCCGGAATCCCTTGAAACTGCCTAGTAATATAAAGAGAGGATTGAATGCAGGGTTAACACGAGGTGTTAAACGCAAAGCCGAAGACGTCATTAAAAAGGAAATCACCAAACAAGCCAAGAAAGCTTTGAGTCATAAGAACGTGAAAGAAGCCGTGCGTGTGGCCAGTGCTTTGTTTCCCAAACAAACCAAACGTGCGCGAGATATTTTTGGAGTGTGAACATGGAACCCGTGCATTCACGACCTCGACGGATTCGTAGTGATCGAGGGTTGTCTCAATGGGGAGGTGCTTTTTGGAAACTCATGCGACAACAACGTGGTGGATGGTTAAGTCCCGAGGTGATGAGAGTCCCCGGGTTTGATTTGAGACAACGTTTAGCACGACGACGACGCTATAAAAACCCCTCACGACGACGGGGTACCACCACTCGACGACGACGACGACGTTAAACATGCCTGACGTGAGTACGCAAACCGCACCGGCTCACGCGCGTTCCGAAGGGACCGTGAACCCTGCGTTACGGATTTTCAAGGTGCCACCGACCGACATTAGCATCAAGGCCTATCGCACGGTCACCATCCAACCCACGACCACGGGTATCAATCCCATGGAATTCATCATTCCGGGGTTGGACGATTTTGTGGATTTGGGACGCAGTTACTTTACCATGGAATTGAGATTGCAAAAGAGTACGAACGATAACTTGGTGGCCAATCAGAAATTGTGGCCCGTCAATAATTTGGCCCATTCCATCATCAAACAAATTGACTTGCAGTTGAATGGTACGTTGATCAGTCCTCAATCCGACACCTATCATTACAAAGCTTACCTAGAAACCTTGCTGAATTATGACCGAGAAGATGGCAAGACCGTGTTAGGACCCCAAGGATGGTTCAATCAAGTGGATTTCCCACCCCAATGGACCAACAACAACACAGACACTACCACCCCGCATCAAAACTACCTGGATCTCAGTGCCAATCAGAAAGGGGCGTTGGCCGCGATGGTAACTGAAGTGGAGAAGTATGCTGGAGGTCTTACCCACAGTCTAGTGTTTACCCCGCATTTGGAAGTGTTTCACACCGGCAAATTGTTGGTGCCAGGCATAGAAATCAAGATGAAATTTCATTTCAATGGTCCGAACCTGTTTTTGAATGGAGTGGCTCTGGCAGGCCGCTTGCTGGAAGGCGATGTGAAACTACGGTTTCATCTATGTCAACTGCGTTTGAATGACGCCATCTACATGAGTTTGTCTTCCCAAAGACACAATGAAGAAAAAATCGACTCCTACCCGACCGTCCGTAGTGAAATCCAGACTTTCAGCATGCAAAACAACCTGGTCCGCTTTGACATCCCCAACCTGTTTCAAAACAGAATACCTGACCGATTGATTGTGGGGTTGTTGGACAGCCGAGCCTTCAATGGAGATGTGACCCGAGATCCTTTCTGCTTCCAGAAATTTGGTCTGACTTCCATTAAACAGATTGTGAAAGGAGAAGAATACCCTTATGAAACCCTACAGTTAGTGCACAACAATGGCAGCCGAGATAATCTAGGCTACTTCCGTTTTCTGCAAGCCAGTGGCGCTTGGTGTAAAAAGAAAGGCAATATGGTAGAACTAGGAGATTGGGGCCAAGCTAAAAATTGTACCTTGTACATGTTTGACAATGTCGCCAATGGATGTGCTGACAGTCAAACCCTCAACCCCAAGCAAACGGGAGATTTACAACTCGTCTTGGAATTTGGAGCCGCACCCGGTGTCAATATAACCGTGCTCGTGTATGGGGAATTTGAGAACTTGCTGGAGATTGACAAGAACGGAGCCGTGTTGTATAACATTTACCAATACTGAAGAAATGGAACATGTGGCCTTGAATAATGTGCAGTTGGATTATTTAGCCCGAGACGACCCCCAATTGAAACCTGTCTTTTACGGAACGGTAGCCTGTGATCGTTTACCCAAGAGTCCTGTCAAGACCACTTCGCAAGGCTACATTGTGAATACATACCCGCACGATCAACCCGGACAACATTGGTTAGCGGTGTGGACGGATGGAAATGTGTGTGAAGTCCTCGACAGTTATGCCTTGCCATTGGACACGTACGTGCAAGCCACCCCGTTACGAGATTGGATCGTGCAACATTGGAAGTATGTGGTGACCAATGGCAAGTCCCTCCAAGCCATTTCAAGCAAGAGTTGTGGTGATTACGCCTTGTTGTACTTGAAAGCCAAAGCCCGTGGACGGACCTTGCAAGCGTTTTTAAATGAGTTTTCTGATCATGATTATGTAAGCAATGACCATCAAGCTGGTCAACGCCTTCAACAACTCCTTGTAGGTCAAGAATCGAGATGGTATCAACTCTGTTGTCATCCGTATCATCAATGTAATTGTTAAATAAAAAATATGTTGGAAAAAACATTGTGTCGGAGTCGTAGCTCAGTCGGTAGAGCCTTTGAATCCCCGAAAAATAAGTATTGGGGGCGTGCGTGGGTTCGAGTCCCACCGACTCCAATAAAAAGGTGCCTTTTTTTTTCATGGGTATTTAGTGCTCGTCATCATGGAAACGGGGAAACCGTTTCGTTTTCATACTCCCTCCAGTATTTTGGTTGTGGGTCCTTCGGGATGTGGCAAAACCGTGTTTACGGAAAAACTCTTGTTGGAGAACCCAGATTTGTTTAAATGAGTTTTCTGATCATGATTATGTAAGCAATGACCATCAAGCTGGTCAACGCCTTCAACAACTCCTTGTAGGTCAAGAATCGAGATGGTATCAACTCTGTTGTCATCCGTATCATCAATGTAATTGTTAAATAAAAAATATGTTGGAAAAAACATTGTGTCGGAGTCGTAGCTCAGTCGGTAGAGCCTTTGAATCCCCGAAAAATAAGTATTGGGGGCGTGCGTGGGTTCGAGTCCCACTGACTCCAATAAAAAGGTGCCTTTTTTTTTCATGGGTATTTAGTGCTCGTCATCATGGAAACGGGGAAACCGTTTCGTTTTCATACTCCCTCCAGTATTTTGGTCGTGGGTCCTTCGGGATGTGGCAAAACCGTGTTTACGGAAAAACTCTTGTTGGAGAACCCAGATTTGTTTGAAACCCCACCGACCCAAAGGCATTATTGTTATGGCGCGTGGCAAGATCGATTTCAAGGCATGCAAGATCAAGGGGTGGTGTTTCACGAAGGGATTCCCAATCATGACGCGTTGGTCCAATGGTTTCCTCAAGGACATGGGGTCCTCGTCTTGGATGATTTAATGGATGAAGGGAGTCACGATAAACGCGTGTTGGATTTATTCACCAAACATTCACATCATCAAGGGGTGACGGTGTTGTACTTGTGTCAAGACATGTTTCCCGTGGGTCGATATGCCAAAAGTATTTCCCGCAATGCCCATTACATCGTGGCGTTCAAGAACCCCCGAGATCAATTAGCGGTACGCAATGTCATGCTTCAATCGTTTCCTACCACCTGGAAAGACACGTTGGAGACGTTTCATCAGGCCACCACACGCCCGTATGGCTATTTGGTGTTGGATTTACACCCCGCCTCCTCCGATCAACAACGTTTGTTGAGTCACCTGTTAAAAGACGAAGGATGGACTCGCACCTATCAAAAACGTCTATAAAGGCACGACACCCCCTTTGAACAGGAAAAAGAGAGAGCGACCATGGCCGATGATGATGACCGTCAACCTCCGCAATCGTACGATACCGTGGCCCCTGCGGGTGTTAAGGCGACCACGACCAATCAAATGTCCCCAGGGGCCTTCCAAGATTTGTATATGACGGGAGACCAAGGCCTTCTCGACGTCGCCATGGAGGAAATCCACCCCGATGCCCTCCATGAGTTTTTGTCAAATCTTCCCTCTCCCAACACAGTCGCGGGTTGGCCCGATGTGGATGGCGCGCCCCCTTTACAGGCCTCTTCCCCCGCTGGGGTAGGAAGTCCAGGAAGTCAATCATTCCGTAGTATACAGACCACCCCGCCGTCTTCCCCGGACACTCCACCTAGTTGGGGAAGTGCAACCTTGACGCCTACTCCTCGAACAGCGAGAGGTGGTCGGACAGCAGCGGGTGCAGCGGGTGATGGTGGTGGTGGTGGACGTGGCGGTAATGGACGTGGTGGTGGTGGACGTGGTGGACGTGGCGGTGGTGGTGGTGGACGTGGTGCTGGTGGTGGTGGTGCTGGTGGTGCTGGTGGTGCTGGTGGTGGAGGAGGTGGTGGTGGCCGTCGTGGTGGTGGTGGTGGTGGTGGACGACGTGGACGACGACGACGACGAACCCCCACTTCGCCTTTGACACCTGCCTCCAATCCAGCCACCCCTCGAGGATCTTGGACGTCTGGGAGTCCACCACCTCGTACCTTGCATCAAGCGGATTTACAACGACGTTTACGGATGATGTTACAAGATCAAGAACAATTAGCCCAAGGACGTGACATTGCCAATGTTACCATGACCAATAGCATTGTGACCAGTTATAAACAGGGAGAAGCACCGAGCGTACAAACGTCTTCGTCCTGGGTTTCGCCGTGATGATGAAAACCGTCGTGTCGTTATTGAATGGATCGAAACATCATGGTATTCAATTCCCACCGGAATTATTACAACGCATGGATTCCTTGTATGCCTTTTACCATCAACAATGGTGGTGTTATCGAAAAATGTTGAATCATTACAAGTGTGTCAATGCCTTGTTCAATGGCATGGCATTACTCCTGATGGCCGCAGGCATGATTGCTGGACCGTTTTTGGAAAACAGTACGTTGGTAGCATGTTTGGCGGCAGTGGGCACAGTGGTCAAAGGATGGAATGATTTTAAACAATACCGATTTAAAGTGACCATGAGTCGATTTGCGTTTACTACCTATGCCAAAGCCTTGACCGAATTGAAAACCCATGTGCGTGGTGTTCCCTTGGAGGATCTGGAAGGATTTTTAATCAAGATGCAAACCTTGGATGATACCATTGTGGATTTCACTCCTCCGTTACCCAAACGATGTCTCCAAGATTACCACCGTCATTTTGTGTACCAACCCGTGGAAGCCCTATGCTATGTGGACGGATGTCCTCGTCCCTTGAGACCCAGACTATTGGATAGATAAAAAGCCACTCCCTCCCAGTCCCACACTCTTAGAACCATGGCCGTCCAACGACGACGACGACGCAGAAAAAGGAAACGACGTCAAGGGGGAGGGGCTTTAATGCGCCGCAAACCCCGTTTGGTGGATAAAATTGCCCATGGCATGAGTATGTTTCTATCAGGTCCAGCCCCTGGGTTTGGACTCGCTTTAGGCAAATTAGGCGGTCAAGCCTTGAAAGGCATTACCGACAATGTACAACATTACCGACAACGAGGTGGGGGTTGGTGGCAAGATTTCAAACGCAATACCCGTCAAGGCTATAAAGAGATGCGAGACGTGATCAAACAAAACAAAGCCCTTCAACGTGTGTTGATGAACCGTCCATGGTATCCTTGAGGAGAAGACCACGACGACGACGTCGTCAACGAGGAGGTTTTTTAAATCTGTTGGTCCCCGCCATGGTGGGATTGGGGAAAGCCGTGGCATTGGAAACGGATAAACGTCTAAAACGCACGATCCAAAAAGCCAACCAACGGTATCGTCGTCGCCATCGGTAAAAGATGCAACGTCTTCGACGTCAATTACCGTTTTTACGGTCCATGTTACAAGAAGCCAATGGCTCCAAACGTCAAGAGTTGTTACAACATGCCAATGCCGATCAAATCAATGCTGTGAGTGAACTGGTCTTGAACTTCTTAAAAAACAAGATTCCCGTCACCCCACCCATGCTGGCCAAACTTCAACCCTATAAAAAGGTGCTACGTGACTTGGGACGTCGTCGACATTCCGTGAAAAAACGTCGTCAGTGGTTGGTCCAACAAAAAGGACGCGGGTTGTTTCAAGGACTACATCACGTGTTATGTCAATGTGTTCGTTAACCCTCCCTACGAGGATGTGTCTGTTACAAGAGGCCAATCGGGCCACCGACAAGTGGAAAGACGAGTGTTATTATTGGAAGCATAAATATCACCTGTTGTATCGAGAGTACCAACATATCTTAAAGTCCCGTCTTTGTGAGAGCTGTCGTGCCGTGGAAGACGGGGAACTTTGCCCCGACTGTAGTCAACCACCATGGATGAGGTCTACATGATTCCCCACCAGGACTTGGAACAACTCATTCAATATTACAAAGGAGAACTCACCGAAAATGCCTTGTTGAACAAAGCTGCTACGTTAGCCGCCAAAAAACATGTGTTGTTAGCCAACTCCCAATTGCCCCCAGCCCTGGTCAATGCTCAAACCAAACCGTTGAGTCAAGAATTAACCAAGTTAACCAAACGCATTCGTCAATTTCCTGGCGGGGTGGGGGTTGGTGCACCGGGTGGCCCGCCAGGCGAAGAAGGCGAGGAAGAGGCCGGGGATTTGGTGACGGGACCTGTGGAACAATGGTTGAAGCGCATGATAAAAGGCAGCCCGTCCACTCCCAAACCTCCCATTACCCCTGCAACCAAGAAAGGCAAAGGAGCAGCCACCACCAGTAAAATTCCCATTGTCAAGAAAGGGAGCCCATCTACCCGTCGAGGGGATATCCGGTCGCGTTTAGAAGCCATTCGAGAACATCGCAAGACCTTGGAAAAAAATTAGCCGAGAGTCCTTGGGGCAAAGGCAAAGGCAAAGCACCTGCCCGAGAAGTGGAACGATTGAAACCCTTACCCGGTTGGGAAGATTGGTACCAAGGCAAAAAGTTACGACGTCGATTGGATTACGACGACAGTGACTAAACATGCCCCCCAAGAGGAGAAGGGGTATCAAACGCACCCAACGAGGAGGGGCCTTGGATGTCCAAAAATGGATTGCTAAAACCGGCAAAGAATTTCATTGGCCTGGTTATCAGTACATGGGCCCTGGCACCCATTTGGCCAAACGTCTGAAACGCGGGGATCCAGGGATCAATCGCTTGGACCAGATTGCTAAACAACACGACATTGATTACAGCCGTGCCAAGAATTTGCAAGACAAATGGAAAGCCGATACCAAGATGATCCAAGCCATTGATCGCTTACCCGGCAAGAAAACCAAGACGGAACGGGTGGTCAAGAAAATCATGCAAGCCAAGAAACGTTTAAAATTGTAATTTTAATGACACCCCAGTTACATGTTGAGTAAAAAATAAAAAATGAAAATGTCTCATTGGTTCATGAGTTGTATCTTCAAAAAAGTTCTACCACAATGTTCTGCCAAAATACTGAGACGATTCAATGTTCTGCCAAAATACTGAGACGAGGGTTAAGACACCAAATCATACATCAAATCGCCGCCCTCGTCGGGCGACATGTCCTCGAACAAATCAACAATGCCATCAGGGGGAAGCAATGGTTCCAAATCAAGGGAAGACTCCTCGACATCATCCGATGACAAGTCACACAAAGAGTCGTCCGATGACGACGACAAGTCCCTGTCCCTTGAAAGGTCGTCCAATAAAGTATCGAGCCATTGCTCCCATACAGGTGGATCCCCCAAATCCGTCAGGGAGTCATCCAAAAGTTCACAAAATGAAGGCTGAGGTTCCACCTCAAGGGATTCACACAATGTCTCCAAATAGGTTTCAACAGGCATAGGTTTCATACAGTCCTCTAATTCGATGGTTAATTTCAGGGGGCCCAATGATTTGATTTTCTCTAGCGTTCTCCATTTCTCTGCTAAGGCCTTTCGCCGTGTCACACGATATTGCGTCATCCACGCCCGTCGATGTTCCGTTTGGTCGCGTTGTTTAAAATACACCCTCCGCTCTTCCCGGTGCTTAGCATAGTACCGTCTGCAGGCCTCACGAGCTTTCGCCCGATACCTCTCCCGATAGCGTTGTTTCTCAGCAGCCACTTTCTCGGGATATCTTGCCCGATAGCGTCGTTTCTCGGCGGCCACTCGCTCAGGATGGTTGGCCCGGTACCTGGCTCTGGAAGCCCATTGCCACGCCAGTCGTCATTGTTCTTTGGCCCGGATCTCTGACACTTCATTGTCGTCCAAGTCAATGTCGTCGTCATCGTCCTTATTGCTTTGTCGGCATGTCGTGGGGCGTCGGTGGCAGGTGCAGTAGCAGCATTGTTGAATACGTTTTATGTGGGGCATTTGGAGAGGGCGGGGGTGCTGGTGGTGGCGTGAGTGGGCGCTTGAATTCGTACCGCCAGTACCCACAGCAGTAGTCCAGTCCTTGGATGAACCAGTCGCAGGTCAGTTGGGGGTAGCAAAGTTGATGCAAGCGGGTGGCTCGTGCTGTCCGGGTTGCCTGGGCTATCTGTTTCAGGCGCTCCCTCTCCTTTAACTTTTCTCCAAACTCTGTGACACTTGGATCGAGTACACACTCCGCCTTGACTTTCTTTAAAATTGCTTCCACCTCTAGATCTTGTTCAAAGTCTTCAAAAGCCTCTAGCAGCTTCTCATGAGCAGAGTCCATCTTGAGATGACTCACCTCGAGGTGCGATCTGTTTTATAGTCTCTCCATTCGTTCCCCGCGATGCATGGTGGTCCATCTAGAGAGGGGGGAGGGGGGTCCCCCCACCCCTTCCCACCCCTCCCGAGGTATCATCCTCATGACCCCTTCCCCTCCCAGGGCCACCCTGTGCCTTGCTTGGTGATTGGCCCACCCTCTTCTCCCACGTGACCTTTATTTCTCTATAAAAAACGAACACCAACCTCCAGCTAGTTCATCTGATCATGGCCTCGCAGCCAGACGATCAAGCGGGGCCAAGTGGCCTGACCACTCAAGAGATTTTGACCTTGCTACACACCTCGGCCTCTGAGAGAGAAGAAGAAGAGACGGCAGCGAATTCCTGTGATGACCCCGAAGAGATGGTGGACAGTGACGAGGATGACATCTGTCAAGAGGCCTTGGATCGTTTCGAACGGCAACGTGCCTTTCAAACCCACCTCCTTCAACAAAGTGGTGGAGGTATGGATGCCAGTGCGGAGGGTGCCTTCGAGTTTAAGTTAGACAATTATGTCGACCGTCGGAGCACGCGTATGGGTGTTCATGAACGTCATTTCAACACCCGTTTACGCCAAACGGGGAACTTGATTCCAGGTCAAAACATCACGGAAGCCCTGAATGAAGTGTTAGCCACCACATCTAACCTCGACGATCAAGATCGCCTCTACTTCACCATCGGTTCAAACCGTTTACATAATAACTTCCAGGGCTGGGGATTATGAGCGGGAGAATGGCGTGAAGACAGGGAGCGTGTGGAGGCCCTGTTCCACCGTTTAGCGCAAGCCCTCAACAGCAACGAACAATTTGAAATGGATGACTCCTTTCAATTATCCATTACTCAAGTCCATCATGCCCCTCAGGGAACCGGCAAACCGCGTCGTGGCAAACCCGGCCACCCCACCATGCAACTATTGACGAGTCAGAAACGGAGTGTCATCCGCATCCAAAACAGGGATGAACTCTGTTGTGCCAGAGCCCTCGTGGTCGCCAAAGCCAGAGTGGACCAACACCCGAAACAGAGAGCCATTCAACGGGGAGTGGGTCCACTGCAGAGAACCCTGGCTCTGGACCTCCATCACGAAACCAAGGTGCCCTTGGGTCCTTGCAGCTACGAGGCATTGACGGCCTTCAGTAAGGCCCCCTCCCTGACCGGTTACCAGATCATCCTGGTGGATGCTCATCGATCTTTTCACATCACCACCTATGGAGACCCCCAAGACAAACAATTGATTTTACTCCACGACCATGACCACTACGATGTCATTACCCGTTTGCCTGGGTTTTTCGGGTCCAGTTACGTCTGTGCCTACTGTTGGAAACCCTATGACCATGAGGGACAACATCGATGCACCAAACAAAAAGGTCATTGCCGGGCCTGTTGCCAAAAAGAGTGCCCTGATTTCCTTCATGCTTACCCTCGATCCCTCAAAGCCACTCAACGTTGCACCAGTTGTCATCGGGACTTTTTCGGAGACACTTGCTTCCAAGCACATCTCGTCAAGGACCACGCTGGCAAACCCGTGACCAACCTAGAGTCCTCCGTGTGCTTTTGTCGCCGTTGCTGTCCTAACTGTCTTAAACAGGACGTTGGATTACAAAACATTGAACGGCATCGCTGCTACTATATCGATTGCCGTTCTTGCCATGAGTACGTGGATGGTAAAACCCATCGATGTTTTATTCAAAGACCCACCAAGCCTCAAGACAAGAAGAAGAGAAAGAGGAAACAGCAAGGAGGTCCTCGCGCCAAACGAGGGGCAGCAACCGCAGAGCCTCAAACAGCCCCAGAGGAGGAGGAGGAGGAGGAGGACCTGCCACCCTTGCACGTGTTTTTTGATATTGAGGCCATGCAACCCTATGAAGAACACATCGCTAATCTCATCGTGGCCGAAACTGATGAGGATGACCATTCCATGTGTTTCCCAGGCGACCATTGCGTCCGAGATTTTCTCGAATGGTTGGATACCTTGACAAACAATGACACTAGACCAGTCAATGTCTTAGCTCATAATTTCCAAGGGTACGATGGGTATTTTGTGGTGCATCAATACTATGGGGACAACCGGATCGTCGAGCAACTCCACAACGGGTGTAAACTCTTGGAAGTCAAACACGATCGTATCCGATTCATCGATTCTCTCAGCTCCTTCCAGATGCCTCTATCCGCCTTTCCCAAAACCTTTGGATTAACGGAACTGAAAAAAGGTTACTTCCCACACAAGTTCAATATCCCCAAACACCAAACGTACGTGGGCATCGTCCCGGCCCTCGATTACTACATGCCCGAAACCATGTCTCCTGAAGGCAAGCAAGCCTTGGAAAAGTGGCATCAAGAACAACGCGAGAAGGAAGTGGTCTTTGACTTCCAGAAAGAATTGGTGGCCTACTGCAAATCAGATGTGCGTCTCTTGAAACAAGGATGTCTGACTTTCAAACGGTTGTTTGAAGCTCAAGCGGGGTTCAATCCCTTTGACCACATCACCATTGCCTCTGCCTGCAACAAAGATTTACGTATGAACCGGATGATCCCTAACAGTATTGCCAGTGAACCCATTCGTGGTTGGAAGAACAAGATCAATCAGTCTAAGGTGGCCATCGAATGGTTAACCTGGTGCCAAAAACAAACCCAGACCATTCAACATGCCGACAATGCCGGTGAGTACTGCATCCCCGGCACCAACTTGTATGTGGACGGTTTCGATGTCACAACCAACACTATCTACGAATTTCATGGCTGTTACTGGCACGGATGCCCCCGATGTCATCCCAACCGTCACGAAACACATGTGCGCCACTTTGATCGGTCCATGCAAGATGTCTACGAAACCACGCAACAAAGGATCCAACATTTTAGAGAACAAGGGTACACGGTGGTGGAAATGTGGGAATGTGATTGGATCCACCTCAAACGCACCTCACCCGACATCCGTACGTTTGTGGCTCATCTTCAATTCAGCAAGGACCCACTCAATCCACGCGACGCCTTCTGTGGAGGGCGTACCAATGCGGTGAAACTGTACCACCATGTCACATCCAGTCAAAAGATCCATTACATCGATGTTACCTCCTTGTACCCTTGGGTCAACAAAACCTCTGTCTACCCTAAAGAGCATCCTACCTTCATTTCACAACCGGGTCACACAGACATCCACCAGTACTTTGGTCTGATCCGCTGCCAAGTCCTCCCTCTACATGAACTGTACCATCCCGTCCTGCCTTACCGCCATGACAGCAAACTGCTCTTTCCACTCTGTGCGACGTGTGTGAAAGAAGAAATGGACAAACCCCTTCTAGACAGATCATATCATTGCCCTCACACCGACGAGCAACGTACTCTGACAAGTACATGGTGCAGCCCAGAATTATCTAAAGCAGTGGACTTGGGATATCAAGTCCAGTACATCTATGAAGTCTGGCACTTCCCCGAGACCTGCAAGGGGCTCTTTGCAGATTACGTCAACACTTGGTTGAAAATCAAGCAAGAAGCCAGTGGGTGGCCCGCTGAAGTAGAAACAGAAGAACAAAAACAGACCTACATCAATGATTACTTCAAGCATGAGGGCATTCACCTGGACTATGCCAAAATCGAATACAACCCGGGACTGCGTACCCTGGCTAAAATGATGCTCAATTCCATGTGGGGCAAGTTTGGACAACGACTCAACAAGACCCAAGTCCGAGCCTTTGATGATCCCCACCAATTTCATCATTTCTTGGACACGGATACCCTGGATGTCAGGAATGTATTCGTCATCAATGACGACAAGGTGGAGGTCCACTACCAGTACCAAGACAAAAACATCCCGGTCTCACCCAACCTGAACATCTTTGTGGCTGCATTCACCACCTGTTATGCCCGGCTCAAACTGTACGAGGCATTGGAACAGTTGGGAGAACGTGTCTTGTACTACGACACGGACTCTGTTATTTTTTTGGAGGACAAGGGTCAAACCAACCCGGACTTGGGCAACTACCTCGGCGAGTTTACCAGTGAATTGAAAAAGGATGATCACATCGTCGAATTCGTGTCGGGTGGTCCCAAGAATTATGGTTACACCACAAAGAAAGGCAAAATCGAATGTAAAGTGAGGGGATTCCGACTCAACAGTGAAGGCAAGAGCCAACTGAATTACAACGTCATGCGGCAGAATGTCCTGGACGAAATCCAAAAGCCACTCCAGAAACCACGCCAAACCCAAGTCCATAAAACCTACCAGATTGTGCGGGATCCAAAACACTACAAAGTATCCACCGTTCACGAGTCCAAGTTTTACCAGCTCGTGTACGATAAGAGAGTGGTAGATCCCACCACCTTCCACACCTATCCGTACGGATACCAGTGAGAGACATTGCCAGGAATGCCAAACAAGATCGTCGATTGTGATCAGTGTGATCGAGAACATTTGGCGCCACCACACAAAAGCCAAGTCATTCCACGCATGAAGAGCATTTTGAGTTGCCAGTAAGGACCCCCGTGCGGTCGTCTGGATTGGACTTGGAACTCTTTGTTAGACAATCACTTGTAACACTCCCTTTGGAATAAATCATTTTTTGTTTTCCAACATGGCGCGTTTTTTTTTTTTAATTTTTTAATTTTCCCGATGCTTAAATTGGACTTTGGACTTTGAGCCCGCTTTTCTCAGCGGTTTTGCCCCATCCTGAGCCCACGATCCCTTTTTCAAACTGCTCAGCGGTTTCCCATCCCAAAACACGTGACTTCCGGTTCCCTGAGCCCGCCATCCTTTTTACCACTGGTCAGCGGTTTCCCATCCCAAATCACGTGACCTCCCCATTTCCAGTCACTTCCGGTCATGTGACTTCCGGTTCCGGTCGTGACGTCATTTTTTTGCTCTCGACCAATCAGAAGCCAGCATTAGGTGCCATATGGGCGCACATTACTACTGTGAACCTCGCGTGATTAGAAATATTCAGTTAAGGACACCGCGTTTGAAATTAATGGGAATTAATAAAAACCGTTTTAGATAAATTTTCTCCTCAACTAATGATGAACCATCACAATGTTATTTTTGATTTTGAATGAACATTGATATTTTAATTTACGTAACGTGAAAAATTCTTGTTAATTTGTAGTGCTGTTTTCTACAAGGGTTTAGTCAAGCGAATCAAAAGATCCACAGCTATGTTTCTATTTTACTGTTATACGCCTACTTCTGGCGTAGAATTTGTACTGTGTCTTCAAAACAAAATGATTCGAAAAATCCCTAATGTCATCAAAGTCAGTTTCCTTCAAGACGTAACGTCAGCGTTCAAAATGCCTAAATTCTCATTTTGGTTTCCGCACATTTTGTCTAGTGGTAGTTGGGAGAAATTGCAAAATCCATCAACAAAGTTTGGTCGCGGTGTTTATGACGTTATATTGTTTCATATCTAGCGGTATCCTTATTTTCAAACGCAATTGTGAAATCAAATCACTGCGATATACAGAAAACATTTTTTTCCTAATTTTACTGTTGAGAGTAATTCGTTGATCAACAGCAAACAGAAAGTCAGATTGTATGCCTCGGTTAACTTTCTCACACGTGAAGCGTTTAGTTAAACTAGTAGAGTTGGATCGAAAATATTCGTAATAATCTGCAACATTATTTAACCGTATTTGTATTGATGCTCTATACGAAATGAGTACACTTTTGTTTGACATGGGCGTTCGTTCCGCCTAGATTTCGTCTAGATTCGCTGCAGTACTGAATTTTAAGTCAGTTTCAAAACAAATCACGGCCCCACGATGACGATAATCACGATTAAACTTAACTGAAACTCATTGAACAGAAATTTAACTTCTTTCATTTCTAAAAACGGACTTGTTTTCATCAAGAGAGGTCTTGGCTCAGCATCGCTTTTTGTGGTTATATGATTTCTTTTCCTAATCTTTTCGAGGACTGCGAGTATTCGTCTTTAACTAAGCGCAAGCGGAACTGATACGTTGCGCTGCATGAAAAAAATAGGAGAAGAAAGAGCCTGCTCGCAGTCTTGTATTCTTGAGAAACACCAGTTAGAAAGGCCATCTTCGATTGGTGTGGTGTACATGTTCTTTTGAACGCTCTCGGGTTTTCTGTAGCAAAACGAGAAAGAGAGTTAACTCTCGCTCTCATTTGGCCTTAAACCCTCGCGCGATCTCACATCCCGGTTCATACTCAAAGAGCTTTCTATCTCGGTTAAAATTTTAATCAGAATTGATGGAAATTCAAACTCCTTCTCCCTCGTTTGGCCTCTAACTCTCACTGACTCCCGCTCTCTCTAAAAAAGTTTCCCTGTCGTTGGCTCAGCAGATCAAAATGGGCTCATTATTGCATCATACTTAAATCAGTGTCGGCGCTAAAGTCGGGATGATCAAAGCCAGTGAATACAGTTTACGGGCATATAAAACCTGAGACTGACCAGTTCTTAATCGATTAGGTTCTTAATCTTAATCTTAATAGTGGGGAGGTAATTTTCGCCTAACAGCTGAAGCGAGTGGTGCGTCTACCGTAAATTCATCCGAGTATGACGCAATAAAATTTAACTTGGATACTCAACGCGGTCAACCATTTTCGAAACTATTTCTCGCACACATGGTTCGATTGTTCACCGGTATTTTGCTAAAAGAGAGGATACGTTTCAACGAGTTCTTAACGTTCTAAACGGGCTCTCGGCAAACGAAAACTTAAGTATCGATTGAACTGACTCCGGTTTGACTCCTTCCTCCTCCATTTGTTGTTTAGACTCAAAAGAAAAGGAAACGTGTTCTGAAAAAAACTATGTATATAAAAATAACTAAGTTAAGAATACCGAAAAAATGCGAAATACAGTAAACATTTTCAGGATTTTTGCAGTTGGATGCTGAGGCTAGTATAATTTTGATGATCGTTTTAAAACAAATTCACATTTGCGTGCTCTTGAAATTGAACACAAGTTTACGAATTCAATAACGATTAATTATGCCTCCACTGATATCATATCGTCAGCGAGTGGATGTAAACAAAAGACTTACCTTTGCCAAAACATTCTTAAGATTCACCAGGGGGAAGTCATGGCGGAAGAATCCTGGAAGACATGTCGATAACTGCTGTTTGAATAACTTTGCTGACCACAGACGTTCAGCCACCGAATCATTAATAAACAGTTCATCATTTAGCCATGGCTCTAGCAAAGCTCCTCACGCATGGTAAAAAATCAAGAATGCCAGTGGACATTTTGTAATGCCAGGACTGAGTGACATTGTCGCACCGTTTACCGTTTTGTTGAAAACGAATTACGAAAGAGCAAATTATTGTAGTTTTAAAAGCCTGGAAGTATTCTAACCTGAAAATATTTTATCCTAGACATAAATGATTTACACGTTCAATCACCGATACGCACTGTTTCACATGATCATTTATAATTATCATAATTATCTTAATGACCTTGTTTCTCTGCCCTCCCCACTCCCCAGAGGCTCAAAGAGGCGTGAGGGGAAATCCGCTGAACGTGGTGAGTGCAGGCGTGAGTCTAGGATGGCCAGGCGTTTTTGTACCAAAACAGTCACTTCTTTTTTCTCTCCGTTCCAGTTGCTTGAAGTCTAAGCCGAGAATTTACGGGAAGGAGACGGCTATATACTTTATAAAATTCCAGCAAAATACAACAGTTTGATATCTGTTCGGATACCTTAACCGAATCATTATATAAGAAGTAGAAGATATCTGTTCGGATACCTTAACCGAATCATTATATAAGAAGTAGAAATGTATAGGAAATGGGCTTTTCCTCATAGTTAGTGTATTTACAAGGTGCTACATGAATTAGCTTTCGAAAAAATACTAGCTGGTCTTTTTGTGTTTTGATACCCAAAACGACATTTTATCTAGTTTCTCCCAAACAGGGATAAACGTTTCTCTTGTTACAATTTCGAGGTTACATTTCACAACAGAAACGAACAAACACTCGATGATTTTCTAAAACGCACGCGAAGGTTTGTAAATATTTCCACACGTTTTTCCAACTTTATTTAAGTACCTTGAAAGCGAAATTAACTGCCTCTTGCAGTCGTAATTAATGTGGAAGTAAATAAAAAAAACTATAAACAAACCATTTGAAAGCAATGGTTACACAACACAACTCTGCGGTATCGGTTTGACTGGCGAAAAATGTCTGCGCAGGCGCCGCGCAAAAAATCACGTGGTAGGTTTACGTGAATGTTATTGGTTCTTGGGCGGTTCTCGGTGAGAAAATGCTCTCGAGAAGAAAGGAAAAATGGCTGCTGTTTGAGAGTTGACAGACTTGTGGTTTTCTTACCTTTTTGAGAGATCAAGGCTTCTTTTATGGCCGATTTCAAGCGGACCTTATTCTATGGAAAATATTACGTTGGGACACCGTTTAGCAAGTCGCTTCCAACCTGAAGTCGGTTACAAATCGATGTCTTGACATGATGTCTTCGCCAGAAAGGGCTGCGAAAAAGGTGAGTTATTTTTGCGTTTTTTGATAGTGCCAGTCTCTTGCCACGTGGTACAAAAAGATATTATAAGGGAACGAAAGAATGATTCTTGAGCTTTGTGTAGATGTATAAATTAGCTTGTACCACGTGGCAGGGAAAGTGCATTGTTGTGTGACATGCAGGCTATTTTTGCGCGTTTTATCTCGGGTTGCAATCGGCGACGCGACCTGAAGATCGATGACTCGCTAAAGTTAAAATTCTATACAGACTAAAGACAAACTGCGATCGTGAGATTGAGCAAATTTTCCAGCCATTGAAGATGGTGAATACGTTATTTCATGAATTTTTTCGACAGCAGCTTAAATTTCGCGATTTGTTGTTGTTGTTGTTGTTGTTGTTCGTACAGGCAGCTATTCAATAGAATGTTGCAGTAAATTCGGTGATAGATGTGTTGATGCTACGTAATTCTGACATTTTTATGCAAGCTGTAAGCTTATTTTCTTCACCTAAGTTAAGCTTCTACATGACTTTAAGCATAATTTGCAGATTTACAAGTTATTTGTTTCCTAATTTTTGCGATCTTTATTTCCTTGTTTCATATCTCTGCCAGCAAATTTTTAGCAAGTAGATTTTTCACTCTATGCTATAAACATTGCTTGATGAGCAAGCCGGAACCATTTGCAATACTTCTACAGTGTTATATGTATATATTTTAATTTTTAAGTTGGTTTAAGTCATCAGTCAATTCTTTATTTGCTGCTATCATGGTATCATCACACTAGTTATGTAACCCTGAAGGAATTTTTTTTTTCATTCCGAAACATTTTTATATCCCCATTCATTTTTTCTTGTGGCCCCTCTCTTATATACCCATCTGCCAGCTCTGATCTGTTTTCAGTGCATAAGAATATACTGTTCTTACAGTTCTTACAGTCATGGAGCAAATTACAATATTATTGGCCCAAAATTGGCAGTCAAAAATTTTCATGCACATGGCATTCAAACTTGATTTAAATATTTTTTAATAATTTTTGTAATTCTTTTTTTACCTAAGGTGTTGCCTTTGCACCAGAAATGTTGAGGCAGGGTAGAGTTTCTGATAAGTGTGCACTTTTTAGCCCAGTATCATAGACTATTTGTGCAGTGTTTCAATTTAAAGGTATTAAGAAACCATTTTAGTTTTAACATCATTCTTGTCCAAAATGTTAGTCTTAATAAATGCTTTAAAAATGTATCCTGTCTCAGATCTTACCACATTACACCCTCCTTTGTTGATCAGAATAAAAAATGTTTTCTTGCCTTTTGTTTTGAATGTTGTCAGTTGTACAAAGGTTGGGACCAAGAGGTACTTATTGATTAATTAACATATGCTTATATGCTTGTTTTTTCTTTTTTTCAGACCAAGATGAAGCAGTTTTCATGGGAGGCTGAGCATAAAAAAATGGAAACACATGTTGGCAATAGGACATTATTTATGTTGCATGGTGATGAATGTGCACATATGAAAGGACAATATTTTGTGGAGAGAATACAAATAAACATGATCTTTGCAGCAGCACTTCATATCTTATATCTTTTTAACTTGTTGTTATTATTCTGGGGAGGGAGTGAGTTCTTTACTGCATGTTTGTCAAGACCACTGCAATTCAGATGTAAGTTAATTGTAACTGAGTCTTGATGTTGGGGTGTTCACCTACATGCCAACAAGTGTATTTAACAACGAGTTTGCAAACTTTAGTCCTATAGTGATCTGAAGACACTTATAATGAAAAACAAATCATGATGGAATTGGTTTACTTCTAACAACATCATGGTATTTTAGGATTTTGCTCAATTAAACGTTTTTCAATGCACCCAGGATTGTTTACTTACCTATCATTGTCAGCTGTGATGATATTTTACAGGGTGGTTGTTCAGTTTTGAACTCAGTAGGCCCAATATATAATAGACAAGCTTACTGTAACTGAATAATTTGTACCTGTTATTATATGGTTACTAATGTAGCTGAGAATTTATACCACGACATTATGCAAGCCAGACCTTAATATTAAACATTCTCAGCCTCCAGGGTAAACATTGCATAAGCCTTTAGGTGAGTTGAATAATATTGAAAAATATGCCTTCTAACAGCCAATTAGAGTCGGAGTAGAAGGTGAAGTTTCTATAGGCATAACCAGAGATTTAAGATTTTCAACCAAGAAAAGGGTTGCCCTTGAGTAGAAAAACTGCTGACAACAAACAACTTTTGTTAGAATGTGAGAATCTGAAAACATTTATTGTTGTTCTTTGTCTAATTTCTTTCAATGCATTTGTAATATTTTTCTAGAGGTACACAATGCAGGTACTAACTCCATCCCAAAGTTATGCATTTTTTAGCCTCTTTTGCTAAGGTCAGGCACAACATTATTCTGCAATGCAAAACACAATCTCTTTATAGCTAAACTTATATATTTCTTTGTGAACTTGCAATTTTTTAACTAGAGTTGACACCGATTACAAATGGCATTACATTTTCTTGATCTGTTTTCCTGACTGCTGCAGACTTCCTAAGAAATCAATTATTATGGACAGCAAAATGCTCCATTTTCTTGCATTACCAACCATGTCCCATGTGCCAAAAATCCATCTAACGAGCGATTTCAGACTAAATAAATGTTGGAGCTTGTTTTATATCCGACGCTAAACGTCTTCGGTGTAAAGTAAAAGAAACGATGTTTAAGGAAATGAAAAGTGCTAAAACGAGTCTCAACAAATAAGTTGTAGGCGGCGAACACAGAAACAAATGGTCCTATGGCCCTTACGTTGTTCTCGTTCCTTTTTATTCTGCGTTTCTTCTCGATCTTAGAGTCAACAACCGCCACGAGAAGGATAGCCTCCCACGCAGTCGTTTTTAGGGGAGTCGTATTACCCTCCTAAAATACGACTCCCCTAAAAACGACTGCGTGGGAGGCTACGAGAAGGAAAGAACTCCAAGAAATATTTTGGTGGCCATCTTGAATTCAAGAGCTTGATCACGTGGTCACGCGTCGACCAATCAGACATTTTTCGCCAGTCAAGGTATCGGTATGGCCAGTACCTTACGCATGCGCACAGTCATATCACCCGGGCAGTGGCAGCCATGGACAGCTGTTTCGCCCATCAGCACGGCATAGCCCCAGGCAGAGAGCCGATGCATGTTTGGTTGAGCTGTCTCTGTATCTTGAAGTTCTCTCAAGTTTCGATTTTGCCAAAATGCTTTGGCAGTTTTGTCGGAGTTTTCAATAAATCTTTGACTGCAGTTGCACTCACAGGATAACTGATAGTATTTATATTACTATTTATAACCACAGCGGACTGGAAGCTGCCTAAAGCTATGCTTATAACCTGATAACAGTGCAAAGCACAGCTTACGTCTTTACCAGAGATGGCACGCAAAGAAATCTGGTGTCCAGTGCCCAACCTGGGAGCTTGCTTAAAACGCAAGTTTCTGCTACAATGGGGCACTGTCGTGGAATAACCTTCCACACAATGTCAGAGCCCTCAGATCTTATAAAAAGTTTAATGGTGAGATCAAATGCCGTGTCCGCCTCGTACTCCCACACGGCAAACATGTAAATCAGTTGTATTTTTAACTTTTGTAACTGATGTTTTTACAGTGTTTAAATAACGTATATGTATGTGTGCTCTCTTGCACAATCTTTCATTTGGGGGGGGGGCGGGGAGGGAAGGGGGAAGGGGGAAGGGGGAAGCATGATGTGCTTCCACTGTAAAGTGGGACTGAAAAGAACAGCTTAGGTGGCTTTGAGGGTTTGGGGCTTTAGGGTGGGTCTAGTGTTTGAACAGCTGTCGATTCAGGTGTGTGATACCCTTCTTGAACATCAAAGGCGGCAAAGCGAAACCGAAAATCGTATATATATATAATTACATTTGAGATTCAAAAAGCCGTGTATAGGTTATCGTAGGAGCCTTCGGTGTATTTTTCTTAATGATTTTTTTTTTACTTAAAACCTTGTGGTTTCTGCGTTCAAACTTTTTCTCTGGAATAGCAATATATCAGATATGATTTGGTAATTTCATCTTCCATTGTCGTTTTAAACTAACAAAACGAAAATTATATATTGCTTTTGGCGTTTTAAAAATAACCGCGATATAAAACACGGCGATATAAAATTAAAGTACTTTCCAAAAGATATATTTTTCTGCAACAACAGGCTCCATAATGCAGTAAGCTAGCCGAACAGATTTTCCGCACGTTTCAATTTAAATAATCAAGAAGATGCAATCGGTTTGCAGATTTACCAACCGATAACGCCCCGGCAAAAGTTAAAAGAAAACCCACCAATGAGTTTCTGGCACAATCATGATTCTACACCTATTCTTGGTAGGCTGCTTCGTGTTCTAGGACGAGTAGGCATGGCTTCTTTTCAGATTTTCGTGAAACCAGCTCTAAAAACAGAAAACTTCACTCGACTTAGAAAATTCAGATTTTGACTAAGGACGTGAAAAACGGCCATTTTTTTGCTTCAGGGTAGTTTTTACTTTTATGCATGTAAACACAAAATCATTTTGTAAGCGTCGTTAATTACATCCGGCAAATGTGGACACGTTTATCACGATTGCAATCTCTTTCATCTCTTTCATTCGGAAGCAGACGATCGCAAGGAATTGTTATATTCACGGTCTCAAGCTGATCAACGCACATTTAGTGAAACCGTTCGTACCATTTCACAAATCTCTCGTAGTTGACAAAGAAGTTATAAGTTGAAGACAACAGCATGTTTGAACTGGAAGGAAAAGACCAGTGTGTGACTGCACCAGCTCCCACGTCTCTGCCTTTCTTCACTGCCGCTGTATCCGGGGTTTCATCCCTTGTCACGGTTCCCTGCAACATCCTGGTGTGCCTTACCATCGTCAAAAGCCCCGCGCCGTTTAAAAGCCTCCGCACGCCCTTCACGTATTTCATCCTCAACCTCGCTGTGACCGATTTGCTGGTTGGAGCAGTTACGGAGCCCACGTCCGTAGTTTATCACCTCATGGAAGCTCACTCTGTTTCTTCTCCAGCTTTAATCAGGTTTTTACAAGTGATGTATTTTCTGCCGTGCACTGTTTCCGTGTTTAGCATACTGGCGTTAACCCTCGAGCGTTGCTTTGCAATTTCGAAGCCGTTCCAGTACAGGCAAAGTGTAAAGCACTCGAGAGTGCTTCTGGCTTCGGGCATAATATGGCTTTTGTCGCCCGTGTTTTTAGCGCCTTATTTCTCGATGGGTTACCGCGCTTTTTCATTTGTTTTTGCCAACGCTGTGATCCTTCTAACCTTCTGCATCGTAGTTTATGCGTACTTCAAGATTGTCAAAGCAATGCGACACAGGAGGAAATTTCGAAAGGAAAGTCTCGTGGGACTTTGTACCGCCAATCAAAAAACGAATCTGTTTGAAGAAAAACTAACGATCACGTTTATTTCGATTCTGATTCTGTTTGCAGTTTGCTACGTGACACCATGCCTGCTTATGTACATCATGAATTTATGCATGCAGTGTTCTTGTAGTTTTATTCACTGGTTACGCGACACAACTTTTCTTGCCGTGACCTTCAATTCTGCCATTAACCCGTTCTTGTACGCATGGCGCCTCCCCAGCTTTCGCCGCGCACTCAAGGCTGTGATGCCCGGATGTAAACATCACTCGACATTGGCTGGAAGCAGTCAACCTGAAGTTGCCTATACACTCAAGAAAGCCTCCGACTCTTCTCTTCACTTCGAGAATGGACCAACTATGGTTTCAGGTTTTCGATCATTTTTTTATGACAAACTGACAAAACTAAAAAGAAACCAACATAATATTCAAG
This sequence comes from Siderastrea siderea, assembly GCA_964030785.1. Classification (NCBI taxonomy): domain Eukaryota; kingdom Metazoa; phylum Cnidaria; class Anthozoa; order Scleractinia; family Rhizangiidae; genus Siderastrea; species Siderastrea siderea. The sequence goes on from OZ034966.1 coordinate 26,298,884, forward strand.
AATAGAAGGTCACAAGGAGAGGAAAACGTAATTCCCATGTAAAGGTTACTTTCCAAGTTTACAACAGAAGGACAATTGATTGGATCAACGTGGAAGCTTCTACTTCCTACAGATGTTAAAGGTGAATCTCGGTCACGTTGCAAAGAAATTGTGAACAGTTTCAATGGGAGTGGAACTCTGTCATTGACCTCTGACTTAACCTGTATAATAAGATCATTTCATCTCCCAGGGAATTCGTGCGTAGGAGACTGCGTGAAATAGACTGCAGCAAACATCTCAAAGACAGATGTGACAAACACTAAGGATAAATTATTTCTTAAATTTGGAATTGACAGGGTTAATAGGGCCAAGCCAGAATCGTGATTGGTGAGGATTGCGAGCGTGGGCTATTCTGAAAAAAGTGAATCGCTTCCACCCTTGATAAATCGGATAAAAATGTGACAAGCTTAAGAGCACGTTCTCAAGTTTGATCCCCTAAATGATAAAGAGTGAGTGTGTCAGACATGGTCAGACATTAACTGACTTAGTGAGTCACAAAAAATGATGCAGTTTTATTTTAACTCGTACTTCGATTGACAAAATTTTTTGTTATCGAAAATATTGCCTGCCAAACACGAGAAAAGCAACGCCTTCCCTATTACATTATTTTGCCTGTCATTACACGCATCAACGCCATTAAACTTGTTATCGAAAACACAACCATTCGGGATAGAAATACTCTGGGAAATGGCTCAGACAGTGCTCTGCATAATCATTTACGGCTATTGGCGAACTGTCTCACAAACAAAACACGCCTAGTACTTATATATACAATACCAAAGGACTTCAAGTTGATCAAATAGAATCCAAGGCGTTCAGTGGTATCTGTAACAGAAAATAGGGTTGCATGAATAACATTTCAAAGTATTATTTATTTCTTGCTTGGAGGTCGGTTTACAAGACACAATATTTGCTTTCGACCGTCGCAATAATGGCCCGCATTCAACTTGCACATAACATTCGTTACAACACCAGTTGCTCCGTGTAAGGATTTGGCTGAATTACAAAACATTTTTGTCGAAGCAAATGTTTGCCCATTTGGCTCCATGAGAAGCATGTTTCGAGAGTAAATCTTCACTCTCGGAAACAAGAAAATGTTTTTGAATCAAGTCAAAAAGACAACAAATCGATAAAAATAAAAACAATATTGCTTTACGGACGCAGTCTTTGCTTCTCAAACATGTTTATAAGTTTGGCCACGTACATGTAAGATGAAACAGTGTCCACATAACAATGTTTCTTAGTTTAGCCTGACGTTGAACAAACCTAAAACTTTCTAAAAGAAAATTGAAGGCTTATAAAACATGTTAGAAACCGACTTTGTAATCCAAGCAGCAGTATATTAATTTAATTTGGCATGTCGAAAATTTCAACGTCGGTTGTATATGACAGCTTAAGAGACGCAGAGTGGGTACAATCTCAGGCAACACCCATGCCTTTATTGAAACTCGATATTCGATACCCCGAGGGGTGGGTGAAAGCACAGGTGATTGTTAAGACAAAAGGTTTTAAATGGTGTAAGTTATCACTAACCTGCGATCAGGCTCTATTTTCGTGTCGCTCGGTGAAACATTCAGGCGGGAAGGGCGAAACGAAAAATAGAGCCTGATACAATCCTTCTACAGAACGTCTGCCGCCCACTTTTATGATTGATTGGCATTCAACAAAACAGCCAATCAAAATTTGTTCTGCTTGCACGCTCCTCGGCATGCAAATTTCCCATAACGGCATTCGCAAAAAGCCCCCAAATGTCGGCAAAAATAAGAAAATCACAGGCTACGATAAATCCTGGCTTCAGCGCTCAAATTTACAACTTGAAGGAACGCGCTCCGGTATTTTACATAGTTGCTCTGTCTGAGCTGAAACTGAAGAAAAATTCAGAACACGACGAGGTTGTCATGTACCAAAATATGCTGCATGTTTGAATCCTTTCTCATTTCAGCTGGTATCCAGAAATATTCTCTACGCATTTGTCACCGATTTTCTACGTAAAATACCTTGGGAAATTAAGAGAAATACCTTCAGTTTCACTCTTTAGAATAAAGATATCAATAAAACCGTTTATAAACAAACGAGTGTTTTGTAATTTAATTTAGTTCCAGAAGTGATAAATATTTGAGATTACCAGCGAATTTCATCCCTAAACAGCAGCGAATTTTAAAACGAAGAACATTTATTATAAACCCAGTCAGATCCTTTGATATCAATGTCAGAGATCAATAAAACGACATTAGTAACACTGAATGAATACACTGAATCGAAAGTCCTTATTACTTAGGTAAAAATAAATACAGCATCTCGCTGAGTGCAGCTCTCGCTAAACATCAGTTTACCGTTAAGTTTACCGAATTATCGGTTGACTTGTTGATCACTCTTGGCGAAAGTTACTAGTCCCTCTGCTGTTCGTTTTGTTTCGTAAAAGGCGGAAACAGCCACTACTCTGCTTTATTTTCAATACTAGCTGAAAGCCTTCAAATGAAAATTTCGAGACACGATGCGATAAAACGGGATACGTACTTCACTGTTGCTGTACTTCTCTGCTCCGAGTGAGAGAGAGCTTGCTTCAAACCGGACGCCATTCTCAGGAGAGAAAGAAATGATGGCAATTCTCCTAGAACGACGAGAATATCTTTGAGCGACACGTTTACCTCGGCAGACTTGTTCCTTGGCGATGGCGACTGGTAGTCAATTTACTTCCGTTGACAGCTCTATTGTTAAAGGGCCAAATAGATTGCGAGATCCCGCGGCCAAAATTTGGCCGCCGTGCACGAACTCTTGAGAGAGATTGTATCAGGCCCTATTTTAGCGAGCGACCCACGTAAGAGAATATGAGAGCAATGCTAAAATTCGGCCTGATCGCAGGTTAGTTATCACAGGCAAATATTGCAGGAGTGAATTTGATGGAAATTGTGAAAGATTTTTTGTTGTTGCTGCCGTTGTTGCTGTAAAACAGTTAACTTGTGTGCTGGCCAACAGAACTGAATCATTGTTACGTAAATTTGTTTGAAAACATGCTTTGGAATGCTCAGCTGATCAGTGCATGTGCACTATGCAACTGTCATTTCACATTTAAATGGACATTTCAGATTCAATATGAAGCCTAAATTCGATAATTAAAGATGATCGACGCGATCTTTAAAACAGACGTGATAAAGTGACTTTTTGATATAGGCCGTAGGTAAAAAAAAGCATTACGAGCTCACGAGCACGCATAAGGTAAAAGTCACGAACGTTTCTCTACGGCACGTGTCTAGAAACGGCTTTATGATTTATGCAACGCGTGGGTGTAAAATTTCCATTAAACCCAAGCTTATCCGTTACCCTGCAGGGCAGAGATAGCGCCCGTTTTGCATGGCAGATAAACTGGTGTTCCAAGACAAAACAAAGGTGTTTGCATAAAAAAGCGACATCACCCTTTGAGTTACTGTTTTAGTCCACTCACATGGCTGCCATGATTTCATATAATCCCTGCTTCTCAGATACCACGCTTTTTGTGGTCAGCTGAACAAAAACGCGCGGGCACTGGTTCGGCTAATTCGGGCGTTTGTGGACAGCCAAAAGGTTTCTGCGCAATTAATTTTATTATTCCACACCCTTTCCTTTCAAACTGCGTCAGTTCGCCATTTTAATCACTGCAAGTGGCACAACCATCGTACAGTTGGTAAAATGTATACGATAAGTGAGAATTGCGTCTTCTAAAATCTTGAACCGATAAGGGTTGCGAGTCACAGTTAAAGGACAAATACAGTGTAGTGCCAGTCTTCCCAGCTGTGAAACAAGGACTCTCTAAGTTTCTATCTCAGAAGACGCTCAGCAGGCCAAACATGAGAACGGCGTCGTTCGTCAGCAGACAACCGAAGGGATATTCCAACGAAGTAACAGGTATAGTTGTAATTACATGTATAGAACTTGTTTGGCGCATGTCAAAAATTCAAATAGTTGCTCTAGTTTTTATAACCGTCAAACAAAAGGCCAAACAAATTGCACAAAGTAGAAGAAAGAATTCCTGGCTCTATATATACATCTTCTATTTATATGCTTAATCCACTGTCCCGCACAAGTATCGAAATATCGCCAATTAAATTCAATTTTAAATAGCAAAATGCCACCAAATACACAACTAAATTCGATAAAAAGATTTTACAGAGCAAAAACGAACAAGTCGTTTGGGCATAAAGTGCAGGGTTAAAAGGATGCAAGTGGATTGCAGTTCAAGGAATTTGATTTCGTGTCAGGTGTTCCAGTATCAAAAATAACCATTCTGAAAGAAACGTCGAGTTTTTGTTGTCCCTAGTTTGTCTCTTTAATTCTATTTTCGTTGCCTTCATCACTTCTGGCGATTTTTTCCCTCGGGGTTATATTTAAGAAAATACGACATATCGGCCTGGACAACTTGTCCCTGAAACTGCAAGGCTGTGCTCTAGGAAGAATCACAGGGTGCCCAAAGGTTCCCAACCATGGAATCTGGGGTACCCAACCCTCAAGCATTATGCAAAAAATTAGTTTTTCTAGTCGCCCGAAGACAATCGTTAGTAGCCTGAGGCCCCCGGGCACTGCTAGAGCACATGAAGCTTCTGTTATAACACGTGACCGTGTGTACTCACCTCACTTCCGGTACCACATGCGGATGGGTTCGCTCCGGCGAATCTTCTTCTGCAGCTGCAGGACGCCATACAGCAGCGCCTCAGCAGTAGGGGGGCAGCCTGGCACGTAGATATCCACTGGAACGATCCTGTCACAGCCGCGGACCACTGAGTACGAGTAGTGATAGTAGCCGCCGCCATTAGCACAGCTAATGAAGAAGACAACCGTACATGTGTAACAGATCGTTAACGACAATGTTCAAGAGAAACATTTCATTTCATTTCTTTTGAGTAAAAAAAAATATCATGTATTTGTAAGATTGTACCTGCCCATGGAGATGACCCAGCGTGGTTCAGGCATCTGGTCATACACCTAGGAACAAAACATAAACACAGCAGCAGTCACTACTAAGTTCAACCATAAAATAATAATTAAAATAATAATTTAGATTTATCAACTGAATTGGTTGGCCACCGTAAAAAAATTCAAAAGCTGGTGGATTCGCTCTGGCGAAGGACCACCGCTCGAAACGTCAGATTTTGAATTTCTTTACCGTAAATCAGCTCAGTTGATAAGTCCAAATTATTGTGTCACTTCCTCACCGACGCAGCGCCACAGTTTCTTCAGAAACTAAGCACTTGATTCAAAAAACAATTATACTTCCGATTGTCAGCCGTTTTCCTTTTGCTTCAGTGTTGTTGACATAACATTTGTACGGGGCTATAGCTGAAACATTTTAAGTAGCTGCAGTATTAACACTGATAATGTCACCTTTTTTTTATTCAGTGTTATTTCTGACATAGTTGAAACATTTTCATTACCTGTAATCTTAATTCATGTACATGTGTAAAACACCATACAAAACGTTTTCAACATTTACATGAAATGCTGGAATGCTGGGGGGGGGGGGGGGGGGGGGCGGGCGATACCGTACTGTAGTTTTATTTTAGTTTTGTCACTTGGTGCTTTCGTCCATTAAAAGAAACTGCACTCTGTATCATGGGATCTTGAAAATAAATTTTAATAATAATAATAATAATAATAATAATAAACTTATTAATTCCTCCGAAAAGTGCTTTTCACGTATTAAGTACAATAACAAAAGAGAAATATTTAAAAAAAGGGTATAAAGGGCTAACAATCTTTGTAAAATTCGTTATATAACATGTTTCTAAGAGAAGTTTTATTAAAATTATGTAGAGTGTCGATGCATTTCAAATGTTCTGGCAGATTGTTCCACAGTTTCACTGCCCTGAATAAAAACGACCGCTGACCAGTGGCAGTTTTACAAAAAGGAATTTCTAACGTGTTCCTGTGCCTTGCACTTAAAAAGAACTGACCACTAACTCAGTACTGATTTTCTTACCTTTCTCAAAGCTGGAGCCATTTTGTTAGTCAGAGTTCCAGCAACAATCATCACATCAGCTTGGCGCTAAACATTGCAAAAGTATGAAGTGCAGTAAGTAAATGTACCAAACTGTATTCTGTTTCCAAATCACAAAAGCTTTGTGTTGTGTACTGGGGTTCGGTGTACTACTATAGAGTACGCACTGAAGACTGACAAGTGCTTTACACAACTGCTTTATTAGACTGAATCATTCAAAGCTATTTACAATGATATATATAGTGGTATAATCACATGATTGCGGTTAAGGTATTCCATCCAATGATAATCGCTTATCTAATGACTAAGGAATTCATCCTAAAATAGTACTGAACACTTCACTTTGTAACACTGCACTGCCATTTTACATCGTAGTGAGACAATGGGCGAGTTGGGAACGAGTAATATTCATCTGATTGAATATTATGAGTTACTTCAAAGGTGGTCGGGATTTCGAGAGGCCCACGCCTCAGGAAACGTTTGGAAATATACATGTATCTTACCGAATTATAACGAAATTCGAACAACCAAGATGCCTTTTTTTTATAAAAGATTCTTTGATCTTTTGTTTGAGTTGATCTTTTGTTTGAGTTAAGTACTATTGATTGGCTTAATAAGATCTCAAAGAAGATCAAGAAAACAAACTTTTTAGTCTGGGCCGGACTCCGCCACTCGATACCACCCCACTTGAAAAATAACAGCTCCACTCCTCTTCTTCTTTGCTCCACAACCTCCCCCCCCTTAATGATCAATGGCAAGGTTTTCAAAGTCTTGGAAAAGAAATCGAAAGACTATTATGTCCTGTTTATAGGTGTTAGGGCAAAATAATATCCTGATAACTCTCAAAGCCTGAAACGTGAACTTTAGTTAACAGATGCACAATTGGAACAGGTTTTTATTTTGCCCCGTACAGTGTGTTTCGAATCGTACGTTAAAGCCTATCAATATACAGTGTAAAGTTCTTAACAATATACTTTACACCAATACAAAATTACATGAATTAGGTTTCACAGCAGACAATAGATGCTCCTTCTGCAAATTTGAGCCCAAAACGTTATAATACAACATCTTCTTTTCTATTGCATGCACTCAAAGCGCTTTTGGAAAGACTTTCAATCCTACTTCCATTCATTAACAAAATAATGAGTTCATTTCTATCATATTGCAAGACGTGCTGATAAGTATTACAGCCTTTAGTTGCCCCTTACTTAACTACTTGCTATTAATTGGTAAAATTTATATATGGGATTGCAGAAGGACTCAAACTGTACCAAATAAAAACAGCTTTAGGTTGAAAGTGAGACTTAAATATGAATCTGAGAAATATATCTATACCAAGAATAATAAATTAGACAATTTTAAAAACGAAATGGGCGTTACACTTGCACTCTATCATTTAATATAGTTTAATTCATTAATCATTTAGTAATACATTTCTGTAAGTACTATGTTTTAGTTTCAAATATTCTCTGTATCGGTTTTCCTATTCTTTATGTTGTACTCGTGATGTCCTTAAAAAGGTATATGGTAGTGTATATCTACACTGTATCCTGTAAGTTATCTTTATCTAAAGTAGCCATTTGTTTTTACTGGCAATTTATTTATTAGTTCATTATTTATTTATTTATTTACATGTATTATATATTTAGGCATACACTAATTTATTCACTTAATTAAGACGATTTCCGCTCAACGTTCGAGCAGTAAGTGCAAAAATTAAGTGACCAAAAAAATACTTGCAGCACTGTCACATTTTGAGAACAGATAAGAGGAACTTATCGTTACCTTTGCTCCCAAGCTGACCCCGCGAGAGAAAATTGGATTTGAAGTTATCCATATTTCAATTAAAAAGACGCTTCATGTCAGTTCAAAACAAAATGGCGCCCGTTTTTAGCATACTTTTACGAGATTTGAAATTAATTTTCTTGAGAATGCTTGAGAATTTCATCGTGGGGTCACTTGGGCAAGTGAACTAGAGTGAGATGTTTCAAATGGCATTTAAAATGTTACCGTGCTATGAGTAGTTTTTTGGTAAATATTTTTTGCACTTATTGCTTGAACGTTCAGCGGAATCCGTCTTAATTACTTTATTGTACTTAGTTGTTACTGTAGATCTATGTCATTGTAAATGTTAATAAAATGCTATAAAAAGATACTAATAATAATAATTGAGTAGTTGTAATCACATGCGTGAGTGGAAGCCATTTTTCTAGCTGTCTTCTGCACACGACATTCAATCCCACATCATTAGCTACCCTCCCATCAACTTTACAGTGTCTGTCATGAACTCACTTTTAGTGAGTCGAGTTGACATCAATACAGACAGGTTGTGACATTCTTTACTATCCTACAATATATGTCTAACTACGTAATGAACTGAGGTTTGGTAAGTCAGGTCTAAAGCTACTGTACCTTAAACGACACAATTCAGGTTGAATGCATTGGACGACCCTTGCCATTTCAAAAGGCACCTGAGTGCATTAAGAAATTCCCGGCTTTAGTGTTATTTGTTATGAATGGAAAAGAGAATTTTCTGTGTACTTACAGGGCTTGCTCGAAAGACAACACCAAACCTATCCATGTCATACCTGGGAAGTAAACAGCACGGCATGAAAAAGTAGACTCAGGACTTAACATTTACATTGTTTCCCTAACAATTCACTAGTAGTCATTTATAGCCCCCCTTCTACACACACAGCAGTCAAACGCATGACGCGTGCGCAATTGCCGGCATAATTTTACAAAGGAAAATACAGACAAAATTAATGTCAAAAGTTTCACTTTAAATGCAAAACTTAATGCCATTTCTGAAAACTTAAGCTTTTTACATCCAGCATGTGTTCAGAATGAAGAAACTGGCATCCACAAATTTTATCGGCGAGAAACTTGCTTTATCGGAACATTTATGCATAGTTTTCATACGAACTTCGTGCTCGTAAAAGTCTGAACTGATTCAAAATTCAAGGCTCTGACAAACCGGAAGTGATGTTGTTTTTTAGCATTTGACCACTGTGAACCCTCTACATCTAGATGGTTGAGTGGGTGCACTAATCATACGAGCATGTGAGTGTGATGCATAAAAACTGTAGCAAGTAAAAGGGGTGAGGGGATCAACTATCTAAAAGACACTGCCAAAAGTCTAAGTACATGTGGAGACAGACAATGTGTTCACCAATGCTGCCTCTAAGGAAGCAACATGTCGAAAGTCAGAAATCACAAGTACAACACTAATACACTAATACAAGACCAATGTACCGACATTTACAATGTACATCTGAATGTAGACCATACGTATACACCCCTCCCTACAGGATATTCACAAAGCACTGATTTGCAATGCTCCAAACAAAAGAACTTGATGATATAATAAAGTTTACCTTGGTGCAGCAAAGTGCATCATTTCAACAGCGCAACAAGCAAGACCAAATGTCATTGGCCACAAAGAGCCCTGCAAAAACAAACATACCTATTAGAACTTTTATTATTATGAAAAACACTTGCCTGCACATAAGATAAAGATGTTTCAAATCTGCACAGCAGCAACACTTGCATGGATAGCAACTGGCCTACTAAGCTGTTAAATGATTGTATCATTATTTTAGGATTTTCCTTTATGCTAGAGACAGAGTTGAAGCACATGTACCATGTAGAAAACATGAGAAGACGGGGGGGGGGGGGGAAATGGCCAAAAAAATCTTGAGGACTGTCAATAATCCTTTGTTAATGATCCTTTAGCAGGTCATATAGTTAGTTAGAGGTGGTGCCAAAAAAAAAACCACTGGCCACCTACACAATTTCTACTTTCATAGCCTGCCTATGCCAATTGCAGACATACTCAACATTCTTTCCCTTTTCCACATTCATTAAATAAGATTAATAATAACAATAATAATAATAATAATTATAATACCAATAATAATAATAATAATAATAATTCCTTGGCTTATAAAGTGATTTTGTTCCAATTTGCCATTAGTGAGTCCCTGGAACTCACCCCATGAAAAATAACGAGTCCCAGACCAAAACCAATGAGACCCATCTATCAAGTGCTTGACCTCATACTTTGTTGTTTTGTTTTTTTTCCACCTCAGCTATTATCATAAATGGTGGGCTTTGGCGAGCTTTGCACAGCGTACGCTTTATTCCAGATTTGATACGACCTCGTTCCCAGGGTCTTCTCGACATCAAAATACTTAACAACTTGATGACAAACAGACATGGCGGCATTTGGAATAGATCAAACTTGCAAGTAAAGGCTTGAATTTTTTCCCTCAGAAATTACTTCTAGATATATTCAGTGCTTTCAATAAGCACCGACGTCGGAGGAAAAACGTCGGCTACTTTGCTCAGAGAAGTCGGCTATTTTTTTCCCCAAATCAAAGTAATTAAAGAAAGATTCTTTCAAACTTTATTGTTGATACAGTCGGTTACTCTACTCAAACCAGCTGCCTACTTCAAATTTTATTGAAACCCCTGTATATTTTAGAGCCAACCAATATTTTTTTGTTAGGTAAGTTGTGTCATGGAGTCTAAATTACACAAACGGGACATTCAATCGATTGTGGCACGTTCGCGTTTGTCCGTCCTTGTGGATGCATGCCATATATTATTTTGTGTCTTTTAGGATTTTTACACAACAGGTACGCAGGACGCAGGGGTAACAAAATCACTGCTTATATATTGCATGCTACATGCAGGCCTTCTGACAGGGTGCGCGGGTGCGGGACCGCACAATTTGGTCAAACCCGCACAATAACGCACAATTCCCAAAACCCCGCAAAATCCCGCATAATACTGAAAGATTTGCTGAAACATTTAATTAAATCAGGTCTCCTATTGATTACCAAGATTCCTAAAAACTTTTTAGGCTATTTCCAGGCTATTTACCTTCCAAAACAATCGAGAAATCCCTCGCTTTCCTCGATCGCTCGAGCGGATATAAAACGCAAGGCGTTCTTTCGTCACTCTGCGCGGCCTGGCACTAGTGTCAGTTCGACCTACTTTTAGTCAACTTCAGTAATCGGGTTTTGTTTTCGAACGTACCGCTTCCTCGTTCAGTTAAATAATATGCCGGGAACAAAGAAGAAATACCGAAGAAATGAACCGTGGCGCCGAAATGACTGTCACTGTTTCTGAATTATTTTCGCAAAGGACTGATCGAATTTGCGAACTGACAAAGAAACTGAATCGTTAAACTTCGGTCGTAAGAAGAAAATCATAAACTGATCTGCAGACTAGATTTCATTTTTTTCATTCACGTGAAGGGCATTTTCATTCACGTAATTGCAAGTTCTACGATCTACTTGGTAAGTTGTTGGGAAAAACAAACGTGCCATCAAACACTGTATCAAATCACATTTAGCACGCAATTTGCATACATCTCGGGTTGTGTTTTTGCTGCTAAGTTCGAAGAATTTGTGAACCTTTACGGAGTATTATTCACACTACATATTATTAATTTAAGACAGCAAAACTGCAGGGATTTTTTTTATAAAGGAACTCGTTGAGATCGGAAGTATTTTATACCGAAGTTTTATTTTGCTGAACGATCGAGTTTGTCGTGCGTGTCACGCAACGTGATTTTGTTTATACAAACACAATTTTGAGTCAAACTACGCTTTGGTAAGAAAAAAAGAGTCACAAATTGGCAACTGCTGGGTATATTTCTATCGCCAAAGAAAGAAATTCAGTCGTATTTTTCATTTATACAGAATTTCCTCCCTGTCGGGTCTGGCTAGAACACTGGAGATTGAATATTTGGTTGGTCACAAGATTACGCAATCCCGCACAATTCCCCGCACAATCGACGTTTTTCTCGCACAATTTGCCCCCAAAATCCCGCACAATTTTAATTTTTCTCCCGCAAGGCCTGTACATGACGGAATGATGGTATGCACATGACATGATTAGAACAATGTATGATATCACTATGTACAAATCCTAAGATTTAAAAATTACAGATTGAGATTAAAATAATATGAAATAAAATGAATAAGGCTATATATATGTATGTGTACAGTATATAAAATACAAATCCTTCAAAATTAACTAAATAGCACTATTCTTGACCAAAGCTTACCCTGCGTGCCCAGTTGACTATGTCGTCAATTTTGGCAACAACAAATTCTGCAAAGCAAAATAAAAGAACACAGATTTGATAGGATTGGAATGTGTACTAATCTCATACCAAATTATATAACATGTAAATGTACATTACATACATGTAGTACAGTGTACATGTAATAACTTACTGGCCTTATTTCAATAGAACATAATTTCCAAGTAAAATTTCACTCAGTCAACTAAAATTAACAATTCAAACTGTACAAATGTACCTTGAAAACCCCTACACTTTTATTTAACCTGGGTCTAACTAACAAATAGAAAAGCCAAAACCGTACTTTGCTCTGTGAAAAAGCACGCAAGGAAGTGACGAGAGAACAAAGAAGTGTAGGGTGAACATGAGCAGCAGGCAAGTGCTCCCTACTTCTTGAGTGCTCTTGTCGCTTCCTTGCGTGCTTTATCAGAGAACAAAGCACGGTTTGGGCTTTTTTATTTGTTTTATAATGTAGCTTTGCTCACATTTGTAAAGAAATTGGCTTTGATTTGCAAGAAAACAAGTTTTATTATAGCTTGCAAGCACGCACAAGAAAGGTTTTCAGCTTGCCAGCACACGCAGAATTGGGTCACGGGTTACTCCGTGCATCTGTACTCTGATAAAGCATGCTGTTTCAACCAATCAGAGCGCGTGTTATATCGAAACTTTATTATAATTTTACTTATTTGAACGCGTATTGTTGAAGGCTTACAAAAATTGAACCCGTAATAATAAATCCACTCTAAATTTGGGGCTGGAAGCTTTGTAGTTACATGTACATGTATCTCAGAATTTGTTACTTTTTAGAAAAAAATTGTTATGCCATTTTTATTGTACTTTGAAATCAACAAAATTATTTTCAATGTGTCTTCAATAGGGATTTTTATGTCAGATTATTGGGAAAAATGTTTAAATAGTTACTAACATATGACCTTTGCCCAGTTTCAGCTCTACACATTCAACTTTTTGAGAGAGTTGAGATGGACATAAGATTTTTCTGACAAAAATTGAAATTCTACAAATGGTATATTCTACATACATGTGTCAAAAGAGACTACCTGCAGCATTGTCCAATCGACCCTTTGTTTTACCAGCTGAAGCTGCAGCAGTGCTCTGATTCTTATTCACAGCTACTAGCCTACAATGGAACACAATGTCAAGACAAAGTACACTTACATGTACGAGAAAAAAGCAATGCAGTTAGAATTTCAAAATATTTAGGTTTTTTTAAAGACTTTGTGAAGGAAGGCAATAAAAATTACATGTAGTTTTAGATGGTGTGCAAAGCGTTTGGAATTTGACTTCTTTTAAGAAAAAAAGGCCACTGACAGGGTGCGGAACAAAACCAAAAATTATGCGTGAATTGTCAGGTACATTATGCAGGAAAATACGTTGATTATGTGGAAAACACGCTGGATTATGTGGAAATTTAAACAATTTAGAACATTGATAATTGTGCCTTTCGACTGCTTTTTTGTTATGTGAACTGCTTGGTGAGGATCATTATTCTTCTTCGTCTCTTTGAGGACAAAATCAATTTAATTTATCCATACTTTAAACTGCAGATGGTTCTTTGAGAAGCCGAACGAGCAAAAGAAGACAAGGCGTTCAAGTTTTCTTGTGCAAGTGGTTATCAAAGGCAGTTTCTCAACAACAACTGCTATTGGCTGAAATGTCAGTGCTTTTTGTCCACAAGAAATCAGTGTAAGAACAAAACTAGTACCCAGGCTCATCGCCAAAAAGATGCGTGGAATGCCTGGAGGTTTAAAATCATTTGCGAACGAAGCAGAGTATTTTCATCGATGTTTAGGAGAAAAAATTCTTCAAAATAATCAATCTCTTTGGCTTTTATGTTTGTGAGGATGGAAAGCAGTTGCTTTATGACTAATATTGGGTATTTTTTGTTTTATACGAAAAACGCTTTGAAGATGCGGAGGATGCGGATGTTAGAGAATCATGTGGATCCACACCACCGCATCCTGTCAGATGCCCTGAAAAAAGTTGGTTGAAACTCAAAGCTGTCAGGCGAAATCTTGTTCACAGCTGGTCAATTTGTGTGGTGCCCGGCTCTTAATGAAACAGCTGCAATCGAACCTACAGTAACATAAAATTCATGAATGACTAAACAAGCATTTAAGGTATCAGGGGCCCGTTTCTCGAAACTCCCAATAACTTTCCAGGCCCGGTAAGTATTTTTTCGAGCTGATTTATTTCTCAATTAATGGTTATTATTGGCGCAAACTTAGCGATATGCTTTACGAAATTATAAAGATTAAAATTTAGCTTTCAAAATCAATAAAAATTTTATAGCTATTCGAGAATATTGTGCACCTAAAATAGTTTTCGGGCCCGGAAAGTTATCGGGAGTTTTGAGAAACGGGCCCCAGATGTGTTGCTCGTGCTGTTGTTAACAATCAAAACAGCAGTATCCATGTCACTTGTACAGCTCTGCAAGTCCTCATAAGATCAAGAATATGACTCACATAAAGTGAATTATGTCAAAAGTTAAGAACACTAATAAATCTTAGTACATAGACACACAGTGTAATGCTGAGTGCAACAAACTTGCATTTTGAATCCAGATCTGATTCTTCTTCATTATTCCACTTTGAAAATGTTACAAGAGATAAGGGCTGGGGCCCGTTTCTCGAAAGTCCCGGTAACTTTTCGGGCCCGGAAAGCTATTTTATGTGCGCGATGTTTGCATTAAAGACTCAAGTTTTGTTAGTTTTGAAAGCTGAGCAATAAAATTCTAAGTTAATAAAAGAAGTCAGGCTAATATGTGGGCTAAAAACTACGCCAACGTTTTATAGATTTTGATTTTAAAATTTAACTTCGGGCCCAAAAAGTTACCGGGACTTTCGAGAAACGGGCCCCTGGAGACTAATGCAAGGGTCAGCCAGGGACTAGTAAAAACTCAAGTTTGGCTGGTAGATTTTGCATCCCTGGCTCACTAATGTAAATACCCGTACCGATCTCTTGCTCCATATGTTATCCATAACTTACCCCTGTGGACTTGCCCTCCACAGTGTGACACTATTAAAAACTCCACGGCTTATAGCTGGTAAGGCACTGCGACCTGTCACAATAAAAGGAAAAAAGATTAAAATGCATCATTTAAATGTTATTTCTACAAGATGCACAGAACAATGTATGTCATAGAAGGAAAAAAGTCCTCCTTATCCCTTAAGACCACCATTAATCATAATTTGTTGAAAGGATTTTGTTAATTGT
Organism: Siderastrea siderea; assembly: GCA_964030785.1. Lineage (NCBI taxonomy): Eukaryota > Metazoa > Cnidaria > Anthozoa > Scleractinia > Rhizangiidae > Siderastrea > Siderastrea siderea. The sequence continues at coordinate 26,314,222 of OZ034966.1, forward strand.
TAAAAATGTGGATATATTTGCATTGTTTGTACCAGACACTTAAAGTTCTTTGATACAGTATAGGTGTATATGTTGTAGTTCAACTTTATCCTAGGTTCAATCTTTATTTTCCTTTGTTCTTTTTGATGTTAATAGATGACAATGAATATAAAACAAAAGAAATTAAAAATTGAACCAAGGATAAAATTGAACCACAACAAATATAAGTCAAGAGTACAATCAACTGCATAAGAAAGAGCTTTCCTTGTTAAAAAAGAAAAGCCCAGTTAAAAGTTCGTTGTTTCCATCTACAATTGTAGATACTCAGGTTTTACTCAGGAATGAAAAGTTACAATGTAACGTCACTGTTGCTTTGATCTCTAAAAATTTTTAGTTGCAAGTTAAGGGCTGACTTTTGCTTACAGCTGTTAGTCGTAAGCATGTCGCCTGCAACAAAGCTGACCTATCTAGATCAGTCCTAACAGGTTCACAAATCAACCCTAAATAGTGGGAAAGGGATTAGAAATGATTGTTTTTTTGTACTATGTTTTAAAATTATCTGTCATAACAAGTTTTGCTTAAGTTAGTGTGCTTGCATGTCAACTAGTTTTATAGTCAGGCTTGGTTTAGGTTTGAAATATTGACCTGACTGTACAATTCTAGACGTAGATTTAAGTTTTCAGGCATTTAGTTGGTACTGTCTGAGGGCCACAGACACATTTGTGAGTAAAGGATGGTACAATGTAACTACTTCGACACAGAGGTCATAGAACTTTAAAAGCAATGAGCTGAGAGCTGCTTTCCCTGTAGAACACTTAACAAAACATAACATACTATAGTTACTAAAACTCAAAGAATCGACTGCAGACTCGCTTAATTTGCCAATTCGTAAATTGAATCATCGCCAAGAGTTAAAATATCGCCAGTATTTTTCACGTACTGAATGTTAATTTGAAATAAGGCCTCAAATTCTACGAAACGATGTATTAAAAAAAATGAGTTAACCAATTGGAAATTTCCTCAAAACAAGCTATGCAAGCATACATGTAACTTATTTCCGCAACAAATGTAGCATGAGAAAATTATGTACGTAAACAGAGCAGTCAAATAACTTCATCCGCTTGATCACACAGTTTGCAAAGAACAGCGATCAAAAACGACCACAGCAGACTCTCATTTCAAGAATAATAGACAATAAAACCTAAAGGTAGTAAATAAATATTATTACATTGCATCAATGTAAACTAAGGGGATAATAAGGTCTTTTTAAGGGAAAAAGGAGCGATGCAATACAACTCACCACTCCACAGTGCGACTGCCATCTTGGATTCACATTACATAACGGCCTCGACTCCAAGAAAAATCGCGCGAGGGTTCCACAGGAGACGTCATAAAAGAATAAATGAATTGTACCTTAAGTGAAAACTGATACTTTCAATTTGAAAACCTCACACCCCGATGAATGTTCTTTTTATGATTTTCTTGATTTTAAGCAGCTGAATCACACCTGTATCTCTCCATAACAAAGGAAAGCACTAATATGTTTATTCAATATGAAAACTTTGCAATTAATCGAAAAGCACTGAGTACTGCGGGTACGGTAGAAAATTGGAAGCAAAATGAATAGGCTGAATATGAAAATAATATTGTACTACTTTTTGCAGGTTAGTATTCAAGAACACTGCGAATATTAAATCGAATTTTAATGACCTATTTTACCGAAAATTTTATGAAGCAAATTTCAGGCCAGATTTTAGGGCTACGCATTGCCCTTCTAAATAGACAGGAAACTAAAAAACCGCTTTGAAAGGAAAATTATCCCCTCTTTTAGTTTGTTAAAGACCATACCAAGGTATATTTGGATAAATGATTGCTAAATTTAAGGAAACAAAATCTCTGGTATTTTTTATGTTTATCTAAATATTCTGCTCTTTTCCATGCGTACATGAGTTTCAATGAATAAGGTTATTAGGTATTACAGCAGATTTCACTTGCTTCTCTCAGATCCCAAAGCGATGAATTGAAGGAAAGGAGCAGATCTTGTGCTTTTTGCACTTGTTTATTTCAGTCTCAGAAAGTCAGTATTTCTTCTGTTAAATCATTTCATGCACAAATTTCCAGAATTAGGCCTGTGACCGTGGGCCATTGAATCATGGCCTGAGGAGAGTCATGATTGTTCGCCCATGGTGATGCTTATTTCCTTCATTTATCTTTTTGTGGTCTAATATGAGAGAATCAAGACATGCGAATCATACTTCAAAAACCGGGTCTACATGCATAGCACTGAAATCGGCTATAAAAAGTACGTCTGCTGAAGAATGCGACTAAGAAAAGTAATTGATTTCGAGGTAGGATCCGTTGGGATTGTTTTTGGGCTCCCGTCAAGGCCATCGAACCCGCACTTGGACTTTTCTAAGCTTTCTGGCAATCATCATCTAGCAAAATCTTAACAAAATCCCCTAAAGGATTGTTTCAGTTAGGGAAAGATTGATGCTGAAGTTTTTGGATGCAGGGCCGGTTAAGGGTAAAATTCTAAAAATGTGGCAACGGTAGGTCTTATCTCAAGGAGGAAGGATTGACAGAACGAAAGTTTTGACAAAAAATGGCAAAAAATAATTACACTTTATTCTTTCTTTTCAGCTCCAGGTAATGTTTATGGCATCATCTAGTGCGGGTAAGTACTTAAAAAATCATAAACATTTGCAAGCCATTTCCGCACAACTTAACGTCTTGTTACGTGTAACAACCGGCGATGAAAAGTGGATAGTCATGCTTCAAAAGCAGCTGCTGCTGCTTCGACTTGATTCCTGATGATGATTTATCAGCCTTAACCTTAATCATAACAAGCTGAGCGCAAAAACAGTCCAAAAAACAGTCCAAAAAACAGTCCAAAGTCCAAGCTATCCTTAGTCATTTCCCAGGTTCGAGTCTAGGATTCGACTGCTGGTCCATTCTCCTTTATAATAAATGAATTCCTAAGATTACCAAAAAAAAGTCCGAAAACTTATGAAGGAACAAGGAACTAAGCTGAATTACCAACCAGCAACGAAATTGCCAATTTAACAAATTTATTTTTTTCTAAGAGCCCCTGGATAACACAAAGTGTGCCTTTTCATTGGTTCCTTACTAATAGGCTATCACACTGCTTTTATAACACACCCACTGATTTTCGTAATTTTCACACCCGGCCAGTACCAAATTGCACGACGAGTTATCGTCCGATTTGATATCCGTCGTCCAATTTATTTTTTTCGACGAGAACAAAACAACGAAAGGAAGTCGTGATCACATTTCAGGTATATATCTCTAATCTAATGACTGGTTAAAAAATGAAGCTAGGGTCTTACGTGATACACAAATAGTTGGGCGCTTCTTTTTCTGATAGTACTCGGACAACGCGGTTGATTAGGATAATTGTTTAATAAATTGTATCGTTTGTTTCAGTTTGTCCTTTTGCGATGGACTTGGCTTTCTTACTGGACGCGTCTGGCAGCATTGGATCACAAAACTATCGAGACATGAAGGGATTTATCAACGAAATCATTGAACATTTTCAGATTTCTAATGAAGGTATAAGAATAATGCTTTCAAACAATGACACAGCCGCGCATTAGTATGTTCGTTTCTCCGTTTGCTTTTAAGGTCACGTTAATAATATAGGCTGTTATGCGCAACAGTTTCAGGGCCGATATATAAAACAAACATAAACAACAAATGGTCAATGTTGAATGCACCTTTCGAAATGCAGCATTTTTGAACATTGTCCTCGAGACCGTCATTTTCGGCGCTCTTTGCGTCAGGGGCACATGAAGTCTCAATGTTCTGTTTTGAGGTCACCCTGTCCCACCCCTCGTCTTCTTCCTATTTTCCTTTCTCCCTTAGGTCGTTCCCGCTCTTCTTACGGCTTTTTTTCCCTCTCACCATTTTAATATGACACCATTTAGTCACTGTCATGATCCAAATCTCTTTTCATGAAGCAGCCTCTTCCCCAGGCTCTTTAGCGCTATCGAGTGACAGAGGGAGACCTTGGGCCGAGCGCGAATTTTCTCCGCACCAAGCACGTCAAGTGACGAGTGCCGAGACTGACTGGGCACGAGGCTGTTTACGAAGGAATGTCCAATTCAAATCCAAATCCGTCTTGTTATTTCACCTTTGTAAAATCATGATGAACTCTGCTTGTATTTGTTTCCTTTAGACACGCATGTAGGTGTGGTCAGTTTCAGTTCCAACGCAAAAATAGAGATTTTATTCTCAGCCCAACAAAACGTGGACGAAATAAAGTCGTCAGTTTTTAAGATCAAGTACTATGCTGGTGGAACACGCATAGATCTGGGACTTAAGAATAGCCGTCAGTTGTTTTCTGCTGATAGCGGAAGGAGAGCAAATGTACCACATGTCCTGCTGGCCGTCACCGATGGGAAAAGCAATAATGGTGAGGTTTTAGGATGAAGGCTATTGCACAGGTTCCAAGTAAACAAATGCTACTAATAAAGGGCCGGACCGGATTCAAAAAGCCCTTCTGAAATGAGGCAAATCCTATCTGTTGACGGAAAAAATGAAACAGAAAAAACTTAAACCCCATCAACAGTAACATATAATTTTCCTAACAATATCACGAAATGCAACTTGATCAAACATACAGATCATGAAATGAAAATAAAGGAAATGACCACCAAAGATAAAATATCTTGATGTTTCAGCAAATTCTCGCAACCAGTACTAAAAGAACTTTATGGAGAATAGTAAAAAGGGTTAACAAAGAGAGCTTTGGGAATCCGACCCTATATTCCTGCAAAATTTTGTTTCCAATGTTACATCTGATCCACATCTGATCCAAGCACAGCAAAGACTGTTAATTCCCTCAGTTAGTTAGTTAATCCTCTTCGTTCCTGGTGGAACATAGATCGTCTACTAGAGCTCTTCATCTGACCCTGCTTTGCAGACTGTTTTGTGCAGTGTCCTTTTGCCTCACCTATAGCCGAGGGCGCAGTGGCAACACTAGTTTCTGTTTCTGTAATAAGCAGGTTTTAAGGGAGCGCGTTATTAGCCCACCGCCCAACTCCCAACCTGGAGGGCCAGGGGATCATTCTGATCTCTACCCTTTGACCTGTTCGGCATGAGTTCATAGTCCTAGGCTACCATGAATATAACACTCCAGCCGAGATATATAGCTCTAGGGGTCGTAGAGACACACAACCTATCCCACCGCGGGAAGGTGGTGATCTTATCGGGATAGTGAAAATAATATATTCCTTGGTACCAAGAAATCACAAAAGCACTTGAGAGCAGCCTAGAGTATGTCACAAGCTGGCAGCTTTTTGTTCCTTGCGGTGTCTTTTTCGTTACCACGTTGCAGAACTCTTTTACTTGGAATGGCTCTCTTTAATACGTGGGTTAGAGGGCCTAACTGGGGTGGTCATGCAGCTTGACATTGCTGCTTCAAACCTAAAATTTAAATTATCAGTTAAAGGGCGTCTAAATTCTAGAAACAGCCTTCAATTTAATTCTAAAACCTACGCTGCGTAGAAATATGTTTGCACGCCTTCCTGGTGTGGTTAGTTGAAGGCTGATGGACACGTAGCGCAAACAAGAGGAAATACGGGACACAACCTTCGTATGTCAGAGCCCGTGTACTCGAGAAACGCCTTCTGACTGCTACAGTAGGTAAGAGGCCACAATCTCAAACAGGCTCAATAAAATTTTCAATGCAAAAAGGTCTTAGATTCTAATCATTTACATTTTCACGCAGGATATCTCAATACCAAACAAGAATCTCAACATCTTAAGGATGATGGAATTGTCATCTTTGCGCTGGGATTTGGTTCAAGTGTGAACTCGGCTGAAATGAAGGCTCTGGCATCTGAGCCGAGTCACGTATTCCGTTTCAACTCAGTCAGACAAATGTTACCAGCAGATACTGGCTTAAAGATTGCACTTGCTCTGTGCTCAGGTAGGTTTACTTTGTGTCTTGACTCGAGGCGGGCATTGAACGATCCCAGTTGCTCATTGCTGCCGACGCTTTAATCTGCTTTCTGAATCATGAAACGAACAAATGCATAACTTGTTTTCAGAAGATTTTCTGGTTCCCATTTATACCGTTGTTTCAGTCTCTCTGTCTAAGTGTACTTTTAAGTGTAGGAAAGAGAGATACATTGAGAAGTTAGGATGTTGAAGACCTGGCAAACAAACCACTAACACAAATCACCGCGCGGACACCGTGCTCAGGAAACTAAAGGAGATAACAATAACTTGAAATAATAATTTCAGAAGAGGTAAAGTGATCACGCGGTTCATAGTGGAAAAACGTTTGACCTAAGGGCGGTGACTCGAAACATGAAATCTCCTTCATGTATCCCAAAACCAGATGCTGCACTTCAGATTGTTAGGATTCACAGGAGTATTGTGAATAAACAGCGCCAGCAGATAAAGTGATAGGCTCAGCGGCCAGTCCGTTTGGGGGGGAGGGGAGGGGAACAATAATACTCCTTGTTGTTTCATGACTTGAATAGAGCTTAGTGTTGGCATGCTGATAAGATATGTGACTAAACAAAGCGTTAAAGACCAACCTGTAACAATCCTTCTTACAACACGTTTGATTTCTTCTGCAACATGCGCACCCACCCTAATACCTATGGATTATTGACAAAGAGGAGGAAGAGAAGGAGAAGGAGCAAGATGAACCTCATAGCAATTATCTGGACAGGAACTGTTGGTACATGTGTTAAACAGTGTAAACCACGTCAAATGATTTTTATCTTTTTGGTTTAATTTATTTTTCAGTGGGCAGGACGCCGAATGCAGTCATCTTTCCCGTGGTTACACAGGACTCACTCGAACGTCACACAATAGCGTCACGCACTACATATGATGATTTAGAGTGTGCATTTTCCTGTGTCAAACACAGCTCATGCTATTCATTCAATTTTCACACACTGTCTCGCCTCTGTGAGCTGAGCTATGGCAGAAAAACCGACTTTCCAGCTGATTTCATCTTCAACTACAGTTCCGTCTACAGCGAGTTAGACTTTCAACGAATCAGGAGTGAAACGTAAATGTGTCTACGTTGAGTTAACCGCCAGATTAACCGTTGAGTTAACACTGTTTTAGGTGATGCTATTGCATCAGCCCAGGTGAAATACTCCCTAAAAGTTGAAAGTCACCCGATAGAATAAAATATATCGTACATAGAATGAGCATATAAAATTTGTCTTTTAGTTATCGTATGTTAATATAGCGTGGGCGAGTTCACTGAGATGACGTTTGTGAGTTTGCATGGAGGCCAATTTACCCGCTGATTCAACATTCAGCAGATGTCTGGTTTCAGCTGAAGAATACAGTCGTATTACGGCTCTGACTCAGTACATCGTCAACGTATTTCCTTGCTTGCAAAAAAAGCTTTATTAATTATTATTATTATCTTACATTTCAAACTTTTAAACACACAAATAATTATACGCCTTCCCTTCTTCATGCCACCCACCCTTGTGCATTCTTTTTTCTGGTTAGAATTATATTTTTCAAGCGCAAGGCAAAGCCATTCTAATGCGAGGTGAATCAACCTCAAGCCGTAGAGGTTACTGTAAATTAAAGTAACAAAAGCCGGCTTGTTGTTTGATCACGGCTCTCATCTAAATAGTTCACGTTTACCGATTCGCAGTGCTAGTCTCTGGGATAATAATAATGAAAGACCGAGGGGTGACTGACTTTTACGTATTAGAATATACCAAACCAGTGGATAGTGTTTTTCGCGCTCTCTGATTGGTTACTCAAACTCGGTATAGTACCTGCTGTTTTTACTTCGCGGTATTTTTTCTGTATTTCGCGAGCAAGTTTTCCCTCATTTCTCTGAAAAAAGGAAGTTATCGGTGCTGGCTATCCACTGCTTTGGTATATACTAAAACTTTTTCGCGGCTTAGCAAATATTCACCACTATTCACTTCCACTTCGGTAATTTTAAAAGACGGATTCCGCTCAACGTTCGAGCAATAAGTGCAAAAAATATTTACCAAAAACTACTCATAGCACGGTAACATTTTAAATGCTATTTGAAACATCTCACTCTAGTTCACTTGCCCAAGTGACCCCGCGATGAAATTCTCAAGCATTCTCAAGAAAATTAATTTCAAATCTCGTAAAAGTACGCTAAAAACGGGCGCCATTTTGTTTTGAACTGACATGAAGCGTCTTTTTAATTGAAATATGGATAACTTCAAATCCAATTTTCTCTCGCGGGGTCAGCTTGGGAGCAAAAGTAACGATACGTTCTTCTTATCTGTTCTCAAAATGTGACAGTGCTGCAAGTATTTTTTTTCTGGTACTGCTCGAACGTTGAGCGGAAATCGTCTTAATTATTATTGAACTATTCAATTGCAAACTATTGTTTGGTATATTTACCGGTAGTGAAAAGGTAGCCGTGGTACGGTAACCTTAGTTTGCTACAGCGTCTGAAAACGATACAGAAGTACATGTCAGACAAGTGACATTAATGCTAACTTTCTCCCCTGAGTTGAAGATAAGCATCAAGTTTAGCTGAACCTCGAAATGTATATTCAATTTCGCTTCCCAAACCAGTATCATTTGAATCAGTGTTCGATTCGTGGTCCTCACCATGTAGCGGCTGCGGTGGAATCCTTACAAGAGAATTGTTTCCTCTATCTCGGCATAAAACATTTTGATTTTCGTCAAACCTGCCACTTGACGACTCCGGCTCCTTTCCACGGGGATCGCTAAAAGAACGATTGTGACCACTTCTTCCTGGATTGTTCCGTTCCTCATTGAAAATACATTTAACTGTCGCCTTTTTATCTAGCGTTCTCTCGCCGTTCCTATCTGCTGTCATACTCGAAGGGCTCCATACCTGGTCAAACGTTTTGCTCTTAACGTATTCTTTTTCAAATTTATCCCGAGAAAATGTTTGTTTCTCTTTGTTGGCGTTTTCTTGAGATAATGTGCACGTGGCCACTGTACAGTTAAATCTTAGGTAACTCGGTAAGTTGTGATGACCATTCACTAAGATCGCTTCTTTCGCAAGAAGTGCTGTATCTACTGTGTGTGGTCTGCGAGTTGGTAAAACTCCGCGTTTTTTTCTGGCCGGAAAGTTCGCCTTTTCGATTCCTTCGAGTGGATTTATTGGTGGAAACTGTTTGATTGGTAACGTGACACAAGATATCTCTTTAGAACTCTTTGATCTTGTGCGATGAATTCTGCTACATGATAACGTACTCTTAGAACGGCTTATTTTGTCACGAACCAGTCTCTCTCCACAGCAACAGGTGAAATCTGGAGAAATGTTTTGCAGGCTGTAATAATTGCCTGCCCTGTTTCTTGCATGCCTTTCTTCATTGTTGTTGTCATCAATGTAAGGTTTCCCGTTGGACTTGATTTCTAGTTTAATTATGTTATCGGTGGTGTTTTGTTCGGGCTGTTCTTCCGGGACTGCCTCAGTAGAAGGTAGGTATACATTTTCCCTCGTTTCTTCTAGAGGAAGAGGAGGAGAAGCAGTATCTTTTTTCGTATCAGTGCTCTTCGATTCTGAGTTATTAACATATTTCCGAACAAAAAACGGGATAAACTCATCATTTTCATTTTCACCGTCAATGTCCTTCGGTAGGAAATTCCTAGCCCATGATCTGCAAACCAATCCTTTGTGAATTTTGCTTTTCGTTCTTCTTTGTTTTGGTATTGCCTTTTCTTTATTTTTTGACTGTTTTGGAAGTTCTTCCACTATCTGTTGTGTCTGTTTCTCATTAAACTGAGCCCTCGTTCGTAAAGTCCCCGTGCTTCGTATTCTTTCGTTGTGCTTCCTGATCCAAGTATTGGCCTCTTGAAGACGCATTTGCTTTCTCAAGTCTTCGCTTTTGAGTCTTCGTTGTGGCTTGTTACTGATCGAACAAGGACACGTCTCACAAGAGGCGTGGTTGACTATGATTGGCTGGATGTAGATGTTGTTGCTGTAGCCTTTCCAACCCTGAATGAAGAAGAAAAGAAATAAAGTTTGTCTATGACATGCATGGAACGTAAATTTACGCGAACTAAATGTACCTTTAAAATGTATAGATGACGCTTTGTAAACTGAAACATAAAAACACTTATTTAGAGAGGGCTTTGTTTGAGCTATCTATTATGCAGATACTCCATGCCAATCAAGCAAAGAAACACAAATGGAAACAAATTTGCGCTAATATACGAAGCTTTTTCTTTTTGGCAGTTTCTCTGCCCTCATGTCCACTCAAATAAAGAAAAACAATTGCACCGATAAGGAAAATTGACTTGTTAATAATCCCAATTAGCAGGAGGCTTACATAGCGTTCAATCTTTCAGAGCGTGGCCAAGGATTTAAATACTTAAATACTGTGTTACAAATACAGCAAGTGCCTTGAGTCAAACACTTCAACCTGCAGGGTTGACCTCCGCATAACACGTCGATCCAGTGTCCTGGCCACTACGGTACGGGTACGCCTCCTCCTTTATGATATTCTAGTACAACGAATTCGAAATTATTCAATACAGAGTTTTCTAGCCACATTTTGCAAAAACAGCAAACGGACCTACATTGGGTAACACCTACATTACGTCAAATGCTATTGTTAAATTATTTACCTCTAGAACTTCTGGTTGATCCACATTTTGTCCATCACTATTTGCTTTTTCCGCGGCAAGATACAAGGGAATTGGGGTGACATGTGGATTAGCAGGCAGGCGAGGCTCCTCAGTCTCCGATTCATAGCATGTGACGTCAGTCTGATGAGGGTACCCTGCAGGTGATTTCTTGTCAAGGGCCTGGACGTCAGAGTTGTCAATGAGTTGGACTTCAGTTTCTGGCCCTTGGGGTTTAAAAGTCACTGACACTTTAATCGGTTCCTGTTCTTCCGGGTCATCGAAATGGCTGTCTTGATCTTCCGCCATGTTGAACGCTGAAAGTTTGCAGTTATTAAACGATATGGTCATTTTCGTATTTTTCTCGTTGTCCTAGACAAGTTTGTTAACGTCCAAATTCAAAACTCGAAAAAAGTTTCATTTTTCATTTTCTCATTTTTTCACTTCATTTTAGGCAATATCTTAGCAAAAAAATACTTCGGAGGTTGCCCTATCGAATCAAAAACCCCGAGGCTGGAAAATTATCTGTAAATAAAATAATTCCGCTAGTAAAACGGGGCTTCGAGGGCTGAGGACTCTTGGAGTTATTTGCCGACGACATGCATGATGCATACAAATTTTAAATCCACATTAAATGACCTTAAAGGCCTTGAATTTAAGGAAATCCCACCCAGCTAAAAGTAGTCATTCCTTGAAAGCAAATCGCTGCCACTAATATTTCGGGCTCAAAATTTCAGTTTCTTTGTATCTTGTATAAAACAATACGTGAAGTCACAGGTAGCCCAAGCGTAATGTAAGAGTATGTATGGAAAATCGAACTGACAATTCCCATCGATAAATAAATAAATAAATAAATAAATATGCCACAATATTTATTTTGAGATCAGAATAACCTTATTAGTAAATGAAAATGTCCATCTGCAATGCTGCGATATTTGCCACTGCTGACTTGATTGGTATACGGCATAGGGTATCAGGGGCACCCGACGTGAAAATTTAAGCAAAATTCTTGAAAAGTAGATTTTGTTTTCTCAGACTTTTTAGCACCTTTTAAAGGGAGATTTGTGAAACTTCTAGTCGTCGAGTCAAGACTTTTAGGTAAAGGAGGCTTCTCTTCTGAATTTCCTAGCTGCTGTCAGCTTCCCGAAAAATGCTAGCAGTCCTATTTTCGCACTCCAGACGACATATCTGTCCCTCCACAAAGAAAAGGAATTATTTCATACCTACCGGTTAAGAAAAAGTTTAAATTTCAACTTTCTGGGGCCGCTTGTAATAACTTTCAAACCGATATTCCTTCGAACAAATCCAATGGGCGCCCCTGATTAATGACAGAAACTAAGAAGACTAACCTAAAGGCGTCGTTGGTTTCAAATTTATATTTAGTGAGAAGTTCTCTCATCGTGTAAAACTAAACTTTTAAAAAGGCGCTTGATATTAATTTAACAAATTCAAGTTGTAAGAAACAGATACAATGTTCGCAGCAGTTCCCACTGTGTACGTCGCTCCTGTGACCTTCCCGGCTATCTATGAATTGGGAATTCGTTTCTTGTGAATCAGATCATCATGCACAAGAAGTTAGGTAACATTCCTATCATTACACTCTGGGATATTTTCATCACACAAATGATCGTATCCAAGCAAAAAAAAAATAAACGATCACACAAATGATCGTATGCAAGCAAAAATTGTTCACCGAAATTTTAGTGGATGACACGAGAGCAATAAACTTTTTGGCGAATAACTCATCCAGGAATGAAGCACATGTTGGCTTTAGTTGCTGCGAAATTCACTGCGACCCACCTTGTAAGCGCGTCTTTGTTTAAACTTTTCTTTAGCACATCGTTTACGAAAATGCTAGCCTTTGTTTACGCTAACAGAACTATAGTCTGAAATTGTTGACTGGTTCGCTGACTGTATAAATTTGGTTGAATAGTTTTTTTTTACTCATTTCACTTGACTTTTTTCGCGTGAGTCACCATTTACTACACGCACTTGCAGGGAAACTAATAATATATTGGATAGTTTAAATTGTGACTTACCCAACGACAGCCTTTCGGCTCCTTAGCTCGATGCTTCGACAAGAAACGGTTTCATCTATCTTGAATTATTTTGCTGCCTTTCTGCTCGCATTGATGACTTAAGCTCAGTCTTCCTACAGTCTTTTTTTCTTTCTCGCTATCAACTTAAAGTTTACACATCACTAAAAGCAATTCGCAAACACTTGAAATTTATCAACACTTGTATGTTAACTCCGTTTTCTCTAATTAACTGCATCTTCAGTTAACAAACTATCATCTAGCTCTTTGATATGTAAATAAATCATTCAATAGTTCTTCACTCATATTAAGAAGTTAATTTGCTTCTTCCTTTTCTATTGGGCGACTTCGCTTCAAGCAAACACAAGAACAAAAGACCCAAAGCGGACTTAAGTACCCATTTTCAAAGTTGGTCCGGTTGTCAAGGGAGTAATATGCAAATACGTTTCACTATTGTAGAATAATTTGTGAGTACAGTAATAAAACCACGTGTGAAATGCTCATTCATCTACGAAGTAAGTGGCGCTAAATTAAAAGGGTCAACAGTCTAGAACTAAATGGCATATCTTTCTGAATTCCCAGCAACTTTCAATAATTATTCCACGAGCTCGCGTTCGATACATATGAAGTTATTTCCGAGTTAGTTATAATTATTTCATAGCGAAACGCGAGTAGGATAAGTGGATGTTTTATAGAATTCTCAACTTTGCGAATCGTTGCTGATTTTTTTGGAATATTTTTGGGCAAAACCTTTGCTATTTGACAGGGCGTCAAATTTTCCTAGGAAGCAAAAAGTACCCGGTTATTCACTGATAATAACTTGATCTCAGCTGCGGTGAACCGATGATCATGGCAGCTGAAACAGTCAGGCCCGGGGTAGCGGGTACTCTCACATACAAGCTATACGGAATAGGGTAGGGTTTTTCAGAGGTTCTCAGTACTTAAATAGAGTATCCATTTTCCCTTTTTTCGAATTGTGATACCGGTGTGATCCTTTAACAGATATGGTTCCTTTTTTTCTATTAACTAAAATTGTAGTACGTAAGCCATGGTTATGATGGAGTATTATTAAACTAGGCTTAGTCTAGTATTCTATGATTGATGCTCAACTTCCCATGTTACATAGAAAAAGAAATAAAAATGACCTTTTCACATAATTATTAGTGATCGTTTTTCGGGCTTGGCCCTTAAAAACTGAAAGGGCACCAATTTTCAATTTTCTATCCTTAAATAGCACACACCTCTTAAATTGACGACAATAACCCCCGTCGTTTGCGTGAGGTTTGTATCCGACCACGTTTTGAAGAAAAATCTGGCGAAAAATCTGGCGAAGTCAAATCAAAGGTACACTTTCCAATCCAGGACTCAGCAAAGACGGATTTTATTCAACAACAGGCTAGGTTACAAGTTAACGAAACAAATGTGATGGATACCTAAAAAAATATTGATTTCATAACACAAAATTACAAACAAAAACTTAGAAAGGAAAAATTCAACAACACAATAAATTTATTGTTATATTGATAAACAAACACCAAACGTATTCCAACAAACCTGTCCCGGGTCCAATTGAAAACACGAAACCTAGATCATAGAAAATTTGTATTACACCTACAATATCCGAACCGTACATGAACCACTGATCAGAGAATTCCATGCAGATTTTGGAATTCTACCCAACCTCGTCCGAGATGACGGCTGGTTATTCATTCTGATACTGAAACAGGTCATCTCCAGTCTAACTGTGGTCGTCTATTGTTATAAAGCTTAAAGTGCATTGCCGGCCATAGACCACAAGCAGTTCCTCCTTCTTCTAAGGGATATTCAGGCGAGAAAAACATGAGAATTAACGCGCCCGAAAATCGGCTGCAACATGCAAACGTGACGCGCATGTGTCTTTGGCTTGCTCGACGAGCTCTGAGAGGATGCATGGAAGCCGGGACTGCTTGTAATCTATCAGTTGGCCACATCGCATGCAGTCAAATACAATGTTGGTCTCAAGTGATACATTCAAGATGGTTTAACATCAGAGTACCTCAAAATCTTTCATCTATATAACCTACCCCAAAAAGTTAGAAACATTAAATACTTTTACTGTAACATTTGGATATGTTCCTTGCCTGCCAGCTTGAATATGCCCCATAAAACGCGACGATTTCGTTAGTGTGGGAAGTTTTCGCGACCTAAAACTAGTTTTTATGTGTAAGTTACGAATACGAGTTTGGTCCACATTCAAAACTACAGATTACATGGCAGAGAGTAAAGAGCAAGTTGGCGATGAATCTGTTAACAAAAGCGGTTTCATGAGCGAGGCTCCAGTTAAGCAAATTTCAGCTTTAAAAATTGAAGGCGTAGTAGCGAAGGTTAACCTCTTCCTTTTTCCCATTACAAAGGGCTCGTATATTTGCATTTTCTACTCCTTCCCCTAGTGCCATACCTATTTGGTTGTCAGCAGCCAATGGTTTGGTTCCAGCCATTGAATGGTCTTGTGAAACAATAGTCACCAACGTCCGATACAAGTAAACAGTGATCCCTTATCACAGGTTCCATGAGGAGTCCCACTACACCTGCAAAAAATGTCCCGCCCCCCATCCCGATAGTAGCGAAACCCATGGCAAATTCCCTAATCCTGGCATCGGTCTCCGAAACCACCACAAAAGCGTTCGTGAATGCCGCGCCCGCTTCAAGGCCAGCGGCGAAGATTAAGACGAAAACGATCCAGACGTCATGTAAGAACCTATACCACGCCGCCAGGGTGAAAAAGACTAGTTGGCCAAGCAATATCAAAGACAAAATCCAAATTCTCCGTATAGCAAACACATTGACAAGGCTGGGCTTCAGTGACGCAATGACTGCAAGATACGACCTAGCGATAAACTCCCCGCTTAGAAATATAAAAATGTAATATCTATAGTGAACTCTCGGCGGGAAAGGTGCGTTTGGAAATGCCATGGTAGTGATAACAGATTGTATAATGACGTATTCGCTGACGTAGCAAACAAACAGAGATAAAACTAACGGGAGTATCGTTCCAGCTGCGGAAATTTTCTCTTTCCACGTCAAAGTTGTTTGCGATTCTGCAGCGTCTTTACTGTCGTCTGATGTAGAATTTAATTCCACAGCTTTCGCTGAATGATTTTTGTCCATGACGGCATAAAATAGCAGATAAAGAAGTGGAGAACCGGCCATTATCATCATAGCGTTATTTGGCGACACACAGCTCCAGGTTGTTAGTCCTGGGGAAAAATCAAAACTTGTAAGAGAAGGGAATTAGCTTAATAGTCGTTTCCCTATTTTAATTTTTCCTTTCTTTCATTTTGTTCGTTTATTTGTTTTATTTTGTCTTATTTTGTTTTGTTTGGCTGAGACTTCATTGCTTTATTTTGTTTCATCTTATCTTATTTTAATCATTTTATTTTGTTTTGTTATTTTATAACTATATCTTGTCAAAGAGCCCATTCGTTGAAAAGCAAAATTAAGAAATGAATGAAGCTCATCCGCAGATCAGATTTTAATTTCCAAGAGGGCCTGAATATGGAACCTTTCTGCTGTCTGAGCACACCTTGCCAGCTCTAATTGAAATTGTTACACTTTAAGATTTCATCCACAAGTCAAAGATTGAAGTATAAGGCATGAATCGATTTTTAACGCTGAGTGAACGGGATAAGGCCCACATAGGTATTGTAAATATTGTTCCAAAAGTAACAAACCTTACCTGTGTAATATAGAGGTCCTAGTATAAATCCCGAGCCAGTGCCAGCCGAATATGCCGCGACCGTAACTTTCTCGTAATATGCCGTGAGGGTAAAAAACGACACCTCCCCGATCCCAGCCCCGAGGGAAGTTGTACAGATCCCTACCAACTTGAGGTAGACTTCTTTAGCGTAGACAATTATAAACAGACCTGCTGTAAAAAGTGCATAAATTGACACTATACGCACAACATAAGGAACTTTGTGTATAAAATAAGGAGCGATCATCGTCACAAGAAAGTAGGGGCCGACGTTCGTCACCAAAACGGCGGCTGTAGGAATAAAAGTACCAGCTAAAATGTCCTGGGCTCCAGAAATGATCACCGAGTAAACCGTGTAAATTAACGCGCCGAACGCGTAAAAGGCTAAAAGGTTCCGCAAGCGTTCCTTTCGAGGTTTCTTGGCTTGTGTTTCTTTGGAATCGTTGCGTTCATCGCTTTGGTTTTCTTCGTCCTTCATACTGTTTTCCACTGCGCTTTCTGCTCGCCCTGGAGCGTTCTCCATCTTGTCTTCTTGACTTCGGTCGATCATCGACTAAAACAGCGATGAGGCTATAACTTGGTTAGTTTCCTTCTTGTTATTTGCTGATCCCAGTTTTTCTGTGTAAAATCAAAGCCAAACACTTCGTGAACTTCAGTTGACAGAACAAGAAGAAGACCCTCGACTCATGTCAGGTCACTCAACTCGTCAGTAAAATTTTGATTGTTTGGAAGCAAATTCCGATCGCTTACGTTATACAACCTGGTGGCCACAAAGAAACAAGTTAAACAAGTGATTAATTGCTGCAGCTCTTGACTGCAGTGGGTCTTTTGTCAGCAATTCCAAAATAAACTTGTTCCTCTGCAACGGATGACCGGCCAAACAAGATGAGCCAGATTTCCAAAGAGGTTCGAAGCGCAACTTAAAGAATCATCAGATAACAAATTACCTTATCATCTTTTTTAGGTTTTCTGATTATCATTGACGTTTTGCTCGTTTAAATGAAAACTAATGACAGTTGCAACAGGTGGCAAGAGTCCACCAGTTGATAACATGAACCGTACAATGCCCCGTGGAATTATGGTAGTTTTCAAGCAGACTTAGGCAGATTTTAATTTCCTTGTCCCCCCCCCCCCCCCCCCCACCCAAAAACGGTTTCTCTCATTAAAAACCAAAACCAAAAAAAAAATCATCGCTACATCAGTTTTGTGTGGGTTGATCTAAATTTATTCAGCTATATAAAATGTATCTTTATTCTTGTTGGAAACAGAAGAACTTGATCAACTTTTATTGTTTCAAATTTATCAGATATTTCAATTTTTCTTGAATTATTTTTGTTTAAATAGTTTGCAAGCAATTTTCCAAACTGGATGGTGCGAGGTCCTGTGCATAATTTAATCAAATCAAAATACCTCCAATAGCTTTATAAAATTCCTTAACTACCATGAAATCATTAGACTCAGCTTGAACGTCAATTTTTTTCCATAGATTCCTTCAGTTTTTTGAGATAGCTCACCCTATTATTTCCAATTTATAATTAAAAACACTGGAAACACAATTCTATTATAAAGAGATTTTTTTACCTTATACATTTTCAGTGCGAAACAACATTATTTCACTTGAATAAAAATATCGTTAATACGCAGCGTCAATAAGCTAACACTACAGCGAAAACATTCTTTACCGTTATGTTTCTATAAAAAAGCTAAAATGGAGGCCAGGATTTTTGGGACTCATAAAAACCTTACAAAAAGTCTTACGCTACAGTCACGGACGCCCCCTCCCCTGTACAATAAACCATCGTTTACAACCTGAATTGTTCCAATCACTACCAACATTGTAACTATCAACATTGTCTGGAGGAGGAGTGGGGCTAAACGAGTCCTGTATGATAAGAACTGAAAACCTACTGCGAGTGCTAATACCTAGCAGTATTAGAAATTCTGATCTTTGCAAGCGTTTCCACAAGGCTTTCCACGAATTTTAGGTGATGATTTTAGTAAAGAACTCAGGTACATGAAAAAAGTAAAAGGATATTTGTACGAGATTGCTGAATTTAAGTCGTCTCATAAGAACTATAAAGCTGTAGCTTAGCATACGATCGTTGTTCAAAAACTGAAAGTTTACCCGCACCTTACTACAATAATGAAGTGGTGTCTCACATTCTCGCGTCTATAAAATACCCCCATATAAAAAAATTGTCGCAGAGGATCATTTTTCACGTTTTTATCGTCACTAAACTTCTCCTTTATTCAACACGTCTGCTGTTAATACAATCTTACCATGAATAACGTAACTTGATACAATTTGTTCAATTACCTAAACTTAGTATTTAAGCATTATAACTCATTGCAACAAAACAAACAAAAACTTAAAAGTTTCAAGGTATGCCAGTACAAAATACGGGCCCGATTTCTCTGCTGTTATTGCTTTTGTTTTTTTATTTACAGACTCGACCACCCTGCGATCGAGTGAAACAAAAGCTACTATTGAGTACCACACTTAAACAGTGATGACGTAACCAAGGCTCAATCAGCAGTCCTAACAGGCCAGCGGTAATTGCCCCAGCGCCAGTCGCAGCCGAAGCATAACCCAAAACAAACTCTCTGGATTTTGGATCCTCGATTTCGGAATAAATCGCCAACATATTGACATACATAACGCCAATTATCAGACCACCTATGAAGGCAAGAATTAAAACTATCGAAACATCAGTCAGAAAGCGGAACCAAGCCGCCAGTAAAAAGAAAACTAAAATAGAAACTTCCGCTGCGGCAAGAAACCATATTCTGCGGATCATAAGCTTCGGAGCAACACTCGGCATCAGATACGACATTACAATTAAATACGATCTACCGAACAGTTCGCCGAACAGAAAAATGAAGATGTAATACTGGTAGTGGTCTCGGGGAGGGAAGGGCGCGCTTGGGAACGCTATTGTCGTCATTACGGATTGGATGATCAGATATTCAGCAATCCATGCACTGATTATAGAAGCAATAATCGGGCAGACTCTTTTCATAGCCAAGAGTTTATCCTTCCATGTTAACTGTTCATCTTTGAGCTCTGGTTCCTGCTCATCGATAGGTGAGTATTGAATTTCCTTGCGAGTGATTCCTGTGGCTGTAGATTGCCTACCCTGTGCATGTTTTCTTTCCATCAGAGCGTAGAAAATTAACAGCAAAACCAAACAAGCCGCCATGATGGAGATGGCCGTGGATGGAGAGAGGCACGCCCATGTTGTCATGGCTGTGCAACAGAGATAAAACGTGATCGGTTAGTACCAAGGTGAGTATTCTCTATCATACGTTTGCTATAATATTTGGCTCTTTAAAGGGTTATGTCCAAAAATAATGGTCTAGCATTGTTATTTAATACTTACGTCACTGAAACTGTTTCCTGTCGTCTGTTGCTTCCGATGGCAAGGGTGGAAATGGATTGAAACTTGAAAAAATTGGGCCAATTTTTTGAAGTTTTGATGCCATGTCTTCAGAAATCACCAAAAGAAATTATTTTGGTTAGCTCTCCCTAATAAAATTCATTTGATATCTTCCTCATAGTTTTACAGGAGCTTTTTGTGTATGACTAAAGGCACTTAGTAATGATTTTAGCACAGAATTGGCCTAAAATAGCAAAATACTCGTGACGTAGCCCCTTTAAGCCCCAACAGTGACAAGCATCTTATTTCTCCATACAATAGCACTACTTGATGAAGCAGCACATGAGAAAAAAGGAAATAATCACCAAAGATGAAATGTCTTGATGTGTAAGCAAATTCTCCCAACTAGTACCATAAGAAATATATGGAGAACAGTAAGGAGAACATGTATGTTGATATTGGGGCTTAAAGGGTTAAGAAGCTGAATTTAAGTTAATCGAGACGTCTTCCTTTGAGGGGCTGTTTACATGGAGGGAGGAAGATCCTAGCGTTAGGAAGATCCTAGCAGGCGGATCATCCTAGCGCCATATGTTTTCTGTATTCAGTTTACAGGCAAAATGTTGTACTTGGCCCTAGCGGTAAGATCTTTCTAGCACTAGGATCTTTCTAGCTGAGAGATAGGAAGATCCTAGTGCTAGGAATATCTTAGCACCATGTAAACTGCCATCGCTGGGAAGATCCTAGTACTAGGGACAGAAAAAAAAATATGGCGGCGACCAGGCATTCAGCTGCTAAAGGCCGACAGTTTTACTTGATTTCCAGCAACCACCCCGACCGAAATGTTTTGCATATAAATCAAACGAAAATTTTTTTCGCCTTCTAGGATCTTCCTAGTGCTAGAATCTTCCTCCCTCCATGTAAACAGCCCCTTAGTAATCAAAATTAAAAACTTGGCCCAAGTAAGTGATTTTTTACCGTTCAGACAAAATTGCACATGGAGCATGTAGGTGTATTGAACCTCCCTAACCTCTTTCCCCTAGGAATGCTGGATATTAAAGATGCTAGTCCATCCCAAGCATTTTTAGCAGTTTCTTCAAAATTTTTCTCTTACCGTGTAGAGAGAGAAAAAGTCGTTTTCAACTTGTTTACATGCAGGCTTATGTAAAAAGTAATTAGTTTATTTATATTCTTGTACTTCTAACACTTGTTTTTACCCGTATTTCAAGACAATTCATATCCATTTGAGACCTGTAGATTTTGCAAATCCAGTATCACTGATTTCAAATATTGTGCGCCATATTCTCTGACAGTGGGTCTTCGATCGTGTTAAATAGCTTGTCCCATACTTCACTCGGCCTAAAAGGATAGGTCATTTTTGAGGTACCTTTAGTCTCTCTTTCAAAATGTTTTTTTAGCAGTTGAACATAAATCCCGAGGGCCGTAGGGATGATATGAATTTTAATACCTCCGTTTTCGGGATTTACCGCTTACTGAATTCGTTTTCCTTACATCTGGGGCCCGTTTCTTGAAACTCCCGATAACTTTCCGGGCCCGGTGAGTATTTTTTCGAGCTCATTTATTTATCAGCTAACGGTAATTATTAGCGCAAACTTAGCGATATGCTTTATGAAATAACAAAGATTAGAAGTTAGCTTTCAAAATCACTGAATGCAAATTGTATAATTATTGGAGAATATTGTGCACATGAAATAGGTACGTTAGCGGGAGTTTCGAGATACGGGCCCCAGGTCTTGAAAGCAGATTGCTGGATACATGCAATTTCATTTGTTTGCTTCAGGCTATGTTTACACAGTACCGGACCGGATCGGGTTCTATTTACAAAGAACCGTTTGGAACCGATCCAAGTGCTTACACGGGACCATTCTGGAACTGGTCCGGAACAGATCCAAAACTGGACCTGCAAAACAGCAGGTCCAGTTTGGGATCCGTTTGGATCCGTTCCGCACCGGTTCCCGAAAGGTCCTGTGTAATTAGAAGGCCTATCCGGTCCGATTTTCGGACGGGATCCATTCGGATCCGCGCGGAATCGGTCACCGGTGTAAACATAGCCTCAGTGGTTTCTGTTCCATTATTGGTGTCTGCTTAGCTCACCCATCTTATTTATTTTGTGACGAACGAGCAGTCAATTTATAAGAAATGCCTTTCCTCTTTTTCAAAGGGAGGCCGGTGTTGGTTGACAAACCACTAACGTCACATCGAACCATTAACTTGAGAGCAGCTGGTCTTTTCCCGGGGGGTCTTTTTTACAGATAACCATCAGCATGAATAAAGATGAAATGCCAAATACACAAGAGTATACGATGCAAAATGAATAAAACGTCTTTAAAAGCAACAAGCGGTAAAATAAATTCTATCATACTTTTTGACAGTAACAAAAGAATATTTTATCATCAACTTTGCCATGTTAAAAATATGACGCGAATAAAGTAGGTGACAATTAGGTCTCCTTTATAAGAATAGCAAAGGCGAGCATGTACATTGAATTTATAATTTCTACCATAGTGTCAAAATCATCAACATTTGGTTGAAACTGAATCAAAGTACAACGGGAAATAAAATGAGTAAAATAGTTTTACGAGTAGTTGCCTGAGTAACTCCCAAAGCGAAAGAGTGTACAATATAAAACGCATAACACACTTAATTAAAACAGCCAGTGCAAGCGGCAAAATAAGGAAATTGTTTTGTCTTCCATTGTTTTCCAGTCGTAGACATCACCATTGGTTTACAACTTAATAAATTTAAGACGCGAAAAATAAGCTACAATTAAAAATAAGATAGTTTTATGAAATAAATACCTGTATAATACAGTGGTGCAAGTGATATCCCAGTCCCGGTACCGGCTGAGAAGGCGCTAACAGCCGTATCATGGTAGAACGAAGTCATGGCAATGAACGATAACTCCCCCAAACCGAATCCAAATGAAGACAGAGATATTCCCAACAGTCTTGTTCCAACGTGCTTAGCGGTGACAACCATGATAAGTCCAGTAGCCTCCAGAAAAAATATGGCCAACACACGGGGGAAATACGGGATTTTTTGGATGAAGTAAGGCGCTACTACAGTTATGATGAAATACGGTCCGACATTCGCGACTAAAACAGCCGATGTCGGCACAAGAGTTCCGGCAAGAATATCTTGGGCCCCTGATATTATCAGCGAATAAATCGCATAAATCAGGAAACCGAAAGCAAAGAACGCGACGATCGTTATTGGCTTTTCTTTCTCACGGCCATTTTCTGATTCTTTGGGGAATATATCCATTTCTGCCGTTTCCATGTGCTCTTTTGATCCGTCCATCTGTTGTGTTTGCTTGGATATTTTACTCCGGTAAACGAAGAATTTCACACTAGTTTGGCTTCGTTGGTCTGGTTGAGGTCAATATAACTTTAAGGATGAAGTTCAATACTTGAGGGAACCCGTAAGCTTCAACGTAGTGTCGATGAAAATGTTCCTCTAGCTTCTTCGTCTTCTTGTTTATAAAACATCTGACTCCGCCTAAAGAGAACAAGACGTATGCAAATTTAACAGCATCGTCAACGGCAATTTTATCTTATTTACATATTGTATTTGCTCACACTTACTCACAGTCATAAAAATGCGTAGAAAAGAGGAAGCGATCAAGAATTGAGATTTTAAAAGTTACCACAGAACTTGATTAGAACCATCGCGGTTAATCTAGCTGGCACTTCGGTTCCATCACTTTACAATAAAAGCTTTTCAGCGGCTTTCGCCACTTCCCACGCTAATTGCCAGTTCTTGCCCGATGAATCACTTTTTCGTGAAAGTAATATTTGTTTTAGATATCACGCGCAAAGGAAGGGGAAAATTTCATTTTTTTAAAGTGAATTACACTTGGTTCAGCGAAATGCGATTGGTGATCGCAGCGGGCCATTGGTTTTAGTCAATTATTAGGGATACCTGTTTATTTTACACATAAACTATAAAACCACCTGCTTCGAACAATGATCTTTCGTCCTTCTTCAAAATATAACGATCACTAGACATAAAATGTGAAAGCATATTATATTTATCGTTTTTCTTGCAATCAACGGCCTCGATTAGTTTGCTTTTGGTTTAAATCAATCAGGGATGGTTCTAGCCTGTTTTAGCTTGCTTCTGATATCACACACTCACGAGCTCCAGAAACTGCAGTTTTAAAAATCCTGATAAATCGTCTGATTTCTATGCAATTTTTTCAAGCTTCGTTCAACTTCGTTTGACTCAATTCTGTGCTTTATGCAGAACGCACAGTACCATAAGTGGCAGACGGAAAGCAGGAAAAAAGGACATTTTCCTTTCCTCAAAGAGCCCTACCCTTTCTTGATCTTTCTTCTTGCATTAATTCATGCTTGCGTGCGCTAAAATGCCCTTTCCCTCAACATTCAGCATCTGACAGAAACGCTTTATTCCCAGTACAGTCAAATGTTTAGCTCTTACTTCGTGGTAGAATACCGAGAATTTCCACAACAGTACTGCGTTGTATTCTTAATTGTACGGCAGGGCTTTGTCATCTGTTCATAGCTAGTTTTGAGTTTTTGCTTTTTTAAGTTGTGCAAATTCTGTCTTCTATCCGAAGTAAAAGAACAAACGTCAGGCAGTGGGTTAGCATTAAACTTAGCCCGAGAACGCTGTTTCACCTGGAAGTGCCGGTTTTGGAGAACAGTTTTACTTGTTATCCAAGCTTTGATAAATGATTCGCTCACTACAGGCGTGTTCATGTGATTTTCTCGATCGGTCTTTCCTATGCCTTGTCGTGATTTCGTCTGCCACAGTTAATCTTGCTTCGTTCTCAAAAGTATATCAGCAAAACGTATCATCTCGGTTCGTCAGTGAAAAGGATACAGTCATACTACATGTTTTCCAGTAGAAAAATGTTGAACAAAAAGTGTTGTATTCACGGTAAGACTTACTTCTTGTCGTGCTTCTGATTTACGTCACAATCCAAAATCGAAGAACTTTTTTTTCGAATAGCGCGCGACCCCGCTTTGCAAGACGTAAACGTCATCTGCTTCAGGAACCTAATGTGCATGTCGTGGCCAAGGGACCACCATGCATCAAGATCCTATAACGTACGATGCTTTGCATGTGGCAGAGTTTAGAAACTTCACTTACTCGGTTGTGTTTAGCTCTCCGCCGTGAACAAAACAAAGATGAAGTCTTCGAGGGCAAATTTTGTAACCTGAACTTTTGACCTTTCACCAAAAAGACAACTGAGTATTCTTTTGAACTTTTTCTTTCCATTTATGGATAGATGTCAGATTTTTTTCTTAAATTTAAAACTTCAACACTGTGGAACAGACGTTTTGCTAAATAAGCTTAAGCTTTTAAAGAAACCTCTTTTTCAAAAGCGACAATGGTCATGCGATTTCCCGCCAAGAAAAACTTACGTTAACGCTTGTTGCCCAAAAGCACCACGCGATTTCCCGCTAAGAAAAGATGGCATTCTCCTCCTTGCGTCCGTTTGCCTCGGGACCCCCCTCCACCTCCCCCAGAGTTTGTACGAGCGGACGGGCGTGCGTGGCGTCACAACCAAAATTTCTCGCATTGACAGGTTACCAGATTTTCTTAACCACGGTTCTCCGCTGGCGCTTTTCGCGCGCCTGAGCTCTGCTATTCGCCCTGGCGAAGAATTTAACATTCTTCGAATCAACACCGTTCAAAAATTGTTGACTTCTGCAAGTTAAACTCGTTTGGTTTCCCTGTTGAATGATGTTAAATGATTCACTGAAGGATGTTGAATGATGCTGGATTTCCTCAAACATTCGTACAACTAAAAATTTTGGATTTATCAACTGAGTTGACAAGGTAAATTGGCCACCGTAAAGAGATTGAAAGCTAAATTTCAATCTCTTTACGGTGGCCAATTTACCTTATCAACTCAGTTGATAAATCCAAAATTTTGTGTTTCACGTCCCCACCGACGCAGCACCACAGTTTCTTTAGAAACTAACCCCCTTGCTTATTCGTACAACTAAGTTGTATTTAATGAATAGCTGAAGCAGTGTTGGATTACATTGAACCCGTTTCACCCACACTTCATTTTCCTAAGCTTCTATAACGACAGAAAATTTCTTTACTAACGGGATCTCACATAAAGCAAGTAACAAGGCATCCATCCTTTAAATACCGCGTCTAATATAAAAACGCAAGGCTTTATATTGAGTTGTAATTTTAAAGCAAAGACAAGTCGCCTCTCATTAAAAAGATTTTTTTAATATCGGCAGATCTCTAGTCTACTGGTGAAGCAAAGCGTCTGTAGGGACCCTCTGTGACCATTATACATATGTGAAGTACACAATGAGATTACAGGTAGGCGACTATATGGTGTGTTTTCATAGAGTCACAACAACAAATTAAAGTGCTAGGCTAAAATTACAATTGAGCAACCGCAAAAGATTGCCTGAAATTGGTAGATATGACTGAACAAGCCTTCAGGGATTAATAAGAATACACTCTGCCCTATCTGTAGATGCAATCAAATTAAAAATGAAATGTTCTGTCTTTTCTACTGTGTTACATTGTATAATTTGTCAATCATAAAACATCCATTTTCGAAACATTAAACACACCTGTCATGAAGCTTATAACGGAACTTTTGAACTCCTCACTCAAGTAGTTCAATTAATATGCAAATGGCTCAGTTCATTTCACTGTACCTCAGTAGTTATTTATTACGATAAATGATAATCAACTTGCATTAGACCTACTATGAATTGATCGTTTTTCTTGGTGCATTTTGTTTTGTTTTTTATTAGTTTTACTTTTTCTTTAGTTGCGCTGTTGAACACAGTTGGAAGAGTTTATAACTATATGCAAGCAAGGATTGTTGTTGCCGTGTCATAATCGAATGCAAGCGGTCGACTGACTGACTGACTGACTGACTGACTTACTCACAAAATTTTGGATTTATCAACTAAGTTGATAAGGTAGATTGGCCACCGTAAAGAGATTGAAAGCTGACGTTCCGAGCGTTAGCCCTTCGTCAGAGCGAATCTCTGACGAAGCGCTAACGCTCGAAATGTCAGCTTTTAATCTCTTTACGGTGGCCAATCTACCTTATCAACTCAGTTGATAAATCCAAAATTTTGTGTTTCACGTCCCCACCGACGCAGTACCACAGTTTCTTAAGAAACTAATTCCCTTGTTTGTTTGTTGACTGACTGACTGACTGACTGACTGCCTGACTGACTGCCTGCCTGACTGACTGACTGACTGACTGACTGACTGACTGACTGACTGACTGACTGACTGACTGGCCGGGTCGACTAATTCCGTCTAACTGAAAAATAATTGACTGGTTGATTAACAATTGATTGACAACGTCTAACTGATATTGGCAATTAGCCATTGGTTAAAAGTGAAGCAGAAATCAGCAGTTCGAAAGCACACATGCTTTTAGGTTTGTTGACAAGTTTTTCTACTGACGGGATGAAACAAAGCGATCCATGGTCATTGACCTTGTTAAACAGAAGTCATTGTTGTTCACAAGCATCGCACAGTGCTCGCGGACGAGGGGCTCTATGTAAAGGCCTAAAAATCCAGCAGCAAGTACGCCCCCATTAACAGGCACAGGAATGTACCCCATGGAAAACTCCTGATAACAGTAGTCGGACGTATCCCTGAAGAACGCTAACGCGTTGACATACAAAGCTCCAATGACTACAGCGCTGGTAAATGAGAGCAACAACACGATCCATTCATTCGGCAAAAATCGGTACCAGGCCGCCAGGATAAAAAACGGAAGGTGTATGACTTCAATAATTGACAGAACCCAAAGATACGGGAACTTGGCTTTTTCGGCCCATTCTGCTTTTATACAGGACAAGATCATTAAATAGGATCTTCCCACCGCTTCACCTCCCACGAACGTGAAGATGTAGTATTGATAGTGGTCACGTGGTCCGAAAGGCGAGTTGGGAAAAGCCATAGTTGTAACGATGGCTGTAAAAGCTAAAAATTCTGAGAACCACGCCATATAAATGGGTATCAGGTTAGGAAACATCTGCCACAAGATCAAAAACTTTTCACGTGAAGACAAGGAAGCATCTCTGATATCTCTGGTGTCTTTGTGTCGGTTGTCACATCCCTGGTCTGTTAAAAATTGCGAAAAATTTTGTTAATCTTACCGGATTAGCAGAAAAAAAACTAACTCACCCTCCGTAGTAAATCCTCAACATGTCGTGAGCAAAAAATGATGGGTATTTAAACTGGGACAGAGCAGGACTAATTTTGTTTTATAGAGTAACATTTACAGGATGAATATATAACTTGTTTCTTTGCTGCTAATTCTCGAATTAATTAAAGGAGGCTCGCAACAGTTTTTATGGCCTTGGACTGTATCTTTTGAAATCAAAATTCGCACAAAAGAGAAACTTCGGTTTCCTTGATACTAAACCATTTTTTCAATATATGACCAAAGTTTACTTTTTCATTGGTTTCCTAACAACAGCTGTCACCATAGCAACGGTTATGGACAGCCCTTCATTTTAATTAATGTCGAATATCTCGAAATCTAGTCAGACACTTTCTGACAAAACTTGAAGTATTTGAACTACTCGAGATTCATTTTTACGGGTTGATTTTGGTCATTCCTCCAATTTTCTCCAATATTTCAAGAAAAATAAAACCTAAGACCTTTCCTTTTCATTCCAAGGATCTTTTATAATAGCAAAACATTCTCAATGTACATTGAGCGTCCTAGGCGCATCAACGATGACAATGGCTCTTTAAATGAAACTGAAAAAATACGAGTTTGCCGGCACTGGAAGATGCTGTGAAGCGTTCTGGTTACTCGGTAAAAATGTTATTTAATATTATGTACTATCTGGCCAATTTATAATGGTAATATAGATAAGTGAGGTGCAATTTGGGCAATAATTGGACAATTTCTTGTACGGGATTTTTATAGACTCACGATAAAAATCCATCTGTCGTCAAAACTAACGTGTACCTTGAGTTTCCAGGACAGTATACTGTACTCCGGCATGTTTATCCGTTGGGAGACTGTAAATGTTTCTTGTCCATGACGTAATAGAAAACAAAGAGTAAGAGCAACATGGCCGCCATGGCTACAATTGCGATATTTGGTGAAGCACAGGCCCATGTTGTCAAGGCTGCAATACGATTGGTTAAAAGTGAAAAACTAAATCAAAGAATCCCTTATAACCTGGATTAGTGAATAGTGGTTTTGTGCGGTCTGATTGGCTATCGTAAAATCCCGATTATAAGCTCCCCACCTTTTGTAAAGCCCCAACTCGCCCGGCTTATAGGCCCATCTACCTGTTGACAAAAATTATTTTCCGATTATAAGCCCCCCCCCCCCCCCCTCCATTTATTTTTCTTCCTTTAACATAAGTACTTTTACAGAACAACGTACAACTTTAAAGTGAAATTAGGAAAATATAATGCAAGTAGAGTGCGGAACAATAATTTTAATCATACGGATGTTCCAAATACTATTTGGAACATCCGTTTAATTAAAATTATTGATCAAATGACGGTATTGACTAAATTCCCGATTTATTGTGACGCTTCAAAGCACAACGACGTGACGATAAATGAAAACATATCAAGTTTGGAGAGCGCTTTATTTTAGTCTTAATTTATTTGTCTGCTCATTCCCAAACAATTTTATACCGTTTATTAGCCTTCCCGGAAATAAGCCCCCCCCCCCCCCCCCCCGCCGCATTTATAAGCCCACCCAATACCCCTTACGAATTTGTGTAAGCCCAGGGCTTATAATCGGGATTTTACGGTACTCAAACTTGATCGAGTCATTGGCTCATTTATCCGAAAAAAAATCACTTGATTATTCACCACAGTGTCCTTAAACAGTAATAGATAGCAAAGTTGTGGCCTGATAAATATTTATCAGTAATATTTATCAGTATTCACCTAAGTAAAATTATTTGCATTGTTGATATGGCAAAAACTTTAACGGATTCTCGGCTTTAGTTTCTGTAATACAGGAGATAATGGAGATGATTTTTCCTTGATTTTCCCTCGTTAAAGGTTTTGACCAGTCTGCTTAAATGTAAATCTCTTTTAACCCGCGTACAGTACAGTGTTACTAACGTTTTCTTCAAAAGTTAGTAGCTTTAAGCAAACAAATTACAGCCGAACGGCAGATCGACTTACTCCTACTCACACATTCTGCAACGGCAATTGATTGGTCAATTGAAATCTGGCTGCCACAGTAAATGATCAAGAAGATTGCTATCAGGGGCGGATTTAGGGGAGAGCCGAAGGGGCCGCAGCACCCCTTTTTTCTTCTATTTTAAAAAAGTTTTTGTAATAACCAACCGTCTACACTGTTGCTGCTCTTTATTCACTAGTATAACACAATTATTTACGACTTTGCCAACGTTATCAGAGAGAGATTTATCCTCGTTGGATGTATCAATGCAATGGGATGACTCTGTAAATAGTTCGCCTACCACTACCGTTATGACTTTGTTTTGCAAATCGTTTTAGAAAAATCCTCTTAAAGTCTGTCTTCCGAAGGCTTAACTTTTGGTCAGGAATGCTCTCAGAATCCTGTAATCAGCATCTCCACGAACGTGAATTTTTCATTTGGGGGGTGGGGGAAGGGGGCGCTTTCTCCACAAAGATTCAAAGATTCGTCCATATCAGTCTCGAAACCCATCGCTCATTTGACGCCCATTTCAGATTGACTTTTATTTGAGTGCTGGCTCAACAATGAACATTGCCCGAGCAGAAACATTGCTTGCCAACAAAGTATCTAAGAGAGCATGGAATTAAAACTCATCACCCACCTGTGTAATATAAGGGAGCTATCAAATAACCCGCTCCTGTTCCAGCGGAAAAGGCGCTTGATGTCGCTTCGTGATAAAATGAAGTCAGAGCTACAATTGTGGCTTCTCCTATTCCTAGTCCAAACGCAGTTACACCCACGCCAACTAATTTCCAGTGAACGTGTTTGGCAAACGCAAGGATAATATTCCCGCTGATACATGCCAGGCCAAATGCGGTGATACGAGCAAAGTACGGAATCTTCAGCATGAAAAAAGGCGCAAGTAAAGACACGAGAAAGCACGGTAACATAAAAGTGGCAAGAACCATTGAAGATTGAAAAAATGTTCCAGCTAAAATATCCTGTGCAGCAGCAATGATCAGAGACGTTGCGGCGTAAATCAAAGCTCCGAAGAAGAAAAACGCCGTCATGGCTCGCCAGTGCTCGTGTTCCAGTTGACCGCCGTCGTCGTTTTCTGTCGTTTGTCTCATGTTGTCTGAGAATTCTAAAACAGCCAGTTAAAGCTAAACACTGAATCGCTTATATCATCTCGAGTTAATTGCTGTGTTATGAATATCCGTTCAGAGTCCTCAGGTCTCTCTGATAGGATATTTAATGTCTTCCAGAACTGGTTCTTTCAACACCACTAAGTTCGAAAATTGGCGGTATTTAAATGAATGTTCTGTTGGAGGCGATACTAAGTTGGCATGCGATGTTTCAGATATGTTTAATCAGTTTTGTAGTCCACTTTGGCTAGCCTTGGATCCAATTAAAAGGCCTTGTGGTCACTCAGGATGTACGAAAACTATCGTAGGATGGCCATGAAGTGACAAGAACAAAATAGAAGAAGGCTAAAACATTTCTGTTCACTCAGTCGCTAACCTTCGCGGTGTTTTCCTGCAAAAACATATGGATTAATTATCATACACGTTTAAAATTAAATCATGTTATGAAAGAGCAAAAGCAGTCTGTTACACAAACATTGCATTACAAGCAGTATTCAGATAGGACAATCATTCTTAAAGGAACTATGTCACGGTATTTTCATTCACTTTGCTGATGCGAAAAAAATTATTTTCTTATTGAAAAAAACCTCACAATACTAGTTTCCTAAGGTAGAAAAACACCAAAGAAGTAATAATAAACCAAAACTAAACAAGGATGGTTACAAACGAGGGAGATTAAGATGGATTTCGGATGACCAAATTGAAAAAACTGGCCAGCTTTTTCAAGATGCAGTATCCGTGACGTAACTCCTTTAACAAAGAAAATTGCCCATTGAGTCCAAACTGAGGAAAAGACTCTTTGAGGCGGCCGTGCTCGAATGTTTAAAAATTATAATAACAGGTGTCAGATTGTTTCCGGACAGTCAAATTGTTTCCGGACACCAAATTACACGTCTATTATACTAAATACCTAATTTTTTTGTATAATAAACAGGTTTGGCATGGCAAACTTGTTTATTATGCTAAAAAGATGGTCTTTTTCATTTATTAAATGAAAAGGACGCAAGTTTAGTTAAGGAAATTGACCTCTGTTTCTTTTACGCGAAATTTGGGAAAAAAGGGCTTTTCGTGTTAACGGCATGAACATCGAACGGACTCGCTCACGGTTATCGCCCGTCGATCGCATTGCGATGTCGAAAAGTTGTGGAAAACAGTTCTTGCAAGACAAAAACAGTGTCGCACTTTGGCTAAATGGAAAGAAATACCTAGTGTCATTCCTGTTATATAGTATTTTTTATCGGGTGGTTCATTCATTGTGCTGTTTATGCCCTCGACATTTTTTTCGGTAATGGCAGCTAAGGTCTGAAAAGTTTGTGTTTTCAACATTGGTGACACTTTCAGTTAATACACAAAAAGCGCACCATTATTTGTCTATTAGACAGAAATTTCCCGTCTAATAAACAACAGTTGCTTGTTTAATAAACTAAACTTGCGTCCTTTTCATTTAATAAATGAAAAAGACCATCTTTTTAGCATAATAAAAAAGTTTGCCATGCCAAACCTGTTTATTATACAAAAAAGTTAGGTATTTAGTATAATAGACGTGTAATTTGGTGTCCGGAAACAATTTGACTGTCCGGAAACAATCTGACACCTGTTTAATGCTATATATACACACCTTACCTCGGCACTGTGATGGATAAAAAAAGACTCTTTTAACTTTTAAGAGTAATGTCCTCCGGCTGTTAAGTAGAATGCTCACTGAGCAAGCAGTGACGGCTATATTTTAAGAGTACATAAATAATCCGAAGAGCATTTACCCTTGACACGGGTTTGTTGGTTATCTTGTGATGCGTGAATGTGTGTGTATGAATAAATATTCAGAAACCTAACAGACTGTGAAATGCAGTGTCATTGAAGTGTTTTAAGATAACTTCGATGAAGTGATAGATGAATTGAATGTCTAGCGTTTTTTGAACACACCTGTGTGCTCCTTTAATCCCTTTTTACCTACACTCCACCTTGTTACCTTTCTTTGGAAAAGTTCTATGGGGCAAATTTGTATTCCAGTCATGATCATTTCCCTTTTTATCCTTCAAAGGGTTTACCTCGGTGTAACTTTCACTGCGATGATCTACATATAATTCTATCTTTATCCGCAGTTCAAATATATGAATTTCATATATTAATATTCATTTATTCTCCATCTAGGGGATAAATACGAACTCTCAATTGACCAACTCCCAGTTGGCTTGATAGCTCAGTTGGTTAGAGCGCTGCACCGGTATCGCAGAGGTCATGGGTTCGATTCCCGTTCAAGCCTGAGATTTTTTCAGGTTTCTTCTTTTCAACCGCTTAGGTTGAAAAACCTTCACTGCGATGATCTACATATAATTCTATTCTAAGATCTTCTTTGTTTGTTAGCTTTTGTTTTGCTGTACGGTATTGTTTAAAATTTTTTTTGCTTCCTTTGTTTTAAGGCATCCGTGAATTTCACAGGTTTTTACATCGAGGTAAAGCCCATTCAAGCCACGAAATGGTGAGAGGAGAAAGCACAATAGTTTTATTGTAAAAGATTGGCAAGAACGTCATGCTAGCCCACATATAAGGCACTGATAACATTACAATCCTATATGAATATATACACCAACTGATTAACGCACCTACCTCCACTAACACACACTTTCCTTCACTTGTACTCACTTTCCTTCATTTGTACTCACTTTCCTTCATTTGTACTCACTTTCCTTCACTTGTACTCACTTACCTTCACATTAGTGCCTAAAATGTGGGCTAGCATGACGTTCTTGCCCTATATGTGGCTTACCATGACGTTCTGGCCAAAAGATTGTTCAAGTGTGAAACAAGGTACCTATGAAATGCTCACCGAAGTTTTCCCGGGATCCTATTCGGTGTGAAGGCCGTTGTAGCCTGTAGCGCAGATCTGCCAAAACTTTTCCACGGATGCCCAGTAGTATTCAGGAATACTGAAGACAAGTGAAAACGGCTATTGGAACATCATATACAAAAAGTGGACTGTGGTCTCAATTTCATTGAAAAAACAAGAAAACCTGTGGTTTATCAATACGGGCCCCTACAAGCTGGAGTTACTTTTTGAGCCACTAGCGGTTCATGACCCACATGAATTCTTAACATTTTTTTGTTTTAGAAATTGAAAAAAGTACATATAGTAAATGAAAACCCGCAAGAACTTCAAACCAAACCGTAGTTCCTAGAAATGAACCTCTAAATGCTCCTAGAGCCCACACATTTTCAGTATTTACAATACAGTAAGAAATGTCGCGTATTTTATAAAATTGAGTTACCTGTTACCTTATGTTTGCGTGACAAGGTTTGTCAAGTTTCTCTTCAATGAATATTCTATAATTACATTTGGTTGAAGTCTTAGCTTGTTTTCACCGCTAAATATTTTGATAAACATTCGACAAAATTAACCCAGTGTAGATTCTAGATTTTTTGTTCCCTCTTTATATGAGCCAGATTTAAAATGCATGATCCTCAAGTAGTTTAAGGCCTGGGTCAAGGGCGCTGGGCCTAAGTTGGTAAAAAATGATAAATTCGTGATATCATTGACCAGGTAAATGGCAGTGAAACGAAAATTGGCACATAGAAAGTTCTTGTCATCCTTAACATTTTTAAGTATAATATGCGGTTTAATTGTCACGTGACCATTTCTCGAAAAAAAAAACCGTATTTGAAGAATTGGTGACGGTTTTAGCATAAAATATCAAATAAAAACACTTTTCCGATTCAAATAAACTATCTCCAGCTCCTCATGTTTGGATTGATTGTCTATGGTTCGTTAAAAAAAATTATGAGGGCAAATGTCAACCTTTAAGTCTAAAATTCCGGCTTTGATAATTTATAATTCAAATTTTAAATCTTGAGGAAGACCATTCCAAGTGTAGAAAGCCAGATATGTTTTTGTTAGATGTCTATCAGAAACGCTAATTTGTTTATCTGTAACACTAAAATTCGCCACCAATTCGCTGATTTACGTAATTTTAAAATTGTGATCACCTGACAAGTCACGTGATCAAAATAACATGTTAAGGCAAGAGAGAACAACAATATTTATCTTCAAGGAAAATTTCATTCTGTTCCAGG
Source organism: Siderastrea siderea (assembly GCA_964030785.1). Classification (NCBI taxonomy): domain Eukaryota; kingdom Metazoa; phylum Cnidaria; class Anthozoa; order Scleractinia; family Rhizangiidae; genus Siderastrea; species Siderastrea siderea. The sequence continues at coordinate 26,349,291 of OZ034966.1, forward strand.
CAACTTAGCGGGAAATATAGTCGATCAACCATATTTTCCGGACATAATGTACACCCAGGCCTTGAGCCACTTGAGTGAATTGAAATGATTTGTCTGTGTTAAAGACTGCCTTTGTCATAACCAAATAAATTTGTTATCATGCGTGTAATTTACTCCCGGAATTTACTTAGTTATTTTATCCAGAAGAGGCTTTAGAAGCCTCAGGAAGTCCAAGACCCAAATGCATGCCACATTTCTTGGTTGCCGAAATTCGGATAAGCCTTCTATTTGAGGAAAATGTTATATTCTGTCCTGGGACAATTTTAATTAAAATTCGTTGCTTTGAGCCGTTCAGTGAATTTCAATGTCCGGCACATTTAGATCGAATCTTCTAAAGCTTTCCCATTTGTTTTCACCTTTTAAATGGCGTATTTTGATCCGTATAATGTCCAAAACCCTCTTAAAAATTGTTGCATATAACAATCGGTCGGGCCACCGTTTTTCAAAGGGTCCCCTAAAACCTCTCACGTAAGCGTGGTGGAGGCATTGCAATAACCTAGCCCTGTCCCCAAGAAAACCACGGTCAGAACATAGGCCCCCTTCCGTCTCCACCCCGATAGGATATCATTAAGTAACTAATCAATCATCCAGTGAACTTGAACAACCTACCACGTTAAAGTATAAGGCTATCCTAACAGAGCGGTTGATGGAGTGCTTGACACTGACAAGCCCATCATGCAGGAGACTATGAATACCATGGTTGAAAAGCTGAAAGATACTAAAAGGTTTACACAAAGATCTCGCGAGCTAGCCCGTGAAACGAACGAATCAATAACGAAATAAAACTGGTCTTCACGAACAAGACGCATCCTTTTATTATGCAATAAATTGAAGATCTGAAGTAGAGGAGTGTCTTTTATACACCAGAATGAAAATATAAGGCAAAACAGTCCGTAACGCCAAAGAGCTAAAAAGCAGCTAGTTTTTCTTTTTTGTAAAAATAAGATCGCTTTCCTTGCAATTATATTGTGGCAAATTCCGTTTTTGCTGAGAAATCCTGAAAAAAAAACGATATCAGCCTCTAGTCATGAGAACAAAGTCCGTAACAACATGTGTTTTATAGAACTAATTAGCGATCTATTGGGCGTCTTTAATGCTGGGATTCTCTTAATCCCCTCTACGCATCGAAGGCTCTGCTTTGTCTTAAACCAATGGTGTCTAAGACGTTGTTAACCAAGTAGTCAGTCAGGGAGCTCGTCATTCATTGATTCATTGATTCATTGATTCATTCATTCATTCATTCATTCATTCATTCCTTCGTTTGTTCTTTCGTTTAACCCATCCAACTATCTATCCATTCATGCATCAAGTAAATCATTCTATCATTTTTCAATCACTCACTGGACTGGAAGAGAAAAGGATGAAAATCAGCCCACTTTATAAAATTGGGCAGGTTCGTCTGCACTGTTTTGTGAACAAGTCGGGTCAATTCATATTGTTGCACGGATATCATAAATCCTATTCTTTTGTTTGACGTTTACTTTCGTTAGCGATGCAACAGACTCTGGTGGCTAATCAAATAACACCATGAAATCCATCTGTTAACTCTTCACAAGAGAGCTTCTCTTGCTCTTCATAAACTTTACACAGATAATGCTAGAATGTTTGAATGTCGATTTTCCGGCCAAAGCACATGCTTAAAGGAAACAATTTTCCGGTAGGTGATGTCAGTATGGGAATGAGCCACCTGTCAGGGTCTCAAAGGGGGAAGCTTTGGAGCCCTGATTTTTTCCGTGGATGTACTTCTGCAGAATGTATTCCTTTCTTTTTGTTTAACCTCTTTTTCTAATCTTTTGCGCCCACATTTAGTTGTCTCTTATTCTTGTTGGCTATTTGTCGAATGCTGTAATCATAATGTTGTAATTTTAACAACAACAACAACAACAACAAGCTTTATTTGCATGACTACATAGAAATTTGGTAGTATTGCAAAAGCTACTTAAATTTAATTATTATTTCATTAACTAAGATAATTAGTAAAGTAGAAAATAACATAACATAACAAAGAAGAAAAAAAAATTTTATATATAATATATGAAACAATTACCAACAATAATTGTTCATTTAACTGTTCGAAGTGGTGATCATTGTAACGAGATTGTCTCTCAATTCAAAGCATGCCGAGATAAATGAGATTAGCTTAATGTTTACAAAGTAGTCAGTGGAATTCATAAGAGGGGATGTCCACTAACATCGAGCGAGTGGCGGCACATGATGAAAAATAAAATTCCCTCATAAATTTTCCACGGATACCCTATAGCAATCTAAGAAACGTGGTGGAATTTTTTTCTTGAAATTTTTTTTTTAAGCCCGAAAAGAAAATTTAACATGTTTACGCCACACGTGTCCTGTAAACACGCGAAATAAACGTGTATCATACCTTCTCGTAAACTTCGCTCTGTTTGATTTGCACCCCGGAAAACCCCCATTTTAAGCATGGAAGTTTGCTTTTAAAGTGTGCAGGAAGTAATTGAGTCCTGTTTTAGATCTGTGAATTAATTTTCAAGGTCATGGCGAGCCGCTGAAAATCACTAAAATTCGCTTGCTTTGAATTCTCAATTTGGCACAGTTTTTCAAGAGAAAGTTTTCCTCCCCGGTAAAACACCAAATCACTTGAAATTCAGAATTCTTGAAAGACGAAATACCATTCTAAAATCAGGTTTAAAAATTAGTTTCGGGCTTTTTATCAGCGCCGAGTACAAACGCTCTCAAAATCCCGATAATCACAACATTAACCTGTCAACCAGTAGAAACAATAGGCGCGTACCTCCGACCGAATAGCCGAAAACTTGGAATTTTTTCCTTGTATCCTTTGGTATTTGGATTAAAAGTACAGGATAAAGGTCATATCTAGCTTACCTTGAATAAGATTTTGTCTAAATGCCAGGTTTTGTCAAGTCTTCGGTGTACTGTCCAAGGGCCATCTTGACGCGTGGAATCGACCGTTATCTCCTGGTATCTCCAGATTGACTTTCAACTAATGAATAACGACTCCGCCAACACATTCGCATCCCTTAACGAATGGCAAATGAATTTTTAAAATCTCCCAGTGTTAATTCCCTCAAGAAACTAAATAACTTTGCAGTGATCTCAACATTTATCTCAGAAACCGCACTGTTATTATGGTCTGATTTAACTAAATCTGTCTGTCACGCAACGGGTTCTGGTCAAGTCACAGGATAGGTTTTGGTAATGGATTGCAAAAATGGGAAAAAATCGAAAGATTAGGACGTCTGAAATAACTTAAGCTATGAAAAAAATTACACAAGATAGAAGGCGTAAATAGTGATGGCGTTTGAGTCAGCAACTCGACCGGAATGATCCGTTCTCGTTTTCATCCCAGATGCCGGACTGCCTCAATGTAAAAACAAACCGCAGAGATAGCTGAATTTTTTTCCATGATTTAAACTAAAGCATATCGAAGGCTAACAAAGAAGGCATCCATTTGTTTTTTACAAGTTTCCTGAAAATTTTAAGTTCACTTTTCTCTATAATCGTAAGTTTTCAATGCGTAGCACTTGGCTACAACTGTGTTTGTTTACTTACATTCCGTCCTCCTGTTTGGTGTCATGTTACACCGCCGAAGTTATTCCTGAAATATCTTTCGACTAGTAAAATAGAGTGATACTACATATGACGGGACTATTCACTACGCAATTCTGACCTGTGAAAAGGAAGTTGCAGATTACATAGATGTACATTTTGTGACGCTCTGGCGAGAGGAAAAAATTGTCACGTGTTCACTAGAAGCAGAAAGTATTAGCTTCCGATAGTCCAAAATAGCAAATTTCAAGAGTTCGACTTTTCAAGTCTAATTAATTTCACGGTGAAGGATTTCAATATTACTTGCAAGCCATCAGTGTTGCGTCGAAGAAGGCGCCTCGAGAAGCAGCCATTTGCTGAAATAATTTTCTTGTTGGAAATCAGGCGTGTGAGAATTTCAGGTGCGGCATTATTGGAAACTAGGCAAAATGTCTTAAGTGCGGATCGACTTTGAGTAAATGTTCAAAAACTGATAATTTTCGTTAAAAAAAAAGAAAAAAAAAAAGGAAAACGCCAGATTTAACACGCAGCAGTTGTAGAGCGCTTCCTCTATATCGCACCATTGTAAAAGGATAGGTTCTTTGGAGTTCTCACAGACAGGATCCCTGTCACCGAGTACACTAGCCAATCAAACCATTATCTCCCTTGGCTGCGAATAGAGGTCACTTATTCTTTTCCGAAACTAGCTGCAGGCGTTTGCGCCTCTTGCAAGCGATATGAACAAGCAGTTGCTGTTCCAGTTGGAAAAAAGACTTTTCGGGTCACACTTGCAGTGTTGGAATCAGCGATATCCACTCAGAAGTTGAGCTTCGTTGATTTTCTTTTATCACGCGCAAAAGTATTTTTAATTAGTATTCTTAACATGGACCATTTGCCCAGCCCATCGCTCTTGTCTGGGAATAGCGCAGAGGGAACTAATCAACGTTGGTCATGTTGAGTTCTACCAGGGCTGTCTAAGTATGCCTCGAACGGGAAAGTGAGAAAAGCAGACCGTGGAAATGGCAAGTCGGAGTCCAAAGCTATTTTGCAACACATCGGTGTCTTCCCTCCAGTGGGCTCTGGTAAGTACACTTTTTTCTCATACCCACTTTCGTGCATTCCTCGTTGTGATGGCAGACGTCATTAAGCAGATTAACACTACCATACCAGCCCTGAAGACAGTCAGCTTCCGGCAAGACAGCGTTGGCTGCTACCACTGTAGGGCCTGCAGGGCCACCATAGTTTGCGCAGGAGTACTAGGAGCAGAGCTGGGCGTGGTGTTCAAACTCTTGGCTCCCTTCCCTCCCCATGGAAGGAAGGGAGCCTGCGACCGCAAGGCCGGTGGAGACTAAGTCGGATACATTCGTCCTCCTAAACTCCGGACACGATATCAAGATCCCGGTGGAGAACCATCCTTAAGTGTCATCCGGTGCGCGTCCATCGAAGCCGTTTAGTTACCACTTGGAAGATCGATGGTGTGAATATACAGTTTTCTAAAGGAAGAATCCGTCCGTGTATGAAGAGCATATGGCGTGGGACCTATAAGACCAATAACTGCGCTGAAATCTAAGGCCCTGTCATCTGATAGTCTACCGTCCATAGCAGTGCTCTAAGCGAAACCGAGCTCGTTCTCCTCAGCCGTGAGAAGACGTAGAAAAATCGCAAAACCAACTGTCTCTTGACAAAAAAGGGGGTTAGTTTCTAGAGAAACTGTGGTGCTGCATCGGTGGGGAAGCGAAACACAAAACTTTGTATTTATCAACTGAGTTGATAAGGTAAATTGAGCCACCGTGAAGAGATTGAAAGCTGACGTTTCGAGCGTTAGCCATTCGTCACAAGGATGGTTCTCCACCTTCGTCACCTGCACTGCTCAGAAGATCAGGCGGAAAGCGACAAAGAGCCCTAAACATTAGGACTCCTTGTCATGATGAGTTTCAACATGAGTTGAGTTTCAAACTCAACTTAATTTTGAGTTTCATGTATGAAATTGTAATCCGCTAGGTTTGCCATAAAATGGTTTCATAAGCTTATAAAGAACGAAAAGGACGGTTCCGGCACCCTTGGCCACACCCCCTGGTCTTGAGTAAACTCAACATACATTTTTACATTCTCACTCCTGTCTTGAACAATTTTTGAAGACCAATGCATAGAAACCTAATAATAATTTCTTTTTCAAAGCCCTAGCAACAGGCAAGGTTTTGGCAAGGCTTCACTGCCTCTAATGATACTGATAAATACATAAATACCGTTAACTGCCACTTATAAGCCCAACCTCCCAGTTATAGGCCCATCTACCTGTAAACAAAAAAATACATCCGGTATAAGCTCCACCGGATATAAGTCGCCCTCTAGTTTTCCCTGTTTCCTTAATATTAAGCACTCTCACAGAACACTGCGAAGATGAACTCTGAGCTTCTGTTTTGTTGCGTTCCGGTTACGTTCGTGTTGTTACAGTTTTGATTTTGTTGTTAAATTAAAATTGAAACGAATTCGATTTCTTGTGACGTTTCAAAGGTTAATTGAAAACTGGTAAATTAAAAACGTATTTCGATCAACACTGCTGTGGCTCATTTCGAAACTTAGAAGCCCCCCCCCCCCAGATATAAGCCCCTCCGTTTATAAGCCCACCCAAAACCCTTACAAAGTTGCATAAGCCCAGGGCTTATAAGCGGCAGTTGACCGTAATCGGTCCTTGGGTCCACAGGTTTTCAAAGTTCTCATTGCTTTGTTTTTGTTTGTTTGTTTTTTGCTTGCTTGCTTGTTGTTTTTTTTGTTTTGTTTTGTTTCCTGTGCATTTCCCCCTCCAAGTCAAACCCGACGTCAGGTAAAATCAAGTGCGTGACATTTTGTTGCGTGACTCAACCTAAACAGGCTTGTAAGCTTTCGGCAAGGAATTATCGTTTCGAAATTTTACAACGAATACAGATCAAGAAAAGACGTCTTATAGGAGAAAACTCTTTTGAAGTTCAAATTTGGCAAAATCATTTTATTCCTGAAGGTTCTTCATTTTAACAAAAGGAGGCGGGATGGAAATAAGTCATTTGGGTTGATTGCCAATACGCGATGCTTCAGTGATGTTGTTGACCCCGGACGCCAAGACGGTTATTGTGAAAGAGTACGCACAAAACCTGATATTTAGACAATACCATTCAGATGAGCTAGACATTACCTTTCTGCTGTGGATTACAACCGAATACCGACCAAAATAGAAGAAATGTCCACATTTTCGGTTATTTGGTCGTAGGTATGTGCCAATTGTTGACGTGTTAATGTTGTAATTATTGGGATTTTGAGAGCGTTTGTACTCGGCGCTGATAAAGAGCCCGAAACTAATTTTTAAATCTGGTTTAAGAACGGCATTTCCTCTTTCAAGAATTCTGAATTTCAAGTGATTCGGTGTTTTACCGAGGAGGGAAACTTTCTCTTGAAAAACTGTGCCAAATTGAGAATTCAAAGCAAGCGAATTTTAGTGGTTTTCAGCAGCCTGCCATGACCTTGAAAATTGATCCACAAAAGAATAATTTGACTCAAATTACTTGTAAACTCTTCAACAGCAAATTTATAAGCTCAAAACAGGATTGTTCCATGACGCGAATTAAACAGAGCGAAGTTTACGAGAAGGTATGATTCGCGTTTATTCGGGGTGTTTGTAGAGACACGTAGTGCGGTAACGGTTTTTAAATTTTTTGGAGGTTTAAAAATAGTTTCTCAACAAAAAATGCCACCACGTTTCTAGAGCTACCATAAGGTATCTCTGGGCGAAAAACGGAGAATTTTGATTTTTCATCATGTGCCACATATTTTCGATTTCGCTCGGTCTTAGTGGACATTGCCTCATAAGATGTGATAATAGAGTTTCGCGTGGTAGTAGTCGTAGTAATGGAAGTTTGGATTCTATTTTAGAAAAGAATATGCCGCGTACCTGAGAATAAGCTGGGCAATCTAACAAAAAATGAGTTTCATCTTCAATTTTGTTGCAATTGCAGAAGTTGCACATTCTTTCATTACGAGGTATATTGTCGTATCTACCTGTTTCGATCCTAAGTTTGTGACAGCTTATTCTCAGTTTTACTAATGTTTTCCTTAAAGGGTTCTTCCTTGTTAAATCTAAGTAGGTAGAAGGGCTATAATTATTTTTAATAGTGTTCTAAAAACTAAGTTTTTGCGAGTTTTGTAGGGTCTGATTCCAATGTGAAATATACTTCTGTTTCATGATATTAATATACTGTTTAATTTTACAATCATTTAATGAACTATAGTTAAAGTGATTAAAATTATGGTATTCATTTATTTTCATGACACTAGAGTAGAAACTATTTTTTCCGTTATCATAAAGATCAATCGATATTTTTAAGGCTTGTCTGACTATAGAGTTTTCATCCTTTTGGTGTAAGTAATTTAGATAACTTAGTATCTTCTTATTTATATCAATGATCAGAGGGAATTTACCAAGTTCGGCTCTGCATGCAATATTGGATGCCTTGTTATGTACTTCTAAGTATCGTTTACAAAACTGCAAGTGAGTTTTCTCAATTGGGGAAAGGTCCCACGACTTAAAGTCTGATTTCACAAAGGCACCCCAAACTTCACTGTTGTAGGTTAAGATTGGTAAGATTTTTGAGTCGAAAATTTTGCATGCTATTGAAGGTTTAAGTTTATTGAAATCTGTGTGCCGTCTTAGACTAAAGAAAGCATGAAGAGCTTTTTGTCGTAGATGTTCAAGTGAGAGCGTAAGATTTCCTGAAGAAGAGATGCGAGTCCCTAAATAGGTATAGTCTTGAACAATGTCTATTTTTTCACTGCCCACATGAAAAGCATAATCAGATCGTTTTTCACATCGTTGAAAAATCATTATTTTTGTTTTCTTAGGGTTTATGCTTAGCATCCAGGAGTTGCAATATGAAGATAACTTGTTAAGACAATTTTTTAATCCTAGTTTTGATCGTGATAAAATAATTAAGTCGTCTGCATAAAAAAGGGAGTTGAGTTTGGTGCCATTTGGCAGTATAAACGGATCAGATAGAACATTGTTAAAAGAAAAAGCTAACTCGTTAACGTATAGGTTAAAGAGCAAAGGACTTAAAATACAGCCTTGGCGTACACCTCTTGCATACCGAAAAGGACGCGTTCTGGTATTTCCAATTTTTATAGAGGAGGTAGAGTTCGAGTATAAACTTTTAATTAAATTATAGAAATTTCCTCGGACATTTATTTGTAACAGTTTGTATAAAAGTCCATCGTGCCATACCGAATCAAACGCTTTTCTAAAGTCGACAAAACATGCATATACTTTCGTTTGATGACAATTGATATACTTATCTATTATTGTTCTTAGTGTAAAAACGTGATCCGCTGTTCGGTTATTTGCTAAAAACCCAATTTGAGATTTATGAAGTATTTCAAGGGACTGGACGTGTTCAAGAAGTCTTTGGTTGAGAATTGAGCAAAATAATTTTCCGAGACAGCTAGAAACACAGATTCCACGATAGTTTGAGGGATCATTTTTAGTCCCACTTTTAAAAATTGGTGTGATTAGGCCATTACACCATGTTTGAGGCATAGGACCCGATCTTAGAACCGTATTAAATAATTTCAGATAAACAGGCATTAACTGGTTTAAGCTGGATTTGATCATTTCATTTTTGAGTTTGTCTGAGAAAGGAGATTTGTTATTTTTAAGTTTTTTAGCCGCTGTGTATATTTCTAGCTCAGTTATCAGGCCGTTCAAAGAATTCGATTGAGTTGGCGCATTTTCTAGAGTTCGCAACTCAGAAATGATCGCTTCCTGATGTGAATTCAAGGGTTCATTAGAGTGCAGCGTTTGGAAATGAGACATCCAGTTTTCTTCGGAAACTGGTGGGAGGATATTTTCCTTGACAGAATCATCCATTGACTTTAAACAGTTCCAAAAGTTGCGACTGTTCGGATCATCGACGGCAGTTTCAAGTTTTGTGAGCTGAGTATGATAGTATTGATTTTTCTTCTGTGTCAAAAGGCTTTTGTACTGTTTTAGATCGAACCTATTGTTAGTCTTCGTATATGTCTTTTGAAAATGCAAATTATGACAAACGTTTGCAACTGAAGATGACAAATATTTCAAAACCTGTCTTACAAATAATTTGAGGATTTTTTTGTTTTCCTTCCAAGGCAGGGGGTGGATTGTAATCCTGTAATGGATGGGCGTCTCATCCTGGGGTAGGGGGGGGGGGGGTGGAAGCATTAATGCTCTTAGTCACTTCTTGCTACAGAAATTGGGCAGATGTAAGGCACTTGCTCATAAAGACTTTTACTTCACTCCACACATTTGTGGAGTAAAGTAAAACAGTTACAAGGTGAGTTAATATAATGACGCATTTTATTTGTTTGTGTTATTACTGTAATCATGTGCATCTTTCTGATTATTTTTCTCAGAATCGGATGAGAAGCCACTGGTGCCTATTGAAGCTAAAAATTCGGAATCTGACGTATGTGATGTAACGGAGCGACTAGTACTGTCTACCTGAAAAATAAGTGGCATTGATTAACAACTTCTGACTGATATTGGCAATTAGCCATTGGTTAAAAGCGAAGAAGCAGAAATCAGGGGTTCGAAAGCACCACAGGCTTTTAGGTTTGTTAACAGGTTTTTCTACTGACAAGATGAAGCAAAGCGAGCCATGGACATTGATCTTGTCAAACAGAGGTCATTGTTTTTCACAAGCATCGCACAGTGCTCACGTACGAGGGGCTCTATGTAAAGGCCTAAAAATCCAGCAGCAAGTACGCCCCCACTAAGAGACACAAGAATGTACCCCATGGAAAACTCCTGACAACGGTCGTCGAAGGTATCCCTGAATAACGCTAACACATTGACATACAAAATGCCGATGACTACACCACTTGTAAATGACAGCAACAACACGAACCATACATTCGGCAAAAATCGATACCAGGCCGCCAGGATAAAAAACAGAAGGTGCATGACTTCAATAATTGACAAAACCCAAATATACGGGAACTTGGCACTTTCGGCCCATTCTGCTTTTATGCAGGACAAGATCATTAAATAGGATCTTCCCACCGCTTCACCTCCCACGAACGTGAAGATGTAGTATTGATAGTGGTCACGTGGTCCGAAAGGCGAGTTGGGAAAAGCCATAGTTGTTACGATGGCTGTAAAAGCTAAAAATTCTGAGAACCATGCCATATAAATGGGTATCAGGTTAGGAAGCATCTGCCACAAGATCAAAAACTTTTCACGTGAAGACAAGGAAGCATCTCTGATATCTCTGGTGTCTTTGTCACATCCCTGGTCTGTTAAAAAATGCGAAAATATTTTGTTAATCCCACCGGATTAGCAAAAAGATAATCTAACTCACCCTCCGTACTAAATTCTAAAACTCTTGAACATGTTGTGAGCAAAAAATGATGGGTATTTAAACTGGGATAGAGCAGAACTAATTTTCGTTGTTTTCTTGGATTAACAAAATTAGTTGAATTTATAATTATTTAAATATAATTTGTATAATCAGTGAAAGAGCCATTGTCACCAAACGTGTTTTGCACGCTTGTGTTTTTGTTTTGAAACAGTTTCTAGTGTTTGACTGGCCCGTTTACCGGACTTTTCAATATTACAGCGCGTCTCACTGGCTTTCCAGTAGTAGCCTCTGAAAATGGAAATATCTTCATCGCTACATGTTACTGGAGAAAACTACTCAAGATCTGACTTGGTAGTCAACGCGTAGTGACCTATCATAGCGTCCTATCGATCGATCGATGTCGATGGACGTAAAACCGAAGTAGCCACATCCACTCTATATAAAAAGAAGGCAAAAGCAAATGGTAAGAACATTGACACCTCTGAGGAATAATGAACACACAATAAAGGGAAGCACGAGCTAAACAACACGAGCTCATGTCCATAAGTATTATTTCTAACTTCTTTCCTCACAACCTTCCTTCTGTTTTCATTCGGCAACGAACGCAGTAGAATTTCAGCAAATGCACTGTCAGTAGTAGTATTGAGACGCAAGGACATTTTCCTTCCCCTCCACAGTTAATAGGCGGAGTCCATCAGCAGTACAACTTCGACAAAAGCCCGAAAGAGTCGGTCTTCCCTTAGGGTTCCTAAATATCAACTCAAAATTCACTCTTATACTTTCAGATCGCTAACGGCAGCGATGGAAGAAGATACAAAATTCACAATAATCACGAAAATGGTGGATTTTTTATATACGCAAAATGTACCCCGACGTGCAAAACATCAAGGATGACAATGGCCCCTTAAATGAAACTGAAAAATTACGAATTTGCCGGCACTGGAGGATGCTATGAAGCGTTCTGGTTACACGGTAAAAATGTTATCTAGTATTATCCACTGGATTTCGTACTATCTGGCCAATTTAAAATGGTAATAGAGATGAGTGTGGTGCAATTTGGGAATAAATTGGACATTTTCTTGTATGGGATTTTTATAGACTCATGATATAACACGAATTTAAATTCTTAACACAAATCCATCTGTCGTCAAAACTAACGTATACCTTGAGTTTCCAGGACAGTATACTGTACTCCGGCATGTTCATCCGTTGGAGAACTGGGAGACTGTAAATGTTTCTTGTCCATGACGTAATAGAAAACAAAGAGTAATAGCAACATGGCCGCCATGGCTACAATTGCGATATTTGGTGAAGCACAGGCCCACGTTGTCATGGCTGCAATACAATTGGTAAAAAGTTAAAAATAAATCTTAGCTGCTTTCAAAGAATCCCTTATACTGACCTGGATTAGTGAAAAGTGTTCTTGTACGCTCGATTGGCTACCGTAAAATCCCGATAATAAGGCCCTCCGTTTATAAACCCCCCTGTTTATACGCCCATCTACCTGTTGACAAAAATTATATTCCGATTATAAGCCCCCCCGGATATAAGCCCCTCCTTCCATTTATTCTTGTTCCTTTAACATGAGTACTTTTACGGAACAACTGATGCAACTTCAAATTGAAGTTAGGAAAGTATTATGCAAGTAGACTGGGGAACAATAATATTAATTATTACGGATGTTCCAAATAGTATTTGGAACACTGATCAAATAACGCTATTGGCTAAATTGCCGATTTATTGTGACACATCAAAGCACAAAGATGTGACAGTAAATGAAAACGTATCAAGTTTGGATAGCGCTATATTTTAGTCTTAATTTATTTCTTGCCTGCTCATTCCGAAACAATTTTTTATACCGTTTATAATCCCCCCGGATATAAGCCCTCCTCCCGTTTATAAGCCCACCCAAAAGCCCTTACAAATTTGTGTAAGCCCAGGGCTTATAATTAGGATTTTACGGTACTCAAACTTGATCAAGTCCGTTGGCCCATTTATCAGAAAAAAAATCACTTGATTATTCACCACAGTGTCCGTAAACAGTAATAGATAGCAAAGTCGTGGCGTCGCGGCCTGATAAATATTTATCAGTATTCACCTCAATGAAATCATTCGCATTGTTGATATGGTAAAAACTTTAACGAATTCTCGGCTTTGGATTCTGTAATACAGGAGATAATGGAGATGATTTAGGTTCTTGACCGGTCTGCAACTTTAAAAGTAGACGTTAAACGCGTTTGGTAGCTTTACCCGCGTGTATGATATAAGGAAAAGTAAAGTGTGTCTACTAACGTTTTCTGCAAAAGTTAGTAGCTTTAAGCAAACAAATTATAGCCGAACGGCAGATTGACTTACTCCTACTCACACATTCTGCAAGGGCAATTGATTGGTCAATCAAAATCTGGCTCCCACAGCCAGTAAATGACCAGGAAGATTGCTATATACTGGCTTGTGCAAAGATTCATCCGTATCAGTCTCGAAACCTATCGATCATTTGACGCCCATTTATTGACTATTTTTTGAATGCCTGTTCAACAATGAACACTGCCTAAGCAGAAACACTGCCTGCCAACAAGGTATGTAAGCGAATAAAAACTCATCACCCACCTGTGTAATATAAGGGAGCTATCAAATAACCCGATCCTGTTCCAGCGGAAAAGGCACTTGATGTCGCTTCGTGATAAAATGAAGTGAGAGCTAAAACTGTGGCTTCTCCGATTGCTAGTCCAAATGCAGTTACTCCCACGCCAACTAATTTCCAGTGAACTTGTTTGGCAAACGCAAGGATAATATTCCCGCTGATACATGCCAGGCCAAATGTGGTGATGCGAGCAAAGTACGGAATCTTCTGCATGAAATAAGGCGCCAGTAAAGACACGAGAAAGTACGGTAACATAAAAGTAGCAAGAACCATTGAAGATTGAAAAAATGTTCCAGCTAAAATATCCTGTGCAGCAGCGATGATCAGAGAAAATGCAGCGTAAATCAAAGCTCCAAAGACGAAAAACGCCATCATGGTTCGCCAGTGCTCATGTTCCAGTTGACCGCCGTCGTCATTTTCTGTCGTTTGTCTCATGTTGTCTGAGAACTCTAAAACAGCCAGTTAAAGCTAAACACTGAATCGGTTATATCATCTCGAGTAGTTGCTTTGTTATAAATATCCGTTCAGTGTCCTTAGTTCCCTCTGATAAGATATTTTTATCTTTCAGAATTAATTCTTTCCACACCACTTGTTTCGACAATTGGCGGTATTTACATGAATGTTCTGTTGAAGGCGATACTAAGTTGGCATGCGGTGTTTCAGATATGTTTAATCAGTTTTGTAGTCCACTTTGGCTAGCCTTGGATCCAATTAAAAGGCCTTGTGGTCACTGGATGTTCGGGAACTATCGTGGGATGGCTGTGAAGAGACAAGAACACAATAGAAGAAGGCTAAAGCATTTCTCTTAGTCTCTAACCTTCACTGTGTTTTCCTACAAAAACATATGGAAATTATCATACACGTTTCATTTTATGAAAGATCAAAAGCAGCCTGTTAGACAAAAATTGCAGTACAAGCAATATTCGGATAGGACAATCATTCTTAACAAAGAAATTGCCCATTGAGTCCAAACTGAAGAAAAGATTCTTTGAAGCGGCCGTGCGCGAATGTTTAAAAATAATGCTATACCCACCTCAACTCGGGACTGCGATGGATAAAACAAGACTGGTTTAACTTTTTTGAACAATGTCCTCTGGTAATAGAATGCACACTGAGCAAGCAGTGATGACTATACTTTAAGAGTACATAAATAATCTGAAGAGCATTTACCCTAGACAAGGGTTTGTTGGTTATCTTGTGATGTGTGAATATGTATGTAAATGTGTATGAATAAATATTCAGAGACCTAACAGACTGTGAAATGCAGTGTCACTGGAATGCTTTCAAGATAACCTCGCTCTTAGATAGATGAAGTGAGTGTCTAGCGTTTTTTGAACACACCTGTGTTCTCCTTTAATCCCTTTTTACCTACACTCCACCTTGTTACCTTTCTTTGGAAAAGTTCTATGGGGCAAAATTGTATTCTAGTCATGATCATTTCCCTTTTTATCACTCAAATCACGAGATGGCGAGAGGAAAAAGCACAATAGTTTTATTGTATAAGGTTGTTCAATTGTGAAATAAGATGTATAAGAAATGCGCACGGAAGTTTTTCCACAGTTGTTATCCGGTGTCAAGGCCGTTATAGCTCGTAGCGCAGATCTGCCAATACTCTTCCACGGATACCCAGTAGTTTTGAATACTGAAGACAAGTAAAAACGGCTATTGGAACATCATCCTTTTTAATCATTCAAATCACGAAATGGCAAGAGGAAAAGCACAATAGTTTTATTGTAAAAGGTTGTTCAATTGTGAAATAAGATGTATAAGAAATGCGCAAGGTAGTTTTTCCACAGATGTTATCCGGTGTGAAGGCCAATGTACTCGTAGCTCGTAAAGCAGATCTGCCAATACTCTTCCACGGGTGTCCAATAGTTTTGAATACCGAAGACAACTGAGTGAAAGCGGCTATGGTAACATCATATACAATAAGTGGACTGTGGCTTCTTCCATTAAAAATATACGAGATTTCAAGCACTGAAGGGTTCCTGAGTGAGAAATTTAATTTTAAAAGAATGGAGCAGATAGATATACAATTTGCAAGGTGATGGAATACCCAAGCCTCTTGCAGCAGACATTCTCTGGGTTTGCCAAATGTTATTTCCCCACAAACGCCTGTACAACAGAGCGGTTGTTGGAGTGCGTGACAGTGGCAAGCCCGTCTGCAAGGAGACTACGAATACCATGGTCTGAAACAAATATTAATCCCTAATGGTTTACACAAAGATCTCAGTGAAGTTGCCACTGAAAAGAATAACGAAACAATAACAAAACAAAACAGATCTTCATGAACTCAATGCATTCTTTTAGTATGGAATGAAGAAGAAGACGAGTCTTTTGTACACCATTTCACTCATATTAACTTAGTTGTTCCTCTTTGTACAAATAAGTTCGCTTTTTGAGTAGAAGAGATCCTGATGATGATGTTTTTCTGGCAACTTCAGGGAACAACTTATACCTTAAAAATAACATTCGGAGCTAGACATTTACGAATTCGAAGAGAACAAGAGTCCGCAACAACAAGCTTTTTTACAGCATTTAGAACGATCCATTGAGCATCTCATTCATGGTGGAAAAGACTGCTCAATCCAAGGGAGGCGAACATTATAAATAGTGTTCATCTGTATGACGTTCGGATTTGCTAACGTTTCGACGACCACAAGACAGTCTCCGATTGGTGATCCAAAAAACGCCATCTGTTACCTGTTTATAAACTTTATTCAGATAATGTTACAATAGTGAAATATCAGTTTTTTGGCAAAAACACATGCTCAAAAGCAAGTGAATGAGGTCTGGCTTTTTTTCAAAAAAGCTTTCTCTGTGTCAGGTCATATATTTTGTTATCAGGTAGGTCTGCCCGGCAATTGCTGTATTCCTCAGAAATAACATTTCCATCGATTTATTTATTTATTTATTTTTTTGAAATCAGGGATAAAAGAATTAAAGAAATTGGATAAGATACGTCGGATTTAGGCCGATTCTTGCTCAACACGGCTTTGCATTATGTCTTTGCATCCTGAAGACAAAACAAAAACAGATTTACATTTTTAATTTTTAAATGGGAGAGGTTTGAGTAGTTTACAACAAAAGAAATGCAAATGTTGATCTCTCGACGAGTGGTCTGAAAGTAATCAAACCCTCATTAATAATTCGTTTGCTCTTTCTCAGCTTGGCAATCTCACCCCAATTTTCTTCTTACTTGGCTTCCCGAGAGCTTTACATTTTACTTGTGAAGATTCGATGAGTAATTCCAAACCAAGAAATTGGAGATTATTTCAAGAAAAGATTTAAATGTTCCGCTTAGCCGAGTTTTTGTGCTTGCGTATGGTGACTTGAAGCAGGATGCGAAGAGCAGCTGTCACTTTTAATGGTCAAAGAAAATAGCCGAGAAAAGTTATCATGCAAAAAAGACTACCAAAAAGATCTTTGATTAACTGAGAAATCACCGAGTACTTCCTACGGTTTGCGAAGAATTCTACAAGTTAAAAACGCATGCTTGCTGCCTAGTTGAAGAATCGCCGTGATGGCCGATAACGGAAGAGCTTTGGCGCCGGTCAACAATGGCGGCTTTAAACCGAGTCAAAAACAAGAACGTGAACGCTTACGTACAGTGACCGCTTTCTTTATCTTTGGCACTTTGATTTACGCCACATATTCCCTGGTCATCGCCGGAGCTCAAGATATTTTAGCCGGAACATTTATTCAAACTTCCATGGTTCTTGTGGCAGACATAGGACCGTATTTTGCCGTTACTTTAATCGCGCCTTATTTCATGCAAAAGATCTCGTACTTTGCCCGCATCACAACAGTTTTCTTGTCAGGAATCGGCGGTTTTCTGATGCTTGCGTTTGCCAAACAAGTTCATTGGAAATTAATTGGTGTAGGAGTTGCTTCGTTTGGTTACGGAGTCGGTGAAGTGACTTTTCTGGCCCTCACATCATTTTATCACGAAGTGACGTTAAGTGCTTATTCGGCTGGAACAGGAGCGGGGTTTGTGATAGCTCCCTTATATTACACAGGTAAGCCCAGATATGTTTATTGTCTTAGTTATTACTATTTTTATTCCTTTTTTTAGCATTAAATCTCTCAGTTTATCTCTCAATGAACTTTTTCGACGGCACTTTTACTGTAAACTTTAAATTCTTATTTACTGTCATAAATTTTTAATCACAACTTAATTCTTCAGAACTGAAGCCGAAGATCAATTGTGCCTAAGAGCTGTTTCGTATAAGCAGTAACTAACTTGTAATTTCCTCTTAGAACATGCGAGGTGAGAATCAGTGCTCAACCAGGGTACACTGGTTTTATAATTTCTGACTGGGCTTACAGTTGGAAAAAAAAAAAAAGAACAACATCGCAAGAATTGAAAAAACAAAAGTTTCCACTGAAAGTTCATTTATGAATTTTTGTAATCATTAAAAATAAAGACAACACTATCATCGGTTCTCAGTAGTTTTAGGGCGGGCATTTTAAGCCATACGCATCAATTACAGTCGTCATATTCTTTTAATATTTGATATCCGTCGTCCGGTTTTATTGACGAGAAAAACAAGAAAGGACGTCACCTGGCCTTTTTGTGGTTTTTACTTTTCAGATCTAATCACAGTGTAATAAAATCGAGTAAACTAACCAGGTTAGATTTGTTTAACGGCAAACGGCGCTGTGATCCTCACTGAATGTTTTCTCTTTACCACAGTAAAGCGTGCGTCAAGGGTAACAAAATACGTGAACCACTTTCAGCGGCTGGTTTAACGGAGGATAATACCCTCGGCTGAAAGACTGTCCGCAAAATTTCACAGTGGCCCTCGAAGCTTCGCCTCTCGGCCAACTTTTCATTTTCGGACAATCCTTCATCTGACTGTGATTAAATCTGACAAGTTAAAACCTGAAAAAGTGACTTCCTTTCTTGTTTTTCTCTCAACAATAAAATCGCACAACGGGTATCAAATCGGACGATGGGTATCGCCTGATACCTGCCGTCCGATTTTTACCACGTGATGTGTTTCGTCCAATGAGAGGGCGGGTGGGTTATAACAGACGCTACCTGCCGTCTGATTTGATATCCGTCGTCCAATTGACGACAGAAAATTTAACAGCCGCTTATACATGTACACCTGGGCATGAAGAGACGACTTGAAGTAAAATTTCTTGTCGAAGGAGACAACATCAGTGGCGGATCCAGGATTTTTGAGCAAGGAAATGGCTGACCCGACAGAACAATATCGGAACAATCGGAGGCAGAGTGGCCTCCGTGATAGTTTTGATCATTTTCTTAATTTCAAGCTTAAATGCCCTCAAAGAGGGGGGTGGCTAGCCACTGATGCAATCCACCCCTCTTCCCCTCCTGAATCCGCCACTGAACATGTATATCACAACGATGCATTAGTACAAATGCTTGAACCACCCACCCTCCCAAATTTCTACGAAAGATGATAGAATTATTTCTTTGCATGATGTCCCAGTCCAACAAACTGATTTACATTAAATATTGATTATAACTTAACTCAACGGGTCACATTGTCTTGCAGCCATGACAACATGGGCCTGCGTTTCACCAAATGCCACAATATTAATCATGGCGGCCATGTTGCTCTTAGTCTTTGTCTGCTATTACGTTATGGACAAGAAACATTTACAGTCTCCCAGTCCTCCAGCTGATGAACATGCCGGAGTAGAGTACACTGCACTGGAGACTAAAGGTAAGCCTAGCAGAACAAACGAAGTTAGTGGAAAGTTATGATCATGATAAATGTTTATAACTGGGATTCTCAACTACACCGCATGATAAGATAAGACACATGCCCCGAAATCTCAAACACTTTTGGATGCTTGGCTAAATCTATATATTATAGCTGTTAAACTTAACGTTCTTATGGCGGAAGGAGTAAGTAAAAAAGAATTTTTTTCATACATCCGCCACGAATCGGACCCGGGTAACTTGCCTCGCGAGGATCTGCATTTCCTTTGAGCCATATTGACGTTGATGAAACCTCTTTCTCAAAAGATGGCATTCTCCTCCCCCCGGCCAGGTTGCCTTGGGACTGCCCTACCCCCAGAGTCTGTACGGACGGGCGTACGTACGCTGACGTCACAACCAAAATTTCTCGCATCGATAGGTAATTACCAGATTTGCTTACCAATGGTGCTCTGCTCTGCGTCCTTTGGCCGCAAAAAAGCTCCGCTATGCATAAACATGTATATTTATATAATTATTCCTTATAATAATGTTTTAATAATGTTTATGGTTACTGCTTACCTCGAATGATTAAAAAAGCTCAATTTAACTCTGATTCTTTAAAAAAGAAATATATCCTGATGAGGTATGACGAACAGACGTAATTTTACACTGCCAATTTCACGCCCTCGTGACTTTTTACTACAGTCAGTTTGCAAATCATTCTGGAAATTTGATTTGGTTTTCAGAAAGGGCGACTAAGATGGATGCAAAACTTGGGCACTCTGAGAGTGAAACTATTACACCCTTCAGTTGATAAGTATTTGGTCTTACATTGCGAATTTATCTAACTCTCAGGAGACGATGCAACTGGAACTTCCACAGACGAAGACAACTCAAATCCCGAGGATGAATCCCTGACTTGTCGTGAAAAGTTCACGGTTATCCGTCAGATGTTGCCAAACCTGATACCGATTTATATTGCATGGTTCTCAGAATACATGATCATACAAGCCGTCATAACAACCTTGGCATTTCCCAACGCACCTTTCAGACCACGTGACCATTATCAGTACTACATCTTCGTGTTCCTGGGGGGTGAGGTGGTGGGTAGGTCCTACCTTGTGGCCTTATCCTATATCAAAACAGAATGGGTCGAAAAAGCTAAGTTCCCCCATCTGTGGGTCCTGTCGATTATTGAAGTCATGCACCTGCTGTTTTCCACCCTAGCGGCCTGGTACCGATTTTTGCCGAATGTGTGGATCGTTTTGCTGCTGTCATTTACTGGTGGTGCAACTATTGGCGTTTACTTTGTCAACGCATTAGCGTTCTTCAGCGACAGGTTCGAGGGTCGTTGTAAGGAGTTTGCCATGGGGTACATTGTCGTGGCCATGGGAGGGGGCACATTCACTGCCGCGCTGGTGGGACTTGTCACTGAGCCACTTTTACGTAGGCACTGTATGTTGCTTCTGAAAACTGATGATTACTGCTTCACGAGGTCAAAGGCCAGAGAGCATATTATGTCGCACTGTCTAGTAAAACCGGATTAGCTGGTTTATCAACTTCCCTCGTTTGAATGAAAGCTTGACAAATAATCTTTAATTTTAAAAATCTTTCTTAAGTTTTAGAGAAGTTATTTGATTTATTATATTTATTTTATTATATTTAATAGTTTTAAAGACGTTACTTAAAAGGACTATGTAAGGTTTTTTAAACTACCCCTATAGTATCTTTTCCACAGACCAAAAGAATCATTTGCATCATAGGGACCTAAAAATTATTCATTTTTTTGTCAAAAAAGTACCATACTGTTTTACTGTAATTATTTTAAAGCAGGCGCATGTCTTCAACTGCAGGTGACCAGGGCAGAACGTGAAAGAAATGATGAAAATGAGTTGCAACTTGAAATGTTGGGCCAAATTTCTCAAATTCTTTTGTTGCATCGTTCTTTTATTATTCTTAAATTCTGCCATTGTGCCGTCATATGCCGCGGTTTTTAGTTTTAGAATCTTACTTATTTCTTTCTCGCTTTCTGGTGTGACAAGATCATCATTTACGTCATAACAGTAACATAGTCCCTTTGACGAGGGTAAAATATGGATTATTGGTGACTCAACCTTTACTTTACATAATTACCCTCTTTGAAATAATAATGATGACGATGATGATATAATAATAATAATAATAATAATAATAATAATAATAATAATAATAGCGTCTGAAATATCATATATAAAAAAAGTGAAATTTTCAGTAACTAGTATAACTATCATAACTAAGGATGGACTACACCTACCATCCAGTCTGGTAGGCAATTGGATGATAACAATTCTTAGTACTATGTAATAAACAGACCAAATTCTCCTTTAACTAGTTTTAGTCATGGTACGTTCACAGCGGTGAACCGCAAAAAACCTACGTCACTTCCGGTATTTCAGAGCCTTAAAGTTTGAATCAGTTCAAACATTTACGAGCGTGAAGTTCGTATGAAAACGATGCCGATAAAGCGAATTTCGCGTCGACAAAACTTCTGGATGTCACTCACCTCATCTTTTACACATACTCAACGTAAAAAGCGTAAGTTTCAGAAACGGCGTTAAGTTTCGCGGTTTAAGTGAAGCATTCCACATTTACCTTTACTTTTCTTTGTACAATTATTTTAGGAACTGCGCACGCGTCATGCGTTTGACCGCTGTGAAAGGGTGGCAGGCTGAAAACGCTCAATTTGGTCAGCGGTGTTAAATGTGGGCTTTTCAAAATGGCAGCCATTTCCAATAAAGTTTCCAATTAGAAGAACAGAGATGAAGGTTAAGGTCGGCGTTAGACGGTTAATTTATTTCTTTCTTAATTTAGCTGGAAACAATTTTCGACTGGATGGAAACAGGAGAAAAAGATTGCTTCAAAAACAGGTGTGAAGTTCCAGGCAACAAGTTATCACGGTGACGCAAGGAACGTGCGCAATGCGATATTTACCCTTTTAGCCCTGATATAAAAACGCATATTCTCTTTAGTGTTCTCCATGCATTTCTTATGGAACTAGTAACGAGAATTTGTCTAAATATCAAGACAGCTTATCCTTGGTGATCATTCTCTTTATTCTCATCACTTGATTGTTTCAACAAGTAGTGATAATGTAAAGAGAAATTTCATTTTGGTCACTGCTAGAGCTTAAAGGTTTAAACACTGTCCTAGGGGCTGTCCTCGATCCCAGGGTCTGTCTTCTTATAAAGCGCCGGCTAAACGATCAAACATTTTCGTCCAAATGTTGGTCTTTGTCACACAAGCCGTTCAGTGACTAAACGGGCAACCAACGTTTGATCTAGACCAAACAAGGAAAACCATTTATATGCAAACTTGAGATGTTCAAAGATAACGTTGTGCATGGGTGAAGTTGCCTAGCACTAATTATAGGACAGTTGGACCAAAAAATTGCAAAATCCCCGTGACGTACCCCTTTAAATCACTCAAATTGCGACGAAAAGCCATACAGAGGCAAGAAACAACGAGGCGACATTTTATTGACTTTTAGTAGTTTACATGATTTACTCATTTATTTCCTCGTTAAAATTTTCAGTTCGAATTCTTCATACTATTACACAATGCTTGCGCCTCACGCAATTCAACTACACCCGGGCTAAAATTATCAACTAAATCTCAGTCCTCAATGAATCTCACATCAAAACCCCCAGCCGGACTGAACTTTCGACCCGGATTCGTGGCGTTTACTTTACTATATCAATATCATCCCTTAATTCCCTCTGGTGAAACGATATACGGTAGAAGGGCCGGTGCTTGAAACGTCGGCTTTTCAATGTCGTACAGTCGCCCATTTACATCTTATCAACTTAGTTGATATCAAACTGCATGAAGGAGTTAAGATATATGAGGGAACGTTGAGTGCTCTGCCAGGGTGCTGCTGACCTGTTGTCAGCGAGCTCCCACACAACTCACAGATGCTGCATATGGAACGATAACTCCTGGAAAAGAAGACTGCGTCCCGCAGGCTTGAAGAATGTGACTTGGAACAGGGTAAGGAATACTTCTTTTGAGCGCCAAAGTAAGGGACGACTGTCTACTCACAGACATTGACAGGTCAGAAGTTTCAGGATCAAGTGAATTAGAACAGTAGTGGGGAGATGACAAATCAGGATTAGGGGATGACAATTCAGGATTAGGGGATGACAAATCAGCATTAGGGGATGACAATTCAGGATTAGGGGATGACAAATCAGGATTAGGGGATGACAAATCAGGATTAGGGGATGACAAATCAGGATTAGGGGATGACAATTCAGGATTAGGGGATGACAATTCAGGATTAGGGGATGACAATTCAGGATTAGGGGATGACAATTCAGGATTAGGGGATGACAAATCAGGATTAGGGGATGACAAATCAGGATTAAGGGATGACAATTCAGGATTAGGGGATGACAAATCAGGATTAGGGGATGACAAATCAGGATTAGGGGATGACAAATCAGGATTAGGGGATGACAATTCAGGATTAGGGGATGACAATTCAGGATTAGGGGATGACAATTCAGAACTGGGTGGTGTTGATTCAATGCCAATATTATCCTTTATGACACAGTACAGGATATGTAAATGCATACACAGAGCCCTTGTCTTTAACTGCTTACCAGCTCCAGTTTTTCTGTTACATGTTGCCCCACAACAGTACCAATTTCCTTCTGGTTGTCTCTCACAGTGACAGTACCCAGTTGGGTTGGAGGTTGACGGACCAGTGTAAACGGTATAGCAATCATCGGAAACTTGAACAACGTGCCTGAAGTCTTCAAGAGGGTTTAAATGTTTTGTTAATTGTTCCCTAGTTGGACCGTCACATTTGTATGCTGCCACGTCGTCGGGGGTTAAATTCTTTGCAGAGGGAGGCTCCAATGAAGAATTTACAGCTTCTGTATGGCCACAGGAAAATGAAGATGTTAAATTACTGGCCATGTGGACGGCCCGCCTATCTTTACACTTCTTGTGATGGCAGACCAAATCATTTTCACCACTCTTGACAACAAAAGTGCGGCTTTCTCTGTAATTCAGCTTCCCAGAAGAAATCTTTATCTGTGAAGAATCCACGACAAGAACAGATTGTGGAGAGGCAACTTTCTTTTTTTTGGCCTTTGGAACATAATTGCCACCAATTTCAAAACTGCAATTTTTGCAATTCTTCGGTTTCCATGCATTTGAATATGACTCAGCACACCTAGGGCATTGGCTGGTGCCCCTTGAAGTCCATTTGCTGAACATATCCCTGTGAACAGACACAGACAGACTTGGTTTGTATTTCCATGTGTTTTCTGCTTTATGTAACATAACCTTGAAATTTCGGGTTTAAAGCCACCCCGGATTCCTTAAAAAGTTGAAGAAGACAGGGGTTGTAACTGAAATTAAATCAAGCGAATTGCTTCTACTGTGGCAACTGGTTACTTGACGCAAGAGATTCCAATGATGATGAGTAATTTACATAATTATTCAGTGTGAGCAGATTTGTTTTTTAGCATCATGTGAGTGATTCGCAAGAATAAATAAGTCTTCAACAAATATAGATTACGTTTGCTGAAACTTGTTCATGTTTTAACATAGAAACTAGCTGGTACCCGTGAACAATTCACCACTCATCAACACGATTGACTTTCCCAAGTCCTTAAAATTTTTTCAGGTTAGGAGACCTCTTGCAACTTCGTCGCTTGCTCGGTCGCTTCGCGACCTCATTGAAGCTCGCTTTGCTCTCTTTACTTGCTTTAAGTAAGCTTAACGACAGCCGTTGAAATTAGTCACATAACATGGCGCGGTGTTCGCTTAATGAGAGAAAGGTCCGACTTTTCTGGAAATTCTCGCAAAATATATTTTTCCGATTTAAACCAAATTGCGCACATCCTTGCCAGGAAAGTATAGAAATGGTGTGGTTGCAGCTGTTTGTAACTAACCGTTTTTCCGTGATGAGTGGAGAACAGCCGCTTCACGTATACTTAGGCTTAAGGTAAGAGATATATAAACTTACATTTGGTGACAGACATCATTTTCTCGAAAAACTTGGCTAAAGACTTTCTTAGAGGGATTGCATGTTTAAGTAAAAACGACGCCATTAATTGTCCATAATACTGTCCTTTCGCCACGCCAACATAGTCAAAAATTGACAGGAAAAAAACTTAACAACACTGGAAGAACTAGAAGAATAAAAAGGTTCAAACTTACCTAATCATACATGTGTTACTTTAGTAGTCAGCTGCTGTTGTATGCTTGTTTAACAAGCGTTTTGATCCAACCAAACGAAAGCAAACGACTAAAAGAAAGATGTAATTTAGAAAAGCCGTAATTTACACAAGTTGCTGCTGTGAAGCAAAATTTCAGATTGTCAGAAGTGACGTTTGTTAACAGCAAAGACGACCAAGATACAA
This sequence comes from Siderastrea siderea, assembly GCA_964030785.1. Lineage (NCBI taxonomy): Eukaryota > Metazoa > Cnidaria > Anthozoa > Scleractinia > Rhizangiidae > Siderastrea > Siderastrea siderea. The sequence continues at coordinate 26,374,941 of OZ034966.1, forward strand.
TGTGGACAAATCTCGTTCCCAGGGTCCTCTCACTTCTCCCTCGAGAAAATCTGTGATGTGATTGGCTCGGTACACTCGGGACGGAAATGTTCAAAGCGGAGCCAAGCGGACCAATCACAGAGCCGCTTTGGAACGCTGCAGGTCAACAGTCGACGGTAGGAAATCAGCCGTGAAGATTATACTTGTGGCTCGGCGTCTCGAGCCTTGTCTTAGCGTTTTGGCTGCTTCAAGATTACCTTTTGCAGAAAAAAACAAGATAGCTTCTGCGTGAACAAGAGCTTTGCAGCACTAAAAAATTCTTTTTCTTAACACTTTTTGCCAAACGTCTCAACTGGTCTATTTTTTGCGCAGACTATTTGCTCCAGTAATTATAAATTCTGAGCAAACGACATTTTAGTCATTTTAGTCACAATTTTTAGGAACAGGGAATTTTTCAGGTACCAAAGTGAGGAATTTCGAAAAAAACACTTGTTACACACAGAGACGGATACCATGGTTCGTACAACTTCAGACAAGCAACCCCCTTTGAACACCTATTGGCTTAAACACTCAATGGAGTTATTTACGATTTTTACTTCTTCAGCCACAGTTGATCAAAATATTTTATACTACTTTTTTCAACAACACTTTGCAAAATGGCAACAGTCACGGGTTATGACTTGCAGTTGCATCTGAGGTAAAGAAATAATATAAAGAAAAAATAAAGTATTGTTCATACACGAAAATGTTACTAAAATGTTTCAGCAGCCTTTCAAAGCTTCTGACCGTTCCATTCAGTTTCTCCTCAAGTTGTTGCAGTTGAAGTGTCTTCTGTTTGGCTGCCTTTCTAAGCGCATTGGACTTACTGACAAGAGTCAGCTGCCCAGTTTCTTCAGCTTTTTCACTCATATCATCCGCTGACTTCACAAGTGAGTCAACATCCAGTCTCATCCTTTTCTTTCTTTCCTTGAGCTCCTCAATCTCATCCATGACTTGTTTTCTCTTTCTTCGTTCTTCATCCGTCTTCTTCTTGTCACTTTGGTCCTGCAAACGCTTCTCATATTTCTGTCGTGATGAAGCTGCTGCAGCAAGGAGTTTCTTTGTAATTGGCACGTTGAGAACTCCACCAACTGCCCTTAGATGATCACCTATGACACGCTGAGCTACCAGAGAGTGCTCATGCAAGTTCTCTACTTTAACTTCTTTGTTGACCGAAAAGCCCCTCTCTACTGACGCCTGGCCATGCGAAAACACCAACAAAATTTTCACGACATCTAATAATGCTGCATAGTTATCGCCGATCAAAAGGGTAGTAAAAAACTCGTCAACTCTATGAACAGTAAACTTTGCTGCCGATGGACCATCTGCTGCCGACGGAGGTGGGGGAACAGAAAATTCATCGTTATTCCCTTCTGCATGACTAGAACCCGATTCTGGCCTTACATCACAACTTGAACTAGCTTCTTTACGTAAAAATGTACCCATCAGCGCAGACTGAGTTAAACTTGAGGTTGTGCAAGAGTTCCTTTTGTGTTTCTCGCCTTTCATGTGAGAATTCAAGGCACTTTCTCCCATGCGTTCGATGTCGATCACCTTGTTACAAATACAACACATGGCCTTGTGTTTGTCGCCTTTAAATTCTTTTACCCAGCTTTAGCTTGGATCCCTTAACCATTTACGATTGAATACACATTTGCCCATCGCTCATTTAAATTGCAAACGAACGAAGAATCTAAAATGACTTTAGCCCCTCAAAGCAAACGCACATGGCGGACAACCCCTCCGTGCGACTTGCATGAAATTGAGGGGAAGATGGAGGCGAACATTTATCTTCGTTTAACTTCGTTGTCTTTCCTTGCCTCTAGTGTGTTGACTTCTTTGTTTTACGTTACCCTTGAGTTTTACAGGTTCTTACACCGAGGATCAGCCAAATTATTCCTCGGCAAAATAATCTAATTTCACAGAAAATGATGTGGCGTAAACAAAGTAGTGAATTTCAAGGACTTTTCAAGACATAATAGAGAAATCAAGTACTTTTCAGGGACCTTAACCGAATTCAAGGACTTTTCAAGACGACATCTGAAATTCAAGACCTTTTAAAGATTGTACGAACCATGGGATACAAAGAAAGAAACAGTTGTCGTTCAAAGGAGCAAAAAAACAAAGGCACATAACCAAATTAGACAGTTTCTGTAACATTTATGCTAGTAAATGGTTTAAGATTTTTTCGCATCGTACTTTGGACCTGGGGCGCTTTTCTCGAAAGCCCCGAAAAGCCATTCCTAAAAATATGAACCACTCATTCTACAAATCTATTATTTTAGCTTGCCTTTAAGATAAGAAATTTTTAACTTATAAGAAATTTTCAAGCTTAAAAACTTCTTTGTTTACACGATACAGTGTAAATTATCGTGCCCAGGATCGACCCGAAAAGTTTCGGGGCTTTTGAGAAACGGACACCCGACCTCTTAAGTCGTTCCCCTGTAACACCAAAACAGTCAAAATCTATAGCCCGACCTAAAATCTATAGCCCTGTTTAGGACGGACTCGCATAAAAATTATGTACTCGCATACAAAACCATACCCTGTCCAGCGGCAAGGATTATCCTACCTACCTATTGGCGCAGTACGTGTCTTAATAGCTCACATCAGAATTCAGACCCCCACCCCACCAAGCCAGGATGCAAAGCCCATAGGATAAGAAAACAGGTACAATGAAACACTGCCTTGTACCGCGGTCTCACGTTCAATTACGCAGGACTCTTGTAAATTCGTTTTCTCTATTATATTCATGCCGAGAGATATGTTGTGTTTTTTCCCTCTCTTTACGTACAATGACAGATATTCTATTTCTCAAAACAAATACACTGCACTGTAACCTTTTTCAAAAGCCATTGTATGGGAGCTTTAACCTTGAATACTAGGCGGTCTTCTACTGCTGCGAACTATGTTTGTTTATGTTTTGGGCTGATCTCCATCTGAATTGATGCTTAGCACCTCAGAACCATTCCATTTACCTTACTTTTAATTTAACTTAACAAGCGCTATTGCGCTTTCTTAAGAAACAAAAACAATACGTTACGTTTTCTCTCCATTACCACAACGTGCGCTACTGAGCTAAAAAATATTAAAAATAATTTCCACTCCGGAGAATGGATATATGCAAAAGAATCTGTTCTCTTGATACATAATAGACAGCGAGCAGTCTCTTGTTTTTCTTCAAAGTTAGTGGAGCAGTGCTCGCGGGAGAAACGAGGGCGGCAGCCCGAGAAGAAAAATTAATTTTTCTTCTATTTTTTTTCTAATTTTCCTTTTAATTTTCTTCTTGGGCTGCCGCCCTCGTTTCTCGCGTCTCACGGCTTCGCCGCTCGCGCGCGTGCACTGCCCCACTAACTTTGAAGAAAAATAAGAGACTGCTCGAGTCTAGATATATACGTTCTGGAGTCGGGATGGGAAAGGTTATCCCATGGAATAAGCTTTCCTTGCTTTTCCCCGTTTTCGATTGAGTTGAATCGTGGCGCATTCAATATTTTTGTTGCGTGAAATACTCATTACATTTCTATCAAATTGCGAGAGAATACGTCATTGATGAAGCTAAATCATTTAGCTTGGTTCAAAAAGGACAAACAATCCCCACACGTAACTGGTTGGGTCCGTTTTGTTGATGCACAGTTGTATGGAACAGAATGATTGTGCATGCAACACATGATGAGACAGATGTTGATCAGTCATTGACAGACCAGTGTCTTTCTAATCAAGTCACTTGATTAGAAATTTAGTGTAAAATTATCACTTTACGTCCACGTTTGTTGGTTCAATAAGAGTAGGGTTAGCCGGCTGAGTATGAATGACAACATTTCTAGTTAATTTCTGGGCAAAATAACTTACACCCTACCATGAATCGTAAAATACGTGTGCAACATTTAACTATAGATATTATTCTCTAGTTTTGTTTTTCTATAATATATACACGAACAGTATAGAATAATAGCCCAATTTCGATATATCAAAATTCAACTTTAAACAGTAGACATCACTTCGAGGCTTAGGGGAATAATATAACGATTTACATGGCTTTATTCCCCTAAGCCTCGAAATGATGCCTATTGTTTAAGACTGTATTTTAATATATCCAATTTCGGCTATTGTGATCATATTTTCGCGAGCGCTACTGTTTAACTACACTGACATCGAAACTCATCACCAGTTCCCCTTCGGACACTACCGGCACCTTGATTGCCCGCAGAGCCATTTGTAGAGAGCGTATAAGAGCAGTGGGAAGATCACTGGGGCCAACTGACCACTTCTAGATTGGGAAAAGAAAAATAAGGGCTGAGCAACAAAAGTTCACACAACATTGTTGCCCCAAGAATGTTCTAATGCTACGGACAACAGGCCCCAGTTGCTCAAAGGCTGGATAACTTTATCCGTTGCATATATGCCAACCAGCAGATAATATGTACTTCTGCCAATGTATTTTATCCCTTGGATAAGGTTACGCAGTTTTTAAATAACCGGATCCAGGAGTTTACCACTAAGCAGAGCCCTCGGTAGTTTTAGTTAGCGCCAAAACGTGGTGTTCACAAAAAATCGTCATAAACATTCACGGTTGCGAACAAGTCCAGCGCTTAATTAGCTGATCACCATTAATCCCATCTATGGACATCTCTCGAGCAACTAGTGTCAATATGAGTTTCATTCACACGTAAATAAAACTCACTCGTATGAATGGTTTTGCACTGGGCCTTGCTTTGATCTAGGCGGGTTAGACAACTCGAATGCGTCCACAAGATGCATTCATTCATCGTTTCTTGCCTTCTGGCACATACGGCTGTAATAAAGGACTTCTACTTATTCAAATTAAAAATATTTCAAAGGATAACCCAACATAAAATAAACCCAGAAATTTCAAGCGTTTTTAATTTCTTACATGTTTTTTCGGAAACTGAATATTCAAGCTATTTAGTGGCGAAGTCCAAAAATGGAAAAATTTCGAGCAAAACGTAATCAACTGGAAATTCTCGAAATTTCTGGGTTTCAAAGCATATCATGTTTTCGCACTTACTTTGTAACTCGGCCTAAGCACGACAAGAAGCTGTAACTCTTGGTGCTCCCCAGACTTCATTTTATTCTCGTGTTTCATGAGCGGCTCCGTACACGCTCGTCGAATATTTCCCTCCAAGATATGCAGAATCTTTGTGTGATCGTCGAACACCTTTTTCAGAATATCAACCTCGTTTCCGTAACCCGAGTACCGAACGTCGATGGTTGCGAGGCCTGGGTACTATTCGGTCCCGGGGTCTTTCGCTGGTGTGTCTGCGACAGTTGTCGTCGCAGAGGACGCTGGGTTAGTGAATGTTTGTTTTTGTTGAGAGTCGTCTTTTAGTTGTTTTCGTATAACATGATAATTGACATCTTGCATCCAACGCAGCTCAAAGTGAGCAATATCAAATTTATCGCCCAGGTAGAAATAGCAGTTGGTCTTGTCTTCCAAGCTTTGGCGGAGTTTTTGAGTGTGAGTCTTGGAGAAGAAAACCAGCACACCGTCTGAAAGAAAAAAGTCGTTCAATTGACGGACTGTCAAAAAGACCGTTTTTGCTTTCAATTTGCGATTGTTGAGCTCTAAGAAAGGAAACACCGTGTAATCTTAGTTTTCACGACTGGTGATGGAACGCGTTGCGAGACACGTTTCGCGAAACCGTGTGCAATAGGTAAATTCCAAAATGATTCCGATAAACTGCTGTAACAGTAGCAAAGAGTAAAAGGGTTATAAATTATGGTAAAACGCTTATCTTATTCTTAGAGACGAACTACTGTTGCCTTTCTGAAAATCCTATTTGACCTTTTACGTACCCAAAACCACATTTCTATTACTGCGGAGAGTGGGGATTAATTTTGCCATATTACAGAATTTCCACGAGATATTTTACCGAAGGAGACGCAAAGTTCATCACAATCAGTATGAATTCTGAGGTGATCAAGAACAGGGAGAACAGGTACTTCACCAAACCGATACATCTACGTTAAGTGCTCGTAATGAAAGGGCAGAACGTGCACCAACAGTGTTCAACCATGTGAGAAGGCGTTGCACGTTTAAAACCCCTCACTGATGAGTATCTTCTCCCTGTATACAATACTCAGCGTTTTTCCTTGCACTTGAACGTAAATGAAGAACCGCATGAAAGGTAGTTATTCGTCACGTTCCGAGAAACGTGGACCCGTATGACTGGCATCTTAAATACGCCCCTAAGTAGAATTTAGAGAGGCGAAATGCAATTTGAACGCATTAACTGATTACTGGCAGGAGGGGAGAGGAACGGGTAGGTAAATATCTTATCTCCCTATTTTTAAACTCATTTTTCTCCCTCCTCCCTAATTTTTTTGGCCGTTTCTCCCTCCTCCCTGATTTTTCACCTTTCTCCCTGATTAGTGCTTAAACGGGTTTATATTACGTAACACTACACTGTCAGTCTAAATTCTTTCCAATATTGTGACTTTACTAAAGAACTTTGTGCTCATTGAAGACTTTGAATACCTACAGACTGCTAGATTTAACATGTAGTACCAGCTTACCTATGAATACAGTTCGAGGCCAGCAAATTAATACACGGAAAATGAGAATTACTTTTGCACACTTTCTAGCAAAGCAACATCCCAAGGGTTTGGTCAGTAAATCTGATAATTTTCTAGTGCCTTAAGCCGGTTTGCCTAAATCGCAACGTTTTTGTCTGTGGTTGAACTAGAAATGTTTATTGCTTGTTGATGAGCGTGAAAAAGTTAAGATTTGTACATTAACCCATTGACACCCGGCAAGCTTCGAAAAAATGGTACTTTTAAGCAGCAAATGGCCTTTTTTGGCCCTGTTTGATCCAATTTAGTCCCAATCCTCATGAAAAGTGCTTTCTAGCATGGACAGTTGCCGTTTCTTTCGGTTTGAGGACGTTTTCTAGCATTTTGAGTTCGGGCATGCGCACAATCCAAAATTTTTTTTACGCGAAAAACTCCACCGTCTACGGCTCTTCGAGATTTAGCGCACAAGCCCGTTGCTTTCGTTCTCATTTCGATTTTCGCTTTTTGCTGTCGAGTTAGCCAAACGACCACGGTTTTCGGCGATGAGAAAAGTTTGGCCTCAAAGCTCGTTTGAAAAGGAAAAAGTTGGCCAAAAGTAGCAGTCGGTGGGAAGGACATGATTTTCTTGTGTTTTTGAGGTAAAAGTTCCGTGGTTTTCTGGCTGTTATTCAGGTTTACTTGATCCGATCATTGTCGTTCAGGCATCATTCACAAGATCTTTTTGCGTTGCATTGACTGACTATCAGAGCTTTTTAGCGTCACTTAAACTGATGACGTCACAAGTGGAACAAGACGCCCGTTCATTCTTGGGCGCATAGGGGCGCATTGGGCGTCAGTGGGTTAAAGAATCAAGGTAACGCAACATCAACCAGTAAATGAAATCCACGAAGATCTTAAAATGAAAAATGTGTTAGGTACGACTACATTGTCAGTCAGATTAGTTTACTAGTTTACTGACTTCCCTTCAAATTATTCTTATTGAGCAATTTGAAGTAGAATTATTTTTGCACAGAAAGGCTTCGAAGTTTTACGTGACACAGTGCCAAAAGACATCCAGAGCATGTCAATGTTTGAGTGACAGCCAAATTGCTATAAAGATCACAACATGGCGCGGTTATCGATGGCAGACCATGACATGAATGCCGAAAGTGCGATTCCAAGGTCAAAAATAAAATACATAGTTTTTTAAATTAGGTTGCTGCGTATTGTTTTACATTTCTGGGAACCTAATGGCATCACCGAATCGGAAAGCATAACTCGTTTTATTGGTGACGCCTAAACAGACCTAAACACGGCACATGCAGTGCTGAAAAGGCAGAAAACTGGAAAGGCAAAACATTTCGCACTCACCATGGCCTTGCCCTTGACCCTGATCCTCGAGCCACACAGACCTCCAAAATCTCACGCTTTGACGAACACTAACTCGACGTCTCACGATTTTCCGATTTGACTTCTCCCCCTCACGGGCAATCAGAATATCTTAAAATGGCCAAACAATGAAGCGAGAAATTCCCTAGCGACCTCTAGCGAAAATTGTATAACAAAAGAGACCATTCAAAATACCGCAAACACCTGAGCTTACGGGCTCAAAATAGTCTTGGATACCCAGGGTCCACCCAGTCTTCTGTCGATGTAATTGTTTAACGTCGTGGTTTTTAAGACATTCTCCCTTCTCCCTTTTCATGCTGGTTCTCCTGTCTCCCTATTTTTTTGCGTCCTTTCTCCCTCCTCCCCCTACTTTTTGGGCCGTTTCTCCCTCCTCCCTAAACCGTTCCTCTCCCCTCTGGCAGCAACCCAGTTAGTAAGGTTCTTAAAGAGTCGTGCTTTACGGATCACAGCGCTCCTAAGATAGTGTTTGGAGAATTACAATGAATGAAGCGTGGAGCCAAATGACTAGACTTTCGATGATAAATTTGTCTTGTTTCACTCTCTTCACGCGGAAGGGCAAATCAAACAACCCCCGAGTAACTCTTAGCCTCCCACGCAGTCGTTTTTAGGAGAGTCGTATTTCACTCCCCGGGAGTGAAATACGACTCTCCTAAAAACGACTGCGTGGGAGGCTAGAGTAACTCTATGCTTTGCCATGTTTGTCGTGCCTGCTCATGATCTAACACACGTCGCCTGATTTAAATTTAATTCCACTGCCAAATATATTTTTGACAGATCGGCGATAAAAGCGCTCCTAAAATAGCATCTAGAGACAATAAAAATCGCGCTGACAACATCTCACACAACGTTTTCTGTAAGGCTTTTGATGTTGGGCTACAACAAACTTGACAAAAATCAGCGTGAAAGATGAAATACTTTGTCGCAGCCGTTCTAGTTGGTTGTTTCGTCGCTACCATTGCGAACTCGTCGGTGATACCCACGGATAAAAACGATAGGAGGAGGGCTGAGTCTTACGTGAATTACAATTTTTACGCTGGCTTAAACTGCGAGAAAATCGAGCAACAACTGGCAGAAGACTTTAACAAAATCGAACAACAGCTGGCCGAAATGAAAGAAGAAATCAGGGCACTGAAAGGAAACCAAACTGGAAAAGGTTGGTGACAGTACTGGAAAACAAAGCAATGAAAAATTGGCTGGTAAAATATGATGCTTTTACCACTGCAATTCTTTCACACTTCTTGCACCCCATTTGACTGAGGAATAGCACGCTTTAGTTTTGATTCAAGCAAAGCGCTTCCACAAGATTAGTCAGACCACGTGATAGCAGTCGTAACGGGATCAATACATTGCGCATAAATACATGTTGAAATGCGCTTTACAACAAATGAAATGCTGTAGTAGTTAACACGCCCTCAGCCTTCCCCGATATCGAGACACTCTTCTGAGGCTCTGACAACACGTATTCATTTCGTTTTTATCTCTTAAGGGGGGCATGGGGGTTAAAACGAACTTTCAAAGGGCTTCTTCCACAATAACAGATAATCTATTTTTAAAACAATATATTCCACTGTAAACCGCGCCATACAATCAACCTTTTTCAAAAGCCATTGAATGAGAGCTTTAAACTTGAACATTAGGCGGTCTTCTGCTGCTGCAAATTTATGGTTGTGTTAGTTTTGAGCTGATCTCCGTCTGAATTGATGCTTAGCACCTAAGAACCATTCCATTTACCTTACTTTTAAAAATAATGAAAATAATTTCCACCACGGAGAATGGATATGTGCAAGAGAATATGTTCTCTTGATTTCGTTTTTATTTCTTAAAGGGGGCGGGGGGCGGGAGGTAAAACGAACTTTCAAAGGGCTTCTTCGTCAATTCTTTTGTTCTTCTCAATTCTTCTGTTTCAGCCTTCAGCTTCAATAAAGAAAATTGACAGCTTTAAGCACTCGCAAAGAAAGCCCACACGAGGCTGAAGGACGAAAGAACTCGCCAGTTTTACGATCAGAGAAAACAGATATCTTTCTGCATGGAAACGGCACGAGCATTTGTCTTAAAACTACTTCTCGGGAAGCAATCTAGCTCGGCAAAATTTCACCGTTTAACATTCACTATTGTATGTGCAAAGGAAAAAGAAAACATTTTTCTGTTCTATGCAATTTCAGTTCAGAAGAACTGCGCCGAAATTTACAAAGCAGGGGACAAGATCAGTGGAGTGTACAAAATTGATCCTGATCGACTAGGTGAATTTGAAGTGTTTTGCGATCAGAAAACAGCCGATGGCGGTTGGACGATGTTTCAAAGGAGACGGGACGGCTCGGTAGACTTCTTTAGAGGATGGGAAGACTACAAACGGGGCTTTGGTAACCTGAACGGCGAGTTTTGGCTTGGACTTGACAAGATTCATCGTCTGACTGTCAGCGCCAGTAACAAGCTTCGCGTCGATTTAGAAGACATTCACGGTAGCACGGCTTATGCAGTGTACAGCTCACTTGCTGTGGCAAGCGAGAGGGCAAAATACCAGCTGAGTTTGGGAAGTTATTCAGGTACATTGACTGACGTTGACTTTCTAAATTAAGAGCGTAATTGCAAAATATCTTGTATTTTGTCCTACGCTTTAATACAAACTACATGAAGGAGTCAAGAGCACACAAGGTCCGTTTGTGAAGGTGTCAGTGACGCAAGTGCATACACTAGGAGAATTATGAGGTCGCGTACACTGAGAAATCTAGATATCAATATTGAGCCGCCACAGACCGCCGTGCATAGGGAAGACACTTTTATCTTTTTCAACTTCAACAGCACGGAAAATTGTAATTTAGGAAAACTGAGAATTTTAATTTTAAGTTAATTATTATCTGTGAATTATAAGTGTAATTCAGTAATATCATTAACTTTTATTATTTTATGTTGTAGACGAACCCATAAGCTTTGAGCTTTAAACTTTTATCTTGTATAAGTGAACGTCTTTGATTTGATTTGATTTGATTTGTTTTGTTTTGTTTTGTTTTGTTTTGTTTTGTTAAGGTAAGTTAAGCAAGGTGTGACAATGTTGCACCCTTTCGACGGTGGTTTGAAACCAATTGGCAAAATCAGTTTACTTGGACAAACAGCATCAGCACTAACCGTCCTAGAATTTTAATGAGACCATGTTGATTGTCACCCTTGGATAGCTGAAAGTTATTGTCATCACCTTTCCTCAAGTTTCTTGGGACTTGTTTCACTGATGCAATTTAATTCGCATGCCTTTTTGTATGTCAGGCACTGCTGGAGATTCCCTTGGTTACCACCGTGGAATGCAATTTACTACAAAGGACCGCGACAATGACCAGCACTCTTCTGTCAACTGTGCCTCGGCCAATAAAGGTGCCTGGTGGTACAGCGGGTGCCACAATTCCAATCTGAATGGTTTATACCAACCTGGCACGAAATCCTCCCAGGGAATGGCATGGTACCACTGGAAAAAGGCTTATATTGCTGTCAAGAGGTCAGAGATGAAGATACGCCCAAAGGAGTTTTAACATTCTGCGTCGCGTCCGAGGGCATTAACAGCTTGTACGGTTTACTCAAGTTAAGGTTTTTTAAGCGTTTAGCTTTCGCAACATTTTGCACCGAGATAAAAAAGTGACCGTTCCCAGAAGCGACCACGTATACTTTTTCATGCAGTGTGATAGCGAAAATGCATATATTTTCTGCTGGACTTTTTGTAATTTGTAAACAATGTAATCTGGCCTTACAAACGCTTTTGTATTGGATGGTTTGTTCGCATGTTTGGTAAAAGCGACTCTCAACCGATTCGCTACCCGATTTATCGTGGCTGACAAATCCGGCCGACAAATCGCAGCGTGTAATTTAGCCTTAAAGGCCGGTTTACACGCTACGATTTGTCGGCCCGATTTGTTTAATATGTAGAGCACCTAAAGTTGTACTTTCTGAGACCGCTGCAACACATTGTCTCTCAATGAACGGCTGAAAGAATCTTCAGCCTAATGAAACAGCATTGAGAGGGGCAATCGTCTCTACGATCTTGTTGGTGTTTTCGTTCCGAGGGAGAAACAAACGAAGTTCTTCGAACGTCTTAACTATCCTTCCAGGCTCTTAGTTACTTTCATGTAACCTTTCGCTTCCAGCATGAAAACTGAAATCAACAAGAAAGTCTAATGGACATTTTCACCGGCCGTTCTGACCCACCCCACCCCTAGGTTAACGACTCCGTATTCTTTACGTCGCTCAACATACAAACCAGTGTGACGAAAAGTGTGACTGTGTGACACAATATTTTGACCATAGTGTTACTGGATGACGTAATGTTTTAACTCTGATAACTCAGCTTATCTTTCGTATCACTTTTTATTTATTCTGCTAAAAAAACAAATTCAACTGAAACGCTGACTGTCAGTATAAATTCGCCCATAACTGAGAATGTTTACACAGAGACGACAAAATATTTACTGTTGGACCTAGACCGTGATTTACTGTATAGCAATTAAATCAAATCAATAAATCAATCAAATCAAAAATTGAAAGCTTGATAAACACGAGCAGATCACCAGGGAAAGCGAAATTGTCACTCCACGCTCAAACACGTTAAGGCATAATTCATGACATAGTGCTTAAATCCGGTTTGCTAACCCAGGAATCCCCTCGCAAAAGCAAACAAGTTGACTCGGAATTCGTAACGATTTTCGAAAAGATCTTTTCTAAAACGAACCATTAGCTTTGGAAATGCAAAACGGTAGTACGAAACAAACTAAACATGAATCTTTAAAGTAAACCTTGCGCTCATAAAATAGCTTTCCGGGTCCGAAGAGTAATCATGTCTTTCCGCGGGCCCACGGTTCTTGATCTCATTTAATCCGAATTCTAAAGCAATCACGGATATTCACCAAACCAATACACTCACATTGGGTGCCCTTCATGTAACAGCACAGCGTATGCAAACAGTGTTCAGACACGTGAGAAGGCGTCGCACATTTCAAGCCCCATTAGGGGGCGATTACATGAGGCGGGGTGGCCCGCTTAGCCAGGCTGGCTCGGTTTGCCGTGATCTCGGGACGTCTGTGAAACACACTAAAAGTCAACTTCGCGATTACCTGGAAAAATTTCGGCCCGGCTAGCTGGGATCCCGGCTAGCCGGGACGAAAATTTATCATGTAATCGCGATTGCCGGGCCAACACTTTCTCGTCACTAAATTTCACTTCAGAGCAAAATGGTTCACCAGAAGATCGATATTTCTCTTTGTATATAACACCTAAAGGTTTATCAGACCATAAAGCAACGTAAAACTGAAAATGATACGCCAAAATAATGGATTAGAGAAAATAAAAACACTTGATTCATGCTCTTCGCAGCCATCTTTTCACACGACAGCTTCTAAATTTAGCCGCAAGCGGGCTGGCCCGCCTCATGTCATACGCTGCACCGGGCGGAGCAGTCATCTCGGTAGACAGAGCCAGACTTTCTACCGAGCCAGCCCGGCTCATGTAATCGGCCCCTTAGTCTCCACCAGTACACAAAACTCGGCCTTCTTTTTGTACTTGAACGTACATGAATAACTGCACGACCAGCAGCTACAGGTCACGTTCAGAGAAATGTGGAGATGTATGATTGGCATGTTTAAAACGCTCTTAAGTAGAATTTAGAGAGGTGAAAGGAAACTTCAGCTGAAACTTGGAACTATTAATTGACTAGACTGACTGGCACTGATGAAATTTAGGTTCAGCTTGAGGTGTTGTAATTTACGGATAAAAGCGCTCCTAAAGTAATATTTGGAGACTTGAAATTAAACGCTGATCGCAGTTTCGGGGTAAATATCACTTATTTACCCCACCAACTCCAGGGACACTCTATCCTTTGCGATATTTGTCGCTTCTGCGTGTAACCTAAAAAACATTGCCTGACTTTAATTTTCCACAGTCAAATATAGGTTTTTGAGAGAGAGTGCTTCAATGACAGATCGGCGATGAAAGCACTCCTAAAATAGCATCCAGAGCAATAAAACTCTCGTTTCCAACACTTCACATAACGGATTTGCAAGTCTAGGGAGTCACTTGTTCCCTAACGAATTTGACGTTGGGTTACAACAAACTTTTCAAAAATCAGCGTGAACAATGAAATATTTTTTCGGAGCCGTTCTAATTGGTTTTTTCGTCGCTACCTTTGAGAACTCGTCGGTGAAACCCACGAACAAGTACGATGTAAAGAAGGCTGAGTCTTGTGTGAATTACAATTTTACGCTGGTTCAAACTGCAAGAAAATCGAGCAACAACTGGCAGAAAACTTCAACAAAATCGAACAACAGCTGGCCGAAATAAAAGAAGAAATCAGGGCACTGAAAGGAAACCAAACTGGAAAAGGTTGGTAACAGTACTAGAAAACAAAGAAAAGCAAAGTAAACTTGGCTGGTAAAATATGATGCTTTTTACCACTGCAATTCTTCCACACTTCTTACTGTATTCCATTTGACTGAGGAATGGCACGCTTATTTTTGATTCAAGCACTGGAGATCAGCAAGGGACGATACCACCAGAAGGGCCAATGGTAAATTCAACGAACATCGGACACAAGTAAAGAGAAGCAATCGTTTGAAGAGGGTAAGTTTATAGGGATCACCAAATTTATGGTTTTCTTTTAAATATACACCTAATTGCAATATCGTTGTCTTATAAAACTGAAAAAAGACAAAAGGAAAAAGCCACATAGGAATAAATTGGGCACGCTATCTACATTCATGGAATTGCTCTAACGAAAGGCTAAAGCTCGAAAGGTCTATAAGGTGCCCAATTTACCTTGTATCAACTAAACTGATACCAAACTGAAGTATTTACTGTACTGCATAAGTGCTTTAAGAATTATTAAAACCTGAGAATGTAATTTGCATGGCTAATTAATTCCTATTTGACTTTTTTTCTTTTTTCCATTTTTGTATGCCAACGTTATTGCAATTAGGTGTATCTTGCGTTAATGCCATCAAGCAGTCTCTCCGATCTGTTACAGTACTGCATCAGTTTGTTTTTTCCTTCAGCCGATAGACTAGCATCCCATCCGGGGGGGGGAGTAACAATACTCTCAGTTGCTTTACGCTACGGAAACCGGGACAAGCTCCAGCCGTGTGGGCCTCCTTGGCTCGTGTGCGACTTTATCTTGCCTTTATCTTTAATTGAGCCTTACTTAGCCTTACCTTACGTTTATCTTTAATCAAGCTAACAACGCATTTTCATTTTTGACTTTCCAAACATAAAAATTAAGTAGTTGCACGGAAAGTAATGGCAACATGTTAGCCCAAAATTCATCACTAAACAGGTTTTGACGATTTTTATTTTCGTTTGGTTATTTCCTTTAGAAACTTTCTAGACGCCTTTCAACCCTGGACAACTCAACGACGGTCCTTTCGGATACGGACCAAGTAAAAGCACGGGAAATTCTGTCTTCCCCACAGGCGTTACAGTACATGTCGTCAGAAGAAAGCGAGGAAGAAACACCAGCAGCAAATGGTCCAAAACCACGAAAAGTAAAAAAGCTCCAGTGGGAAAGAAGCAAGCTCAAGAATATTAAAGCGCGGCTTGACGAAGAGTATTTGAAAGGGCTGACCGAGAGGCAACGCAAGACCAGTGCGACTGTCAGACGAACTGAAGAAGTATCAACTTACCCATGCCCAACTGATGGACCTCGTTGGGCAGTGCGCAGCGATTAATGTGCAACAATACAGTCCTGCATTTGCATTTGTAAAGAAGACTTTTTTTATCTTTACCCAATATTTGGAACGCTTTTTTTAAAATCTCTGGTGGACATTTTGAGTATTGACGAATAAGATGACGAAGTATTGACGAATAAGTGGGTGTCCTTTCATACAAACTGCACATGTAGCTTTTATGGCTCATAAAATGTAGATTCGGTGGAAATATTGCTGTGTTAAATGATTAGTGGACCATTAGATTAAACCAATAAGTGCTGCATTTAGAAATAACCCACATCAGTAAAAGACTGCAAGCGGGTGGCGTTCATAAAACATTGCGACCTTAAAACTGGAAAGGAAAAGAAACATAAGGGTTTCTGCATATGTGAAAGGGAGAAATTTACACGAGCAAATTACCTGGAAATTACACGTTTCCGATGCGTAATCACGTTTTGCCTGAATATTTAAGGGCTGGTTACGTTGACGGAAACATGAAACAAACTCCTTTGTGGAGCGTAACTTTGTGTATCCGCAAGTGACATCACGAAAATACGCTAACGGAAACATTTGTTTCCTTCAGAGGAAACCTGACGGAAACATGCAAAAAAGTGGTCCGGTTCCGCTGTGACTGCAGAGACGGAAACACGAATAAACGTCACATATCCGCTACCGGAAACACATGCTTCCCGTCGTGTTTACGCAACGGTGTCACGTATTTCCGCAACGTTTCAGTTCCCGGATTCTTGAAGTTTCGTCCTGTGACAGTGTTCAGACACTGAGAAGGCGTCGCACGTTTCAAGCCCCATAGGTCTCCACCAGTACACAATACTCGGCCTTCTTTTTGAACTTGAACGTACATGCATAACCGCACGACCAGCAGCTACAGTTCACGCTCAGAGAATGTGGCTATATATGACTGGCATGTTTAAAACGTTCTTATAAAGTAGAATTAAGAGAGGTGAAAGGAAACTTGGAACTTTTTATTGACTAGACTGAATGGCACCGATGAAATTTAGGTTCTTGAGGTGTTGTACTTTACAGATAAAAGCGCTCCTAATGAAGTAATAGAGAAACAAACGTATAACTGAACGATTACATTTTCGGTAACAAATTTGCAAAAGTTGCACAAAAGAGCTTTCAACTGCGGTGTAGATAGCGATCGAGCATTCATCATGAGTGACTGCAAACATGTACTGGACTTAATTTTCACGTTATGTAAATAAATAACATAATATTACACAAATAAATGATTCATCAATTGTAACCTTTATCTACTACGTTACTTCTATCTTTGAAAGAAAAGGGACGAGGTTTTTTCGATCTATTTGGTTTTCTGGGTAGCCATTTTTTAAGTACACTGGAACCCCTTGAAGACCGCCGTTAAAATGTGGCCATAACGTGTACAACACCGTTTTTACGTCACTTTCAAGAGCATTGTATATAGGGAATTAGTATAATTTTAGTGCTATATTCACCGCGCTACCCGGTGAGTATAACATTTCAAGGCGCGGCTGCTAAGCTAAGTTACTTTTTTGTGTGTGTGTGTTATTTCAACTTTTAGCTCGTTTTTCTTTACTTTTTGATGTCCACATCTCAAAATTATACTAAAACAATTATTCACCTCAGGCTCAGTAGATATTGGCGAATATTTACCTCGCCAATATTTACTTCGCCTTCGGCGGATAATTGTTAAATGTTTCATTTAACTACAAAAGCGTCACTACCATATTATTTGTTGACAGTTGATACCTTTCTGAATTTTATCTATCTGCATACCGCAGCCAGACCTTTCGTGCGAATTTTTATTTTGTACATAAAGCAAAATATTTCACGTAATACAAATCTGTAGTAACCAGATAACAAACCTGGCTGTAGCCCTGCTATAACAGAATTTACTCATAAAAGGTAACCGTGTTGTTTGCTTAGAAATTTGGACTTTGTCGGATATTTTATTTAAGGACGGTGCCTCCTAATACAAAGGTTATGACTATGGGGAAAAAGCAGATTCTACCAAGGGTAATTGGAATCTAAAAAGAAAAACGTGGATAAACACGCATTTTTCAGAGATAATTTAGCATCCACAATTCTAAAAAAGCTATAAAATACAAAGAATGTATGGCAATTTCTTTGCAAATTCAAGCTCAATTATCTCTGAAAAATGCACGGTTACCCCAATTTTCTTTTTGGATTCTGATAGCCCTTGCTAAGATCTTCTTTTTCTACGTAGTCATAAACGGCGCAAAAGTAGGCAAATTCCTTAAGAAATTCAATATCTCAGACCAGACCAGGCATGCCCAGAAAGTATGCGCAGTAACATTGGGAAAATATCGCTGACGTCACCTATTCATATAGCGGCAACGTCAGACACACAAAAGCGTGGAACCCTTGGGCAACTGAACCGGGACAATTGAAATCCCAGGAAAAAATGTAGCGACCACAAGACGATCAATTGCTTTGGCTTATCCTTGAGGTATAAGAAGAAAAGGGTGCAATTTTTTGTCTAGGTAAATGTAAGGAATGCCATGCATTTTAACAAGTTGGGTCGTCTGATGGGTTCGAATCCCGTTGTAGCCTTGAAATTTTTTTTTCCTACTCAAAAAGCAATTGCTTCAATTGCCACACACTGCCAAGATCATTTAACTCATTTATTTCATGTTTCTTATCTCGTTGCTTCAGGGAGACAAAACGCGGAAATGGTAGTTTCGAAAATACTTTAAAACACTTAAAAAATACTTAAATTGCTACTATGATCAAAAATACAAATTTTTTGTTCTCTCCATATTTCGAAAATATAAGTACATATTACTCACCGTGCAAAGTTTTAAGTCGAAATTCGTACTGGAAGTCCGATTATTTTAACTGTAATTTTCGAGTTCGGCTTGCCGCCATTACTCAATTCAAAAATGACCGGGGCGAGTTGGGCCGAGTTGGCCCAGAGAGGAAGTGACGTAGAAGTCTCAACACAACAAAACAAACGTGGCTACTTTCTTATGCATTTGGAGAGGTGTGAGGGTTCGCAAGATTCATTTCTTCGATTTTGAGCTGAAGTATGCGTGGTCGGCGCTCTGTTGTTGAAGATTACGGCAAAGAAAGCATCGATGAATCGGAAATTTCCATTCACAGTTCACCGACGAGTGGGTACGTTTATTTTAAGCGGAAAAGCTTCGTTTGTGTTCACCGGAAGGCCTTCAATCCTGTTGGACACCCAGCTGTTTGCTGTCTGCATTTTACGGCAGAATGTTTTACTCAAGCATTTGATGAGAAAGGTACAAGGAAATATTTAAAACCAGCATCAGTTCCAGCCATCAGGAAGAAAAACAGCAATCATAATTCTGAGCGGGATCGTCGAATGGTGGGCGAATATTTATTTGCCGTTTGTGCTAACATCACATTTACGGTAAGATACACATTCCCTCACATAACTAAGAGATACTTCGCTCGGTTGTCTTGTGCATATACATGTATAATTCCCAACAGATTTCGGCTTAACTTCACAATATGTGCCCCTTCGCATGAACTATTTTCTGTGTCGCCGCCAAGCCGGCTCTGCGCTACGCAGAAACTATTTTTAGTAACTTGGCTACGCGGTAAGCAGAAAATAGGAAAACATTACCGTGTATTCCACGTACTATAAACGTTCACCACTTAAACGTCCGCTAAAAGAATATTATTTGAAGTTCCTATAAACTAGTGGACTAAAATAGAACATCACCGTGTATTCCTCGTTCTATCAACGGAAATATTACGCAAAATTTCTTTGAATTACTCGGCCACAGATAACGTGAAAACATCAACAACGGAGCTTAATCGACCATAACAAACCTTGCTGTGTATTGCTTGTTCTTTTTACTGCGTAGCCAGCTCCTAACATCCCTCGTACATTTCAATTTATCTCTCTCCGCGTTCCGCGTAGCCAGCTCCTAATATCTCGTTTATACTTCAATTAATTTCTCTTGACGTACGGCGTAGCGAGCTCCCAAAGTTTATAATTTCTTGAGCCTATCACCGCGTTCGGGGTAGCCACTTCTCTTAGTAATGCTTTTGATGTGACGGCGTATTCCAGTTTATACGAAGACTTCTGATGGTAAATCAGAGTTTATCTCTATAAATTCGCATTTGCTTGTATACTAGGTAGTAAGATTACCGTGTTCGCACAATTACACGGGCGATTCGCAACATCACCTCGACCTTTTGGCTCATCTTTAAAATTCTGAATGTATGTTGGGCTCAGGGCTCTCTATATGAGTTAAAAAAACTTTCACGTAGCGTTATGTGGGCTTTTCTTATAGAAGAGAGAGCTTATTATTATAGGATTTGTTATTTTTAGGTGTAAAATCTTTCTAACTACAATTCAGGATACTGCAACAAATCTGTGAACATAACAACAACAAATTAACCCGTATCGGCAAGAAATAAAAGCAATAGTAAGAAACAGCTGACGGACCCCAACACGACAGACATGTGAAACAGTTAAATTTATTGTATTATCGGAAGGATTTCAGTGTTTGTGATTTGGGATAACTGGGATATTTGTTCGGCCTCTTGATCAATTCTTGCATTGTGAGACGGCTTCCTCTTCGGTAGCGAGAGGCTCTAAACTGTCATCGTATGGCGCGACTTCTGCGAGTTCGCCGACTTCGCCAAAAAAAACTTTGTTCTTAATCGCTCTCAAAAGAACTGGACGACAAATTCGACGGAAAACACATCCATCTAATGCAATGTCTGGTTCTCTATTTTCGACTCTTCATTATACTCTTCTCAGGCCTTTGTTGTGGCGATGGTTGAGACTTCTACGTCACGAGCAAAATTCACGTGGTTAGAGATAAGACCGCTTCCATGAAATTCGCAGGCTTCTCTTTTGCGAACTGAGTAATGGCGGACCTGTTTAACGCGGTTTTCGGACATACATTCCTGGGCCACGTAAGCATAGATCGATCTAATTTATCGCGATTCATATAATATGGCATCTATTGAACAGTTTGAAGTTTGAAAAACTTGAAAACAAAACAAAACATTTTCATCGTAGTAGCACTTTAATAATACTTAAAAAATGTTTTTTCTGTTCCCAAAAACAAGATTTGCTAAGAGGGCTGGGGTCCGTTTCTCGAAAGTCCCGGTAACTTTTCGGGCCCGGAGCTACATTTTAAAATCAAAATCTAAAAACATTGTCGTGGTTTTTAGCCCGCATATTTGCCCAACTTGTTTTATCAAGTTAGAATTTTATCGCTCAGCTTGCAAAGCCAACAAAATTTGAGTCTTTAATGCAAACATCGCGCACATAAAATAGATTTCCGGGTCCGAAAAGTTATCAGCCAATGGTAATTATTGGCGCAAACTTAGCGACATGCTTCACAAAATTATAAAGATTAAAATTTAGCTTTCAAAATCAATAAAAATTGCATAGCTATTCGAGAATATTGTGACCTAAAATAGTTTTCGGGCCCGGAAAGTTATCGGGAGTTTCGAGAAACGGGCCCCAGGACTGTTACAATCACGTGGCGGTGAAGCGTGTGTCTCATTGATCCCAAGAACATTGATTTCCAGCTTGGTCGTGTCGTCCCTGTAGGACCACTCTTGTCACTGCTGTAGAATGAAAGACCTTAAATCGCTCAAATTGCGACGAAAAGCCATACAGTGGCACGAAACAACGAGGCGACATTTTATTAACTTTTAGTAATTTACCCGATTTGCTCGTTTATTTCTTCGTTAAAATTTTCAGTTCGAATTCTTCATACGATTACATAATGCTTGCGCCTCACGCAATTCAACTACACCCGGGCTAAAATCATCAACTAAATCTCAGTCCTCAATGAATCTCACATCAAAACCCCCAGCCGAACTGAACTTTCGACCCGGATTCGTGGCGTTTACTTTGCTATATCAATATCATCCCTTAATTCCCTCTGGTGAAACGATATAGGGTAGAAAGGCCGGTGCTTGAAACGTCGGCTTTTCGATGTCGTTACAGTCGCCCATTTAGCTGTTATCAACTTAGTTGATATCAAACTGCACGAAAGGCTTCACCACCCCCCCCCCCCCCCCCACCTTCCACCAAGAAACCAAACATATCACGAAGGGAAGCGAAATGTTCGTTGCCAGGACCCATCGAGTGTCTCTTGAGACGCCATTTGTGATTTTCAACAGGTTTTAAAACCATTAGTAGGATTTTTCCACGACCGTGTCCCTGATGAATTAGGATGAACATGCTTGCTCGCTTCGATTCGAGTTTCCACTCGATCAAATAAAATAAAGGGACGATTGAAATTAGGCTCGAGAGAGACGTCTTTACTACCTTATAAGTAATCAATTTTAACAGAGAAGCTGGAATCTATTTCAAAAAATGATTTAACCTTTATTCAAATTCTTTCTTACGAGATATTTCTAAATAAAAATGAGATCTACGAGCACAGTTTAAGTTCGCCTAGCGAATCAGTATTCTGGATCTATACTTTCTCTTTCACAAGAGAAAAATTATAAAGTTACACAATGTTAATTTAAATACCATAATTTCAGCAAACTACAATAACAAGACTACTTGTGTTAGACACAATTTAGTTTACTTTAACCGTAAGCAACAAAAGAAAAGTATCTAGAAAGGCAAAAATTAAAACTGCATATTCAACACATTAAGAAACAGATAAATCCTAGATAGAAGGTAAAAAGCCAAATCTAAATCGATTAACATTGAACTTTGAGGATATCCCCCAGTTTTCAAATTTGAGTTTTAAAACGTTCGTGCGTTTACTTTGGCTAAAAATTATTATTACGACAAATAAAATTGACTGAATGCAAAACTAGCAGGATTTTTAAAAGTTACCAAAGTTGCTTTAACTTACGTTTTCTGCTTTTCTGCGTTTTCGGCTGTGAACAGTCCTCGAGAACGACGCTTGAGGAAATCTGTTCGTTTTGTGGAAAAGATACTCCCGCGGACAAATATCCGAGCACAGTTGTTTGTTTGTTTGTTTTTTTGTTTTTATATTGTAGACAATTGCCGTCAGCTTAACCACTGTCAAATGTATTTAGCATTTAAATGTAACCCACTGGAAAACAAGTCGGTAGACAAATGAACTCGTTTCTAGGTCGACAGTTGCGGATGCGAAAGATTGGCGTAATGTTCGATAACAAAACATTTCGCCAAAACATTTACTAACTTAGAACAAACACCACTGAACCGTTGCCAACAGCTACCTGCACCTTACAAACGACTGATTGCCGACAATAACAAGACAGACAAAGAATAGACAAACCGATGTATTTGACTATTTGCGATATCGCCGCTTTAAGATTACCTTTTGCAGAAAAATAAAAGATAGCCCCCACTGCGTAAACAAGAGCTTTGCAGCGTAGAATAATATTCGTTTTCTTAACACATTTTGCCAAGTCTCATCTGGTCTACTTTTCTCGTAGACTGTTTGCTCCAGTAATTGTAAATTCTAAGCAAACGACATTTTAGTCTTTTTTTAGTCACAATTTTTAGGAACAGGAAATTTTTTAGGTACCAACGTGAGGAATTTCGAAAAAAGAAACTTATTGCCAGCAGATGCGGATACAAAAAAGAACCAGATACAGCCCGAAGGAACAAAAAAAAACAAAACAAAACAAAAGCACTAAATTAAAAACTAAATCAGACAGCTTGTGTAGCATTTATGCTTGTAAATAAGAAAAGATTTTTGGAACCGTACTTTCGCCCTCATCCCTTTCGCACCTAAACAGTCAAAATCTTTAGCCTGTCCTAAAATCTATAGTCCTGTTTAGGACAGACTCGGGAAGTTACATACCCTGTTCAGGATTGAGAGGTCAAAAACCGTACCCTGTCCACCAGCGGTGAGGATTATCCTACCTACCCATCGGCGCAGAACGTATCTAAATAGCTCACATCAGAATTCAGACCCCCAACCCCCTCACCCCCCCCCCACCCCACCAAGCCAGGATTCAAAGCCCATCGGATAAGAAAAAAGTTAAAATGAAACACCATGCTCAATTAAGTAGATCTTTCGTAACATCGTTTTATCTACTATAATGATGCCGAAAGATATGTTTTTTTCCTCTCTTGATGATGATCTCACACTAACAGATAATCTATATACTGCACTGTAAACCGCGTCATACAATCAACCTTTTTCAAAAGCCATTGAATGAGAGCTTTAAACTTGAATACTAGGCGTTCTTCTGCTGCTGCGATGCTTAGCACCTTAGAACCATTCCATTTACCTTACTTTTAATTTCATTCAACTTAACGTGCTCTATTGCGATTTCTTAAGAAACAAAAACAATACGTTATGTATCAACGTACGTTACTGAACTCTCTAAAAATAATGAAAATAACTTCCACCACGGAGAATGGATATGTGCAAGAGAATATGTTCTCTTGATATATAAGTACAGGAGTAATGAGGGAACAACTTATCCTATGGACCAAAGCTTTCCCGGCATTTACCCGTTTTCGATTGAGTTGAATCGTGGCGCATTCAATATTGTTGTATGAAATATTCATTACATTTCTACCCAATAGAGCGTTTTCACTCACGCGACCAGCAGATATGTAAATTTATTGAAACAAAAGAAAGTGTTTATGTTGTAGTTTAATTTTATCCTTGGTTCAATTTTTATTTTCTTTTGTTTCATATTCATTATCATATATTGACATAAAAAAGAACAAAGGAAAGTAAAAATTGAACCAAGGATAAAAATGAACTACAACATTTACATAAGAAAAGACTAACTCCCACAGGGTTTTCTTGGTACACCAATACGACCGCCGTTTCATTGTTTTTGGTACACCAATATGGCCGCCGTTTCATTGTTTTTGGTACACCAATATGGCCGCCTCGACGTCATATGAAAACGCTCTATTGCGAGGGAACATGTCATTGATAAAGCTAAGTCATTTAGCTTGGTTCAAATGTGACAAACAATCACCACACTTAACTGGTATGGTCCGTTTTGTTGATGCACAGAGTTATGTGGAACAGAGTGACTGTGCATGCAACACATGATGAGACAGATATTGATCTCTCACTGACAAATCAGTGTCTTTCTAATCAAGATGATTAGAAAGCTTCAACACCCAACCCAGACCAGACCAGCAGCCGCTGCGGCCGTGTCTGCCTGTCCCGCATTGGCTTCGTCAGCCACGAGCGTGTCTGCAGGTCGAAGTGCCCCCCCCCCCCTCCCCCTTCATAGATCTTCGTTCGCAAAGCCAAGCCATGATGATGATAATGACTTGATTAGAAGTTTAGTGTACTATCACTTTACTTCCATGTTTGTTGACCCAACGCCGGCTGAGTACGAAAGACTTAACATTTCTTGTTGTTATCGACCCAAAACAACTTACACCCTACCATGAATCCTACAATAGGTGTACAAAATTTAACTATAGATATTATTCTCTAGTTTTGTTTTTCTATAATATATACATGAACAGTATAAAATGATTGTGATTATATTTTGGCGACATAGAGCACTACTGTTTAACCACACTGACATCGAAACTCATCACCAGTTCCCCTTCGGACACTACCGGCACCTTGACTGTCTGCAGAGCCATCTGTAGAGAGCGTATGAGAGCAGTGGGAAGATCACTGGGGCCAACTGACCACTTCTAGATTGGGAAAAGAAAAACAAGGGCTAAGGAACGTGAGTTTACACAACATTGTTGCCCCAAGAATCCCCTAATTCTTTTGGACAACAGGCCCCAGAGGCGAGTTGCGTGAAAGGTAATGTCTGGCGCAACTTCTTACGTCAGACGGTCACTCCAGTCAAAGTCAACGTTTTAACGTCTGACGTTAGCGGTTACGCTACGCTTTATGCAACTTACCCCTGTTGTTCAAAGGCTGGATAATTTCACCTGCTGCATATATGCTAACGGCAGCAGATAATACGTACTTCAGCCAATGCATTTTAGCGATGGATAGTGATTTATCTGGTGGATAAAGTGAAGCAGCCTTTAAACAA
Source organism: Siderastrea siderea (assembly GCA_964030785.1). NCBI lineage: Eukaryota > Metazoa > Cnidaria > Anthozoa > Scleractinia > Rhizangiidae > Siderastrea > Siderastrea siderea. The sequence continues at coordinate 26,400,506 of OZ034966.1, forward strand.
CCGGGTACTAAGCAGAGGCCTCGATAGTTTTAGTTAGCGCCAAAACGTGGTGGTCACAAAAAAGTCGTCATAAACAATGTCTGCGAACAAGTTTCGCAACACGGACTTTCAGGCCCAAGTCCAACGCCTAATCACTTTATCACAACTTATCCTTTCCATGGACATCTCTCGAGCAAACATTTTTTTTTAATGTTATTTATTAAAGAACATAAAAAAAATTTACAATACAATAGATAAGCAATTACAAGAGTACTATACACATCTTTACAAATAGAACCAGTAGATAAAAAACCAACAGACGTATAAAGCAATTACAGTAATACTTTGCACCTCTTTACAAATAGAAACAAACAGAAAGCACAAGTGATTAAATAAAAAAATAGACAAATAAAAACATCCAATAAATAACTATATAAATTGCAAAGCGGGTCAAAGGTCTCTCAAATATCGACATCTCCAATAAATTTGCTGCGGATCAGAGGTTCCCATTTAATCTTGAAATGCTTTAAATTACCATTTGTCGTAGCAATATCTTTCTCAATCCTTGCTTTTTCACGTAATTCTGTTTCAAACACAGGGAAGTATAGAGGCGTATCGTCTAGACTGCATCGGTATATGTAGAACTTGGCAACTAACAGGGCCAAATTGAGTAGCGTGCAGAACCTTGAGTTATCTATCACACCATTTAACACCATAGTAGGTGTAAGGTTCAGTACAATATGGGTATTTTTGCGCCACCATTCCCGAAAATCATTCCAAAAAGCCACTGTATGTGGACAGTGGACAAGCAAATGCAAAAGTGTTTCTGCTTTGTCTTTGCAGTGAAAACATTTGCCATCCTGTAAAATATTTGCTTTGAAAAGCTTGTCCTTTGTGAACACTGCGTTATGAATAATTTTAAACTGAAACATGCACAATTTAATTTCCTTTGTTATACTCCACGGTAGAAGATATACTTTTGATAAGTTATCTTTAGAAACACCTGAATTAAGAATTTTTTGCTTGGCTGAAGGAGGCACAGATTTACTATCTGCGATACCACGCAGCAGATCTGCAGTGGTTAAGTTCGAGTTGTCAGTACGCCAATTTGAAATTAATTCTAAAACGCCATGGGATTCGTTGGAGACAGCATTCCAATTTTGACGGATTGAATTACATAGACCATAGTATGTTGTAAAACAAGCTTCAACATCAAACGTACGACAAAAAACGTCAAAAGGGAGAAATTTACCGTTATCACTTATTAGATCTTTAATTTTGTAGATTCCTTTGTGGTACCACGCTGGAAAAAACAGAGTTTTATTGTTGATTTTAATGTGTCTGTTGTTCCAGATGAATGTTTCATTTGGATTAAGATCAGCCTTGCCCACCAAGCATGTAACCTCCTCCCAATATTTAAGCACTCTTTCGTAAAAAAGCGGTACATTTTTCACATCGAGATCCTTGACTTTGTAGTTGCACTGAAGAAGGAAAGAGAAGCCTCCTAGATGCGCAGTTGTATTATCTGGTATTATTTCCACGTTCCCTTATTACCATTGGTAAACCTGTTGATCCAAGCACACTTTAGAGCTTTGTTCATATGATCGAAATCTATCATTTTTAGTCCACCTTTCTCTTTCAGTCCAGTGATGGTGAATTTCTTAATTTTAGCGGGCTTGACGTCCCACAGGAACTTAAATGTTAATTTGTTTACTTCTTGAGCCAAGTTTTCAGGAATGGGGAGAACTGAAGCGCTGAAAATAAGCTTTGATAAACCGAGAGTTTTAATAATGTTAATCTTTCCATAGAGAGTTAGCTTTCTTCTTCTCCAGCTGTTAAGGATTTTTTCAAGTTTTTCCAATTTGCCATGAAAGTTTAGTTTATGCACGAGATTAGCGTCATTTGAAAAATGAATCCCAAGGGCGTAAACAGAATCAGTAGGCCACTTAAAGCCAAAAGGTTTGTCAAGACGTTCCTTCCACGAGCCTAACCATAACGCTTCAGACTTGTGTGTATTAATTTCTAGGCCGGAACACTTTTTAAATTTTTCGAGAAGGTGAAGCAGCGCTTCCACGGAACACGTAAATAAAACTCACTCATATGAATGGTTTTGCACTGGACTCCGCTTTGATCAAAGAGGGTTAGACAACTCAAAAATAGTCCACTAGACGCATTCAGTCATCCTCTTCTTGCCTTTGGCACATACGGCTGTAATAAGGGGACTTCTACTTATTCAAATTAAAAATATTTCAAAGGATAACCCAACATAAAACAAACCCAGAAATATCAAGAGCTTTTAATTTCTTACATGTTTTTTCGGAAATTGAATATTCAAGCATTCAAGCAAAAAGTAATCAACTGGAAATTCTTGAAATTTCTGGGTTTCAATGCATACCGTGTTTTGTCACTTACTTTGTAACTCGGCCTGAGCACGACACGAAGCTGTAACTCTTGGTGCTCCCCAGACTTCATTTTATTCTCGTGTTTCATGAGCGGCTCCGTACACGCTTGTCGAATGTTTCCTTCCAAGATATGCAGAATTTTTGTGTGGTCATCAAACACCTTTTTCAGAATTTCAACCTCGTTTCCGTAACCCGAGTACCGAATGTCGATGGTTGCGACGCCTGGGTAATATTCGGCCCCAGGGTCTTTCGCTGGTGTGTCCGCGACAGTTGTCGTCGCAGAGGACGCTGGATCAGTGAATGTGTGCTTTTGTTGAGAGTCGTCCTTTAGTGGTTTTCGTATAACATGATAATTGACATCTTGCATCCAACGCAGCTCAAAGTGCGCAATATCAAACTTATCGCCCAGGTAGAAATAGCAGTTGGTCTTGTCTTCCAAGCTTTGGCGGATTTTTTGAGTGTGAGTCTTGGAGAAGAAAACCAGCACACCGTCTAAAAAAAAAAAGCAAAAGTCGTTCAATTGACTGACTGTCAAAAAGTCCGTTTTGCTTTCAATTTGCACTTGTTGAGCTCTGAGAAAGGAAACACCGTGTAATCTTTATAGTTTTCGCAACTTGTTGCTAGACACGTTTCGCGAAACCTCGTGCAATAGGTAAATTCCAAAATGATTCCGATAAACTACTGTAACAGTTGTAAAGAGTAAAAGGGTTATGAAGTAGGGTAAAACGCTTATCTTATTCTTAGAGCCGAGCTAATGTTGCCTTTCCGAAAGTCCTATTTGACCTTTATGTACCCAAAACCACATTTCTATTACTGTGGGGAGGGGGGGCGGTTAATTTTGCCATATTACAGAATTTCGACGAGATATTTTACCGAAAACGACGCAAAGTTCATCACAATCAATATGAATTTTAAGTTGATCAAGAACATTGAGAACAGGTATTTCACCAAGCCGATGCACCTACGTTAAACGCTCTTAACTGATGAAAGGGCAGAACGTGCGCAAACTGTGTTCAACCATGTAAGGAGCGTTGCACGTTTAAAACCCCTCACTGATGAGTATCTTCTCACTGTATGCAATACTCAGCGTTTTTCCTTGCACTTGAACGTAAATGAAGAACCGCACGAAAGGCAGTTATTCGTCACGTTCCGAGAAACGTGGACCCGTATGACTGGCATCTTAAATACGCTCCTAAGTAGAATTTAGAGAGGTGAAATGAAATTTGAACGCATTAACTGATTAGACTCACTGGCAGCAACCCAATCAGTAAGGTTCTTAAAGAGTCGTGCTTTACGGATCACAGCGCCCCTAAGATAGTGTTTGGAGACTTACAACGGATGAAGCGTGGAGCCAAATGACTACATTTTCGATGATAAATTTGTCTTGTTTCACTCTCTTCACGCGGAAGCGCAAATCAAGCAACTCCCGAGTAACTCTATGCCTTGCCATGTTTGTCGTGTCTGCTCATGATCGAAAACACGTCGCCTGACTTAAATTTTCCACTGTCAAAGATAAGTGCTCCAAAAATAGCATCCAGAGACAATAAAAATCGCGCTGACAACATCTCACACAACGTTTTCTGTAAGGCTTTTGATGTTGGGCTACAACAAACTTGACAAAAATCAGCGTGAAAGATGAAATACTTTGTCGCAGCTGTTCTAGTTGGTTGTTTCGTCGCTAACATTGCGAACTCGTCGGTGATACCCACGGATAAAAACGATATGAGGAGGGCTGAGTCTTACGTGAATTACAATTTTTACGCTGGCTTTAACTGCAAGAAAATCGAACAACAACTGGAAGAAAACTTTAACAAAATCGAACAACAGCTGGCCGAAATAAAAGAAGAAATCAGGGCACTGAAAGGAAACCAAACTGGAAAAGGTTGGTGACAGTACTGGAAAACAAAGCAATGAAAAATTGGCTGGTAAAATATGATGCTTTTACCACTGCAATTCTTTCACACTTCTTGCACCCCATTTGACTGAGGAATAGCACGCTTTAGTTTTGATTCAAGCAAAGCGCTTCCACAAGATTAGTCAGACCACGTGATAGTAGTCGTAACGGGATCAATACAGTGCGCATAAATAAATGTTGAAATGCGCTTTAAAACAAATGAAATGCTGTAGTAGTTAACACGCCCTCAGCCTTCCGCGATAGCGAGACACTCTTCTGAGGCTCTGACAACACGTATTTATTTCGTTTTTATTTCTTAATTGGGAGGGGGGGGGTTAAAACGAACTTTCATCGGAGAAAATAGATATATTTTTGCATGGAAACGGCACGAGCATTTGTCTTAAAACAACTTCTCGGGAAACAACCTAGGTAGTTCGGCAAAATTTAACCCTTTAATATTCACAATTGTATGAAATTTCAGTTCAGAAGAACTGCGCCGAAGTTTACAAAGCAGGCGACAAAATCAGTGGAGTGTACAAAATTGATCCTGATGGACAGGGTGAATTTGAAGTGTTTTGCGATCAGAAAACAGCCGGTGGAGGTTGGACGATGTTTCAAAGGAGACGGGACGGTTCGGTAGACTTCTTCAGAGGATGGGACGATTACAAACGGGGCTTTGGCAACCTGAACGGCGAGTTTTGGCTTGGACTTGACAAGATTCATCGTCTGACTGTCAGCGTCAGTAACAAGCTTCGCGTCGATTTAGAAGACATTCACGGTAGCACGGCTTATGCAGAGTACAGTTCATTTGCTGTGGCAAGCGAGAGGGCGAAATACCAGCTGAGTTTGGGAAGGTATTCAGGTACGCTTACTGACGTTCACATTCTAAATTGAATTGCAAAATATATTGTATTTTGCCTTCGCTTTAATACAATCTACATGAAAGAGTCAACAGCACACAGGTTCGGTCGAGTGGAACTCCCAAACGTTTGTAAAGGTGTCTGCGACGCGAGCGCATACACAAAGAGAATAATGAGGTCACGTACACTGAAAAATCTATATATCAATATTGGGCCCCCACAGACCGCCGTGCATAGGGAAAACAATTTTATCTTTTATTAACTTCAACAACACCGAAAGTTGTAATTTAGGATAACTGAGAATTTCTTTTAAGCATTGTCTGAGAGCTTTATTTTTAATTACCGTATTTCCTCGAATAAGCGCCCACGCTCTAATAAGCGCCCATCCCCTAGGCCATAATATCAAACAAGCGCCCCCTCTCGAATAAGCGCCCCCCTCCCCTCCCCCTCACTTTCTTAAGTAGTAGGGATACAAGGAAAACCTGTTTCTATTGCCACTTTATTTGTGTGTAAAGTGTATAATGGGACTACGGTGTGCTTGATTACCAACCACTGTTTTAACAAACGAAAGACATTAATATTGACGTCACATTTACGGGATAATGTTAGTTTTTGTTTTTCTATTAAAGATTTAACCAAAATAAAGTACAGTTCGTTGAAAGGAAAACTTAATAAGCGCCCCCCCCCCCCCCCCCCCTCAATTAAGCGCCCTCCTTCCAATAAGCGCCCCTCCTTTTAGCCGAAATTTTAAATAAGCGCCCGGGCGCTTATTCAAGGAAATACGGTAATTGCAATTTTAGTATCATCAGCTTTTATTGTTTTGTAATGTACACGAACCCACAAGCTTTGAGTTAGCTTTAACATTTTTATCGTGTATAAATAAAAGTTTTGATTTGATTTGATTGGATTGGATTGGATTATGTTAGATTTATTAAAAAGTTGCAAGTGCTCGACGGTGGTTTGAGACACAATGGCAAAATCAGTTTACCTGGACAAAAGCATATTCAGCACTAAGGGTTCCCAGAATTTAAATGAGACCAATTTCATTGTCCCCTTTGGTTAGCTAAACGTTGTTGTCACAACCTTTCCTCAAGTTTCTTGACACTTGTTTCACGGCTATTTCATTCGCGTGCTGTTTTGTATGTCAGGCACCGCTGGAGATTCCCTTGAGTACCACCGTGGAATGCAATTTACAACGAAGGACCGCGACAATGACGAGCACTCTTCTGTCAACTGTGCCTCGGCCAATAAAGGTGCCTGGTGGTACAAAGGGTGCCACTTATCCAATCTGAATGGTTTGTACCAACCTGGCAAGAACGTCTCCCAAGGAATGGCATGGTACCACTGGAAAAAGGCCTATATCGCTGTCAAGAGGTCAGAGATGAAGATACGCCCAAAGGAGTTTTAACATTCTGCGTTGCGTCCGAGGGCATTAAAGAGCTTGTACGATTTACTCAAGTAAAGGTTTTTTTAGCGTTTAGCTTCCGCAACATTTTGCACCGAGATAAAAAAGTGACCGTTTCCAGAAGCGACCACGTTTGTAATTTCTGTAATCTGGCCATTTAAACACTTTTGTAGTGAATGGTTTGTTCGCATGTTCGGTGAGACGACGACTATAAAATAAAAGTCTTAGATATAGAACACCTAAAGTTGTACTTTCTGAGAACGTTGCAGTACATTGCCTCTCAATGAACGGCTGAAAGAATCTTCAGCCTAACGAAACAGCACTGAGAGGGGCAATCGTCTCTACGATCTTGTTGGTATTTTCGTTCGGCAAAAGGGAGAAACAAACGAAGTTCTTCGAACGTCTTGACTATATTTCCAGCATCGTAACCTTTCGCTTCCAGCGTGAAAACTGAAATCAACAAGAAAGCCCAATGGGCATTTTTACTGGCCGTTCTGACCCACCCTACCCCTAGGTTAACGACTCCGTAGTCTTTACGTTGCTCAGCATACAAACCAGCGTGACGAAAAGTGTGACTGTGTGACACAATATTTTGACCATACTGTTACTGGATGACGTTTAAACTCTGATAACTCAGCTTATCTTTCGTATCGCTTTTTATTTATTCTGCTACAATAAAACAAATTCAACTCAGTCGCTGACTGTCAGTATAAATTCGCCCACAACTGAGAATGTTTACACAGAGACGACAAAGTATTACTGTCGGGCCTAGACCGTGATTTATTGCATAGCAATAAAATCAAATCAATAAATCAAAAAGAAAGCCCAATGAGCATTTTAACCGGCTGTTCTGACCCACCCCACCCCCAGGTTAACAAATGTTAGCGCGATAACGTATTCCTACGAACTATCGTGAAGAAAAGTGTGACTGTGTGACACAATATTTTGACTATAGCGTTACTGGATGACGAAATGTTTTAACTCTGATGACTCAGCTTATCTTTGTTATCGCTTTTTATTTATTCTAATGAAAAAAGCAAATTTAACTCAAACGTTGAACGTCGCCATAAATCTGCCCTCAACTGAAAATACTTACACAGAGACGAGAAAACATTTACTGTTGTGCCTAGACCTTGAAAACAAATAGTGAGGATAACAGTAGAATAAAAATATAATGGTTGATAAACGCGAGCAGATCATCAGAGTCTGGGGAAAATGAAATCGCCACTTCACGGTCAAACGCGTTCAGTCATATCTCATGACGTGATTTTTAAATCTGGATTGCTAACCCTGGAATCCCCTTACAAAGTAAACAAGTTGACTCGGAATTCGTGACGATTTAGTTAAATTGAAATCGAAAGGATCTTTTCTAAAAACAAACAAAAGGTTTGGAAACGAAAAAAGGTAAAACGAAACAAACTTAATATGTGCCAGAATAGCAAAAGTCAGAGTAATGCTTTCTTTTCTCTGTGATGTAACGATTCCGCTGTCACAAAGTTATTCAACGTGCGAGAGTAACGATGTGACGAGTCCGTCTTGATCACGCGGTGAAATATCTATTTGCTTTAGGCAACGTTGAATGTATTAGCAAGACTGATTGAGTCGAACTTAGTTGCCCATGTGTTGTATGTAAGATACGCTACCTAAACTGCTGCCACATTGTTAACAGCAATTTATCTGTGTCATTTAAGTAACGAGCGGAGAGATACCAGTGGGAATACCTTTGCCGCGCATGCGTTGTATGTAAGACACGAACCGCTACTTAAACCGTTACCACAAGGCTAACAGTGGAACCGGATAAGACTAGCCAAGTGACCAAAAAACTAAAAAGACCCGGCCCAATTTATATACCGGCGGTCACCATGGCGACAGCCGGTTAATATAATCAATAAATAAAGCTTGATAAACACGAGCAGATCATCAGGGAAAGCGAAATTTCCACTCCATGCTCAAACACGTTAAGGCATAATTCATAACACTATGTTTAAATCCGGTTTGCTAACCCAGGAATCCTCTTGCGAAAGCAACCAAGTTGACTCTGAATTCGTAACGATTTTCGAAAGCATCTTTCCTAAAACGAACAATTAGCTTTGGAAATGTAAAAAGGTAGTGCGAAACACACTAAACATGAATCTATGAATATATGAAAGTCATATATTTGAACTGCGGAATGAAGAAATAAATGTAAAGAAGATCCTCGCAGTTATTAGTGCAACTTATGCAGTTGCGGAAAGAAAGCCGGAAAAAATCTGCCTTGCCGGGATTCGAACCCTGACCTCTGCGATACCGGTGCAGCGCTCTAACCAATTGAGCTAACAAGCCAACTGGGAGCTGGTCATTAAATTGGTTCGTAATATACCCGGGAAAGATGAAGATGAAATTATGAATATATGAAAGTCATATATTTGAACTGCGGAATGAAGAAATAAATGTAAAGAAGATCCTCGCAGTTATTAATGCAACTTATGCAGTTGCGGAAAGAAAGCCGGAAAAAATCTGGCTTGCCGGGATTCGAACCCTGACCTCTGCGATACCGGTGCAGCGCTCTAACCAATTGAGCTAACAAGCCAACTGGGAGCTGGTCATTAAATTGGTTCGTAATATACCCGGGAAAGATGAGGATGAAATTATGAATATATGAAAGTCATATATTTGAACTGCGGAATGAAGAACTAAATGTAAAGAAGATCGTCGCAGTTATTAATGCAACTTATGCAGTTGCGGAAAGAAAGCCGGAAAAAAATCTGGCTTGCCGGGATTCGAACCCTGACCTCTGCGATACCGGTGCAGCGCTCTAACCAATTGAGCTAACAAGCCAACTGGGAGCTGCATAAGTTGCATTAATAACTTATGCAGCTCCCAGTTGGCTTGTTAGCTCAATTGGTTAGAGCGCTGCACCGGTATCGCAGAGGTCAGGGTTCGAATCCCGGCAAGCCAGATTTTTTTCCGGCTTTCTTTCCGCAACTGCATAAGTTGCATTAATAACTGCGACGATCTTCTTTACATTTAGTTCTTCATTCCGCAGTTCAAATATATGACTTTCATATATTCATAATTTCATCCTCATCTTTCCCGGGTATATTACGAACCAATTTAATGACCAGCTCCCAGTTGGCTTGTTAGCTCAATTGGTTAGAGCGCTGCACCGGTATCGCAGAGGTCAGGGTTCGAATCCCGGCAAGCCAGATTTTTTCCGGCTTTCTTTCCGCAACTGCATAAGTTGCATTAATAACTGCGAGGATCTTCTTTACATTTATTTCTTCATTCCGCAGTTCAAATATATGACTTTCATATATTCATAATTTCATCTTCATCTTTCCCGGGTATATTACGAACCAGTTTAATGACCTGGGGCCCGTTTCTCGAAAGTCCCGGTAACTTTTCGGGCCCGGAAAGCTATTTTATGTGCGCGATGTTTGCATTAAAGACTCAAGTTTTGTTAGTTTTGAAAGCTGAGCAATAAAATTCTAAGTTAATAAAAGAAGTCAGGCTAATATGTGGGCTAAAAACTACGCCAACGTTTTATAGATTTTGATTTTAAAATTTAACTTCGGGCCCGAAAACTTACCGGGACTTTCGAGAAACGGGCCCGAGCTCCCAGTTGGCTTGTTAGCTCAATTGGTTAGAGCGCTGCACCGGTATCGCAGAGGTCAGGGTTCGAATCCCGGCAAGCCAGATTTTTTCCGGCTTTCTTTCCGCAACTGCATAAGTTGCATTAATAACTGCGACGATCTTCCTTACATTTATTTCTTCATTCCGCAGTTCAAATATATGACTTTCATATATTCATAATTTCATCTTCCTCTTTCCCGGGTATATTACGAACCAATTTAATGACCAGCTCCCAGTTGGCTTGTTAGCTCAATTGGTTAGAGCGCTGCACCGGTATCGCAGAGGTCAGGGTTCGAATCCCGGCAAGCCAAATTTTTTCCGGCTTTCTTTCCGCAACTGCATAAGTTGCATTAATAACTGCGAGGATCTTCTTTACATTTATTTAAACATGAATCTTTAAGGTAAGCTTTGCGCTCATAAAATAGCTTTCCGGGCCCGAAAAGTAATCGGGTCTTTCGAGAAACAGGCCCAAGGTTCTTGATCACATTTAATCCGAATTCTAAAGCAATCACGGATATTCACCAAACCAATACACTAACATTAGGTGCTCTAGATGAAACGACACAGCGTATGCAAACAGCGTTTAGACACTGAGAAGGCGTCGCACGTTTCAAGCCCCATAAGTCTCCACCAGTGCACAATACTCGGCCTTCTTTTTGAACTTGAATGTACATGCATAACCGCACGACAGGCAGCTACAGTTCACGCTCAGAGAAATGTGGAGATATATGACTAGCATGTTTAAAACGTTCTTAAGTAGAATTCAGAGAGGTGAACGGAAACTTGGAACTTTTTATTGACTAGACTGAATGGCACCGATGAAATTTAGGTTTTTGAGGTGTTGTACTTTACAGATAAAAGCGCTCCTAATGAAGTAATAGAGAAACAAACGTATAACTGAACGATTACATTTTCGGTGACAAATCTGACTTATCTCCATCACTTTTCACGCGGAAAATGGTGGCTGCAAATCAAACAACGCCCGGGTGACTCTATCCATTGCCACGTTTGTCGTTTCTGCTTATGTTCTAAAACACGTCGCCTGACTTAAATTTTCCACAGTCAAATATAGGTTTTTGAGAGGTAGTGCTTCAGTGACAGATCGGCGATAAAAGCGCTCCTAAAATAGCATCCAGAGACAATAAAAACCTCGTCAACATCTCACACAACGGTTTCTGTAAGGCTATTGATGCTGGGTTACAACAAACTTAACAAAAATCAGCGCGAAAAATGAAATACTTTTTCAAAGCCGTTCTAGTTGGTTTTTTCGTAACTAACTCTGCGAACTCGTCGGTGAAACCCACGGGAAAATACGATATGAAGAAGGCTAAGTCTTGTGTGAATTACAATTTTTACGCTGGCTCAAACTGCAAGAACATCGAACAACAACTGGCAGAAAACTTTAACAAAATCGGACAACAGCTGGCCGAAATAAAAGAAGAAATCAGGGCACTGAAAGGAAACCAAACTGGAAAAGGTTGGTGACAGTACTAGAAAACAAAGCAAAGCAAACTTGGCTGGTAAAATATGATGCTTTTACCACTGCAATTCTTCCACACTTCTTAGTGCATTCCATTTGACTGAGGAATAGCACGCTTATTCAATTCAGCGCTTCCACAAGATTCTTTTTCGACCACGCGATGGTAGTTGAAACGGTATCAATATAGTGCACTTTCCATAAATACATATTTATGCGCTTAACGATTGCTGAAAGGCAGTAGTAGTTAACACGCCAACAGCTTACTCCAATAGTGAGACACTCATCTAATGGGCCAGACACCACGTACTTATTTCGCTAATGTTGCTCAACGGAGATTTTTAAGACAAACTTTCCAAAGGATTCTCCGTCCACTGATCTGTATGCAAAAACAACTGTTTGCATACAGATGGACGTATTTCATCCCCCAATGTTGAGTGTTCACAAACAAAACGAACGAACGCTCTCCAGCTTGTCTTGTCCACCATTCAATACCCTTCTCGTTTCACGCCTACAGCTTCAACAGTAAGTTGTCACCCTTAACAACTCACAAGGGAAGTGTGCACGAGGCCGATGGACGAAAGAACTCACACGCTTTACGATCAGAGAAACACGTGAGAGCTCTTTATGCAGGGAAACTGCACGAACATTTGTCTTAAAACTACTTCTCGGGAAACAACCTAGCCGGGCAAAATCTAAACGTTTAGCACTCACTAATATAGGTGTGAAGGAGAAGGAAAACGTTTCTTTGTTTGTTTTATTCAATATTCAGTTCAGAAGAACTGCGCCGAAGTTTACAAATCAGGCGACAAAATCAGTGGAGTGTACAAAATTGATCCTGATGGACAGGGTGAATTTGAAGTGTTTTGCGATCAGAAAACAGCCGGTGGAGGTTGGACGATGTTTCAAAGGAGACGGGACGGCTCGGTAGACTTGCTTCAGAGGATGGGACGACTACAAACGGGGCTTTGGCAACCTGAACGGCGAGTTTTGGCTTGGACTTGACAAGATTCACCGTCTGACTGTCAGCGTCAGTAACAAGCTTCGCGTCGATTTAGAAGACATTCACGGTAGCACGGCTTATGCAGAGTACAGTTCATTTGCTGTGGCAAGCGAGAGGGCGAAATACCAGCTGAGTTTGGGGAGGTATTCAGGTACGCTTACTGACGTTGACTTTCTAAATTAAGATCGTAATTGCAAAATATCTTTACTCTGTCCCACGCTTTGATACAAACTTCATCAAGGAGTCCAGAGCACACAGAGTTGGTCGCGTGGACCTCTTAGCGTTTGTGAAGGTGTCAGCGACGCAAGTACGTACACTAAGAGAATTATGAGGTCGCGTACACTGAAAAATCTCGATACCAATATTGGGACCCTACAGACCGCCGTGCATAGGGAAAACAAATTTATCTTTCATTAACTTCAACAACACCGAAAGTTGTAATTTAGGATAACTGAGAATTTTAATCTTAAGTTAAGCATTATCTGTGAGGTTTAATTTTAATTAATTGTAATTTTAGTATCATCAGCTTTTATTGTTTTTGCTCTACACGAACCCACAAGCTTTGAGCTTCAACACTAATATCGTGTATAAATAAAAGTTTTGATTGGATTGGATTGGATTGGATTGGATTGGATTGGATTGAATTGAATTGGATTGATTGGATTGGATTTAAGTTAAGCAAGGTGTAGCAAAGTTGCAAGTGCTCGACGGTGGTTTGAGACACAATGGCAAACGAACAGCATCAGTATTGAGGGTTCCTAGAATTTAAATGAGACCAAATTGATTGTCCCCTCGGTTAGCTAAAAGTTGTTGTCACAACCTTTTCTCAAGTTTCTTGGCACTTGTTTCACGGCTGCTATTTAATTCGCATGCTGTTTTGCATGTCAGGGACCGCTGGAGATTCTCTTGATTACCACCGTGGAATGCAATTTAGTACGAAGGACCGCGACAATGACGAGCACTCTTCTCTCAACTGTGCCTCGGGCAGAAAAGGTGCCTGGTGGTACAAAAAGTGCCTCTATTCCAATCTGAATGGTTTATACCAGCCTGGCAAGGAAGATGCCCAAGGAATGGCATGGTACCACTGGAAAAAGACCTATATCGCGGTCAAGAGGTCAGAGATGAAGATACGCCCAAGGGAGTTTTAAGATTCTGCGTCGCGTCCAAGGGGATTAAGAGCTTGTAGGGTTTACTTAAAGAGGCTGTGTCACGGCAGACCAGTCCAATTTGTTTAGTTTTTCCAATTACTCGCCCAAACTTGTTATGGAAGGTAGCGTTAGCGAATTGAAGAAATTACTTGTAAATGACAAAATCACAGCTTCGTAACAAACAAATATGTATCCCGAGCGTTATATTCAAATTTAAACAAACAACAGAGATGAACTTTGAAAACTGTTCAATCTAACAATTGTTCAAAAACCGCAATTGCAATCCGTGTTAATCTTCTTCAGTTTGGCCCATCCATGCCTTCTTTTGTATTTGCTGTGTTAGCCTTCCGTCAATGTTTTAAGCTCCTTTAAGTTGAGGTATTTTTTAGCTTTACGCTCTCAAACAATAAGCATTGAGATAAAAAAAAAAGATCATTCCAATTAGACCACCGACACTCTCTCATGCAGTGTGACAACGAGAACCCAAATATTTTCAGCTGGATCATTTCATGATGAACACTTGTAATCTGGCTACACATGTTTTGTAGAAGCGACGCTTAAATAAAAGTCTTAAATAAAGAATATCTTTGTATTTTCTAAAACCGTTGCAGCAGATTTTCTCTCAATGAACGGCTAGAAGAACCGTCAGGCTCACAAAACAGCACGGAATGTGAGAAGGAGAGATAGGCACTCGTTTCTTAATTGTTTACCAGGATCGTAGTTACTTTCATTTAACCTTTCGCTTCCAGCGTGAAACCTTACATCAATTAATACCATGCATTCTAACTTCTGAGTTTGAAATTGAAAGTCTCTACTTTACTGGGTTACTGTTTATTATACTGTAGACGGTGATTCTGGACGAAATCCTGTAGTGTGACCTATCAAATGAAAGCTACTGAGCAGTTATTTCCTTTATAAAATAAATACGATAACGGATACTATGCGCGCTCTGGTTGGCTGAGAGGTGTGTTTGCATGTGAGTATGTAAACACAGTTGTGGCGTCACAGTTGTGCGTAGTATCTTTTGCCTGTGTTTGCCTAGGCTGAAATAAACACTCGACGGGTTGGGAGAATTCTCGAAAGTTATGCAAACCCGAGACGAATTGCACAACTGTCTCGAATTCTCCCAACCCCTCGAGTGTTTACGTCAGGCTACGCAAACGCGGAAAAATACGTAGTGCTGTTTATTATGCTGTACAAGGCGGTCATAACTTTTGAGTCTGTGGATGAAATCCTAAAGTGTAACCATTCAAATGAAAGCTACTGAGCAGTACTTTCCTGTGGTGCTGTTTATCATGCTGTACAAGGTGGTTCCTACTTTTGAGTCTGTGGATGAAATCCTAAAGTGTGACCATTCAAATAAAAGCTACTGAGGAGTACTTTCCTGTGGTGCTGTTTATTATGCTGTACAAGGTGGTTCTACCTTTTGAGTCTGTGGATGAAATCCTAAAGTGTGACCATTCAAATGAAAGCTACTGAGCAGTACTTTCCTGTGGAGCTGTTTATTATGCTGTATAAGGTGGTTCTACCTTTTGAGTCTGTGGATGAAATCCTAAAGTGTGACCATTCAAATGAAAGCTACTGAGCAGTACTTTCCTGTGGTGCTGTTTATTATGCTGTACAAGGTGGTTCTACCTTTTGAGTCTGTGGATGAAATCCTAAAGTGTGACCATTCAAATGAAAGCTACTGAGCAGTACTTTCCTGTGGAGCTGTTTATTATGCTGTATAAGGTGGTTCTAACTTTTGAGTCTGTGGATGAAATCCTAAAGTGTGACCATTCAAATAAAAGCTACTGAGCAGTATTTTCCTGTGGTGCTGTTTATTATGCTGTACAAGGTGGTTCTCACGTTTAAGTCTGTGGATGAAATCCTAAAGTGTGACCATTCAAATAAAAGCTACTGAGCAGTACTTTCCTGTGGTGCTGTTTATTATGCTGTACAAGGTGGTTCTACATTTTGAGTCTGTGGATGAAATCCTAAAGTGTGACCATTTAAATGAAAGCTACTGAGCAGTACTTTCCTGTGGTGCTGTTTATTATGCTTTACAAGGTGGTTCTAACTTTTGAGTCTGTGGATGAAATCCTAAAGTGTGACCATTCAAATAAAAGCTACTGGACAGTACTTTCCTGTGGTGCTGTTTATTACGCTGTAGAAAGTGGTTCTAACTTGTGAGTCTGTGGATGAAATCCTAAAGTGTGACCATTTAAATGAAAGCTATTGAGCAGTACTTTCCTGTGGTGCTGTTTATTATGCTTTACAAGGCGGTCATAACTTTTGATTCTGTGGATGAAATCCTAAAGTGTGACCATTCAAATGAAAGCTACTGAGCAGTACTTTCCTGTGGTGCTGTTTATTACGCTGTAGAAGGTGGTTCTAACTTTTGAGTCTGTGGATGAAATCCTAAAGTGTGACCATTCAAATGAAAGCTGCTGGGCAGTACTTTCCTGTGGTGCTGTTTATTACGCTGTAGAAGGTGGTTCCTACTTTTGAGTCTGTGGATGAAATCCTAAAGTGTGACCATTCAAATAAAAGCTACTGAGGAGTACTTTCCTGTGGTGCTGTTTATTATGCTGTACAAGGTGGTTCTACCTTTTGAGTCTGTGGATGAAATCCTAAAGTGTGACCATTCAAATGAAAGCTGCTGGGCAGTACTTTCCTGTGGTGCTGTTTATTACGCTGTAGAAGGTGGTTCCTACTTTTGAGTCTGTGGATGAAATCCTAAAGTGTGACCATTCAAATAAAAGCTACTGAGGAGTACTTTCCTGTGGTGCTGTTATTAAACTCGAGAGAACATGATCGAAGATCTCGCTTCATAATCTCGTGTTATGCTGTACAGGGTGGTTCTAACTTTGGAGTCTGTGGATGAAATACGTAACCATGATCACTCACCTTAAAGCTATCAAGCAGTACTTTCAAGTCATGCTCTTTGTTTCTCACTAATTTGCAAAATCAATATCGGCATTTGGGGTGCTACTAAGTGTGGAAGGATTACTACTTACCATCTAGAAGTTCCCCACCAAAGCTTAGAGGTGAAGAAGCATCCACTCCAAGATGAACCATCAGAAATCCAAGACCTACAACTGAACAATGTTAATTACCAATTAGGCCACGAGGCCGAGTTTTCTTAATGAGCAAATAGTCAAAAGGTCGCAGCTAAATTCCCTTTCGTGTCAGTGCTAATTTTAACGGTGGACGCCTGTGAACAGGCTTCGCGGTGGGGAAATAACGCGAAAAAAAATTCGGCGAGGGAAGCGAGCCGAGCATACTTGTCCTTCCCCAGTCTACGCTCGGCTCGCTCTGGGTGACAACTCTTGACACATAGCCACACAAATTTGGCGTTTAACAAAACGATAAATCCCACTCAATTTTTAACATTCTCCTCCCATATTTTCCATGTTTGCTACAAGTGACAGTTTCTTATAATTCACGGGTTTTTTTTTTCATCGCCAAACTTAATTAAATTTTCTTCACGATAATGCAGGGAGCAAAAACTGCAAACGTGAACAAAGATAATATCGGCTTATTATTCCCCTCAATCTTGGTGCACATCAACTCATAGCCAAACAGCGCACCCTACTGTCTACAACTCGCGATAATTTCAAATAAACAATGAGGACCGAACCAATCAGATTGTGCTGTTCCTAATACACCACATTGTTCGTAACTTGTTCATCATCTAAAGAGTTTTACCCAGAGGAGTGGCCACTCAAACCATTTATGTTACCTGCGGTGCTAGTTGTATTTCCAAACGACTGCACGTATTTTCCCCCGCGTTCATTGCAGAGCACAACCTTGCAGTTATCCACATATGGCGGTATATCAGATATCAGTGGCACGGTAGCTGTTTGGTCCTCTTTCTTTATTAGACGATCCAACAGGTTCATGACCTACAAGGTATCAATAAGGACAACCGTTACTGTAAAGTGTATCGCCCTCCCCACCTTTCTAAAATGACCACTAAGAGTTATTGCCGACCTTAAGGCCAGAGTACAAGATGGCGTGTTCACAGCGGCCAAACGTACAACGCGTGCGCAGTTTCCGCTCTAATTACAAAGGGAAATAGGTACAAATGTCGGAAGTTTCGCTTTAACCAAACTTAACGCCGTTTTTGAAAACTTAAGCTTATCGCGTTGAGTATACGTTCAAAAGGAAGTAACTGCCATGCACACGTTTTGCCGGCGTGAAGTTCGTTTATGTATCGTTTTCATACGACGTTCGCGTTCGTAAACGTCAAGACTCCTGAAAACCGGAAGTGAAGAAGCTTTTTGCGTTTGACCACTGTGAAGTTATTGCCGACCTTAAGGGCCTGGCTAAACTAGGAAACATTGTTGCGGAAACATTGCTGCAGACGCAAACGTTTCCCAGTTTAGCCGCGCGAGAAACATATGTTGCAGATGCAAATTTTGCTTCCAAAACGTATGTTTTCCAAAACGTATGTTTAGCCACCCAAGGAAACATGTCTGGAAATAATGCTTCCACCACAATGTTTCCTAGTTTAGACAAGCCCTAAGTTCAGAGTACACGGTGGCGTACGGAAAGGATGTTCGAAATTCACACCAGTTACGTTTCCAGAACCCTCGCTCTCCCTTGCTGCTGGCCAAGGAGGCTCTAGGAATAAGATTGATGTGACAACTGACATACTGAAACAATCGTTCAAGTCGTACTTGTAACTAATGTCGTACTCCTACTCTGACAAGTGCTTGATGTAATGGCTTTGTACGCTAACAGTGTATTTCCAAAGCCTGCCACTTCTTTAATCTGTCCGTCATTTTTTCTTTTGTTAGCTAGCAATAAGTCAATTCCGGTGTTGTTGTTTATTATGCTGTACAAGACTGAACAAGTCTCTAACTTTTGAACCTGTGGATGAAATCCTAAAGTAATTCCACTGAAGCGAAAGCTATTGAGCAGCACATTCCTTGTGGTTAGGTTTATAATGGTGCACACGATGACATGTTTAATTCCAACTTTTGAGTCCGTGGACGAAATCCTCAAGTATGTCGTCCATTCAGATAAGAGCAGAAACTCATAAGGAGTTGTCCAAGTCCTTATGAGTTTCTGATAGGAGCTACTGAGCAGTACCTTCCCGTAACGCTCTTAACTATGCGACTCGAGCGCATCTGCGGATGAGATCTGCGGATGAGATCCTGAAGTAAATACATTAAAGTGAAAGCCATTCAGAAGTATACTGCTGTGCTCCTGTCTGTTGTGCTGTACATGCAAAGTGGTTCTCATCTGTGAAGGAATTCCTTTGTTCCTAAATGCAAATTGTCAAATAAAGGTCGACGTGACTTGCGGTCAAAATATAGCTTAGAATCTGAGCGCGCTATGATTGGTTAAAAAGCCATGCTGTATCAGAATATAAAGCATAGAAAAGTGTGTTTTATCGTTTTCGAGTTGCATTCCAAGAGATGAAACTAGATCGTTAATTATAAGACAGTGCAGAACTTTCTGGAAATATTCGATAACATCTCACAATGTAGACGGTTCAATTTTGTATAAAATTACTCTGACCACGAGTTTTTCCGAAACTATAAAAAGAAAACGTCTTTTGCTGCGGATGACAAAATAGAAATGGATTGCAACCTGAAAGAAAATGGGCCAGTTTTTTTAACAAAACTCTAAAAGCCAGTAGGAGAAGAAAAAAGCTTAAGTCGCACACGAGGACATACATGGTGCCCCCACCCCCCAAATAACAGTAAGAAAATATCATAGAAAAAGTAAGACAAAGTCGCACACGACTTTGTCTTAGCTTAACTCGGTTTCTGTAGCATGAAGCAACTGAGAGTACTGCTCCTCCCCCCGGATGGATGTTCGTTTATAGCAGGGTTACCCTCAGCATTATGTCGCCGGTACCCATTTTATACACCTGGGTGGAGAGAGACAATGTGGGGGAAAGTTTCTTGTCTAAGGAAACAACACGATGGCAGGCGCCAGGCCTCGAATCACCGACTTTCAGTTCAGAAGTCCAACTTGCTAACCACTACACCACCGCGCTCCCGCAAAAGGAGAGGGAGAGAGTCAAAAACACCCAACTTTCGCCCGGTTAGAGATTGCTCTAGCGTTTTGATTATGTAGACCCAGCTTGACAAACAAGTAACAACGGTGACCCGCCAGACTTACCGCTGTTTGTCCACTGTTTGGAATCTGAAGAATGACTTTGTTATCTTCTTTAACCACATAAAGACCAGGAATCATAGCTTCAGGAACGCTGTTTTTCTACAAAAAAATAAAAATAAAAAATAAAAATACAATAAAACTCAGAGCAAAAATGTAGTATAAGTAGCGGGGAAAACCTACTGCTGTTCAGTGCTACCACAGGCACACCATCCTCTACTTGTATGGTGGACTGTGTTTTGAAATGGCTTGTCGGTTATCCAACTGGTCTTTCCAAAGCGATGTCTACAGCTTTTTAGTCCATTTGAGAATCCCTAAACAACAGAATTAAAAGCACAGTCCACCACACAGAGAATGGTGAGCCTGTGGTGCTTATACTATTCGAATGAAATTAAAAGCTTTTGAACCTACACTTCCTGCGATGTTGTTTTCTTTTCTTTTCTTTCTTTATTAATTGTCTTAATACTGAAAACTGGAATCCTGGTTTTATTTTAAGGCAGGCAACCGTTCATTTTTAAGGCAGGCAATCGTTCGACTGAACAAAAAGAGATATGAACACAAAACAGACTGACTCCCCAAATTTGTTGACAAAACGATAACACTGTGTGTTTACTTCTGTTGAGGCTCTATTTTGGAAAAGTCTCTTTATGTTACAGCAGAAACTGTAGTAATATTACCTACACCGACGCTCACTAGAATCTTCACTAAGAAGGAGGTGGGTTATTAAGAGAAGAGAAGGAAAAGTCCCATACATACCAAGTACTTGTTCATGGCAAACACTGTGTGGAAGAATCGGTCTTCTCGTTCGTTTCCAAAATTCACCGGCCTTCGATCTCGAGAGTTCCATAACGGGAACGGGAAACCTGAAGGAAATCATAAATGCAAACATAACTACATAATATCGTTACGTCTGCTAAGCCCGGGTCAAAATGATAGAACGAGACTTGAAAAGATGAAGAACGAAGGAGAAGAGTTATGTGGACTTCAGGAGTTTTCTTTAACTCTCCTGACGATAATCAGCCCGGCAAAACAAGGTCTCGAGTCGACGAATCTCCGAGTGCAAATAAAAGGAACATTCTCGATAGTTTTTTGACAAAATTTTGAGCAGATTCAACTTCGTCGAGAGAGCACGAGAGTTAAGCGAAAGCGAATTTTAATCATCGCTAACTCCAGGGGACTCTGAAGAAAGTCTGAGCGGGTTCAAAATCAATCATAGCGTGTGAGAGTTTCGTCAACTCTCTTCTGCTCAAGATGTCATTTATCCTGGACTTTATACCCAAAGAAAGGCCGTATGCTCTTTGACTAGATGGGTTTCCTTTTTCCAACTACAAGACATACAACAGGAATAACAACATCAAATGAGGTCCTACGTCGTCCGTCGAGAGCTCTGTAATCCAATCAGGTGCGAAACGAAAAAAATACCCTGGCTTGCACACGTTTTCCTGCGTTTACATATCATGACGCACCTCTTGCAAGTGCTCCCTAACTTGGCACTGGCTGGGTCATTTCCCGCGCTTGGCAACCAGCTAGATGTTTTCCTGTGTTAAGCGCCAGTTTCATGTTGTTTTCTTTTCCTTCTTATTGGTCATCGCCTTTTTAAGTTTCTTATGATTGGTCAAATAATGATACCTTGCGGTTTGTTTTTTAAACAGATTTAAGAAAACTGCTCTAAGTTACAAACAAAACTTACTCTTCATCTCGTATCCCAGTCGAAGAAGAAGCCTGCTGGGTGTAAACATCGCAGCCGACAGTTCAGGTCTTTTAACCAAAATGGCGTACAAGAAAGGTGCCTTCATTTCCCTTAGGGCACGAGGTTTAGCCTGTGGTATCATAGACAAAGAAATGGTTTTCATTTCTGTAAATTTCCAAACTTAGCTAAAACCATAAAGAGAGCCGTCCCCCTTCCAACCTCCCCACAGCTAGACGTATATATTTCTTCAATAATCCCCATCCCACCTGGGCTTTAAACATATTTACGTCCGCTTAGTATGAGGCTTCGATTGGCTTGATTACTGCTCTAATTCTTGTTTCGGAAAATTCAGTAAGGTTTACGGTACTTTCCAAAGAGAGATTTGCAATTCACAACGGTAAGTTTGTTTATCATTCTTTTGCATCTCATAACACTATGTCCCGACCTACCATTATGATATTCCCAAATCTCCCCTCTCTCCCCTCCCTTCCTCCCTTGCCTCCTGCATAAACTAAAGGCCCTCGCAGGAAAAAGGTTCCCAAAAAGGTTCCACGCTTGCACGCAAGCGGCACCATCTGGAAGCAAAATCTTTCTAAAACTCGTCAAAAACACTTTGAGATGTTTCCTGTCCGCACAAACGTGGATATTTTCAGAACACAGTATTCCTACAGCGTTTCCCGTTTGTGCATGGGGGCCTAAAGAGAGTGCATGACGACCCCACCGAACGTCCGTAAGGAAACCAGTTCTTTCCCTTCGCTTACTGAGCTTTACTTTCAGTAAACTTGACTCTCCTCTATCCGGCTCGATAATCGACAAAAAACCGAAAGACGCGAGTTCACGCAAAAATCACATGCTACACAAACCTTCTCTGCTACTTCATACAAAGGTTTTGCGCGGCAATTCTGGCCGGATTTTCACTCACGCACACTTACATGTACTTTGCTCTCTCTTGACTATCCCTGAGAGAACAGAGGAAAACAGAGGGACAGCTCGTGGTTTATACTCCCAGTATTTCACGTTATATCTTTTAATTTCTGTACCAACGATTTTTGGTGATTAAAGATTTACCTTTACTTCACTGGAAACAAAAAGGAAGGCGGCATCATTACTGCTATCAAGGAACTGGTCATTGCTCGATAGATAATTGCCATGTTCAAAACGATTGCCTGCGACAACAAAAACAACAACAAATAAACAAAAACAGATAACTATTCAATAACCTTTATAGGTGGAAAAGGGCCTACGGCCTCGTCGGCTAAGTATCAGGTGATATTCCGCGCGATTTCGCAGGATAATTGTTAATTAGATGCGATCATAGTAACAACAGGTATCAGAACCACTCCGCTTCCCAAGTTATCGGAGTAAATGGTCTCATACTTTTTTACAGTTGTCGTCAAAACTAACTGAACAATTTCCGTGTTGCTATAGATATAGACAAGCAAACAAAAGATTGGAAGGACAGAAAACTCCTTCGAGTGTTTCCACTGTTGTTTCGTGATATGTGAGTCTTGTTTAGTAAGCAACGCTATGTGACAGTTCCACTTAAGAAAGTATGTGAAAATTTTATCGTCATTTGAGACTGCATTCTCAGAACATGTAGTCTTGATTTCTTTAGCCTGTTCCAGGCTCTCAGCTAGTAGGGTAGGCGCGAACATTAGAAAGGGAACGCGCGGAATCTGGGGGGAAAGGGGGGGGGACGCCTCGTCTCTCCCCAGCCCCCACGCGTTTTCCGCGCTCGTTTTTCGCACTTTCCCTACTATCTCGGAGTTCTTAGTGGATTTCACTACAGCTGGTGAAGTACCCAACACAACAAGACGTTTTAAACGTACCTAATTTTGCTGCCAGATGTAAAATGCCTCTGTAAATCCGCAAAACCTCTTCGGGGAATATGTCTTCCTTCTTCCTCACCTCCAACATAACCACCACCTCTAAATGATCAAACTTGTTTAGTCCTTCGCTCTGGTAACACCAAACAGTAACTTCCCTTTGTCTTCCGTTTACTGTAAAGAACGATGAACACTCAAAGTTACAGTGTACATTGAAATTTTTACAAGAAAATCGCGTAGTCATTTTCCCAAAAGACTCTTAATTACTTTCAAAAGATTTTTAAATAAAACCTAGTAATAACTTGACTTTAAAATGATGGTGTTTCGATAGAAAAATTCCACAAGCGGATTTCTGCTAACGTAGTGTTTATTAACAAGAACTTTCAATCCCAAACATCTCTCAAAAACAAACCTATAAATACTTAAGTATCCAATAAAGGAGTACCAGAACGGCAAAAGCTGAAATGCTCCTGTATCATCAGCTGCAAAGCACGGCAACTTTCAGCCGTATTGGTAATGAACAAAGGACTAGGGAAAGGGGGTAAATGTTTAGCTCAGTTATGGAGCAATGTAATGTACTTGTCCAACAGGAGTCGAACACAGCACGACAGCATGATCTTGACGGAACTGACACCTCAGTCGTAAAAAAAAATTAATTTGAACCATGTCCACAAAACAAGATTCTAGCACTTTAGGAGTTGCATTCAAAAGTTCAGACAAATGACTCTGTCACTTTCATATGGACACCCTACCCCAAGTGCTAGAACACAAATCCAGTACTTTCAAATCTCTCCTAAGGGTTTCTTCAAAGAGGTCTGAGAAGCATGCCTATGGGTTTTATAAGAGAGTCCACCACGGGCCCCCAGCACTGAAACAAAAATAAAATGCCTTCAAGGGGCTCTTTTCAAAATTTCCCATAAACACCCCATTACTTTTACACGGGAGACCGTGCCCGGGGGGTAGGGGGAGGCAGCACCAAAAAGAAAAATCAATACAGAGGTCACTGGGGACCTAAATATGACTTCCTTTCCACCTGTTACAGAACATTCAATGGGATCAGTCAGACCATAAACACCCTCTGTAACGTTTGAGCTACTTTTCTGGCCATATTTGATACTGTCCCATAAATTATTTGTTCGTCTTATAAGCCTTTATTCTTACGACAATGCCTGTCGTCACCGATGCACATCGTTAGGAAATAATTCACTGCAATACATCACGAATCTCAGTTTTGCAGCAGACATTTTCAGGGAAGGTGGTTATGCCCCAAAGCCTATAATTATTCTTGATACATACTTTTCATTTTCTTTACATGAACAAACAGATCTTGTGCGGCTTGAATTGTTACTCCATTTGGCAAATCTGGCATGGAAAAAATATACAACAATGGTGTTCTATAAAGTGCACATAAAACAAAATTCTTCCAAAAAACAGACTTAAAAACAGCTTGGGCAAAACTCCAGGGTTGTAATACAAATTTAACAACTCTTTGGCTTCATTATGCCTGTGTTTCTACAGTGGAAATTGTAGTCACATTGAAGAGAAGGTGAGCAAAATATTAAGATGCATTCCAGACATTGATTCTAATGATAAGATGTTAAGTCTCTTTTACAGCCATTATTTGGGTCATTATGCAAGCCCTCACTTCAGTGATGGCCAAAACAACATCAGCATTCAGATTAAGGGCACTCTTTTTGGTTTTATAATTCCAACTATTGATTCTAACATTCAAAAATTTTCAGCACAAGGCAAACATTTCAGTTGTTCATACTACAAAGATATGGCAAAAAAATCAGCAATGATTACTGAGGGTGAGAACTTCATAAAACAGTACCATTATTGTACTTGCTAGATATGAAGTGATTGTAACCAATTCAGTGCTAAAACTCTCTCAATGATTATCTATCACCTCATATTCAAATGCACGCTCATGAAATAATTCAAGTATATTGTCCATATGTTGTGGTTCAAATTTTTCTTTGGTTTGAAACTTTTCAAACCAGTTTAATTTCCATTTTCCTTTGTCTTAGATTATGGTAATGAATCTGAGTCAAAGGAAAAAAGAAAATAGAAATTAAACTGGTTTGAAAATTTTTAAACCAAAGAAAAATTTGAACCACAATCCATACAAGTCTGCTACTAACCAGCCTCCCATGCAGTCGTTTTTAGGGGAGTTATATTACCCTCTTCCCCTAATACGACTCCCCTAAAACGGCTGCGTGGGAGGCTAGCTACTAACCAACTGTTGATGTATCAGGCCAAAGACAACACTTACCTTTCAAATCCTTTGCTAAAGACTTTCTCTGCTCTTGTAACCTACTCTTCCCCTGTGTCCTGTAGCGCCAAGTGATTGTTCTTCCTGCTCTTCTAAACGGAGGTTTGGAATCTTTTGAACTTGGATCAGTTTCATCACTGACAAGGAAGCTTCCATCTGCTTCCCTGGGACGCATACTTCCTTGGGATTCAGTGCCTTTTGGAGGGCTAGTTGCTGCAGCATGGGTCGATGGTTGGGTTGGCAAGGACACATTTCTAGTGGGAGTTGGAGATGGGTGAGTAGAAGACGTAGAAGGAAGGCCCGTTTGTGTTCGGGATGGGGCTGCAGGGGTTACTGATGGAGGTGAAGATTGGGGAAGAGAAACTGCCCCCACTGAAAGTGTTTGGGATGGTGCTGTCACCATCGCAGAGGACTGCTGAAGAGAAGAGGTAGATGGAAGACCCAACATTTGGGTTGAAAAAGTAGCAGTCAAAGGTGTTTTACCAGGTACTGAATTAGCTTTGTCGATGGACTGGGGTGAGGAAGGTGTAAGTGGCAATACACTGCTTGATGATACACTGCTGGCAGTGTTAGAGGCTTGACTGATAGCTGTCTGTTTTACACTTCCAACATTGTTTCTCTGAGCTGACTGGACAGCAGACTGTCCAACTTGTTGCGGCAAGACAGTAAAAGTTGACACTGTCCCAGAAGAAGTTCTGTTTTCAACTGCAGCTGCTCCCTTTTGGCCCCCACCAGCCAAGGTACCAGCAGCCTGTGTGGTTGCCTGGGCCAAGCGCGGAGTAGAAGAAGGCTGGCTAGTCATCAGCACAACAGGAGCCTGATGTGGAATCAAAGAAGCTGCTGGAACAAACACTGGTCCTCCCTGTAAGGTGGGTGCAACAGGGTTCGCATAAACAACAGGCATGTTGGGTTGAACAGCTGGTACCCACATGTACTGGTTTGCTGGTTGTACTGGCAGGATGAGACTCTGGGATCCCTGTGGCTTCATTACAGCTGCCACTGGTGTTCCTGAGTTTTGAACCATTGCAGATGAGCTTGGTAGTTGCTGGTACTGGACAGGCTGGTTTGAAGACGTACCAGTAGAGACAGGGGTACCTGAGCTCTGCAGCTGTGCAGAAGGAGCCAGTGTTAAGGTGCTCTGCGCCTGAGCATTAGATATCACAAGTCCTTCAGGTGGCTGCCTTGTTTGCGAGCCTGAAGTCTTCTGTGGCAATCCAGTTGTTTTCCTTGTTCCCTGGTTTCTGTTTGATGATTGTTGTGACGAGCTTTGTTTCGACAAGTCTTCCTTTCTCTTAGCTCGAGTAACTAAAAGAACAATGTACATGGGTTTACTACTCATAATAAGAGACTACAGTCAGAAAGAACCCTCCAATAATTTCATAGGGTCACAAAAAGGTGAATCAGTACAGCAACTGTAAAAACAGGGCAAAGTAAAGATATTGGCTTTTCAGGCCAGTACCAATTTGTATTTATTAGTGATTAACAAAAAATTGTAATTTATTTAAGGTTTGATTCAAAACTTCTGTTGTCTTTCCAGATTTTAGCAATTTTATTTAAATAGCAATACACTTGAGACAACGAACCAATAAAAATTAAACATGAAACAAATTTAAATGACCAAAAATATGACACTGTCTCCCTAGATGGAATGCCAAACCATCCTTGGTTTACCCTTAGCAGCTTGCTGGTAGCCAAATATTAAATTTCTGGGGACAATCAATTGTCTTGTTTAAACAAGCCTGGTCTAAGGAAGGATATGACTTTGACGGTAGAGAACAGGAGCCAAATGGCACTCAACTATTTCATACGAGGGTGTACTTACCATATTTACTTGATTAAATGCCGCAGCGTTTATTAAATCTATTAAATCGTTTCCGATGCGGCATTTCTTCAAGGGCGGCGTTTATTCAGGGAAGGCATTTATTTCAAAATCATATGTCTTAAATCACTGACAACAATTACAGTAAATCATTTGTAAATATCATGTAAAACAGAAACCTGACTGTTTAAAGTTCCAATGTCTTACTTTTTCGTTGAGATTATTGTCTGGCTTGTGAGGTGTACAATGTTCAGAGAATTTCAACGTCACTGTCCCATTCATGATCTGAGTCTAATGGTAGTTTACCAAGTTGTACCATACTTGTTATTTTTTTCTTATAAATATCCTCAAATAAATGCCACATTCTTCTGACTGGGTGCAGCATTTATTCGAGGGCAGCATTTATTGGTAATTTTGCTTCCATCTGCGGCGTTTAATCAAGGGTGGCATTTAATCGAGTAAATACGGTAATCATACACCAGTACAACTTCAAGTTGCCATAGCTTCAATCCCCTACCATCATATTTCAATTATGCTTGAGCAGAAAACTTTCATGGATTGTAGAATAATATTATTATTATTTAGCCAGGACTGTCTAATTTCAGTCAAGCACTACCAGATGTAGTATTGCATGAGAAAAATGTGCAAATTAAAAAAGACGGAATTTTGAGTGTTACCTTCTTTAATAGCCTCTGTACATGAAGGACAAACTCTTCCAATCTTATAATCCATGTACGGAAATCTGGCCAGTTGTGAACAGCAATTGTTACAAAATATCTGTGGAATGGTATATAACAACATTTTATTTATTGCATTTACTCACTTCAAAAAATATGCCAACGTAAAACTTAACTAGCATGATTGTTTTATTTCTTTGGTGCGCAACCATTATAAAACAGTTCTCTAGTCTTTTTAGCCTCTACGGTCAATTCAGACATTTTATAAGCACTTTCAAAACATATGATTTCTATTTAATAACAAATATGCATTTTTCAAAGGTCTCTTATAACACCTAGAACATGGAAGAGCCTGGAAGAGCCCACAACACCTGTTAAAAACCTTGTGCATGAGCTATAGAAAACATGTAGTTCAAGTTCTCATCAAGAGTTGTTTCAGGCAAACAGCACTGAAATATCCTGACACTTCAACAAAATTATCAGCTTACCATCAGTTCTGTTGTCCTGTGTCTTTGATTTCCACAGCTTCTTCTGCAGATATCGCTCTTTCCCTCTGATTCTTGAGTCAGTTTGGCATCTTTCCTCTACTGCCCGCCATTTTCAAAAACCACTCAGTCCCAGTTCTACACTGCCTACAAACTGTATTTGAAAACCTCCTGAAATGACTGGGTAAGATGCGCTTGGGCCACTGCAAGGAAATCTGTGCCACTAACCAACCATAGGGCCAAAAAGACAATCTCTATTGTTTTTCAAATTTGTCCTTAGCTGGTAAGAGCAAAAGGCACTTTCCAGTCTCTCGACAGAACTTAAACAGTAATTTGAATAGCAAATTTTAACCTGTTGCACGTTGACTTTCCATATGTGGAAGTCTGTCAAGCATGCTTCTTACGAGCCTGTTACTATGACCTGGAAAAAATTGCCTACCCAGTCTTTCTTAGGGTTGTCTAGTGAGTGGCGTGGAACTGGGACCAAGTGGTTTTTCAAAATGGCAGGCAATATCAAACTCACTCAAGAATTGGACAGAAACAGGGATATTTGAAGAAGACGTGGAAATCAAAACCCCGGACAACAGAACTGATGGTAAGGTGATAAATTTATTGAAGTGTCAACATATTTCAGTGCTGTTTGCTTGAAACAATGTTCGGTGAGAACTCAAACTAAATTTCCTATAGCTCATGCCTAGTGTTGGGCCCTAACCGCAAACACATAGCACTAACTGCTAACAGCCAACCACAAACAGGCTGTTGGAATTAGAAAGTCTTGACACCAGTCACTACTCATTCACAAAACCTTAAGTCATTTATGCACAGAACAAGGTGCTCATGGGAAGTGGGCTGGGAAAAAATCAACCCAGGGGGGGACACTCCCATGTGAGAGGGGTAGGGGTGCTTATCAGGGAATTTGGATTAACCCTTTAAGCCTCAATAGTGACAAGCATCTAATTTCTCCTTACAGTATCATTACTTGATCAAACATACAGGTCATGCGAATTAAGGAAATGATCACTTAAGATGAGGTGTCTTGATGTGTAAGTAAATTCTCCCAACTAGTACCATAAGAAGTATATGGAGAACAGTAAGGAGAACATGTATGTTGATACTGGGGCTTAAAGATGAGGTGTCTTGATGTGTAAGTAAATTCTCCCAACTAGTACCATAAGAAGTATATGGAGAACAGTAAGGAGAACATGTATGTTGATACTGGGGCTTAAAGATGAGGTGTCTTGATGTGTAAGCAAATTCTCCCAACTAGTACCATAAGAAATATATGGAGAACAGTAAGGAGAACATGTATATTGATATTGGGGCTTAAAGATGAGGTGTCTTGATGTGTAAGTAAATTCTCCCAACTAGTAACATAAGAAATATATGGAGAACAGTAAGGAGAACATGTATGTTGATATTGGGGCTTAAAAGATGAGGTGTCTTGATGTGTAAGTAAATTCTCCCAACTAGTAACATAAGAAATATATGGAGAACAGTAAGGAGAACATGCATGTTGATATTGGGGCTAAAACGGTTAAAGCACTAAAGGTGACCAATCTGGGCAAGGCTCAAGCTTTATTTGAACCCTAAAAATACCATTCTAGTGAATAAATTTTAAAGGGAGGGTTTCACGGTTTAGCGCATTTGCTACAACGTAAAGTAACTGAATTCTATTGTTTATAGAGCCAGTGTCACCCAAAGTGCTTTGCACGGTTGTGTTTTTGTTTTGAAGTTTGGCTGGCGCGTTTGCCGGACGTTTCGCAAATTATACCCCGCCGCACTGGCCTTTCAGGAAGCTGATATTTACAGTAGTAGCCTCTGAAAATAGTAATATCTTCATCGCTAGATTTTACCGGAGAAAACAACTCTAGATCTGACTTTGTAGTCAACGAGTATGGAGATTTTATAACAACTGATCGATTGATCGATCGATCAATCGATCTATCTCGATGGACGTAAAACCAGAGTAGCCACTTCCACTCGATATAAAAATAATAAGACAAAAACAAGTAGTAAGAATATTGACGTCTTCATCACTAGATGTCACTGGAGAAAACTACTCAAGATCTTAGTTTGCATTCAATGCTTGCTTATACATGGTTCTATTACAGTCCGATCGATTGATTGCACGATCGATCGCATCGACCGATGTCGATGGACGCAAAACCAGAATAGCCACTTACAGTACACTTTTTGTAAAAATAAAACATAAACAGATGGTGAAGACAAGGAATAATAAATTATTAAGCAAAACAGCACAAGCTCATGACCATAAGCATTATTTTGGAGCAAGCCCGCAGCTGCTGTTATTTTGTGGTAAATTGACGTTCCTTCTGTTTTCATTCGGCAACGAATGTAGCTCTATTTCGGCAAACACAGTGTCAGTACTATAATTGCTGAAACCCGTAGCTGTTTTTTTTCCCTCCACTACTGATACACGGACTCCTTCAGCCATACAACTTTGACAGAGCCCGGAAGACTCAGCCTTCGCCTCAACATTCCTGAACCCTACGAGGCATCCAATTTAAAGATCTCCTTCTCCACCGCGAAAACACTTCAGAATTTGGAAATATACAACAAAATCGGTACAGCGACACTTAAATGTCAAGTCAAAATTCACACTAGTGCTTTCGAATCGCTAACGGCAGCGATGGAAGAAGATACAAATCAGACTTCACGACAATCAAGAAAATGGCGTATTTTTCATATACATTGTATGAAAAATGTACCTCGGCGTGCAAAGCACTTTGGGTGACACTGGGTCTTTAACAACCAAATGAAAGCAAGTAGGCAACTCATGCATACATCCACAAATAACTCTTAAGGTCGAAGAATAAATTTGATGGTAAATATTTGTTTCCAAATTTTTGGTGTAGATTGGTTGAAATCTTACATAATATTTGGTCATCCATTGTTCTGCTTACAGTCTTTGATTATTGACATACATATGAGGCATTTTTAAACCAAAAATGTTGGTAGGAAAGCAAAAAAGGTATCTTTAATGTTGATGCATCAAGTTGGAACATACAAACAGAATACTAATTTCAAAAAATCTCACCTCTCCCACCACGTTTTCACAATTGACTGTGAAATTTTCAAAGGTAAATATTATTTACTGCAAGAGTCATAAATGATTAATCACTTTTGATTGTTTCATAAACAATGAAATTGAAATGGCCTGACATCGCACCTTACACATACCCAAAACCATGAAACCATCCCTTTAAAAATCTCACGCCTTATGAGACCTGGGGGGGGGGGGACCCTGGTATATAAACCATACACCTTATTCCAAAATGGTGCATTTTGGAATAAGGTGTTTAAGGGAAGTGTGAAGGCCTTGTTGAGGTTTAAAATTAGTCATTTAGGCCTTTTGGGCATTAGAAATTTCCTGATGGACTTATTTTAAGAAGAAAGATTTTCAGTTGGCAGAACTTGTGCATATCCTGCAGCCTGCCTGCCCAGAAGAAAAAACTATTTTGGACTTTCTTGTTTCTTTTTTATGTATAACAGTCCCATAAAAATGATTTTCATTAGGTTCCATGCCGTTGGACTTTTTTGGGGCCCACTATTAGCCTAATGTATTTTTCCACAAAATATCCATACTCCCCCCTTTTTGGTTTGAACCCCCCACCCCTCTGGAAATTCCAGTTTAGGCTCATGCATTCCCTTAAAAATTTTGGCCTTTAAGATCCCCTCCCCCTCAGAATTCGCAGTGACCCTTTGTGGTAAGGGTATGGATATTTTCTGTAGCCACACGATGGGACTTTATGCAGATATATAAATTTGGCCTCATGCACAGCTACCCGTGGAAATCAGACTAGACCACCAGAGTAAGAGAAAAAATTTAGTGATGTACTTGTCCCTCAACCAAAGCATTGTGTAGTCCAAAAGCCAAATCTGCTTGTCCTAAGAGGGCCATGCATCAAGTTATTTTGTTGGTGGTGAGCATACTGATTAGCAGTTTAATTGACAGTGACACAATGTTTTCTCTACCTAGCAAAACTGCCAGAGCAAATACAGCAAAACTAAGACAGTCACCTCTTGCCTTGAGGACACCCTGCTACTACAGACACCCCATTATTACAGACAGGAGCTGGGGTCCCAGCAAAGAAGAATTTACTGAAAATAACTCCTTCTATTACGGACTTCCTCTACTATGGATACCAAATCTTGGCCCCAGTGGTATCTGTTGCTGACAGTACTAGGGTTAGTCAGACTTAATAGTCACTTCTTTCCAGTACAATGAGCATCTTAAATTGAGTTACTTTTTAACTCACCTTCCCACAGCCTCTACAGTGATGTTTTCTGAGAAAAATGGTGAACTTGGCTTTGCAGTTAGTACAGTTAGAGCAGGCAAAATCAGGTATCCAAATTGGGGGTACTTTTCCCGGCTGAAAATAAAAAACAAAAATACAGTTAAACACAGTTAAAAATACAATTTTTTGTTCCATTTATTATAATTAAATTTGTATGCTTTCAGTTTATTTGCTAGTTTTCCCTGAATTTATTTACCCACATTCTGTACACCTTGTTTTCTCTTGCTATGTATGTGACCTCTGTCTTATTTAAGAAGCAGATTTAAAGGGCAGCCTTAATATAACTGGCACATCCACTCTATTGAATCAAATAAACCAGAAAGCCTAAGGGACATTAAATGGTGGATCATTTACCCACATTTTGGTCATTTTCTTACAATAATTATTCATAACAACAGGGGTTTGTCATAAACAATACCTGTGAGCCACCAGAGAACTGTGAAACCTTTTTTCCCAGCTTCCTGGTGCTTGCTTGTATTTGGGTTCCACCATACAACTTACCGTTTTTCTCGATAAAATGCAGGGCCCCGAATAAACGCCGGGTATAAAATAGGGAATTGTAAATAAGCCCCTCAGGCATTTATTTGTTGTATAATAAAGTTTAGATTCAAGGGCAAGATACATGGCTGCCAAGAAAAATGAATAATAACCCTTTCTCCAGAAATGGTGGGCCCCGATAAACTGCTGATTCAAACAAATGCCGGGTCCACCATGCCCTTAGTTTGAAATAAACACCGGGGGCATTTAATTGGGAAAATACGGTACCACATTTCCTTACTACTTACCACTTTTAGTTTGGGTTTGTTAGTGTCTGCCTGTTCTTTCCTGTTTTCCAGCTGTGGTTTAGGATCTTCGAGAGCTTGGGTTATCTTACTGCGTTCATCTATGTGACTTTGTGCAATTGCTGGTGCCAGTTCAACAGAGCTAGCAGGGGTGTCCGCATACGTGGTTTCAATAAGCGTAACCATTGACTCGCTGGAAATTCGACGTCTGTGTGTTCTGTGTGGGGGTCTGTTTGTTTCAGCAGCTTGGCTGACAGGAGGGTGAACTTCTGCTGTGACAACAACTTCAGTGGAATGCTCAGTGACATCCTTTTCCTGTCTTCTTCCACGTTTCTTGGGTGTTAAATCAGGAGCGAATGGGTTTGTCACACTGCCGACATGCCCAGGTTCCTGAAGACCCTTGAGCTGTTTGGGTCTTGCACCTGGTGACAAACTTGATGAACTAGGTGGTCCAAATAAAGACTGTTGAAGAGTCTTGTCCAGACCCAAGCTCGATAAATCATCGACTTTGACTTCACTTTGTCCACATTCTTGCGCAGCTGCCAAGTCTTTTGCAAAAGGATTTGTGCTTGGCAAGCTAACTCTTGGAAATGTCAGTGAGGCATGTGTATTTTCTGTGCTTAAAGCAGAGTCTCCTCCAGCTGCAGAGAATGCTTTATCGAGTTCAGATGATGGTAACCACTCTGGTAAGCCATCTGAAGTTTTATCTCCCAATGATGTGCTTTTAATGATCGGCGTATCTTGACCTGCAGAGCTCAGATGGCCAGACTTATCACTGGTTCCAGATGAGTGGGCTGTGTTTAGTGGTGGTTGGACAGCACCAGTCAAAGAGTTATTAGGCAACAAGAAAACTTCAGAATCACTCTGGCTAGACGTTGAAGATGTTACTGCACCATCCCCATTTAGCTGCTTTAAAATAGCATCTTTGGTTGCTTTGTCGATGTCGGGAGAGGTCAGCGGCAAAATGATTGGAACTGTTGCTTTGACTGTTCCTTCTTTTACACCAGGAACATTGCCACCGATGCTTTGGGACGAAGACGATGACAAGATTGGTTGAAGAACAAGAACAGGTTGCTCCTCATGCATGACAATCTGCGGCTGATAGCAGAAAGGAAGTTTAGATGGTCCCTTATCCTTCCTGGCCAGGATACTACCCAGAGCATCAGGGTCCAACCCCACTAATACATTTAAGACCTGATCCTTGGACTGCTGGTTTTGCTGGAGGTTTTCATCAGGTTCAGATGATGTTTGAGTCCCTGTTGACAGCACCGAGGACATCCTTTCTAAGACTGGTTCTTCAGCAGCTTCTACTTCAGATGCATCATCATCAATGACAGCATCATCCTTGGTAACTTCAACATTTCTTAAATCACTGTTTGCCCCTTCTGTCTGTGCAGCCAAAGTGTCTCTTGGTACAACCACATCTGACAATTCACTTTCTGTTGACGTCACCTCAGAATGAGAGGATGACAATGCCATTTGATCATCATCTGAAGAAGACTCGTAGTCACCTGCCTTAGGATGACACTTCTCTGTCTTTGTTGACTCTGGCAATAAATTTGTACGAGAATCAACTAGTAGAGAGGGTGTTTCCTCCATAGAAGTTCTCTCTCTACTGGTATCATTCCCACCAGGGAGACTTCCTACGAGCTCTTTTGGGTCCCCATCTTCAATTTCAGAGCAAGTATCCTCAGCTTTGTTTGACAACAGTTCAGGTAAGTCTCCATCTTCACTTAAGCTAAAATTTTCATGTTCACCTGCGGAATTTTCACCTGTGGTCGGTGGTTGATCAGTTAACTTCTCTGCTTCATAACGCAGCCCAGGTAACTCAGATCCATGGATGACATTTTTATCGTCAGCATCAAAAGAGTTACCATTTGTTCCTCCTTCCTGATTTGGTGGATTTTCTGTTCCAGAGTAGTCACCATTAATGCTCTCCCCTTGTCTGTTTAAATCAGTATAAAGATTTTCAGACACCTTTTGCGCATGATCTTCAGCCTCACCATGAACAGACACCTCAGGTGTATGCTGTGATTGTACAGGACTGTCATTACAGCCAACAAGATTTCCACCAGCCACAGCCGGTTTGCCTTTTGTGTCAACAGATGGCTTTTCATCTGCATTGGCTTCTTTTGATTTTGATAATGACTCCAAGAGAGCAAATACTTTCTTGCACTCTTCTTCAGACGCATTCTCCATTGCCATCACCAGCTTCCTTGTTTCAGGGGAAATATCTTGTGTTAAACTTTGAAGCACATCATTGGTATTAGAGCCTGCTTGAAGCCCTTCTGGTGTTTCTTCTGCCATGGCAACCGTAGGTACTTTTAGCAAAATTCTCTACTAAGGTGAACAAGTTTTCAGTGCAATATGCCCATCTGAAACCAAATAAAAAGTACTATTAAAATGTAAGCAATTTTTCATTTTGTTCTTTTCGAGAAAACATCACTACAAATTTTTCTTGTCAACTGCCTTTATAGGGTATTACACAGTTTACTAACTTCCATATGTGGCTTCGTGGCTCAGTGGTAGAGCATTAATTTTGTCAGAAGCAGATTTTTTTCTGGCTCAATATAACAATTGAAGGGCTCCGTGCAAGAACGTCCTAGGTGACGATTTGGGCCGATTTTTTATTTTTGCTCCAAAGTGCTCGTATTTTTGCATGTGGGCTCCTATTTAGTCAAAGAACATCGCTCTGAGTTTTTTTTCGCTGAATTTTGCTTCGTTTTCAAGAAAAAACGGGCAGAAAAACGCGGTCGGCTGCGTTTGTTTTCTTTTGTGCAAAACAGAAACAAAAGAAAACGATTAGGTTCTTTTATTTCGTGAAAATCAATGAAGCGGTACAAAGCAGAGTCGATATGAATAACAAAGGTCTTTATTGTTAAAATTCACCAAATTTGTTTATTGAATCGCCCTAGCACAGTGGGATGAGCGTTGAGCTTCTAATCCCGCGTGAGGCGAAAGGTGCTGGTTCGAAGCCCGGTGGCTTCCATGATTGTTTTTCTTTCTTTTTTCTTTTTAGTTTATTTTCCCTTCCAAACTACGTAAGCGCTTTTTTGACTGCGGGAACTGCAGTGTTATTAAGCGCTAAAGGTACGAAGATGTATTTCCAGTGCGACTAAGATCAATTCTGTACTACCCTAGATCGTCTGGAATTAAGCTTGCACATCGTTCCGGGTTCGAGGCGAGTGCACGCGCCTTATCATTTTTGTTTTTCCTTTCCTTTTCTTTTTTTTTTTTTTCTTTTTTTTTTTTACTGCCTTTGTTTTGCTTTTGTTCTTGACAGTTTCGTTTGATTTGCAGAAATAAACAGTGGCTAATGATGATTTAGCGCCGATCGACGATTACGCAGAATATTAGTCTACTGCAACCTTCCGGGTACGTCCTAGCGAGCCATGGCGTTTAAACGCCGTGGCTTTAAACGCCAAAATTTGCCATAAGTTAACTCTTCTCTTGTGTTTATTTACTTTTTTTTGCCTTAGTATTAAACATTAGAATTTGCGTGACGTAATTTACATTAGAAGTCCCGGTTTCAGAGGGTCCGACAGGGACTTAACTTTTGTTTTATAGTTCTTTGTTTTTGAATGAATTTTCTCTTGTTTTGCAGGAAAAAACTTACGGATTTGCAGATCCAGCAAACCCAGCGGACAACGGATTTATCCTTTTTGGGGGCTTGTGGCAATAAAGTCTGGACTTGGATCTCAACCCTCAGTTTATTATTATTATTATTATTATTATTATTATTATTATTATTATTATTATTATTATTATTTTCGTCACGAACAAAAGGGAGGGCACCTGAGTGTCTACATTCTACTAAGCTCAGTACTTCATATAACAAGAAAGCCCATTGGGCATTTTAACCGGCCATTCTGACCCTCCCCACCCCTAGGTTTCACAAATGTTAGCGCGATCCTCTATTTATACGAATCAGCGTGACGAAAAGTGTGATTGTGTGACACAATATTTTGACTATAACGTTACTGGATGACGTAATGTTTAAACTCTGATGACTCAGCTTATCTTTCTTATCGCTTTTATTTGTGCTGAAAAACGCAAATTCACTCAAACATTGAATGTCGACCTAAATTCGTCCACAACTGAGAATGCTCACACTGGGACGACGAAGTATTTACTGTTGTGCCTAGACCTTAAATACAAACAGTGAACATAGCAGTAGAATCAAAATATAACGCTTGATAAACACGAGCTCGAGCAGATCGTCAGAGTATGGGGCACGTCAAGGCATATCTCATGACGTGATGTTTAAATCCGGTTTGCTAACCCGGGAATCCCCTTGCAAAAGTAAACAAGCGAGCGGGGATGAACGTCACCCACGTCTTTGAAAGCTAACGCGCCTGTCGAG
Source organism: Siderastrea siderea (assembly GCA_964030785.1). NCBI lineage: Eukaryota > Metazoa > Cnidaria > Anthozoa > Scleractinia > Rhizangiidae > Siderastrea > Siderastrea siderea. The sequence continues at coordinate 26,438,636 of OZ034966.1, forward strand.
CCGCAATCGATTTCGCGCTCACTCGCTTGTTTTTCTTTTCCTTCACTATCTCTGAACGGAAAGAGAGACTGCTCGTAGCCTTTAGCGTACACCACACGCAAACCACACAAATCCGTCGATGATATTCAGATATTTTCGTTCTTTCAATGCAAAAAGACTCGTAACACCTACCCTATTAATTGATCTCCTTATTAATGACGATTCCTTCGTATCAATTACTTCTCGCCTCAAATAAACACTCATCTCTCTCCGTTCACAAGTCAGAACTATCATGTACTGATGGTGCAATCCACTAATATTGCATCATCATTCTAGTACCAATTCCTTCTCTTCCTAGCCCACGCCGGCAAAACGCAATTGTCCTTTTTGTCCACTGCGAATTACAAGTTAGCCGATCAGAAACCTTACAATTCACTTCGCAAACCCCCCCCCCCATAAAACGCAGCACAATGTTACACCGCTCCTATACAAAATGCAACTTTCAAAGCAAATCACATTCACAGAAGCGTGATATGCTCCTGACATTCACAAATCCTTCTGACTCCCACATTTTTACACCCTCAAAATGTCAATCCCAATAAAAAACCCCTGCGCTAAAAAAATTTTCACCATAACCACTAACTAGATCAGACAACACAGCCAATTCCGCATTCCATCCTATTAGCTGCTTTACTCAATTGCGCATGCGTTTTACAAGACAAATACAAAAACCCCCAAACTTAACAACCTTTCGTCGTTGATATCTTAAATACTGTAAATTAAAAGAAAAGAACACACGAAGGTAACATTCAGCAGACTAATACAGTACAACCCAAAAATAATGCAGGCGCAAGAAGTGGCACAAGAACTTCTTGCACCGCAAGAACACGCAAGCCGGCGGAAGTGAAAGTGCTATGTTTTTGCGGTTTACCCACAAGAACATTCGTAGCGCAAGAAGTTGAAACAGGGTCTGGAAGGGTATTCTCGGGATCCGGGATTTGACCAAAATACGGTGCGGGATTCGGGAAAACGCAAAATATCTTGACGGGATTCGGGATTTGACTGCTACAAGGGAAGCGGGATTCACCAAATTTGGGTACGGGATGTGGGATTTTGTTGCCTGTCTGTCAGGAATTCGGGAAATCGTCACGACCCAAAAAACCCTTACAGCAGCAAAGGCGAATCAACCAGGCGAGCGCCAAATATCAATCGAAAGGGCTAATCTACATCTTAAATTTATTAGCTTTTGCAGAAATTAGTCTTTTTTAATGTATTTTTGGGAAAGAAGAAACGAAATTCGGGATAGCGATGAAAAAAGTGCGGGATGCGGGATTCTCGTGGTAGAGGAGTGGGAATGCGGGATCAGGACCCCCGCTTCCAGACCCTGTTGAAAATCTAGCCGCAAGAAGCCGCAAGAAGTTACTAATGTTACCGCAAGCCGCAAGAAGGCGCAAGAAGTACTGCGGGTCCAGCCGAAGAAACTTGTAGTGCTCGTGTTAGTGTGAGGTAATTTGCAAAAGTAATGAGAGAGAATGTCGCGCTCTATTCTCTTTGAAATATCGCCGAGCTTTCGAGCGATTTTTCGCCGCGTTGGCGCGACAATTCGCCAAGTCAAGCGAAAGTTCGCAAGGCTAATCAAAAACTCAAGGAAACAAATGTTGGAACAACCGAAGTATCGAAGAAAATTCACGTCACGAAATGGAATATCCGCCAGCTTTCCGACTGCAAGATAAAACAACCGGTAAACATGATCTCCGGCACATGACAAAACATGAACATTTTTTTTAAGCGTGTCTGATACGGTAATACGGGTTCAACTCAGAAGTCAGAACTGACTCAATTCAGTTTTTTATTCCATCAAAGAAATAGAAACAAAAAGTCCAAAAGCTATAATTGTGGCAAACTGCGCGAACTCTTCTTTGACAGGCAAGACAAGACAAGACTTACACGTGCAGGAAGTCATGCCATCTCGTGGGTGAACTCGTCAAGAATCCCTGCATCTTTACCACTTTAATTTCCCAGCAAAAAAGGAATACTCGAAGAAATAGCATAAACATATGATTTCAACTACACATTCGCCTTTCAACACAGCTTGCTGCCTGGGGCTTGCTGTTTTGACGGCTTAGAGAACTGCTCATGCATTGCGTTACAAAATGTCACTCATGCAAATCATACTAAATTTGCATACAGCAGAGTTGTGTTTACTCAGGTTAGAATTGACGTGTCGAATTTCTTTCAGATCGCGGAATTTTAGTTTCCTTCAGACTTCTTTGGTTTACTTCGAAGTTTTAAAATGTGATATCGACTTCAGCGTAATGAATGGAACTATTTTTACAAACATAATGTGTTTTTCCAATTAAGACTTTTGAACAGGTGAATGTCGGTTCATTAATAATGTGACTGATGGACTGTGCTTTGCCGTTGTTCCTTATTTAAGTGAAATAAATCGAGCGAAATCTTTCGCGCCGCTAAGCGTACCGCATGTCTGGGACTCCGGAACACATAATAAACAACAACATATGCGTACTTCGTTTGAGTCTCGTTTCTCCCTAGCCGTTAAAAAATAACATTGAAGGCGACCAGCGTCAAATTCAGAACCTAGTGAACTCTTTATCAGATAAAAAAATTTTAAACCGAAGAAAAAAAATTACAAGCGACCGAATAAACAACTGATTGCAAGCTACAAAGGCAGCCGATTTCGAACGTGCGTTGCACTACAAAGTGGTCTCTTTTTTACCTTCTCCGGGTTCCGGGTTTTTAAGATGTTAGCGCAAAGAAGTTCTTGTGCTTACTTGCGGTCCGGACATCTTACCATAAAGAAGTTCTTGCGGTTTTAACTTCTAAACGCAAAGAAGTTCTTGCGGCTTGCAGTATTCAAGTGCAAGCGTCCCGCAAGTAGCCGCAAGAAGTTCCCGGCTTGCGGACGCAAAAAGAAGGTCTTGCGCGTGCATTATTTTTGGGCTGTACTGTATGCGCATGCGTCTTATATAAGACAGTACCGCTCTTGAGTACCCGTACCACAAGCTTTACAGCACTTTGTTCGTATGTTAAGCCAACTGACTATCACGACAAAACCGTGTCCATTTTATAAAACGGCGGTCGCCATAGCGATGGCCGGTTAATAAACTGCAAACTTAAGATCTCTTTTCCTTCAATCTTTATTTCCCTGAATTTTTTCGACTGGAAATACTAAGACTCTAAGAACTTTGAATGAGAACATCCCACTACCATGAACTAATACCTGCATGAAGTAATGATGTCATTAAGAGACCTTAAAAGAACAGAATGAGAAAAATCCAAAGAGGAAGTAACTCACAAACTCGAATTGGATCATTACTGTCACCTGTGCTTTCTTTGCATATTCATTTTAAAATCTGACACATAGCACGAGAAATATATTATTCATTTCAAAAACCAATAAAATAAACTATCGTCACAGCTTTTAAGAAATTAATTAACAAACCACTACAAGTATAAGCTAGTGAATGTTGTTAGATTGTTGTATGGCCCTTCGATCAACCGACGATCGACCGACTTCTTAGGCTGCACATTAATGAAACGACGTAACTAGTGTTGAAAAAATTGTCTCACGACTAATTTTAGAGTAACATGCCACCCGAATAGTAAAAACTTGATGGAAACCGAGGATTGACGATTCGTGTCCCTGGCACGCAATGACACAGCTAGAAAAATCTTCGCGCTCTTTAGTTATCGATCAACAACGACGCACGTTTATTTACTGATACTCTTTCTGCAGCACAGTGCAGCTGACGTACAATGCAGAAAAATAAACATCAAATTAGAGGAATTCAATGAGGTAGCTTCTTTCGTTCACGTTGATGAAACACATCGACAAGCACAATTCGAGATGTACATGTTGCTCGTAATGATATAGCGCCGATCTTTACAGAGATCGTCTCCAAAGTAGATAATAATGACCTATGTAGTTAACGTTCCACCAAAGTGGTGGGCTTATCATTCATACACGTTATCAATTGATTACCTGAACACCTCGCCAATCATGGATACATTCACGACCAGTTTGTTTGACGGTCGTCCGCCATATTCTTTGCTGTCTGTGGCGACGAAAACTAAGGGGAAGCAGGGTAGGGTAGGGGATCGAACTTTTCTGGGGGTGGGAAGAGTGCAGCAGAAGTACTTCCGGTTAAAGCTAATCCTCTCAACGCACTTCGAGACCTCTTGAAAACCGGGTCTAAAGCCGATTATTCTCGCACGAATTTTATTTTAACGAGTCGTTTAAGGACCAAGGACAGCAATCATGTTGATACCACATAGAAGTATAAATTTACGTTTACGTATACATTTATTTTTAACGAGCAACATCTCGGGGTGGGGGGGGGGGGTTGGCAGAATCGCTACAAGGTCAGCAGTCACCAACTGGCGGTCCAGTTACTAGCACAATTACAATTTCTATATCGCTAAATAACAATAAATAAATAAATAAATAGATAAACAAATAGGTTGAATCATTCAATGTCACCACGATTAAACAAGACAACCAAGATACTTAGAAACAGCTATATTAAAGACTTGAACAGAATCTATTGTCACAAGATCGTGATGGCGGATGGCGGGGAAAAGGGGATGGGGATCCCGAGGGAGGGAAGGGGATGGCAAGTGTGCGGGAATCGGGAAAGGAAAGGGCGGGATGCGGGATCCTCAAGGTGGTGGGATGTGGGAGAAATAAGGAAAATTTACACCACATTGCATACTATTTAAACAGTAGAGTTCTTCTATCGAAGGCACTATCGTGTGATAGGTTGGCCGAGGAAATTTGATGTCCACAATAAATAATAGCCCGAGAACGTAGTTCGAGGGCTTCTATGAAGTTTGAACATCAAATTTCCGAGGGAACCTATCACACATAGGGCCTGAGACAGAAGAACTCCGATAGTTTTTAGGGTACAACGCTAAATTTTGAGCGAAAATTGCTAAAAACGGGCACTACGCGCTGATAGGCGCCCGCTGAGTGATCGATTTCGACCAATGGGAAAACGCCAAAATTTAGCGTTGTACTATAATTTGTAATAGAAGAAGGGGAAAGGGGCGGGAGCCAACAAAAAAGGGGCGGGAGCCAACAAAAAAGGGGCGGCAACCGGGATTAAAGGGTACCGGAAGCGGGACGTTTGGACCCACTGTGTACCCTGTCCCAAACTCGACTTGTGCGTATTTTTCTTTTCTCCCCTCCTTTTCTTCCTCCCCAGAATTACGCTAGCTGTTGGAAGATTATCTCAGGCAGCATTTTGATGGTTATGATATCCCCAGACAATCTTTATACAAACGGATGGAGAAAATCCGTAAGATAAAACCGTCCACATGGTCCAACATCAACGCCAAACTAGCGCAGACAGCCGGGCCTAAAACCATCACTTGTGGCACTTCTAGTTTCTTCCCATTTACACCAAAAAAGAATAGCAGATTTCAGGCGGGCACTAAAATGGTACGCGCAGACCAGATTTAGAATGTTTTCTAAAGTATGGGCCAATGATAAGAGTCATCCCCTTTGCGGCTCTTTTGAGCCTTTTCAGTTGATGCGAGTACACTTTGTAACTATTCTGTCTCCCATAAAGTCAAGTTCCAACAACAATTCAAATAAGATGGTAGCACGTAAATGACCTGAGAAGGGAAAGGAAAAAAAGTTGCCAAGGTAATGAACATGGATTGCATCGACTCTTGGCTTTGACCGAGAAATAAAGGAAAATGATAATTAGTATTACTTTGCATCATATTTTTAAAGTAAAGAGAACGTACATCTTTTTTAATCTCTCTGCTAATCGCTTGTTTTACAGTGCTACGAATGGCCGCCTTACCTGCTACGATTTGTCGGGCCGATATGTTGAGATTATGGGAGCATAATTCGTAGTGTGTTCTGACACGCTAAAAATTGTCGGCTTCTGGTCGGTCCCATTTATCCGCCCGACAGTATCGGAGAGTGAATCGTACGTGCTTGACTCCCGATTTGCGGCAGATTTACAAAAATTGAAATTGGCCCGATCACGGGTGGGCGGGTACTCCCTTCTATAAACTAAGGATGGTATTTAAGTAAACCACGGGTAAGCCCAAGCTCTACGAGTTTGACCTTTGTAATGTCTACACAAGCATTACGTAATTTGAGGTTTTAGCCTTTATAGAGAAGAAACCGTTGCAACTGAAACTCCGAGAAATCGCTTCAAATCCACCCAAAAACCACACGCTACACAATGAGAACAACAATGGGGTTCAGGTAGGCGGTTTTTTTAAAAAAAAGTCAAGCACAATTTTCTTTTCCAATAGACGGAATTTTTTCCCCATACAAAACCTTATAATTCAGTGTGCTATTTAAACAATAGAGTCCCTCTGTCTCAGGCCCTATGTGTGATAGGTTCCCTCGGAAATTTGATGTTCAAACTTCATATAAGTCCTCGAACTACGTACTCGGGCTAATATTTGTTGTGAACATCAAATTTCCTCGGGCAACCTATCACACGATAGTGCCTTCGACAGAAGAACTCTATTGTTTAATTAGTGCCCAGGCCGCTCACGTCCGCTTGTTTAACCTATTGGTGCTCTAAAATGTTACCGAAAACCCTGGGAAACAGGTTAGATCTTTAAAAGGCTCGAAAAACTCACTTATCAATCAAAAAATCAGCCTTTTGTTAGGCGAATTGCTACGTTATGAGAATTCGGCCGATTCTCGAGAAATCAAGGGTACAAAGTAAACCCCTTACATTTCGGCCATGAAACTGTACAACATTTCATATATCTTTTGCGTAAAGCCGCTTTAAAAACCACTGTTAAAGTGAGAAATTCCTGAGCTGGGATATGTTTTATTAACTCAAAGGCGTTTTCTTACACCAGTTGTTTTGCGCTGATAAGATATCTAAAGAATGATTCGACCCATTGATTTGAAATTTTCAGCTTGCTCCTCTAATAAGTTGTATTTCCTCCCTTAGATGGATGTTCAGTTATGAAGTGAGTCACATCATGGAATTGGCATGTAAAATTAGATTCGTGGGTCTAAAACTAAAATTCCCTATGCTTAAAACAATAAAATATCTTTCGATCTTCTTTGGAGGGTTGTAAAAAAATTTCTATTCATCATCAGTTTTAGTGAGAGTTATCTTTCCTGAATTAAACCTTGGTAGATCCCAGCAGATTGGTATAGATTCATTGATCGGTATCACATTACAAAATAGCTTCCAGGGATATTTTTTCGGACTCAAGCTCATTATGTTTCCGCAGAGATGTGGCTTCCTATGGTTTGAAATAAAATCCTAGGGGTAAAAAAACACTCGTGAGAAATAGACGATTTTAAGGTTATAGATCCACCGCCTTAAATTGACAAATCGATCTTCGACTGCACGAGTTTTAAATCCCGCTTAACATTTCTCACCACATAGGATTTCGGATCACCATTAATTATAACTACAGATTTCTTTTTCTACCTACCTCCGCAAAGCTCAGCTTTTGCTGACAGATCATCGAGTAGTTTCAGAATCATTTTTCTGTTCTTTCTGAATCTCTTCTGCTGAACCAGATTCTTAATCTCTTTAATATCTTCCTTCATCTCTTCCGCCAGACTCTTCCCATGATCCTCCTCAGTTTCTTTGGCAGGGGAGCTTGTAGATAGGTTTTGGGGTGAAACTGTGAAAAAACAGAATTATTACTATTCTTTATCACTAACACAAAGCCGAATCTGTCGAGCTTTGCACGATTGTGGTTTAAAATATTGTTCATCAACACCTACAATCTCAATTGCTTGTCCTGAAGTTCTCTTGACTCGTCATTCCCGCCTCTCCAAATTTGAAAAAAGGGAAAAAGTCCTGGGAACGAGGTTGTTGTTGTTGTTGTTGTTGTTGTTGTTGTTTTCATCCCCCCAGAAAAACCTGTTCACAGATTAACCAGGAAAAGATCTGTGCAATTTATTAAGCTAAGAAATGCCGACGATTAAATAAAACTTCAAAATCAGAATGTGTAGTTAATAATTCAAATAGATGGACAAGATGGACAGTGAAACAGTCCGCTCTTCAATCCAAAGTGCTCTTGCTTGAGGGTGGACTAATTGCTGTTGTAAAAAAATTCTTAACTCATAGCATAGGAATCCGGATCCCTAATAATTAACAACTCATTTCCTTTTCTACCTACCACCGCAACCCTCAACTTTAGTAAACAGATCATCAAGTAACTTCAGAACCATTTTTCTTTTCTTTCTGAATCTCTTCTGCTGAACCAGATTCTTAATCTCTTTAATATCTTCCTTCATCTCTTCCCGGAGACCCTTTTCATCCCCTGCGTCATTCTTGTAAGTAGGGAAGCTTGCAAAAAGTTTTTGAGGTGATGCTGTGAAAAGGAACATAAGTACAGTGAAACCTGTATTGAGGGGACACCCTTGGGACCCTCGCTAGTGTCCGCTTTATACAGGGTGTCCTCTAAATACAGGTTCTGATAGATGGTGAAACAATAGTTAATCATTGACCTCTTATATCTCCACCTTTATTTACCTGCATACTTTCACAACTTGATTTCGGTGTCCGTGTCCGCTAAATAGAGGTGTCCTCTGAATAAAGGTTCGTATTAAAGTAAAATTGGGAAGCAAATTTAGGGACTTAAGCTGGTGTCCGCTTAATATGGGGTCCGCTTAATACCGTTTCACTGCATCATTTTTTTTATCGCAATCACTCCAAGAAATCGGTCGAGCTTTGCGCGTCTGGGTTTGAAATATTGCCCTTCAGCACCCTTTTCCAAATGTGTCTCTCCTCATTTTCTCTTGACCACTTTTCGTTTCACTCTCAGGGAGGCCCACCTGTTTACAGTTCACATCAAATGTTCAAAGCACAATAAATTCAATAAACTCAACCTGGATTGGATCAGTTTATTTTTTCGGCAAACTGTTGAGTTTTAAAGTTTTGGCAGATTGTCGATAAATCAAGGACAAAAACTCCCCTTATTAATTGAAACACATTAAGTTTTAGATTGGAGACTTTATAGTGAAAACATATAAGACAGACACTCGAACTTCGACCAAAAGAATTCCGCCGGATACATGTGTGTTGGTTTTCTGAATTGCCTTCTTGGCGCTAGAAGACCTTGGAAGTCCTTATCCATCGGCTGTTCTGTGCTCAACTGCTTTTTGGGTTGGAAACTACACCAGGTTATCAAATGTACCACATTAATGAGCTCAAAGAATTATTGGTGACGTTCGAGTGTTCCGCAAATGCGGATTGCGGAATCTAGAGTAAAAGACAACAAAAGTAATAATAATAATAATTAGTAATTAGTACCCTGTTAAAACAGCCGCTTTACTTTGGTGCATTTTGATATTATGATAAGCAATACTAAAGAAAGCAAGTGATTTTTTGGACAGTTACACACAGTTGTGTCCAATCCACTCGATTGAATGAGTCATGAGGCTCACCAAGGCAGGCGCATAACTGCAACTTTCTTGAAGCGACTACGAGCATCACAACTCTCCCCTGGTAGGGACGCTAGTCCATCGCAGGGTTATAACCACAGCCTTTCTGTTAGAACTCCCTACTGAGTTAGCTGATACCCATTTAAACACCTGGGTAAACAGAGACAATGTGGGGTAAAGTTTCTTGTTTAAGGAAACAACACGATACACCGCAGAGACCAAGCATCGAATCACCAACCTTCTGATCTCGCGATCGTCAGATCGAAATTCTCACCGCGACGACCACTACACTTCCGCGCCTCCAACACGTGCATGAACGGTGCAGAAACACACTAGCTAGCTAGCTAGCTAGCTAGCTAGCTAGATACATGTATCTGCGACAGCTGGAAAAATTAACATAGGAAGCCCAAGGTAATGTTAAAACAATTCACCAACGGCCGTGATCTCAAATTGGCACTATTTTTATATTCAATTTTGGTCTTTAATTGAAGGCATACAGACAGTTAATATCGCTAACTTGAATAATTCGACAAAATCGGGCAAAAAAAAACAATAACACCCGGTAAAATCCTTAAGTATGGTCTTTGAAATGAGCACTGACAACTGAGCGCTTACTTTCCTATGGTTTATGCTACAGCGTCTGTGGAAACACTCCTCTGTAAAGTGATTGTGAGATCACTGATTCATATGAAAGCTATACGGACTGCTTTCTTGTGGTATTGTTTATCATACTGTTCAACTAAGCTTTTGTTTCTAACTTTTCAGTGAGCTATACAAGGAAAATCTAACTTTTTTAGCCAGCTAACAGTTTCCGAGGGCTGTCGCCGATTTTTCCCGTTATTTTTCTCACCTTTAGCCTGTTGCCAGGCCGCTAACTTTTGAGTCTATAGTTGAAATCCTCAGGTGTGATCATTCGAATGAAAACTATTAACTTTGTGCTTCTGTGGCATTTTTTGTTTCTTAATTTTTGTGCTAACGGACTTTTTATACAAACTTTTCAATTATTTACTTTCGCCACAAAGAGATAACCAACTAAACAAAGATGAATTGACTTAACTGCTATACCTTGTCACTCTCGCACTGTTTCGATGTCTCGAAGAAAGGTCTCTGAAGTATAAGGCAAGCCTGCCAAACTGTGTTAAACGTTCAAACTAATGTTCGACCTTTCTGTTATAGATAAAAGGGTTTTTGTAGACAGACACGTCTGGGACAGGAAGTTTGAACAAAGTATTATTTTCGTCTTATTTTATGCCCACCAATGTTGTCTCTGTTGTTTGCGGCCCGTGCATGGATGTCGCATTTGCCGTAATGTTTTTCATACAAAACCACTTTGATTGTTCCCGTTTTTGGCCTGAGGCCAAACATAATGATCCGAATGTTTTCCTTCTACAAAACAAATTCGCTGTTATGCAAGAGAGCCCTGAATCAATTCTTAAAAAAATCCGACTTTTGTTTTAGGACCTCTAGCAAGCGACGCGACTTCAGTGCACTTTCGAGATTTAGGGAATGGTCGCACATGAGAGATTCAGAAGAGATTCTGAATAAACTAGAGCTTAAAAATGTCTCCTAAGTAAGACTTTTTAAGATGGTTGCTTGTTAAGGTTGTTGAAAGAGAAACTCACTTTAATTAAAAAGTACTCACGAAAGAGAAAGAACAACGCCATGGAATCCGGAAAGAATCGTTCACCGCTATTGTTTCTCACTCTTAAAGTCACAGCCGCGTGGAATAATAAGTAATGGATAAATTATGAGCGGGAGACCTTTATGGGCATTTAAAACGGCGAGCCGTTTTAAAGCCCATAAAGGTCGGACGCGAATATTTGATCTTACTTGTGAAATGAAACGGTGACTATAGATCGTGTTTGTCATGTTAATCACGTGGGCGTGGAGTTGTCCCATAGGAGTTTGGAAATATTCAGCATTGAATTTAACAATTCATTTTCATATAGCTTTTGTAGTAGAAACATGGCTGGTCGGTTTCGCTCTCCAAAGAGTAAAGAAGAAGAGGCCAGTCTAGTGTAGGAAGCACTCAGAAAGCAACACAATACAACACTAAATGGGGTAGAATTCGAGGAATGGCAGCAGCGACGGCAAAATACAAGTGCAATGTTAGAGGTTGTTGGAGTGGCCGATCTGAAATGCGAATGTCGGCAAATACGCTAAACTTTTGGTTGAGCAAGTTCGCTTGTGAAGTGGCCAAGCAAAATGGAGAGCGTTATCCGCTCAATTCGCTTTATTTGCTAATTTGTGCGATTAACCGTCATTTGAGTGAGACGGGAGGAGAGGATGCATTCAACGTTCTCAACAAAGCTGACAAGAGGCAAGTAAATTGTTACGTGTTTTGAATGGGTAGTGTGAACGGTGTCTCAGTGCAAAAAAATTAAATTGAGTTCTAAATTGTATCATTTTCATTACAGGTTCGCGACGTTTCGTAAAGTTTAGACGCGGAGATGAAGGATGCAACGAAGCGTGGAATAGCCCAGAAGTGCAAAATGGACACCTGCGAGGAAATAACTGAAGACGAAGAGGCGATATTGATTAATAAACTTTGTACAAATTTACAGGACTCGTCTTTATTAAGTTAAGCATACTAATTAGGGGAGTAAGAGATCTTTATAAAAATGAATCCTATTGATAATTCTACTAATTCATAATTCATCAACCTCTGCTTTTCCCTGCTACCTTTTCAAACCCTCCCCGTGCTTTCAGACAGTTGATTTATATTGGGGTTTACAGAGGTAAACATGTGACTCAAATACTGCCTAATAAAATTGGTCATAATTCTTATGAATTATTAATGAATTTTACAATATTACTTATTATCTTTGATGCAAAAAGAAATGATTCTTAATATTGTATCGTAGTCAAACAGCCCGAAAAGATAGTGACATTTTTTATTAATTTGCAATGTTATATAAAAAAAAATTTATTTGAATTTGACGTTGTCACGAAAACATCGAAACGTTTGTTCTCCAATATTTATCGCTTATTTTCATTCTATGAAAAACTACAAACAAAAATTAACGTTTCAAACGGTGTTTATGTCTAGTATCACAAGAAGTCGCTTCTCGAAGCAAGCAATGGAAATTTCACTGCTTTTCACCGTCAAAGTAAATTTATAACGCTACAGATAGAAGGCTAACTTATCTGACTTAAAATATGTTAACGCTTAGTTAAGGTGGCATGACGCAAGTGTGCTTTGACGTCTAGTACCTTAACAAATTCAGGTGTTGGTATGACTGCGATACCTCCACCCACACAAACTTTGGCAGAACAGCTATAAAAAGTTTAAACCAGGCTGCGGAAGAGCACATTCAGTTTTTGCAGTCACGCGAAGCCGTTAATTTTGAGCGGCGTATCGTCCCAGTCGGATATATACTTCTATATACCTATATATACTTCTATGTGAAGAGACAGAAGACAGTGAAGATCAGAATGGAAGCACAGACCTTCATAACGAAAGTCGAGAGAAATGCTAAAAGCTAGACTACCAAGTCCTCAGTTGAGGAGTGTGGACCACAAACTTTAAGTCTAACCTTTATACCTTCTCAATTTCTGTTTCACACATCATCCGAAATTGGAAGTGTCCCCCTGCTTGGAAAGCATCCTAACTCAGCCCGGACAGGTCTAAATCTTGATGATCCTATTCATCACTGCACTTCAACTAAGCGCGTCCCCAGGTGCATATCTGTAACTACCCCCTTGCATGTTTCTACAGTTTTTTTCATAAGAGGACGCTTTGCTTTAATTGATGCTGGATGGAAAAGGAGTAAAACTCGTAATGTTTGAATGCTTTTAATTTGTTTTACATCTACAGCGGAAATGTTAAAAAACAACAACTTAAATTCAATCTACATCGTGCATTGGCCTCTATAAATGGCTCAAGCATTGTTCATTGCCTAAACGTTTTACTACTAATCAGATATTAACTGCTGGGAATCTTTAGGACTGGCCGAGAGGTAAGATCACCTTCAGTTGTTGACGAACCATTTCTGGCCAACTTTGTCAGCGGTATGCCTACGATCCACATGCGCACCAACAGTCCAGCGGGACATTTCTCTCAAGCCAGTTGTGGACACGATAGTGAACCACCAGTACGCATTGGGCTGGATCATCATCTCGTTAGGATTGGGCGCCGACTTCATACTGACATGGTTAATAGCTTGAGCAGCCACATGGTTTCCATCTGGAGATACTGCCAGGTTTTGGGCTTTGTATGCATAGCCTTGCACGCTATTTCCTTGCACACAGCGTACATCTGCTCCCGCTCTGACAGCCTGCACCAGGGTACTTCGGCTCCCGCTCAGCACGTTGCCAGATGGGTCATTTGACAAGACTTGCGTCCATGGTCGGGTGTCAATAAGCCACTTCACCGCCAATTTGAGCGTAGAATCACCGCGGTGCTTGTGTTCTCCAACATTGTACCTCGTTGCACGAACCGTTCCTGTTGTGGAAACCATCAACCAATACCAGTAGGCATCATTCTGAAATCCGGTCAGTCCACTCTTGCTAACATGCTTGAGTGCCTGGGCTGTTACATGACCATTGCGCACAGACAGATTGTCAGCCTCAGCAGTGTAGTAATTCGACCCGGGGATCTGGAAACGAACACGATGGCCAGACATCAGAGCCGAAGTTAGTGCTTGGCGCGTTCCAGACAACTGATTTCCACTGCCATCATGGGAGAAGACTTCCTTCCAGCAGCCATCTGCAAACCACTCAATTGCTACGGTATCTTTAGTGTGACCTCGTGAGTGGTGAACCCCAACAGTCCAGCGTGACATGTCACGTAATCCGCGAGTTGTTACCACGGTGAACCACCAGTATGCATTGCTCTGAAACTGCTTGAGGTTGCCGCTGGTGCTGGTGCTTATGTGGTCTAAAGTTTGACCAGAAACGAACTTGGGATTACTGTTAATGGCGACGTTCTGGATGGGAAACGAGTACCTCTTATCACTCACACAGCGGATTTCCTGGCCGTTTTTAACTCTGCTTTCCAGATCATTAAGGTCACCTTGAACCTTACTGCCATCTGCCAGGTGCGAGTACGATGGTGTTGGTAGGAAGGATGAGGTCTGCACAAACCACTTGACGCTCGTTTTCCTGCTGTTTGTTCCACGATGAGTGTTTGAGCCCACGCTGTACCTGGTCATCTGCATCACTCCATTGGTTGAAATGAACACCCACCACCAGTATGCGTTGTTTTGAAACTTGTCCCATGAAGCTTTGCTGACGTGCTGAAGCAGTTGGGCGAACACGTTACCAGCATGCACATGTACGTTGTCTGTCTCCGTGCTGTAAGATGTTCCAGTAACCACGCGGACACGTGCCCCCGATAACACGGCTGATATCAGACCGTATTTCCACCCAGCTATCGCTTTCCCATTTGCATCGTGGTGATATGCCAGTTGCCAAGGTAATAAACAGGGATTGCATCTAACGTTGTCTTTGGTAAGAGAAAACGAAAAAAATATTATTATTATTATTATTATTATTGTTATTATTATTATTATTATTTATTTTTAAAAACACAACAGCACTCTTCAGTTTTCGGAACATGTTTACGTATATTTAAATTTATAAAGCTCATTGTATAGGCTGTTACATATAATATATATTATAATAACGATCATTCTGTAAACCTTAGCAAAGATTCATTAGGGCTGATGATGATGTTTGAAACATCGAAACATGTTCCGAAAACTGAAGAGCGTTGTTGTCTTTTTAAAGTGGTACTATGATCAAAAAATCACTTTTATTTTTTCTTCGGATTTCGAAACTATGTTCGTTAAACACTTCCCAAGCGAAATTATAAGCCTTAATTTTGAGAAGAAGACCGTTAATTTAAACTGCAATTTTCCGTTTTAATGGTCCGCCATTATTACACCAGAAAGGATACAATGACGTCATTCACTCAAGAGCTGTAGAATGTAGTGTGTGAACGCGGCTTACAAATTATGCAAAACACGAGTTTGAGAGTGTGAAAGCTCAAAACTCCCGTGCTGCATACTAAATAAGGCACTTTCACACACACTGCATTCTAAAGCTCGTGAGTGAATGATGTCATTCTGTCCTTTCTGGTGTAATAATGGTGGACTATTAAATCGGAAAATTGCAGTTTAAATAAACAGTCTTCTTGTCGAAATTAAGGCTTAAAATTTCGCTTGGGGAGTGTTTAGTAAACAAAGTTTCGAAATCCGAAGAAAAAATAAAAGTGATTTTTTGATCGTAGTACCACTTTAAAAATAATTACAACACTTGTGCTATCAAGACCATTTGGTATTATTATTATTATTATTATTATTATTACTATTATTATTATTATTATTATTATTATTATTATTATTATTATTATTATTATTATTATTATTATTATTAAAAGAACCGTAGGGTTAGCATGTGTATTTTAGAAAACAATCATTGCCTCGAGTCCTGAATTAAAGAAGAAAGGCGTATTGGGACAAAAGTGGTCTCGTGGTACTCTATAAGAGAAAGAGAACCTGAACGACATGTAGTTTGTCAAAATGTAATAAAATAAAAAGTTAAAGTAGGAAGCTTTCGTTTGTGTTTGTTTGTTTGTTTGTTTTTGTTTTCATGAAAGCATTTTTCAGTGTTCTGATAGATATATATTGAAGATATATTGAAAAACACGTATATGTAAATTTTATTCTAATCAAGCGATAGCGTTTTCAAAATGATTCGAATCACGCCAGTGTACATTTTTTCTCGTATCACAAACGAAGCAAAATATTAAGAGCTTAGGCTTTCTAAAATGAGCAAAAAATACTATTAAAGTCGCCAAGTTAGTTTAAAGGATTACTCAGGCAAAACTGAGTTTGCAGGGTAGTTGCCATAACGTCATAAGCGCTGTCTCATAACAGTGGTAAAAAGATTTTTAACCTCTGCACTTCAGATCGATAACATGATTCGCTATTGCCAGTCTTCTCTACGACGTCATTTTGAATAACGAGAAGATCCTGGGGAAGATGTTTGACCCCGTGCTGGCCACTATACAGTCACTATGAGGCCCCTGATCACATATGCATAAGCAAAAAAGTTCGATTGTACTTATGGAGAACGCCCAATAACAAATCAAATCTTCGCATCCGCTGTAGCAATATCGATTGGCAACTTTTGTAAGCTTGCTTGGACAATTTAAAATATATTAACCTTCTCACTCTCCCGTGCCCACGTTATATGGTTCTGTTGGCGGTAAGTCAGTATTCCACAATACGCCGAAACTTGCCTTTTTTCCACTTGCTGTTCTTTGTTTGTTTGTGTTTATAAACATGACCACTTTGCGTGGTAAGAAGGTAAGAAGAAGCTTTAAAGCGAAAGGAAAAGCACTCTGTGACATGTTGTCTTCTAGACTACATAACAGTTGTATTTTTAGCGTTGGTCCGTGGAAACGCGCGGTCTTCGAGCGAAAGGCCTGGAGCGAGCGTCAAGCAGACGAGTAAGAGAGCAGAGAGACGTTAATAAAGAAAGTTTTTTCTCGCCTCACACGCCTTATGGGCGTGAGTGCCTCGTGTGTGCTCCGCGCGTCGCGTGTTAGCGCTTTTGTTCTCTCGAGAGTCAAGAGAAAAAAACGACTGTCCTGCAGTCTAGTTGTCTTCTTATTGCACGTTCAAACAATATAAAAAGGAACCTAGGGTGGACGGAGGAAGAACTACCTCGAATTTTTGATCGAACAAACTGACTGGAATATGTCTCTTTTACATAAGACGAGAATTAAACGTGCGCCATTTCATGCAGCTGAGTACTTGTAGTAAAATAAAGGAATAGCAGTGTAGAAAATGAAAATTCTTTCAAAAATACACTGAAGTGCGAGACACCCAACTGGAAATGGACACAAATATCAATCGCTGCTTTATTTCGATTTTGGATCGAACAAATTAGAATAAACCGGTCTTATTAAGAAGAGAATTAAACGTGCGACGTTTCACGCACACCAGTGCTTGCAGTAACATGAAAGAATCACAGCGTAGAAAACGCCATTGTTTCAAAAACTCACTGAATTACGAGACACCCGGTAAAAATGGAAATAAATATCAATCTGCTTCATCTTCGCTTCAGACCGTTTAATCAACCCAACTTTCGTGTCTCTTCAATCTCTGCAATTGCCCTGGGTAGAACTAAGGGCGTGTTATCAAACGATGGCCATTTTACACTATAGCTAAAGGACGTAAGTTAAACTTCGAAAACGACATCACAGTGATCGTGGGGTGCAGTAGTGACGAATCTGAATTATCTAAAGAAAGCAAGCGACTGTAAACAAGTTTGTCTTGTGGAAGCATGAATCAATCATTGAATGTGCTACAGACAGCAGAGATACAATTCCGTGGAGCTAAAACAAAGGAGTCATATCATCATATCCTGCTTGTGCAGTAAAAAAAAATGTTTGAGCGCAGTACTGTTACCAACCTTTTCCACTTTGCTCGCCCCCAGTTTGGTTTCTTTTCAGTGACTTGATCTCTTCTTTTATTTCGGACAGCTGTTGTTCCATTTTCGTGCAGTTTGGTCCGCTGTCAGGACATGATACTTTACAATAACACTGAGCCTCCTTACATTCTGTCGGTTTTACCGCCGATAAGATTGCGACGAACACGACAAAATAAGCGAACCGATTAACATCAATGAAGTATTTCATAGTTTACTGATGTTTTCAGAGTTTGTTAAAACACAACATCAACAGCCTCAGAGAGCGTGTGACTCCTAAGAACTATGAATCCGCTATTTATCTGTTGGAGACGAGATTTCATCATCTCTAGGTGCTATTTTAGGTGGGAGCTCTTTTGAGGTCAGCCTAACGGCCAAGAGCTACCTCTCACACTAAAAGTTCTAAAACCTCTGATATTTTACTGTGTTTTGGGTATGGTTCTGATCATAATCTCATTCAAACAATCCCTCCTTTATTTTGCTTATCATCTCAGGATACTATTGCAGAAGAGCTATTATCGCCGATATATCAGTGAAGTACCACCCTTAAGAAGCTATATTTGACTTTGTACAAAGGGAGTCATATATTGGAGAGTCTTATATCATGGGCAGAGGCGGTGAACATGGCAAAGTTAACAGCCCGGAGAAATTTGTTTTTCAGCTTCACACGAACGTTAGACAGCTGATGTGTCAAATTGTCACCAAAACTGTAATAAAACATCTCCACGATGCATCTCTTTCATTTCACCATGTGAGGAGAAATTATAGATGTTGATAATTGTTGGTAATTAAAGACTGGTTGATAAGGATTACGTCTCTCCTATAGCATGACCAGGGTGCTACCTTTGTTCTTTTATCAGCCGTTAGATCTCGTCATGGCCTTTAAAATTGCAAAACGTTTTACTCAGCTTGAAAATATTGTTACCATTCGTAAGTATGTACGAAAAAGATTCTTTCTATAATCATATGTCCACTGATCCTATAAAGCATGGTGAGCTACACAAGAACATGAAACGTGGCTCAGACATTCGACTGTGTATCACTGTTTTGGGATAATTTGACCTGCTCTAGCGTCACGGGGATTTGAACACCCCAATCTCCCCCCCCCCCCCTGCCCCGTAGCGGATATGGATCCCCTCTCGCGGATTTGGACCCCTTCAGCTGTTCAGTAAGGCAATACGTGCATTTTCTTTAGTAAGGGAAGTTTTAGAAAAGGCCATCTGTCTCGCGGTACGTTTTCAGAACGAGGAATATACATTTTATTTTTGGACTTTTTTGGTTTCAAGCGCCGCAGCTTTTTAATAAATTAGTTTCTGAGTATGGCAGCGAAATCCGCCATTTAGATTTTACAGTATTTACAAAGTCAAAAGAAATGGTTTGTTGGCAAGGCTGGTAGCGTAAGTTTTTACAGGGTGGCGCAAATCCGCGAAAGTTGCTCCAAACCCGCTAGTGGATTTGAAACTTTTGGGTGCGGAATTGGACCGGGGGTACACTTTTCGCTAGCGGAATTAGACCGGGGAGTGCAATCACATCGAGAGGTCGAAATCCGCTTGGACACCGGCTTTCTCATAACATCGCAGGGGCTGTTGGGGGGAATTATGAAGCTGGAAATCAAACTTTTCTAGTTTAACTCTAACCCTAACCTCCCTCTCCTTGCATGTGATGTAAAACACAGACTGACCACAGGCTTACCATCCTCTGTTTGTGCAGTGTGCTCTGCATTTGTGCAGTAGTTCATCTGTGCATTTGTGTGGTGTGCTGTGCCCTAAATTTCGCCTTGTGTTTTGCTAGTTTGATGAACCGATACAGCCATTATAAATGCACAGCACACCACTCAAACAGAGGATGGTATGCCTGTGGACTGACTTCATAAAATTTCATGTCGTGATGAAAGCTGTTCAACTTTTTATCTTGTGGTTGTCGTCGCAACCAAGACATTTTGTGGGCAATTGGCCGGTGTCAGCACATTCCCGCCGTTATTTCTTTGAGCTCACTTGTAGTTTCCTTCATATATGTTGGTGTTCAGTGATATTTCAGGCTGTGTTCTCTCAGCTGAACAGCAGTGTCTGGGGATTCTTGTGGGTAACAGATTGTGTCGTTTATGAATGATTCAGTGATTACATGCTCATCAATGTTCAGATAAAGCTAAAGATAAGTAGCATTTTAAGACGAGCTGTTTCGCAGTTAAGCTGATTTGTTGACTGCTTTCGCTGTGCGTTAATATCTTTAGTTTGACGTAAACCATGTTTTAGACTAATGCAAAGTTAGAAATATCAGCATTTCCGTGACTATAGTTCAATCATCTGTGTGTGTGGTTTCTTGTGAATACGAAATACAAAAAAAATTAAAACGTCCTTAATGGTATTCAACGTATCGACACCGGTGAGGGGAGGGCGGGGAGGAGGGCGCTACATTTCGTAAGACAAGAAACTACGACCACGAGATGACACGGTTAAATTGAATTGTGACAGCCCGTGCCGAATCAGCGTTTTCTAAAATTTTACAAACCAATCTTTTCGAGTTGTTTTTTCTATTTTCTGGGTATGGCAATAATTTACAAGTAATTTCTAGACAAGGGTTCTACAAAACGCAAACAACGAACAGAATGGTCGAAAATTTACAAGACCTGCCAGTACCAAACCTGTAGACTAACATGCATGGTGGGTCACAGCGGTCAAACGCAAAAAACAACGTCACTCCGGTTTTTCAGAGAGCAAGAAGTTCGCATGAAAACGACGATGCATAAAATGTCTCGAAACTAAAACTTGTGGATGCCAGTTACTTCATTCTGAACACACGCTCAAAGTCAGAAACGGCGTTAAGTTTTGCGGTTAAAGTGAAACTTTCGACCTTTGTCTGCATTTTCTTTTGAAATTATGGCGGGGACTGAGCACGCGTCGTGCGTTTGACCGCTGTCAATGGTGTGGTAGACTGCAAAACAAGCCAGACTGGGGGCGCAATTTTTTTCCCTCTAGCATGCTCTAGAGAAAAGAGTGCAAACAGACAAAAAGGGCTAACACACGAGGGGTAAAGCGAACGCGAACCTAGCATAAGATGAGAATAATGTGTATACTGCGTAGCACCTTGAACTAGAGAAATAGTAAGAAATTGGTTATAGGCGCTATTGGTTGTCACATAATAACGCCAACGTTTCGGCATTACTGCCTTGTTCAAGGTGTTAAAGAAAACTGGCATGATTCGGTTCGTTATTTGCCATCGTATGCAAATAGAACTGCTCGCGCACGCCAAGATGCATGCGCACAACAAAGGGGACCAACAGAGGTAACCTTCCCGTGGCACAGCATTTCAACAGCACAAGCCACTCCCCCGAGGACATGCCGGTGGCCTTGGTGAGAACAGGTCTCACAGAAAGATCTCCGCCAGCGCCAAGGAATGCGTTATATTTTCACCTTTCGCACACTCGCTCCTTTCGGAATCAACCGTGGCGTTGATCGCTACACACAAGTACGCGCGCATCTGGGCTCGCGTGAGCAGTTTTATTTGCAAACGAGGGCAAATAACGAACAGAACTGTGCTAGTTTTTTAACACCTTGAAGAAGGCAATAATGCGGAAACGTCGGTATCATTATATGACAACCAATAGCGCCTATATCCAACTGCAAACCTTACATACCCTAATCCCTTGCGCTAACTCGTCTAGTTCACAGTCGCTCCAGACCTTTCGCTCGAAGACAGCACCCTTTCGATGGACCAAAAGAAAAATACGACTGTTTTGTATTTTAGGTCTTAACATGATTTAGTATAATTGCTCAGGTGATTATAGAGAAGCACGCGCACTGACCGGTCGAGGATTACGTCATATCTTGCTATAATCACCCCGCGCGAGGTGATTATAATACTGAAGCACTAATTTTCAAAATGGCCACCGTGCGATTTTTGATGTTTCTGGGGAAAAGAAAAAAGAAAACGCATTTGCTCTGATAATCATCTGAGCAATTATACTAAAACAATTATCCCCTCGACCTCGGCGAATAATTGTTAAATGTAGCATTCGTATCACTCTCTTGATGCTTTTTCATGAGCATTTTTTCCGAGATGAATGACCAAAATATGATGTTTCATTTTCTATTTTAAACCTAGACTGCGAGTAGTCTCTAATTTTGGCGATGGCGATTCTGGGGCGGGCGAAATACAAACGCGCGCGCGAAAGTTCGAGGAGACGCGATGCGAAGGGATATTTCGTCCACCCCACAATCGCCATCGCCAAAATTAGAGACTACTCGCAGTCTATTTTAGACCTAACTCTTAAATTCTTTACCTTTTTTCACGTCAAGACCGGAAGCAGAAACCAACCTCCATTACAGACAGCAGGCAAAACATATCATATTTCAGACCAAAGTGGTCAAAATCAAGGTAGACCCTATGTAAAGCTTTTCACTGGGAGTACCCCCACCCTATAAGCTGTCTAATCTCAAGGCGCGCCGAAATCAACATGGTTTATTTCAACCACCGCACGCCTTTTCAAAGTCTGTTCCTGATAAACCCCTCTCCAATCACTTGGCAGTTTAATTATGCGAGGCCAGGACGTTTTGTTTAGATTGATGGCGGATGTAAAAGAAGAGGATCTTGTATGTTATCCTTTTAATGGGTTTTATTTGTTTATACCCACCAGAAACAAACATCCAACTGCATTGTGCATTTACCTCTACAATTACTCAAGCACTGTTTATTTTTTAAAGTTCCATTACTGATCAAATTCTAACTGCTGTAAACTACATGCGGCAACCACAGAGACCGACCGAGGTGTTAGTTCGCTTTTAGTAGTTGACAAACCATTTGTTGCCAACTTTGTTAGCGGTGTGCCCACGATCCACATGCGCACCAACAGTCCAGCGGGACATTTCTCTCAAGCCAGTTGTGGACACGATAGTGAACCACCAGTACGCTTTGCGCTGGATCATCATCTCGTTCGGATTGGGTGCCGGCATCATGCTAACATGGCTAACAGTTTGAGCAGCCACATGGTTTCCATCTGGAGATATGGCCAGGTTTTGGGCTTTGTATGCATAGCCATTCACTTCATCTCCTTGCACACAGCGTACATCTGCTCCCGCTCTGACAGCCTGCACAAGGGTACTTAGGCTCCCACTCAGCACGTTGCCAGATGGATCATTTGACAAGACTTGCTTCCATGGTCTGGTGTCAATAAACCACTTCACCGTCAATTTGTATGTAGAATCACCGCGGTGCTTGTGTTCTCCAACATTGTACCTCGTTGCACGAACAGTTCCTGTTGTGGAAACCATCAACCAATACCAGTAGGCATCATTCTGAAATCCAGTCAGTCCACTCTTGCTGACATGTTTGATCGCCTGAGCTGTAACGTGACCATTGCGCACGGACAGATTGTCAGCCTCAGCAGTGTAGTAATTCCATCCGAGGAGCTGGAAACGAACACGATGACCAGACATCAGAGCCGAAGTTAGTGCTTGGCGCGTCCCAGACAACTGATTTCCACTGGCATCATGGAAGAAGACTTCCTTCCAGCAGCCATCTGCAAACCATTCAATTGCCACGGTATTTTGAGAGTGGCCTCGTGGCTGGTGAGACCCAACACTCCAGCGTGACATGTCACGTAATCCGTGAGTTGTCACCACGGTAAACCACCAGTATGCATTGCTCTGAAACTGCATAAGGTTGCCGCTGGTGCTGGTGCTTATGTGGTCTAAAGTTTGACCTGAGACGAACTTGGGATCACTGTTAATGGCAACGTTCTGGATGGGAAACGAGTACCCCTTATCACTCAAACATCGGATTTCCTGGCCGTTTTTAACTCTGCTTTCCAGATCATTAAGGTCGCCTTGAACTTTTCTGCCATCTGCCAGGTGTGAGTACGATGGTGTTGGTAGGAAGGATGAAGTCTGCACATACCACTTGACACTTGTTTTCCTGCTGTTTGTTCCACGATGAGTATTTGAGCCCACGCTGTACCTGGTCATCTGCATCAGCCCATTGGTTGAAACGAACACCCACCACCAGTATGCATTGTTTTGAAACTTGTCCCATGAAGCTTTGCTGACGTGCTGAAGCAGTTGCGCGAACACGTTACCGGCATGCACATGTACGTTGTCTGTCTCAGTGCTGTAAGATGTTCCAGTGACCACGCGGACACGTGCCCCCGATAACACGGCAGATATCAGACCGTATTTCCACCCAGCTATCGCGTTCCCGTTTTCATCATGGTGATAAGCCAGTTCCCATGGTAATGAACATGGATTGCATCGAGTGTTGGCTTTGATTGAGAAAAAAACGAAAATAACAATTAGCATTAATTTGCATTATATTTTTAATTGAAAGTAGACGTAACGTACATCTCTCTTAAAATATGCTGATCGCTTGTTTTACAGTGAAACTAATGACCACCTTACCTGCTACCCGACATTAACGGAGCATGAATCGCACGTGTGTTTACAAGCTACAATTTGTTGTTTGGCCCGACGGTATTAGCCTGCGTAGCTGGCAGGATTGGCGACCGAGTGCGCGTGCTTTGTTTATGGCGAATGGCAGAGAGAGGGAACCGCGGAGCCGCAAGCGAATTGGGGAGGAGTCGAGTTGAGATAAAAGCGGGCAAAGCCCGCGTGCGGGGAGAGAGGGAACCGCGGAGCCGCAAGGGAATTGGGGAGGAGTCGAGTTGAGAGAAACGTTCGCCCGCGTGCTTGTGCGGCGAAGCCGCGATCCGCAAGCGGCGCAGCCGCGAATGCAACTCGACTCCTCCCCAATTCCCTCGCGGCTCCGCGGTTCCCTCTCTCTGCCATTCGCCATAAACAAAGCACACGCGCTCGGTCGCCAATCCCGCCAGCTACGCAGGCTACGACGGTATCGGACCGTGAATCGTACGTGTTTCACTCCCGATTTACGGCCAATTCCCAAAAATTGAAATCAGGCCGGGGAAGGGGGGGTACTCCCTTATAGAGCGTTTTCACTCTCGTGACCAGCAATTATGTCAGCTTCTTGTAACAAAAGATAGTGTTTAAATAAGAAAGGACTTCAACTCCCACAGGATTTTCTTAGTAGACCAATATGGCCGCCGTGACGTCATATGAAAACGCTCTATATAAACATAATAAAATCTTTTGCTTGCAAAAGATGTTGGAAATGGGGAGGAGTCCAGTACCTCTTGTGAACCTCTAATTTCAGAGGCATTCTAAAACAATATTGCTCATTGTCTTCAGGGATAGGGGCATTGTTTGTGCCCTTATCTTATTGTTCTTATGGCCAATCATGTGAGATGTTCAATGAGGTGCTGGTCGACTCGAAATGGGCCATGCGGCTCCTTGCCATAGGGCGACACGTTTTGAGCGAATGATTCTTTCTAAAACCACGGTAAGATATAAAAACTGAAGACCATAATGGAACGAATACATCTAGAGAACAGGGGCAAGAAGCTGTCGACAACGAAAAAACTGGGCTGGATGAAGAGTTGGTTCTTGCTTCGAAATATAAAATGCAAAGGATTCATCTTCGTGCTCGTGAGGGACCGGTTACTATTTAGAGGTGGGGAGTGCTGGTGCAAGTAGGAGGAGGGTCAATGATTTTTATGCAGGGAAAAAGGGGGGAGACATAAATTTATGTATGCATATTAGGGAGCTTTGTTATAGAAAGAGGGGTAGAGGGGATCAGCAAAAAAATGTTCTTCAAAAGGGGAGGGTCAGGAGAATTTGAACATAGCCTCCCTCCATTTACACCAGCCCTCCTCCCCCTATAAATAATGACCCGTCCCTGAGATCAGATGGGATCACTGGCAACATAATTTAAGAGGGACGCCAACAGCTGGTAACAGTATCTTTTAAAGGAAGAGGAGGCCTGAAAGTAATAGGTTACTCGAGGTCATGCACGAACGATATCAGAAGTGGTAATTGATACTAGATTACGAAGTCATTACTCCCAGGTTATTTTGTCAGTGTACACAAAAAGTCACGTAGCAGAATTCAAATTCTTCTCTCGTTATTTTAAACTTGGGCATTTTTACTGTTTATTGAAAAAAAAAAAGATCTTAATTTGGTCTTAATTGGCTGAGGAAGAGCGTTGACCTTGCACCGCTCCCAGTTATGGGACAACTCAAACAATTTGAGAGGCTTTAACTCCATCTGCTCCCGTTCCACTGTTCTCGGGGTGTGAACGTGCTTAAACAGTCATAACGGTAGCCCTAGTGTTTGCGATATGGCCTCTTGTTTTTCCCCACACCGGTTTGATGAGAAAGAAATTCATCTTCACCAAGAAAATTCGAGTTCGATCGTAAAGAAATCACTTGTGCTTCCACTTTAGACTTCGGCATCATTGCATGTCGAAAGCCTGGCTAAGGATAGTCGCTATGCACGTAACGGGGCAAAAGGACTGTAAAATATTAATAATAATAATAATAAAATTAAATAATCACAAAAGAAAATGCCTTCCTTTGTTACTTTCGGTGGGGGTACGAAAACTGGTCAAATTTTTCAAATGAATTTTTTCATTCTCGAATTGTTTGGCATTTTTATCGACGGGATACGTAAAGATCTCAGTTGTCCTACCTTGTACACTTGATACAGCTTCCTGAGCTGCTGAGCTTAGCAATAAAAGTAGACCACAGATCCTAATCATAATGAATACCCTTGCAGTAACGCTTCTGAGAACTCTAGTTATTCAGTCCTACGGAATTGTCTTACTTCGATCTAACTCAGGTGCTTGCTTGGCCTTTTAATTAAGACTCTTTTCTTTTTCCCAGCTTTACTCAGAACTGAAATGCTACTTGAATGGGATTAAATTACGGAAGATGACGTAAATGTTAATCGTCACGTTTCCTCAAGCACAGTCAAGTCAAAAGTCACTTATATCTACGGCTGATCCCTGCTTCATTTCCTCCTGTCATCTTAATCATTCACTACAGCTATTACATGTAGGGTTGTGGGGCCCAGTTCTATTAATTCAGGCCCTCTTATACATGTAGACCTATTCCGACTCCGCTATAACCGTTCTCCTTTTTCAGGCCAAAAGAGCCAGAAATCTATCACCGAAAACGCTAATACTATCTCGGACCAAAACGGCTCAACCCATAACTTTTGTGGCTTGTGGCTTCATAAGCCTGGATAACTAATAATTATTGCATGTCTTACATACGCAGAATTCGAAGATCGTGGAAGATCATGTACAAGATTAACATGAGCTCATTTCCATAGAGCCACGCGTGTTTACGCGAAACTTAGACTAAGCGCGCGGGGAGTCTCGTATTGATAAAATTTGTCCATGAAGTTGAGTTCAATCTGAATATTCTTTCAGCATTTTGGAGTGGTATTTCGGAAAAAGCTGAAAAACAAACAACGTTACAGAACTGGAATACTTTAAACACTGGGAAGGTGGAGGATACTCCGTGATGTTCCCTGTATTGTGGTAACTATTTATAATTAACATTTTTATGTATCCCTGAGGCCTCGTCAGCTAAGTCAGTAGGTGGTACCCCGCGCGATTTTGCAGACAATTGTTACTATTGACCCCTGGACATCAGTAAGCGCGCTTTGATTGGCTCCCTCCCACTGGACTACAAGTTCATTTCCTACAAGTAGAGGGATAGCCTCCCACGCAGACGTTCTTAGGCCTCGTCATGCGTTAAAGTTCTCGTGTTTCTGCATGCAGTGGAATCCCGACTTTTCGAACCTCCTAGGGAAACAGATATTGGTTCGCAAAATCGGAAGTTCCAAAAATCGAAGGTGGCACGAAACCACGCTTGATTTACAAGGTATCGTTTTATAACAACCGTGGAAACAAACAGAAATACCACGGAGCTCTTATAAAGTTTTTTAGCTTTCATTTGGATGGTCACACTTCAGGATTTACTCAAGACTCAAAAGTTAGAATCACCGTACATACATAATAAACAGCACCAGCAGGAAAGCCAGGCCTACTGAGTGGCCATTCAAATGAAAGGCACTGAGCAGTTACCTTAGTACTGTTTATTGTGTAATAGAAGGTGGTTGTACCGTTTGAGTCTGAGACGTGAAACCATTCAAATGAAAGCTACTGAGTAGTAACTTAAGAATTGTGTGCGGGTTCGAGACACCGAAGGTAAATTTGTTATAAATTTCTTCCAAGGGAGGTAGGAATTGGTTCGAAAAATCGGGAGTTTCGAAAAATCGAGGGTTCGAAAAATCGGGGGTAAAATTACAGTGTTTGACTGAAGCAAATCCAAGGGAAATGTGCCATGGTTCAAAAAATCGGGCGGTTCGAAATATCGAGGATTCGAAAAATCGGGATTCCACTGTAATAAGATAATTATTCCATTCAATCTCGCCGCACGTGAACTCACAACTCTCGACAATCGATAGGCTAATGGGAACTCTGTCTGCAAACCCTTTTGACCCACGTCACTAAGTGTACTGTTACGCCCATCACGGACATTTCGTGAAAATTTATTTGACGTGATCTTGAACGCTGCTGACAGAAAACATCGCTCACCGATTTTCCCGGCATCCCAAGGAGAGATTTGTATGTGTCCATTTGGAAGCTTGGGTAAAACAGCGTTAGAAATCATGGCTGTTTTTGAAGAGAAATGGCAGAAAGCAAAAGAAACCATCAAAGAAAGAGGCATTTTTATGTTTAACAACGGCTTGCTAAGCGACGTCAGCCTTGTTGTTCGAGCGTCGAGCGATGAATGTGATGCCAAGAAAAGCAAGATTGCGATTCCAGCCCACAAGTTTGTGTTGTCGATCGGAGTCCTGTGTTTTTCGCCATGTTCTGCGGGGAGTTGGCCGAAAAGTCAGACTCTGTGGACCTTCCGGACTGTGAGTACGAGGGAGTGTTGGGAATGCTGCGATACTTGTACAGCGAGAAGGTGGAATTGAACGAAAGTAACGTGATGCAAGTGTTGTATGTCGCTAAGAAGTAAATCCTGCCCTCGCTCGCTGACAAGTGCATCGAATTTCTGTACAGGAACTTGGATCCGGGAAACGCGCTCTGTGTTCTTTCACATGCTCAACAATATGACGAGAAAAGTCTTGTAGATCGATGCTGGGAAGTGATTGACAGAGAAACTGAAGAAGTTCTAAAATCGAGAGGTCGTTGCTTGAGGGTATTGTCAAGAGAGATTCATTGACTATCAGAGAGGTAGAATTGTTCAAAGCTGTTGATCTGTGGACTACAAAGGAATGTGAAAGGCAGAGACTGGCTGCGGATGGTAACGTTAAAAGGAGACTCCTTGGAGAGGTTATTGTAAAAAGCATGCGTTTTCCAGCAATGGAAGAAAAAGATTTTGCAAGTGTTGTTCATAACTCCAAGATTCTAACACCAGAAGAAGAGGATAATTTGATGAAAAACTTCAATGGAGTGCTGGCTTTTCCAGTGAACAATAGAATCGGTTCACCTCAGTCAAGTCGAAGGTTTAGGTCATATCGCATTGCGATTTACGATGGCATCTATTGCTATGAAGACACCCTTGAATATGACCCCATTGAGTTTTGGATAGACAGCGATGTCGTGCTCCATGGCATTCGGTTGTTGGGCAGTCAAGATCATGAGTACACTGTCTCTATGAAAATAAAAGAATGCCACCAAAGAAAGGAACCACTATTTCTGCTGGAAAAGGAAGTGTTTTCATGTGTCCCTTTGCCATCCAAGGCAGTACAAATTGATGGCTTTGACATTTTCTTTGATCCTTTTGTTTTAAGAAAGAATAAGCATTATGTTGTTGAGGCTTTCGTAAATGGCCCAGAATCTTGCTTTGGGAAAGATGGTATGGATTCTGTAGAGTGCCATGGCGTGACATTTTGCTTTTCAAAGCCTTCTAATCCAGAGCATCACAATGTGAGACTTGGCCAGTTTGCTGAATTTTTTTTCAAGCCAATTTGACAGTTTGAAATGTCATATATAAGTAATAAGGCATAGTTACCACAGTGTTAATAGTTTTTTTTTGTTATATAGACAGCAATGAAATACAGTGACGAAAATTTCGTATCCAGTGAAGATATGATTTTTATCTTTCACATTTGAAGATATCATGGTTGTCATGGCTACTTCAGACTCAGCCATCTCAGCATTGTGCACCTTTAGCTTTCTTTCACAAATCATTCACCTTGACAACAAAGTCAGTCGGACGTCTTGTAGTCGAGATGGAATTCTCAAAGTAAGTATCCAATTTTGACCCTTAGTTTCTGAGACCAAGAGCAAAATGAAAGGATAAGGGATTAGTCCAAGAAATCGTTATCCTGGTATTTTATCAGTGTCTATATAATAAACAATAAATTACCTGGCCACTTGGAGATTCGTGTTGAAAAATATTTCACTCGTTCACTGCACTCACTCGTGAAATAGTTTTTCAACACTCAAAGATAAATGTGGTATCTCCGTGCGGCCATGTAATATCGTTTATGTGTCACCAGGTTGAACATGAAGCAGTGTGTGACAGTCATTCAGGGATTTACCACTGACAGGGCAGCAGGAGACAGGATTCTCCTCGGTTCAAACCATATTATTAAAGACAGTGCCTCCCAACACAGAGGAATTTTTGCAGAGTTATGACTATGGGGAAAAAGCAGGAAAAATTTGGGTAACCACACATTTTTCAGAGATATTTGAGCAACTATAATTCTACAAAAGCTTTAAGAGACAAAGAATGTATGGCATTTTGTTTCCACTCTGAAAAATGCATGGTTACCCTCAATTTTCTTTTTGGGTTCTGATAGCCCTTGCTAAAATCAGATTTTTCAACATAATCGTAAACCGTGCAAAAATACTGACCGTTGTATTAGTAAGCAAATTCCTGAAGAAACCGGAATGTCTCAGACCAGACCCAAGGTGGGCAGAACGTATGCACAGCAACAAAAGGAGGCACTGTCCTTAAGACCCCTTGTGTTAATAGTCCAACTTCTGGAGATTTGGGATTCAATATTGATATGCTTAGAATCCTGACTTCAGGAGGATTTATATTTATTGAAAAATGTTATCTTGCTTATGACACACTTCCTTTGAGTTCCAGTTTCAACACATAGTGTAGGAAATATATATTTCATGACACTCAGCCCAGCTTTCTCAGTCCATAATAATAACAACAACAATATTAATAGTAATAATCTATAATGATAACATTGTACAGGTTTGCATGCAAAAATTTTAAGAAAGATGTCTTTGAGTTTGAGATTTTAAATGCTAATATGTCAAGGGTTCCTACCTCACCGGACTAGTCTTTAAATGTATGTAGAGATGATACAACAGGTCAAGGCGTATTGTTTTGGGGCTATTCCGGATTAGGCCACCAAAACATGCCCTAAGGATCAACATTATTAATTACTGATAAGTGTAAGAGTTTGATACCCTAAGTATGGCTTTGACCCTCTTCTTATAGGTGTATGTGATTGATATAAACTACCTTAACCTCTAACACAGTTGGCTGCTCTAGATGGAGCTCCCCCCCTCCCCAACTGGTCCTTAACACTGGAGCAATCAAGTTGTGCAGAACAAACTCCCCCCCCCCTCCCCCCATTTTCCAAAGGAAAAAAGGTTCAACTTTAGTAGTTCGTGGTTGCTGGTGACCGGTTTTTTCTTTCTTTTTTTTTTCAATAATAAGATGTTTTATTCCATTACACAACAAGGCTTTACAAATATTTACAAAAAATATCTTTTAAACTTAAATACACAAATAGACAAAAATACATAAAGCAGAAACTAGAAGGAACTAGATTATAAGGAAAAAAAGAAATTGGGAAGAGAAAAAAGGGGGCAAGACGTGCGTCATGCTTTTCATTAGACACTGTATATTGCCTTATTTTCTTGTTTAAAGCGAGAGAGCTTGGGGTCACGTTCGTCCAGAAAACGAGTAAAGAAAAAACCTACAGGAACGGGGACAGAAGGGTCCATTTTTTCAATTCCAATTTATTTGGGTGGGCTGCTGTTTCTATTTCAAAGTTTCTTTTGAGAATTTGCTTAAAATTGATCCAACTTGTAATTTTCCCCTTCACTTTGCAACACCATACAAAGAACCTTGCTTGCAGGAGACAATAGTTAATTTGTAGCTTCAAGTTCGATGTATCTGGCCTCAGGCCAAGAGCCGTCGTTATCTCTAGAATGTAAGACTCCTGAACAACTATACATTCTTTCAGCCAAGTCACAACCTTAGACCAAAAACATTGGGTTTCGTCGGAATCCCAAAAGAGATGAGTAAGTGTTTCAAGTTCAACACCGCAAAAAGAGCAATTACCGCTTTCCTGTAAGCCAATTTTTTGCAGGAAGGAATTTGTGGGAATTCTCCGATTTAAAAGCTTAAATTGAAACTCAGTCAACCTTGAACTATTAGTACACTGACGGGTTAACAGGTGAGCTGCTTTCCAATTTATCTCGGTACAATTACAATCCGACATCCATTTTTCTTGACTCTTGGCAGGTAAAGATCCCTTTTTTTCTACAAGGACCTTGTACACGAGTTGACTTGCTTTTCTCGCTTTTTCTAGCTTAGAAGTCATTGGTTCGTGCTTCATTGATTCCGTTGGATTATTTCCCAGAGACTTTTTCACTATTTTAAGCATAGAAATAACGCCACAATAGGTAAGAGGGCACGGTGTGAATTTAAATTTTGCCTTAAATTCTTGATACGAAAGAAAGGAGTAATCGTCTTTTAGCAAATCCCTGACTTGATTAATGCCACTCCTAGACCAGTCAGAATAGAAAAAAGTCTTTTTGGCGATTTTAAACACCGAGTTAAACCAAAGAGTGAGAATGGAAATGCTCAACCGATTTTAACTGGGGTTCAAAGTTAACTTCAATCCAGATATTCAGAACTTCCATTAAGAAAGGGTCCTTAAAATGAACGCGGTTTAGAAGGTCGTTTTTGCTCAGGTTGTAAGTAAAAAACATCTTCCCCCCAAAACATTCCAATTCCAAATCCAGGAAAAGTTTCCATTTGCCTTTGTTCTCATCGTCCAAATATGTTTTTAATCCAAGAGCACTTTAGGGCTTTATTAAAAGAGGGGCGGTAAGGGGGGTTCCTGTGCACGGTTCACGGCTATTAAAAACGACCAATAACGGTTCACGGTAATTATTGCTCCACTTTCACGATTCACGGAAAATAACACTGTAACCAAGGAGGATTTCAGCTGTGAAGCCCTTCACGTGTCTATCTGTTTTATTCTTTACTCTTAGAATTGATGAGTACAGTCTATGTTGTCTTTTGGGAGCTATCTTTTCTTGTGCCTGACAATAGTGATGAATTTCAGCTGATGAAAATTGCGCGTATAGACTCATTTGCATTGCTCGGACAGTTCTATATTAACATCCGGTCAGACGACGGTGTTTTTCTCTCCCAGGACTGACGAGAGTTGTAGGGGAAAGGCCTGATCGCAGGCTAGTTTTTTCGCTCAAGTTGTTACGACTTCGAGAGGAAAGTCATCGTTTCCTTATGGATACACTCTAGATCTACAACTGGAAGTTCTCTTCCAGACTCAGTGCAGCTAGTGTGGATGTAGGATTTAAAAAGTGGTTCCAAGACCGAAAGCTTCCTGTTTTAATTATTTTAATTAACAAATGCTTTTATGAGGCTTATCATTTTTAGAATATGTTATTAGACTCGATGATATACTTTTTAACCCCCACAAATACTGTAAGTGAAGGTGAAGGTAGTGAAAGTAAATCGATGAAGAATAGTACTTAACGTCAACGTCATTTGGCCTTCCCTTGTCTCTTACCTTAAACTGGTCTAACGAAAACTCAGAAGAACTTGGATGTGCCTTTTACCATTCTTCCGCTACGAGTAGTAACTGCTCGAAGAAAAGTCATTTCGTCCTCGTTGTCTACTTGATCTTCAATGTCTGAATCTGTGTCATATTCTGATTCCTGTTCACAATCCCCCTGTATCTCTGCTACCTTCTCTTGACATTTCTGCCGCATCCTCTCGTTGTTCGTTCTGATCAACATCTACAGGAGCTTCCAAAGGTCTTGTCTGGAATGTGACTTTCTCGTTTTGCGCAACAGAAGTGGCATACATGTTTAATGGCAGTGTGCCTGCTTTAAACATCGTCGTTTCCTGACGCACGGTGCGTTGTCTGACGGCCTTGCCGTAGTTTTCTGCCCACTCCCTCATCAATTCTTTCTCGCAGCTGTTCAGCTTCCGTATGGGCTTTAGGTGGTTCATTTTTGAAAGAGCATTCAGTGGTGTCATTTGAGGAATTACAGGGTAGTACGACTTCTTGTGGGTAAAGTAGTAAGCAGCCCACCGTACAACTTGTTTGATGCTCTCATAGACAGTATTTCCCAGATTTCGAGCATACTGTAAGCAAGTGGGAAATTGATCCTTAAAATGACCCATAGCGTGGAGGTTTTCCACTTGGACAGTAAAGCAAGTGTGAAGATCTACTTCGTAACTTGTGTTGAGCTCTTTTAACAGCTCTGCGAGATCTTGAAGACCTTTAAGTATCATGCTAACGGACGATTGCGTTTGACTTGATATAGTCCCCTTCGCTCTCATGGGTTTGCAGGGTTTGTCAAAGGTAGAAATCACTTCATCTGTTGAACTCTTCAAGTAGCTATCCAGGACTTTCAGGAGCTCTATAGTGTCAGCCAATGAAATTTTTGACACCACCTGATGTTTTTGGTGAACGGAGAAGGCTTTGTACAACATCCCCAAATGTTTCAAGAATTCTGCAGTGCCTTTTATTGTGGTGATTAACTTGACAGAGCCCGTTTGCGCGTCGGTTACAAATATGTTCCTATCGAGCTCAACACAGATGTCCATAGGTTGAGAATATGATGCATCTTTGGCTCTTCCATTGCAGTTTCCTTCCATTCCACTGCCAGCAATAATGGTCACCTCTTCACCAGGGATTTTTGCTTTGATCTGGCGACCTTCTGTGTCAGCATAAACAATTCCATTTCTGTAAGCTGCAACGTGGGAACTTTCTACGCAATGTGCACTTCCATTCTTGACAACCATTTCAAGGGTAAGATCAGACATCTTTATAGCAACCACACCTCCAGGTTCCCCTTTGTGTGAAAGATACAGCACATGTGAGCTCACGCACATGGAAATCACTGCTTTGCAGCCGTTAGGATACTTCGAGAAAAAGGCAACATTTCCCTCGACTGCCACTCCATTCAGCTCCAAAGTGATCGTGTAAATGGTTCCTTCCACATCACTGGCACATACAAGAATGGAGTCACTCCCCTTTGCAATACAAGATGGTTCGATGTTTTGAGAAAAGTGCACTTTAGCCAAGTCAACGTTTCGGTCAATATACAATTTCTCTAAGTTCTTCAAAAGCGTACTCAGTCTCTTTTGCAGCACTTCCACTGTGCCTTCAATAGACAGTCCTCTTTACTGTAGCTCACTGACAAGTCCCTCTTTCTTCAGCTACTTGACTTGAAGTTTAGGAGTGGCAGCTATGGAAACTATCTGAATCCCTGATGTAGGTTTACATACATAAGCAATACCGCCCATGTATACCACTGACTTGGCACCTAAAAACTCTCCAAGAATCTTAACCTCTGCAGGAACGTGGAGTTTAACTTCCAGCAGTCTTGAAGTGTTTTTCATTGGTGCATAATCCAAAACCAGAAGTTTTCCATGCTCCCCAACGCACACAGCCAAGTCATGTTTTCAGAGCTCCCCAGATGGATACCAAGTATCAATCAAACAAATACCTTGATTAAGTTCTTCCAAATGCTTAATTTGCCTTTCATTCTTTTCCACATTTTCACCCATCTTTAGTCGCTTTACAAGGTGTTCGTCCTCCACTTTTGTTGCTGATCGCTTTCTTCCACCACCCAGCTTCCTTTGATTGTTTTGATGACCGCCATGATTCTTTCCGTGATTGGTCTCGCTCGCTGCGGCTGTTTCTTTGCCAGCTACTGTTACTTTTATAACTGGGGAATCTTTTGCGAAAACAATTTCTCTTCTCAGGACATTGACTACAAAAGATCAAACCAGACTAAAATTAATTAATCAATCTCAAAGACTCAATCCCGTCACAAAGCAAAAAGGATGTAGGCTGCTTTGACCTTAGCGTCTTTCAGTGACCATTCCCAAACACGTGCGAATATTAAAAATAACTGCTCACCTTGTAATGCTGTTGTCGACGGTGACTTTAAAAAAAGAGGCCTCTCTTCGTCCCACCGTGCCTGTGTGTTTATAGCATAAGCTTTGCTGCCCTCTGGGGACTTTGCTAACCGGCAGAGTTTTAATTCAATACAGGATCCAAGACCACGCTTTTCCGATTCAGCTTTCAAACCAGCATACTCTATAATGTGCCGCCTTAAAGCTTCTAGAGAAGAATGCGTACTGGTGATCGGAATACGGATTCTTTCCTTCCCTCCAAGAAAAGCCAGAGTTCCAACAGATTTGGGGTCCACATAATAAACTGCTCCCTCTAATAACATTTGTTCATTGTCTGTATTGTTGGCCATTGTAGCTGGCATACCTGGACTGGCATACCTGGACTGACTCCCTCTAATAACATTTGTTCATTGTCTGTATTGTCGGCCATTGTAGCTGGCATACCTGGACTGACCCTGACGGCAGTATAAAGGTCACAAATGTCATGCGGAGACTAAGGTCTGCCCAAGGTCATTGACGTCATCAGAGATTGTTTTAAAATTGATCTTTATTATCACGCAGTCTTCAAAGGCTTCAAATAACAAAGCAGAATCCTGCCATTTGAAACTTTAAAACAGGTTTAAAAACACTCCTGTGAGGATCCAAGAAGGCCCAAGAACGTTACTACCCATGTAATCCATTTTTCACGAGAAATATTTCAATGATAATCACGAATATCGGATAATCTTTTTTATGTTTCACGTATCACGACAAGCACAACATTCACAGTTCACGTATTATGATTTCACACTTTCACAGATCACAGAAATTAAAACCGCTTGATCACGTATCACGCAAAACTCCCTTTCATCCCCTCTTAAAAGACTCAATGTCCAACATTCTAAGACCGCCATCTTTAAAGTCGTTTATCATAACTTTTCGCTTTATTTTATCGCTTTTCCCGTCCCATAGAAAATCATAGAAAAGGCTATTTAATTCCCTAATAATAGACTCTTTTGATTGAAGGGATGTCAAAACATAAACTAGCTGTGATGCCACAAGGCTTTTTAAAACAGCGATTTTCCCGTTTAGGCTTAACCTTCGGAGACTCCACGAGGTAAGGCACTTTCTTGCCGTTTCCAATTTTTCGAGAAGATTCAATGATAAGGATATCTGTGGGTCGTTTGAAAACCAGACCCCTAAAGCTTTTACCTTTTGCTCCAGCCATTTGAGGTTCTTTTCTGGGGAGAGAACGACTTTACTGTTAGACATTGAGCCTATCCAGAAAGCTTCTGCCTTTTTGTAATTAAGCCTGAGGCCGGACACGTTTCCAAATGTTTCTAACATTGACAAAAATTAGCCTATCGGAGCTATCTAGTGTTAAAGTAGTGTCATCGGCATATTGGCATAACTTAATTTCGGTGTTTTCAACAATAATCCCTTTAATATTTGGATTCGCTCGGATAGCATTTGCCAGGATTTCAGCTGAAATAATGAATAAGTAGGGGGAAAGGGGGCAGCCTTGTCTTACACCCCGGGACAACTTGAAGAGATTTCCTGCCCATCCATTGTTCAGAACGCAGCTTTCGGCGCCGCTGTAAAATACATTTATCCAGTGAATCAATGACTGCCCAAAACTAAGATGCTGCGAGGCTTTTCTAATAAAGGGCCATTCTCAGTAAAGTGTCAAATGCTTTTTCGGAATCTAGAAAAAGGAGAAGGCCTGGAGTATTTTTCTCTGCACAGAAATTGATCAAACTATTAATCAAGCGAATGTTCTCTCCAATAAACCTACCTGCCCTTTATGAAGCCCGTTTGATCGTAATTGATTATTTTCGGGATCACCGTCTTAATTCGATTCGCAATAGCCTTGGTCGCGATCTTATAATCACAATTGAGTAGAGAAATGGGCCGCCAGTTCTTAATATAATAAGGTACCGTATATTTTTTGGTAAAAGCTTTCCGGTGACCTGTTATGGACAATTTGCACTTCCAGTATGTATAGAATTAAATGTATGTATGCAACTTGAGAACTTTGTTTGTTTGTAACCAGTGACCTCTGTACGACTCTTTCTCCAGGAGAAAACCCTGTGGCTTTACCTGGAGAAATAAATCGTTCTTAAACCGTGACATCGTTAAGTACGGCCCTTAGGCAGTCACGACAAATGTTGCAGCCTTCAGGCAAGGGCTCCATTCGGATCCTGACGACACGAGTGCAGGCTAATTGAAATCTATTTTTATAACAACGATGCAGGTCCATTTTAATTTACGTCATGATAACAACAAGGCCATTGTTCGAATGCCGACGCGAAACTATCTTCGTTCCTCTTCTTTGGGTCATCGGGGGACTCAAGAATGGAGTTTATGCTCGCTTTGGCAACGCGTCGAGTTGGAAGCACTGTGTAACCACTACTAACAATAGTCTCCATGAGTCATTGACGATCTCGCAGGCTAAGAAGTCTCAGCTTTACGGAAAATCAATGAACCTACATCGCTCTCTTTAACAAAACGATGTTGTTTAAAAACCACTTTCATAAGAGTTAAATGACCCTGTCACGAGCAAAATGTCCGGTATTTGAGAGATTAGCTTTCAATCTGGTAAAATCGACGTCATTATAACGAGCCTGATTGTTTAGAGGCCGCGCAGAGACTGAGTGAACTGACTTTCGCCAAACCAGGAATACGCGTGTCATTTTTATGAGTCAGCCGGACGTGCCTAGGCACGTCGCACCGCCTAAAAACCTACCAAGGAGCCACCTCCTCATTTTATGAGTCGGCCGGACGTGCCTAGGCACGTCGCGCGCTTAACAATTAAGAAGTTGTTTTTCACGACTGCAAAGTTAAATATATCCCTCCATCTGTCGTTTATCCCGACGAATGAAAATGAGGCGGCTTAAAGAGGGGGGCATTGGGTTTTTCGGTTTTGCGGTTTTGGCCATTTTTAGATCGGTTTTTCGGTTTTCGCAACAAAGAACTGCGGTTTTTCGGTTTTGGTGTCTTTTGCGGTTTGCGGGTTTTCCTTCTATTAGCATTTGGTTTTCGGTTTTCGGTTTCCGGAAAAAATACTAGCGGTTTTTCGGATTTGGTATTTGTTGTGGTTTTCGTTTTGCCCATTTGGTTTCCGGTTTCTCTGCGGTAATTCTGACCTCAATTATGCGTCCCAACCACTTGCCAAGACCCTGCTGCTAAGAAAGTCCACGAATAGCCTTCTAGACCCTTCTACGTAGTCGTTATTTGATAGGAATGCGTCACAAGCCTAAATATAGCCTCCGGAGGAAGGCCGTATCTCAAATGTTGCGCGGCTCAAATAACGTCTATTAAAGACTTTGACCTTGAACTAAGGACCACTGAGGCTAGTAAATATCAATGGTTCAGCAAGATGAATTAGGGTCATCGACTAATTTTCTATTTGAGCAAGGTCACGGTATGGAAGGGCTGTGAAGTTCAATAATCGCCTGCTATTTTAATAGTCTCCTACGCAGCCGTTTTCAGTGGCGTCATGCAACACGGAGCGTTGCGTGACGCCACTAAAAACGGCTGCGTCGGAGACTAGCTATTTTAAAGGAAAGTTAACCTATTGGCACTTGCGCTGCCCGTAACCGCCTGTGGCGAGAGTTGGCCTTTGTTCCATTTCTGACGTCATCCCCTATGTCCAAAAAAGGCATCACTCACTTGTACTCAAGCTCTGCAGGGGAGGACAATGAAAGTGATTGGGTTAACTGAGCTGGAAATACGCACGAAAACACGGCTTAGAAATTTGAGTGAAAAACCTGCCGTATTGCTGCATTATACATTGCATATTCCATTATCTACCCTTGGCTGCTCCATGGTATGAATTTCCTATCTCGATGATACTTTCTCAGAAATTCGTGAACTGAAAGCCCAGTAGAAGGCCAACAACTGCAGCGGAAAAGGAGAAAAAGGAAAAGCGAAAAAATTTAAGATCGGAGACCAGAAATTTGATTTATGCGCTGCCCAAG
This sequence comes from Siderastrea siderea, assembly GCA_964030785.1. Taxonomy (NCBI): domain Eukaryota; kingdom Metazoa; phylum Cnidaria; class Anthozoa; order Scleractinia; family Rhizangiidae; genus Siderastrea; species Siderastrea siderea. The sequence goes on from OZ034966.1 coordinate 26,478,450, forward strand.
CAAACATTTCTTTAAACGCAATGCTAGTAGAAAGAAAACCTGCTCGTATGTTCAAAATGCAGGTTGGAGTAGATTAATTTCTCTTGTAAAGGAACGGAAATGTCAAAAATGTTTTCAGAAAAGCCCCTATTTTTCTTTAAAAATCTCCAGGTGCCAATAAAAATATTATTGGTTACAGTTAGGGCTTCGGAAATTGGGATTTTGTGTGCGGTTTTCGGTTTTGATCGAAACTTATTGCGGTTTTTCGGTTTTGCATGATTTGTGCGGTTTTTCGGTTTTTTATGGGCCCCAACGCCCCCTCCTTAAAAACCTACCAAGGAGCCACCTCAACTCAGAAGCGTAATCTACTGAACGGGCCCAAGGACCTTCTTCCTCTCTTGGTCTCGTCCATTATAATAGGGCAACCAAAAGTAATTCGCATCAACCATAAGCAAAGACTTGCTTTGCAGTAGTGTAATCTTCTCTCTGTCAAAACAATTCACCAAAAATACAAAATGCTTTCAATTACCATAAACACCGGCGTATAAGCTCCAAAACGAGGGTACAGCTTATATTCGAGTGCACGTATGAAATGTAAGACAGGAAGGCGGCAGGTCTGAAAACTTTCGAGCCATTCTTCTCGGTGAAAAGGAAAGTGTTCCCAGAAAGTCGTACACAATATGGCCAAGAACTCAAGAGCTTTAGCCGTACTAATGGTTCCGGTTTTGGCTGCATCTGTGATGTTGCTTAATTTTTCCCATTTCTCCCGCCTCCGCCCCTTCTTCTCCCTCCTCCCGCATAACTCCCGCCCCCTTTTCTCCCGGTCTTCGGCCCCTGTGGAAGGGGGCAAGACAAATGGTAAACCACTTCACTATCTATGACACAGTTACTGATTGTGCGGGTCAAGTTTCATAGGATGTTTACCAGAAATCGTCATACCAACTAGAGAACATAGTGCTTGATATCTGAATAAAATTCTGCACAACTGTTAGCATAAAGAGACGCGAAATGGAAGGAACGACAATTTATGTGGAAATTTCCGGCGCTCTGTTACGTCCGGGAAAAGAGGAGTAGCTCTGGAAGCTCTTCACGGTTTCCTAAAAGCAATTTCCAGAAAAATTTGTAATCACCCGATTTCGAACTGAGTCTTCCGAGTCGTTTGCACAAATGGTGTAAGAAGCCGTGGTATCCTCAGTACAAGGTCGAACAGCACTCAAAGGAAAGGTGAAGATATATGAAAAAGTAACTGGAGAACAAAGATTTGCGTTTCAATTAAGTTTAAATTCGTTTCCACAAAAGCATAGATAGGTTGTTTTCAAAACTTTATTTACGTAACAAAATGTTAAAATTAGTTCTCTTTCGTTAACAATAACCAATACCTGGCAATAATCTAATATACTCTAGCGACCAATCGGTTTGAATTGAAAGAAACGCGAGTCTTTGTGCTGACTACTATAGGAGACCGAGGATGAGATCTCCATCTGCCAAATCAGCAGTGAATGAACTTAATTACACGTATGTGTAAGATATATCTGTTTGTTCTCATATATGCAAGAGAATAAAAAGACTAAGGGCGCGTTTTTTTATTCACAATTCTGGAATGAGAATGGTCAGAATGTAAAATACACGCGTTTTTCTATTCCGCATTCCTATTCCGGAATGGACAGAACGCCATTCCATCCATTCTGCTCCCAGGGGCAGAATGAACAGAATGTTGCGAATGAAAATCCAAGATGGCCGACGGCGAGATGAGCGCTGCGGATTCAAATACGTCTCTACCGGAGAAAAAATCAGGTTACACTTTTGGACACAATGAAACATTGCTTCTAATTTCATTGTACCAAAAGTACGAGGTTTTTTTCAGTGATGTTTCGTACAAGAAACCCGTGATTCGAGGGATGTGTCTCCCGGCTCCTTTGTATATAGGACTGGCAGGGCGAAAAAACCGCTGGTTGGCTGAGAGATATGACGTCAAACGCGTCATGAAATCGTTGGTGCTCATGCGCGGGATAATATTTTTCAAAATGGCGGACAGCCCTTGAGTTGTTTTGCTGCAGAAAGCCCAATAATATTTGACTTTACTGATGATCCACGTTTCCTTAGATCTTTTCATTATAGGGAAGGTTGAGTGGGTCGATAATTGACTTCACTGGTGTTCAAAGGGACTATTTTAGCCCTCGTACACTGGAGAAATGTTATTCGAATCATGACTGCCAGCTTGTACATATTTATTCCAGCACTTGTCCTCCTAACAATTCGCCTTCTCGATCTCGCATCTCAGCACATGGCAGGTCTTTGATTGATGGAGCTAAGAATTCGTTTCATTGTTTTGTTTTTACTGTTGGCAACAACTGCAGGCTTGTCAAATGTCTCTGGTTTCCTCGTCGAGTTCGTGATCTTTTAAAACGTCTTCGGCGATTTTTTCGTCATCAGCTGTTGTCACATATCTACATTTCTTGGCGAACAAGACATGCTATCACTAAGGTGCAGGTCAGTAATTTTCTTTCTTCCAAATGATCAACGTGTGAAATAGTAATATTTTTAGTTTAAGTTGTACTGCAATAGTGTGTTTGATTTACAATTATACATGAAAACAACAAAAATGCTACAATTCCAGCCAGTGGAATGTTATAGGTTGTTTTTTCATTCCTTTTTGTGAAGAAAGGATTGTATTGTCAGGCTCTATTTTCCTGCTTCCATGTTTCGATAGTAGCATTACCCTTTGTCAATCCATTGTCTGGGCACACCTGGGACAGATGCTTGCATGCTTGAAGGCTGCATTAACATGGTTAACTCACTTGTTTCTCTGTCACAAGCTAAGATGTGATCAGTTGGAAAAGAGTGTTGATTGCTACTGAGGGAAGGGCTTCTGATGTCCATTGCCCATATTTTAAAGAAACTTTCCCGTAAACCAGTGATGCAGAACTCAGCACTGTTGCTCAAAAAAAAGTTGCTATGTGTTGTGTGTCAAGTCCTACTGCAAATCAACATGTTGTTGAACTGATGTTAACATGATTACACAAAGCTTCTTTTTCAACTGTGTTGAACATGTTAATTTGCATCAAACAGTTTTCAACAGCACATGACACACCGTGTGGCATTTGTTGACCAATGTATATGATGACATTTGTTTACAGTGTTGGACAGTATTGACTTGTGTATCATTGGCTTTTGTTTTGGCTTCATGATGTGCTATTTTGGAGTTATTTTTTAGTTATGTGTAGATGTCAAATTCTTTGTCAAAATTTACTTGTCTGGCAATTTATTTGTATACTTTATCATTCTACAGATTTTACAATGGAGCCATGTTAATACAACTACCAACAGGCCTAACCAATAACCTTATATTAAGGGGTCTTCAAATATGAAAACAACTGCATGAGCTTTTGCTTGGGTGAAATTAAAGGTGATCTAACTATTTAATGGCTTGGTCCCACTGTTTTTAAGTGAAGTTGCACCATAGTTAATAAAAGAATCTGGTTATGAAGCTCAGCTAAGTCCTTTGTTTTATGTTTTTGTTACCTTTTTTAGCCTTGAAGGTGCACAAACAACAATAGGTTTTGAATTTTGCATGAGCAACGAACCAATAAAAATGTCACTGTTAAGTTATTCAGCCATAGTGTGAGATCGTAAAACAAAAGATTGTGCACTTTCGTAGAACTTTCAACATGAATTGCAGCACCTTTGTTATTGCCTTTGAAACTTGTAAGGTTTCATAACCAGTCCCTCGAGTAACTATGGTTGCACTGAACCTTCATAACTTGCCTATCCAAACCTGTTGTGTGGGTGAAAGGAATATGTGATATTTGCAAGAATGTATTGAATGGCAACATTGTGTGTAGGCATTTTAAGTTTAAAAGGAAATTTAATATTGTTTGTAATTATTATTTTCACTTTGTTTATCCTAGGTTATCCACATTTCATCAACAACATTGTTTTGTGCAGTCTACATTATTAAGTGTTATTAGCAGCAGGTGGCAAACAAAGAGGTCACTAACATTCAACACAAAGAAACATTTTTCAGTTCATGGATCAGATTTCAAATCCTTCCCTGTACTGTTCGACTGTATGTTTGTCATTGCTAGTGGAATGTTTGGATGTCTGCTAACTGCAGTGGGTTGTGCCTTCGGTGATGATAAAGATCCTGAAGAAAGCAATGAGGAACCCACAGTTTGATGAGCCTGGATTTGCATGGATGAAAATAGCATGTTATCTATCTTTAACAGGGAGAACAGACTGTTGTTTTTGGTTGTTTTCTGTTTTTTTTTTTGTTGTTGTGTTTTTTTTTTTCTGAAAACCTTAAACTGTTGTTTTTGCAGTTGGGGGGGGGAGAGATGGAGGGGATTTTTCATCTTGCCTTGTTTTGTTTGTTTTGTCAATGTCTCTGTTACGTAGAAAATATTGTTTTTCTCGAAGGGAAGGTAATTAAATTCATTGTGCAAAAAGGGGTATATTTAGGCTCAAAAATGAAATTGCTTTGTTTGGGGGCTTGTTTGGTGTGTTTAATGTAGTTTATCCCAACAGCTTGATTTGAGGAATGTTTTGCCATACGAAGGCAAGGCCAAGAAATGATATCATTGCCAAAACCAAGTTTTGGTTTATTACAAGATAATTGATATTGATACAATATTTTGGCTCTGTTACAGAGTCATAGTCACGTAATTGTCAGATGGCTCTAGATTTTGCCATAAAATTTGTTTAATTTTGTTTATAGTTCAATAATTAATAAACCATGATGTCATCACATCATTGCTTAAAGACAAAATGGCCTATAGTTTTTCTCTTCTTTATCTTGTGGTGGACATAAATGCTAAACAATTTTCTTTTGCAATGCACTCAAGTTCTTTCATTGATGGTCTTAGCATAAGAGCAAAATTTTAACAAAAATTTAATGCAGGGCTAACTGAAGTGTACCATCTCACTGAATTTTGAATCACCCATAATTGTTGACCTCCCCCATGACTTGTCATTTCATTTGTATTGTTTATGGAACTAGTCCTACCCTGTGTGGCAGCTGCCAAAACAGGAGGGAGAGGGCTGTGCAGGCTGAACCTAGTCCCTGTGATCTAATGACACACAATTAACTAATCAAAGAGCAAATTGGATTCTCCCTGCAAAAAAGAACCCTGTCTAAACACTCAAGGGACTTGTCTTCAGATGACAGACTTGTTCCAAGTCCCTGCAACCTGTCCTCTTCTGTGAACACTCAGGGGACTTGGCCCTGAGAAAAATACTATGACTTGTCCCTTTGTTTGTTCTCAACTGGGATTATTGCTGCTTTTTCATAAAGTGAATTTAAGTGAAGGTTTCATCACATTCCCAAAGATATCTTTTTACTTATTCAGTTATCTTAAGCTCACTCAGTGCCATTAGTATCCTCAGAACCCTCTGGGGACAGGGCACCAAGTTGGAGTTGTTTGACCACTTGTCTTTAGAGGGAAACATAGTTAACTATAAGGGAAAGCAACAGTTTGCTTTGCTCCGTATTTTTAACTTGACCTTAGTAGCGTGATTTCGCCACAACCAAACTGGCCTGGAAAATCCGCGTAAAATTGCGTCTTCGCCCGAAAAAAGAGCCACAATTCCCAACACTTTCCCGACCCTCTTCGCAAGTGAGAGCTGCATTCGCAGAGATTTTCCATCTTATGTGGTCTCCACGAAAGTCGCAAGCGCAAAAAGAAAAATAACTCTTTAAAGGGGACTTTGAAGGGCCCTTTATTACGTAACGAAAACTGAAAACAGCGGCCGGTAAATTTGAAAGGTGGCGCCCAGTCATTTATAATTTCCCGCGCAAGAGAGTAGCCGGTGGCAAGCGCCAAGCGGCGAATTGAACGGTGTGTAATCAGGAGAGCACAGTGTCTTAAAGAATTTCATGAGGTGTTTGGAGCCTGTAACGCAAAAGGTAATAAAATTGCTTATCTGTGGGTTGTTGTTGCCGAGCTTTTAGTCGAATACGTGTGTAGGATCAGTTTATAAGCCCCTGCGATCGCAAAAGCTTGCATTTGCGAATGACTTCGAATAATAGTTTTCGCAAGTGGAACATAAAGACGTGAAAATATTTTGATGTTCGTATCTTACGATTTTTTGGCGTATTTGATATTTTGTTTCTCTGCTTTTAATCTTTCAGATCGTCGGATTTTTGCCCTTAAATATCCGAAAACTTTCTTATTTTTTCAAATTTTGTGCCGAGTGTCGATCGCACACCCTCGCACGATGGCTTGAATTTAGCTACGTAAAGTCGCATGTTTCACGGAATAAATGAAGTACAAAAACTGATCCAAAGGTTATGAAAATTAATACATGACTTTTCAAGGAGTTGAACTTTTAGGAAAGCGACTTCGTTGTACTATTGTTGTCGTGTGAATGTAGTTAATTTAGGCTAAATCTCTCCAATTTATTTAGTTAACTTGAGCCGCTTTACTTTGGTCAGTGGATAGTGCTAATACCCGCGAAATAAACAGCCAATCAGCGGTTTTTCCGCCCTGCCTATAGGACTGTCAAAACATTCGGCAAATCCAAAACAGTCTCCCTATTTTCTTCCTCCTCTTTATTTACAAGGAAAATTGCTGCGATAATCGCTGCAATAGCAGCCTCTTCGCCGGCCGCCATGTTTACTCGTGTCAGGACCGCGCATCTCGAGGGGCGTTTTTTCATGCAGACAATCCGAATTATTCCTAGCATTCCGTACCAACCATTCTTATTCCAGAATTGTGGATAGAAAAACGCGCCCTAAGTCGAGGTCTAAATTTGTAGAAACATACGTCTAGAGTTCAAACCAACTTTGCCCACGAATCACTATAAGCCGGTTAAACTCTGGACACGTTTATTCACTCATCAGCATTATAATGGATTCACAATTCCCACCTCAAATATCTGAAATATCTCTGTTTAAAATGCATAGCTTGATTAAGTGTTGGTTTCTGCATAAGGAAGCAAATTAAAAACCGAATAAACCGAGAAAAAAAGCCAGAACAATAAGAGTATAAAATTCTACTAGAGAAATATTTTGCGAGAGTTTTGTTCTGCTACAGAATTTTTTTTTTCGTGGATAGAGGACAAAATCACAAAGAGTAGGTCATGCAAAAATGTCATTTATACAGAAGTATTTCTCTTTACTGAATCATTGCATACAATTGCATGGCAGAAAATGACCTAAACAAGTGTGACAAAAAATCACCTAACATAGCGTGACACATAAGATCAAATAGCCTAACAGAATAACTCAAAAACTTTGTCACGTAGCCTCAGTCATCGTATAAAACAAAATCTTTTCCTCTAAATGCATGAAGCTTCAACTGTAGTTTGATGCATTAATTACTATAAAGTGACTTGAATACTGAGATGATCTCTGCGGACTCGTTTCTAGATCTGGTCATTTCTGCATCATAGTCATTTCAACAGTGAGAGTCACAATTATAGCAACTGCAAGAAAGATGTAGTATTGTGGATTTGGTTTTGGCAGCATACTCTGCAAAGATCTTTTCCGTATCAGCTTGACCCACATTTGCTCGAGGAGACTGAGTTGACGAAATATCGCATTCAAGAAATTCACACAATGGTTTCCATCCTTGTTAACATTGAAAACAAGAAGCCTTTCTGCAGGAATAACTGCCTGAACTCTCTCATTGTGTTGGCGATACTTTTTTCTGAAGAGGGCTGTAGCTTCAGGGTTGGAACTCCCGAAAATTGCAATGCGCGAGTTGTGAAGGAAATGCTTATCACTGTTCCACCAAAGAGCGATCTTCACATAGAATGGGAAGTCTTTTATGAAGCGGCATTGCCTTTTCCAGCTATCAAGCCACTCTTCTTCGGATTCTCGAACCGTGAGTATAACCTTGGCTTCTGGGAAGATGGCTGCAACCTCCTCGAACCAAAATACTGGGTATTGGTAATTGCTTCGACACCTTCATACATTTCTTTGGAGTTAGGAAGACGGTCGGTCTCAAAACTATCAAGCCATTGTTGTCGATGAAATTAAAGTGACATATTCTTTGAAGTCGTACACGTTGTATCCAAGAATCCGAAGAGCTTTGGCCAAACTGGTGGTTCCCGTTTTGGCTAAACCTGCATAAATCACCTTCGTTTTAAGAGCAGTTTTTACTGAGCGTACAGTCAGAACGTCTGCTGAAACCAACTCCCCATTCCTTTTACTGTTCCTTTCCCTTTTTTCGTCAAGATCACCTTGAGATCACGTTGAAATTGAGACTAGTAATAGTTGTCACTACAGCTGCCTCCGCTTTTCTATAATTTTATTAATAATGGCAAGGTAAAATAAGCACAAACAAATAACAACATAAATTGCTGTCAAGACTTGCACAACTGAAACGGTTTTTTAAAATGTTTATAAAAACGCAACAAGGCAACAATTAAAGTTTGTTGAAGGAGTTTGCCCAGGGAATGTCAACTACACTGGACTTGACTATTTGTGTTTCACGCTTTAGTGTATCCATTGCTCGTTCACTTCCCTTCAGTTTAAGAAATACAAATACAAATAATATAATAAAGGATATGCATAGTTAGCTGAAAATGTATTTTTAAAACGTAAAGAAACGCAACAATTACTTTATAACCCATTGACTCGCGAGTTTCCCATAAAATAAATTTTGTCTACTCAATTGAATTTAAAATATCCTAATATAGAAAACTATGGTTACGTATCAAGTATTAGGCAGAAAACAGCCATGAAAATGAAAATTGCTGAGATTTCCCATTCCAACAGGTTGTATATCAAATTTCAACTCGCTTATGCAAATTAGACCGTGTTAACAAAACGTTGCGTTTCAACTCGTTTATGCACATTAGACCGTGTTTACAAAACGTTGCGTTGTTGCTTCTTCAATCCCACCATCAGTGATCACTTATGTAAAATTAATCGACAAAAAAGGTTTTCCAGCTAAGAATTTTATTCAAATAAGCAATACATTTGCTTTTAGTAGCGAAAAACTCTAGATTTTCTTGTGTGCATGGACACACGCATGTGTAAACTCTTGACATGACTTTAAAAAGCGCCTGAGTTAGTGGCGACCGGTTGATCAAAAGTAGAGCCGCTTTGCGAACAGAATTGCAAAAATCATAGAAATCTGGATCAAACGATCAGTTAAACAATTTTTGAAAGGCAAATCAGCATTTAAAACAACATTTACCGTACTGTAGCGTTTACCCAAGTCTTGTAAAATCTATCTGACGTCCCCAGTTCGCTTAGTCCAGCCAGAACCGGATTACAGTTCGCTTCGTTTAGCTCGTGTAAATATTGCTGTTTCCCGACAGCACCTTGCGCGCCTCGCCTTTGTTCAAGTCGAGATTTCATATGGTTGATTTTAAACCAAAGAAAATTTGGAGACGTTTTAGTAATTGAAATCCAATCGTGAAGTATATTCTTATATAGCAAAATAATACCTCCGGAGTTCCGGCCACCGCTTTTCGATACAGTACCATCCTGAATTATATATCTATACCCTGCTACCTCAACATCAGTGCATTTCCAAGTCTCGGTTACAATTATAAAATCAAAACCATTAACCATGTTTAGAAAATCAGTACTTTGCAATTTGTTCCCTAAAGATTTAGAAAATAAGCCATTAATATTCTACGCAAAAAAGACAATTTGTCTGATGTAGTCAGACAACTTGTCAATCCCATTTGGTTCCAACTTTTTGAAAACTAAGAAAGAGAAAAATAGACTTCTTAATGGCATCCTAGTAAAAAATTTAAAACTAAATAAATGTCTTAATAAATCTTAAAAAGGATATCAGTTCTTTGGGTATTTCTAAACCGCTGTCTTTACTAGCGTCAGGTTTGTGGAGTGTTTGAACATTGTCTTGGGGGAGGGGGGGGGCGTGGCTGATCTAGAAGCTGTGTTTGGTAATGCTGGGACCCCGATAATACTGGTTGTTTCGAATGTTGCCGTGGTTGACTGTTAGGGATCTGATAGTCCCCAGCTGGGGTACTTTGCAATGCTCGACTGTAGCTTGAACATTTGTTCTTGGGAGCAGACCGAACTTGCCGACGCGGAGATCTGTTGACATTGCAGCGAATAAGCCAATGTGTCGTCTTTTAATATGTTTTGTGTCGTGTAATAAGTCAATTCCTTCGGCGAAGAGATAAGGTGTACATTTGGTTATCTGGAGCATTCCGTAATTAACTGTTCGTTTATCCTGGTTATTATCGGGTTCGGTATGTCTGTGCGTGGGAGAAGTGTAGAGTAGATTATTTTGCTGGTTGGAAATTTCCTAGGGTCTTGACAAACCGTGAGCCAGCGAGCCATGCGAGCCATGCGAGTCATGCGAGGCAAATATTAGTTCCCAGTCCTGTTAGTAGTAAGGTGCGCCAATTGGGGGAATTTTCCCACGGTAATTTGCATACACACCCCCCTGTTCTGATTTGTGATTGGTTCTCACTGTTGCTAACCAGAAAGGCAACCGCGGACCGTTTTTGGTTGCTAAGGGGGTTTGCGGGCTCAAGGGGATCGGAAATGACGTCATGGGAACCGGAAGTCACGTGGTTTGGGAGGGGAAACCGCGGACCAGGTGGAAAAAGGGATCGTGGGCTCAGGAGGGGGCAAAACCGCTGAGAAACGCGGGCTCAAAGTCCAAAGTCCAATTGGGGCATCGGGGGTGGTCTATTGATTGAAAAATATAAAAAAAAAAGACGCCATGTTGGAAAAAAAAAGATTTATTCCAAAACGGAGTGTTACAAGTGATTGTCTAACAAAGAGTTCCAATCCAGACGACCGCAGGGGGGTCGTTTTACTGGCAAACTCAAAAGGCTCTTCATACGTGGAATGACTTGGCTTTTGCTGGCAATGTGTCTCACTGGTATCCGTACGGATAGGTGCGGAAAGTGGGGGGATCGACCACTCTCTTATCGTACACCAGTCGGTATTCTTTCTTTTGCGGATACGTGTACAGTTGATAGGTTTTAGGATTTCGCACGATGTGGTAGGTTTTGTAGACGGAGGTCTCACGCGGTTTCAGGAGTGGCTTCTGCATTTCATCCAACACGTTCTGCTTCATGATAGTATAATTTAACTGGGTTTTTCCCTCACTGTTGAGGCGAAAACCTCGGACTTTACACTCCACTTTGCCTTTCTTTGTGGTGTAACCATAATTCTTGGGACCACCCGACACGAATTCCACGATGTAGTCGTCACCTTTCAATTCACTCGTAAAATCGCCGAGATAATGACCCAAGCCTGGGTTGGGTTGTCCCTCGTCTGTGTAGTAGATGATGGAGTCTGTGTCGTAGTACAAGACCCGTTCTCCCAAGGGTTCCAAGGCCTCGTAGAGTTTGAGACGGGCCCTACAGGTCGTGAAACAGGCGATGAAGATGTTGAGGTTGGGTGAGACGGGGATGTCTTCCTTTTGGTGCTGATAATGGACCTCCACCATTTGGTCGTTGATAATGGACACGTGACGTACATCCAAGCTATCGGTGTCCAAAAACTGATGAAAGGCTTGGGGGTCATCAAATTCTTGGACTTGGGTTTTGTTGAGTCGTTGTCCAAATTTACCCCACATGGAATTGAGCATCATTTTAGCCAGGGTACGCAGTCCCGGGTTGTATTCGATTTTGGCATAGTCTAACTGAATCCCTTCATGCTCGTAGTAGTTTCGGATGTAGGTCTGTCTTTCTTCTTCTGTTTGTACGTCGGCGGGCCACCCACTGGCTTCTTGCTTGATTTTCAACCAAGTGTTGACGTAGTCTTCGAAGAGACCTTGACACGTTTCTTTAAAATGCCAGACTTCATAGATGTACTGGACTTCGTACCCGAGCTCGACGGCTTTCTCTAATTCTGGACTGCACCATGTCCCGGTCAGGGCACGTTGCTGATCCGTGTGAGGGCAATGATATGATCTGTCTAGAAGGGGTTTGTCCATTTCTTCTTCCACACAACGGGCACAGAGGGGAAAGAGCAGTTTGCTGTCATAGCGGTAAGGCAGGACGGGATGGTACAGTTCACGGGGAGGCAGGATTTGGCACTGAATCAACCCGAAGTACTGGTGGATGTCCGTGTGACCCAGTTGTGTAATGAAGGTCGGATGTCCTTTAGGGTAGACAGAGGTTTTGTTGACCCAAGGGTACAAGGAGGTCACATCGATGTAATGGATCTTTTGGTGGGGGGTCACTTGATGGTACAGTTTCACGGCATTGGTACGTCCTCCACATCGTCGCGTTAGCTACAAACGTACGGATGTCAGGTGAGGTGTCTTTGAGACTTGCCCAATCGCATCCCCACATTTCCACCACGGTGTACCCTTGAGCGCGAAGCCTTTGAGTCCTTTGTTGTGTGGCCTCGTAGACATCTTGCATGGTGCGATCACAGTGGCGTCGATGTTTTTCGTGACGGTTGGGGTAACAGCGAGTACATCCATGCCAGAAACAACCGTGATATTCGTAGATAGTGTGGGTCGTGACATCGAAACCGTCCACATGGAGCTTGGTACCAGGGATGCGATACTCGCCGGCATTTTTCGCAGGTTGAATATGGGGGGCTTGGTGTTGTTGGCACCAGGTTAACCATTCAATGGCTTCGTAGGACTGATTGATGTTATTCTTCTTCCAACCAAGGGTGGGTTCACTGGCAATACTGTTAGGGATCATCCGGTTCATGCGTAAATCCATGTTGCAGGCAGAAGCAATGGTGATGTGGTCAAAGGGGTTGAACCCCGCTTGAGCTTCAAACAACCGTTTGAAAGTCAGACATCCTTGTTTCAAGAGCCGTACATCTGATTCACAATACTCCACCAATTCTTTCTGGAAGTCAAAGACCACCTCCTTCTTGCGTTGCTCTTGATGCCACTTTTCCAAGGCTTGTTTGCCTTCAGGAGACATGGTTTCGGGCATGTAGTAATCGAGGGCCGGGACGATGCCCACGTACGTTTGGTGGTCGCGGATATTGAACTTGTGGGGGAAGTAACCTTTTTTCAATTCCGTTAATCCAAAGGTTTCGGGAAAGGAGGACAAAGGCATCTGGAAGAAACTGAGTGAATCGATGAAACGGATCCGGTCATGTTGGACTTCCAAGAGTTTACATCCGTTCCGGAGTTGCTGGACGATCCGGTTGTCACTATGGTATTGCTGGACGACAAAGTACCCGTCATATCCTTGGAAATTATGAGCCAGCACATTGACTTGTCGGGTGTCGTTCAACGTGAGGGTATCCAGCCATTCGAGAAAATCTCGGGTACAATAGGGGCCTGGGAAACGAATAGGTTGATCGTCGTCTTCGGTTTCGGCCACGAGGAGATTGGCAATGTGTTGTTCGTCGGGTTGCATGGCTTCAATATCAAAAAACACGTGCAAGGGTGGCAGGTCGTCCTCCTCCTCCTCTGGGGTGGTTTCAGGCTCGGCGGCTGTTCCTCGTTTGGCGCGAGGCCCTCCTTGGTGTTTCCTCTTTCTTTTCTTCTTGTCTTGAGGCTTGGGGGCTCTTTGAATTAAACAAAGATGAGTTTCACCGTGCACGTACTCATGGCAAGACGGGCAGTTCACATAGTAGCATTTGTACTTTTCAAGGGCTTGGGGTCCTACTTCTTGCTTCAGACAGTTAGGACAGCGACGGCGACGAAAGCACACGGAGGACTCTAGGTTGGTCGCGGGTTTCCCAGTGTGGTCCTTGCCGAGATGCATGTCGAAACAAGTCTTTCCAAAAAAGTCCCGATGACAACTGGGGCAACGTTGGGTGGCTTTGAGGGCTCGAGGGTACGCTGCCTGGAAATCAGGGCACTCGTTTTGGCGACAGGAGCCGCATTGTTTTTTCTTGTTGCAGCGATGCTGTCCCTCATGGTCATAGGGTTTTCAGCAGTAGGCACAGACGTAACTGGACCCGAAAAATCCGGGTAAACGGGTAATGACATCGTAATGGTCATGGTCGTGGAATAAAATCAATTGTTTGTCTTGGGGGTCTCCAAACGTCGTGATGTGGAACGATCGATGAGCATCCACCAGGATGATCTGGTAACCGATCAGGGAGGGGGCCTTACTGAAGGCCGTCAACGCTTCGTAGCTGCAAGGACCTGGAGGGACGCGAGCTTCGTCATGGAGCCGCAACGCGAGTTCCCTTTGAAGTTTCCCTCCTTTTCGAATCGATTCCCATCTCGGGTGTTGGTCCACTTTGGCTTTGGCGACCACGAGGGCTCGAGCACAACAGAGTTCATCGTCATTTTGGATGCGGATGACCGAGTTTTTCTTGGCCGTTAACATTTCCCTGGTGGGGTGGCCTGGTTTGCCACGACGGGGTTTGCCGGTTCCCTGAGGGGCATGTTGGACTTGAGTAATGGATAATTGAAAGGAGTCGTCCATTTCAAATTGTTCATTGCTGTTAAGGGCTTGCGCTAAACGGTGGAATAGGGCCTCCACACGCTCTCTGTCTTGACGCCATTCTCCCGCACGTAATCCCCAGCCCTGGAAATTATTATGTAGACGGTTTGAACCGATGGTAAAGTAGAGGCGATCTTGATCGTGGAGCTCAGGCGTGGTGGCTAACACTTGATTCACGGCTCGACGTAAAGCATCTTGTAGGGCTTGCGTGATGTTTTGACCTGGAATCAAATTCCCCGTTTGGCGTAAACGGGTGTTGAAATGACGTTCATGAACCCCCATACGCGTGCTCCGACGGTTGACATAATTGCCGATTTGAAACTCGAAGGCGCCCTCTGCACTGGCATCCAAACCTCCACCACTTTGTTGAAGGAGGTGGGTTTGAAACGCACGTTGCCGTTCGAAGCGATCCAAGGCCTCTTGACAGAGGTCGTCATTGTCCGCCATCTCTTCGCTGTCTCCCATCTCTTCAGGACATAACAGGTTTGTGTCTTCTGGCTCTGAGTCCGAGGTGTTCAGGCCTAGTAAGGTCAAGGTCTCTTGGCGCTCGAGGCCACTGGGCCCCGCTTGATCGTCTGGCTGCGAGGCCATGATCAGATGAACTCGCTGGAAGTCAGTGCTCGTTTTTTATAGAGAAAAAAGGTCCCGGGGGAGAAGAGGGTGGACCAATCACCAAGCAAGGCACAGGGTGGCTCTGGGAGTGGTGGTGGTGGTGGGGATGAGGAGACCCAGTGGTGCCCCTGGGAGGGGTGGGAAGGGGGGACCCCCCTCCCCCCTCTCTAGATGGACCACCATGCATCGCGGGGAACGAATGGAGAGACTATAAAACAGATCGCACCTCGAGGTGAGTCATCTCAACGTGGACTCTGGTCATGAGAACCTGTTGAACGAGTTTGAGAAATTCCAAGTGGACGAAATCTTAGCGGAAGTGAAGAACGAGTGGGTGCTCGCCGACGAAGACATTCGTGAGTTTGGTGAGGAACTGTTAGAGGAGAGAAGGAGAAGGAGACAGGAAGCGCAGGCAGCCCAGGCAGCACGAGCAGTACGAGTCGCTCCCTTGAAACATTTGTGCTACCCCCAATTGACCTGCGACTGGTTCGTGGAGGGTTTGGACTATTGCTGGACCAACTGGCACCACAAATTTAAGCGGCCACTCACACCTCCCCCAGCACCGCCACCATCGCCCCATGTCTGCCGAAAACGAGGGCCTCCACCGCAGCAACCGACGACGCACGACCTACCGACGCACGACCTCCCGACAAAACAACGACGACTTTAACGACAAGGGCTTTGACTCAGACGATGACTTTGACGACAAGAACGACAAGGATTATGACCCCGACGACTATGACCCCCACGACGACGCGGACGATGACGTTGACTACGAACTGGCAGACCTCAGGGCTAAACAAGCAAGGCGACAGGCCTCCCAAGTCAGGTACCGGGCCAACCATCCTGATCGAATAGTCGCCTCGCAAGCACGGTTTCTGGCGAAACGATCACGCGACATCACCAAAAGTGCACGGTACCGAGCCGAACACCCAGAGCAAGTGGCTGCCTCGAAAAAATTGTACACAGAAAGGAACCGAGAGTTCATAGCGGTGGCCAAGAAGTGTTACCGGGAAAAACATCGAGCCCGCGTGGCGGCGGCCAGCAAGCGTTACCGGGCAAGACATTCAGAGCGCGTGGCGGAGGCCCGCAAGCGCTACCGGGAAAGGAATCGAGACCGCTTGGCGGAGTACGATAAGCGCTACAGGGAAAAACATCGAGCCCAGCATGCGGAGAGAAAAAAGCGCTACCGGGAAAACCATCGGGGACAGATCCTGGCGTATAAGCAACGATATCGGGAGACCCATCGAGAGCTGTTGAGTGAGAAAGAGAGGCGCCGTTACGCCGGCCTGGGGAAGGAAAAGAGAACGGCCCTGAAAGAGAGGCGCCGTCGAGCCCACCTGGTGAAGAAAAAGAGAACGACGGAGAAATTGAAGGCCTTAGGACCTTTGACACTAACCATCCCCCTTACGGATTATTTGAAATCCATTCCTGTGACGGCGTATGTCAAAGCCTTTTCAGACTCCCTCGAATCTGTGGATACGAACGTATCGCCCACGGAATCCTTTGTTCAACTCCTTGAGGAGGACTCTCATACTCTGCTTGATTTGGATTCGGGGACCATGCAAGTCGTCGAACCCCCTGAATGTGTCTTGGATGACCTTTCGTTTTTGGAGGACATATGGAAAGACATGTCACCCGACGATTGGGAGCAGGTCATGGACGATGTCGAGGAGTCTTCCTTTGATGTGGAGGCATTGCTGCCCCCTGAAGACCTCGTTCATGTGGAGGACATGTCGCCCGACGAGGGCATTGATTTGATGTATGATTTAGTGACTTAGACTCTGAACATTCGTATAAGTATTTGGCAGAAAAAATCGTATTAGTATTTGGCAGAACATCGTCTTAGTATTTGGCAGAACGTTTTTGAAATCGTAGGACTATTTGGCAGAACATTGTGGTAGAACTTTTTTGAAGACACAACTCATGAACCAATGAGACATTTTCATTTTTTATTACTCAACATGTAACGGTTCAAAAACACGTGGATAATTTTGTCTACATCACAAAGGGTTCTGTAGAATTCTCCAAAATCCTGTTTGAGACTACAGAAGACTAGGGAACTACAGAATAACAACCCCCATGAGACATTTTTATTTTTTATTACTCAAACATGTAACTGGGGTGTCATTAAATTTACAATTTTAAACGTTTCTTGGCTTGCATGATTTTCTTGACCACCCGTTCCGTCTTGGTTTTCTTGCCGGGTAACCGATCAATGGCTTGGATCATTTTGGTATCGGCTTTCCATTTATCTTGCAAATTCTTGGCACGGCTGTAATCAATGTCATGTTGTTTAGCAATCTGGTCCAAGCGATTGATGCCGGGATCCCCACGTTTCAGACGTTTGGCCAAATGGGTGCCAGGGCCCATGTACTGATACCCAGGCCAATGAAATTCTTTGCCGGTTTTAGCAATCCATTTTTGGACATCCAAGGCTCCTCCTCGTTGGGGGCGTTTGAGTCCCCTTCTCCTCCTCTTGGTGGGCATCTTTTTTAGTCAGTGTCGTAATCCAATCGACCTCGTAACTTTTTGCCTTTGGCCCAATCTTCCCAACCGGGTAAGGGTTTCAATCGTTCCACTTCTCGGGCGGGTCCTTTGCCTTTGCCTTTTGCCTTTGCCTTTGCCCAAGGACTCTCGGCTATTTTTTTTCCAAAGTCTTGCGCTGTTCTCGAATGACTTCTAAACGCGACCGGGTATCCCCTCGACTGGTGGAAGGGGCCTCTTTCTTGAGAATGGGAATTTTACTGGTGGTGGCTGCTCCTTTGCCTTTCTTGGTTGCAGGGGTAATGGGAGGTTTGGGAGTGGACGGGCTGCCTTTTATCATGCGCTTCAACCATTGTTCCACGGGTCCCGTCACCAAATCCCCCGCCTTCTTCAACCCCCACGCCTCCGGGAAATTGACGGATGCGTTTGGTTAACTTGCTCAATTCTTGACTCAACGGTTTGGTTTGAGCATTAACCAGGGCTGGGGGCAATTGGGAGTTGGCTAACAACACATGTTTTTTGGCGGCTAACGTCGCGGCTTTGTTCAACAAGGCATTTTCGGTGAGTTCTCCTTTATAATATTGAATGAGTTGCTCCAAGTCCTGGTGGGGAATCATGTAGACCTCGTCCATGGTGATTGACTACAATCGGGGCAAAGGTCTTCTTGGTCACGACAGCTTTCACAAAGACGGGACCTCAACATATGATGGTACTCTCGATACAACAGGTGATATTTATGCTTCCAATAAGAACACGCGTCTTTCCACTTGTCGGTGGCCCGATTGGCCTCTTGTAACAGATGCATCCAGGTAGGGAGGGTTAACGAACACATTGACATAACACGTGATGGAGTCCTTGAAACAATCCGCGTCCTTTTTGTTGGACTAACCACTGACGACGTTTTTTCACGGAATGTCGACGACGTCCCAAATCGCGTAGCACCTTTTTATAGGGTTGAAGTTTGGCCAGCATGGGTGGGGTCACAGGAATCTTGTTTTTTAAGAAGTTCAAGACCAATTCACTCACAGCATTGATTTGATCGGCATTGGCATGTTGTAATAACTCTTGACGTTTGGAACCATTGGCTTCTTGTAACATGGACCGTAAAAACGGTAATTGACGTCGAAGACGTTGCATCTTTACCGACGATGGCGACGACGATACCGTTGGTTGGCTTTTTGAATCGTGCGTTTTATACGTTTATCCGTTTCCAAGGCCACGGCTTTCCCCAATCCTGCCATGGCGGGGACCAATAGATTTAAAAACCCTCCTCGTTGACGACGTCGTCGTCGTCGTCGTCGTGGTCTTCTCCTCAAGGATACCATGGACGGTTCATCAACACACGTTGAAGGGCTTTGTTTTGTTTGATCACGTCTCGCGTCTCTTTATAGCCTTGACGGGTATTGCGTTTGAAATCTTGCCACCAACCACCGCCTCGTTGTCGGTCATGTTGTACATTATCGGTCATGCCTTTCAAGGCTTGACCGCCTAATTTGCCTAAAGCGAGTCCAAACCCAGGGGCTGGACCTGATAGAAACATACTCATGCCATGGGCAATTTTATCCACCAAACGGGGTTTGCGGCGCATTAAAGCCCCACCTCCTTGACGTCGTTTCCTTTTTCTGCGTCGTCGTCGTCGTTGGACGGCCATGGTTCTAAGAGTGTGGGACTGCGAGGGAGCGGCTTTTCATCTATCCAATAGTCTTTGGGTTGCAAGGGACGAGGACATCCGTCCACATAGCATAGGGCTTCCACGGGTTGGTACACAAAATGACGGTGGTAATCTTGCACATATCGTTTGGGTAACGGAGGGTAAAATCCACAATGGTATCATCCAAGGTTTGCATCTTGATTAAAAATCGTTCCAGATCCTCCAAGGGAACACCACGGACATGAGTTTTCAATTCGGTCAAGGCTTTGGCATAGGTGGTAAACGCAAATCGACTCATGGTCACTTTAAATCGGTATTGTTTAAAATCATTCCATCCTTTGATCACCGTGCCCACCACTGCCAAACACGCCACCAACGTACTGTTTTCCAAAAGCGGTCCAGCAATCATGCCTGCAGCCATCAGGAGTAACGCCATGCCATTGAACAAGGCATTGATACACTTGTAATGATTCAACATTTTTCGATAACACCACCATTGTTGATGGTAAAAAGCATACAAGGAATCCATGCGTTGTAATAATTCCGGGGGGAATCGAATGCCATGATGTTTCGATCCATTCAATAACGACACGACGGTTTTCATCATCACGGCGAAACGCGGGACGAAGACGTTTGTACGCTCGGTGCTCCTCCCTGTTTATAACTGGTCACAATGCTATTGGTCATGGTGACATTGGCAATTTCACGTCCTTGGGCTAATTGTTCTTGATCTTGTAACATCATCCGTAAACGTCGTTGTAAATCCGCTTGACGCAAGGTACGGGGTGGTGGACTCCCAGACGTCCAAGATCCTCGAGGGGTGGCTGGATTGGAGGCAGGTGTCAAAGGTGAAGGGGGAGTTCGTCGTCGTCGTCGTCGTCCACGTCGTCCACCACCACCCCCACCACGACGACCACCACCTCCACCACCACCTCCACCGCCACCACTTCCACCACCACCACCACCACCACAACCACCAGCACCACCACCACCACCACCACCACCAGCACCACCAGCACCACCAGCACCACGTCCACCACCACCACCAGCACCACCACCACCACGTCCACCACCACCACGTCCACCACCACCACCACCACCATTACCATCACCCCCGGCACGCGCTGCTGTCCGACCACCTCTTGCTGTTCGCCAACCAGGTGGACTTCTCGGGGACTCCGGGGTGGTGTGTATGCTATGGAATGAGGGTGAATGGGATGCCCGACTTCCTACCCCAGCGGGGGAAGAGGCCTGTACAGGGGGCGCGCCATCTACATCGGGCCAGCCGGCGACTGTGCGGGGGGAGGGAAGACTTGACAAAAACTCATGGAGGGCGACGTCGAGAAGGCCTTGGTCTCCCGTCATATTCAAATCTTGGAAGGCCCTTGGGGACATTTGATTGCTCGCGGTCGCCCCAACACCGGCGGGGGCCACGGTATCGTACGATTGCGGAGGGGGACGGTCATCATCATCGGTCATGGTCGCTTTCTTTTTCCTCTTCCAAGGGGGTGTCGTCCCCTTATAGACGTTTTTGATAGGTGCGAGTCCATCCTTCGTCTTTTAACAGGTGACTCAACAACCGTTGTTGATCGGAGGAGGCGGGGTGTAAATCCAACACCAAATACCCATACGGTCGTGTGGTGGCTTGATGAAACGTCTCCAACGTGTCTTTCCAAGTGGTCGGAAACGATTGAAGCATGGCATTGCGTACCCCTAATTGATCTCGGGGGTTCTTGAACGCCACGATGTAATGGGCATTGCGGGAAATACTTTTAGCATATCGACCCACGGGAAACATGTCTTGACACAAGTACAACACGGTCACCCCTTGATGATGCGAATGTTTGGTGAATAAATCCAACACGCGTTTATCGTGACTCCCTTCATCCATTAAATCATCCAAGACGAGGACCCCATGTCCTTGAGGAAACCATTGCGCCAACGCCTCATGATCGGGAATCCCTTCGTGAAACACCACCCCTTGATCTTGCATGCTTCGAAATCGATCTTGCCAGGCCCCATAACAATAATGCCGTTGGGTCGGTGGGGTTTCAAACAAATCTGGGTTCTCTACCAAGAGTTTTTCTGTAAACACGGTTTTGCCACATCCCGAAGGACCCACGACCAAAATACTGGAGGGGGTATGAAAACGAAACGGTTTCCCCGTTTGCATGATGACTAAATACTCATGAAAAAAAAGGCACCTTTTTATTGGAGCCGGTGGGACTCTAACCCACGCACGACCTCCTCCTGTTTTCGGGGGGATCCAAAGGCTCTACCGACTGAGCTACGACTCCGACACAGTTTTTTTTCCAACAAATTTTTTTATTTAACCATTACATTGATGATACGGATGACAACAAAGTTGATACCATCTCTCTTCTTGACCTACAAGGAGTTGTTGAAGGCGTTGACCAGCTTGATGGTCATTGCTGACATAATCATGATCCGAAAACTCATTTAAAAACGCTTGCAAGGTCCGTCCACGGGCTTTGGCTTTCAAGTACAACAAGGCGTAATCACCACAACTCTTGCTTGAAATGGCTTGGAGGGACTTGCCATTGGTCACCACATACTTCCAATGGTGCACGATCCAATCTCGTAACGGGGTGGCTTGCACGTACGTGTCCAAGGGCAAAGCATAACTATCGAGGACTTCACACACCTTTCCATCCGTCCACACCGCTAACCAATGTTGTCCGGGTTGATCGTGCGGGTCCGTATTCACAATGTACCCTTGCGAAGTGGTCTTGACAGGACTCTTGGGTAAACGATCACAGGCCACCGTTCCGTAAAAGACAGGTTTCAAATGGGGGTCGTCTCGGGCTAAATAATCCAATTGCACATTATTCAAGGCCACATGTTCCATTTCTTCAGTGTTGGTAAATGTTATACAACACGGCTCCGTTCTTGTCAATCTCCAGCAAGTTCTCAAATTCCCCATACACGAGCACGGTTATATTGAGACCGGGGGCAGCTCCAAATTCCAAGACGAGTTGTAAATCTCCCGTTTGCTTGGGGTTGAGGTTTTGACTGTCAGCACATCCATTGGCGACATTGTCAAACATGTACAAGGTACAATTTTTAGCTTGGCCCCAATCCAGCAGTTCTACCATATTGCCTTTCTTTTTACACCAAGCACCACTGGCTTGCAGAAAACGGAAGTAGCCTAGATTATCTCGGCTGCCATTGTTGTGCACTAACTGGAGGGTTTCATAAGGGTATTCTTCTCCTTTGACAATCTGTTTAATGGAAGTCAGACCAAATTTCTGGAAACAGAAAGGATCTCGGGTCACATCTCCATTGAAGGCTCGGCTGTCCAGTAACCCCACAATCAATCGGTCGGGTATTCTGCTTTGAAACAGGTTCGGGATATCAAAGCGGACCAGGTTGTTTTGCATGCTGAAGGTCCGGATTTCACTGCGGACGGTTGGGTAAGCAGCCACTTCTCCTTCATTGTGTCTTTTTTCAGATAAACTCTGGTAGATGGCGTCATTCAAACGCAGTTGACAGAGATGAAACCGTAGTTTGACATCGCCTTCCATCAATCGGCCAGCTAGAGCCACTCCATTCAAAAACAGGTTCGGGCTGTTGAAATGAAATTTCATCTTGATTTCTATGCCAGGCACCAACAATTTGCCGGTGTGAAACACTTCCAAGTGCGGGGTAAACACCAGACTGTGGGTAAGACCTCCAGCATACTTCTCCACTTCGTCCGCAGAGGTATCGAAGGCCGCTTTATGATTAGCAGTCAGATCTTGCCAATGTTGATGGTTTCCTGCTTTGTCTGTGTTGGTGGCAGTCCATTGGGGTGGGAAATCCACTTGATTGAACCATCCTTGGGGTCCTAACACGGTCTTGCCATCTTCTCGGTCATAATTCAGCAAGGTTTCCAGGTAAGCTTTGTAATGATAGGTGTCAGATTGAGGACTGATCAACGTGCCATTCAAATGCAAGTCAATTTGTTTGATGATGGAATGGGCCAAATTATTGACGGGCCACAATTTTTGAGCGGCGTCCAAGTTATCGTTCGTACTCTTTTGCAATCTCAATTCCATGGTAAAGTAACTGCGGCCCAAATCCACAAAATCGTCCAACCCCGGAATGATGAATTCCATGGGATTGATGCCGGTGGTGGTGGGTTGAATGGTGACCATGCGATAGGCATTGATGCTAATGTCGGTCGGTGGCACCTTGAAAATCCGTAACGCCGGGTTGACGGTCCCTTCGGAACGCACGTGAGCCGGGGCGGTTTGTGTACTCACGTCAGGCATGTTTAACGTCGTCGTCGAGTGGTGGTACCCCATCGTCGTGAGGGGTTTTTATAGCGTCGTCGTCGTGCCAAGCGTTGTGTCAAATCAAACCCGGGGACTCTCATCACCTCGGGACTCAACCATCCACCACGTTGTGGTCGCATGAGTTTCCAAAAAGGATACAGTCCTCCCCATTGAGACAACCCTCGATCACTACGAATTCGTCGAGGTCGTGAAGGCACGGGTTCCATGTTCACACTCCCAAAATATCGCGAGCACGTTTGGTTTGTTTGGGAAACAAAGTACTGGCCACACGCACGGCTTCTTTCACGTTCTTATGACTCAAAGCTTTCTTGGCTTGTTTAGTGATTTCCTTTTTAATGACGTCTTCGGCTTTGCGTTTGATACCTCGTGTCAAACCCGTTTCCAATCCTCTCTTGATATTACTAGGCAGTTTTAAAGGATTTCGCGTGCTTTTAAGGCCTTGGAACCCCCCACGCAAGAGATCCGTCACCAACCCTTTTCCACTTTGACCCTGTTGATCATACCACTCGTCTGTCCGAAATCGTGTCAAACTTCCCCCACGCATCGTGTCGTCGTCTTCACGCGTTACCAAGGATCACGTTTGGTTTGTGTCACAGGACTCGTCTCTTTTTATACCGTCATCATCGTCGTTTTTTCCGAAAAGCGGCTTCCAACCCTTTTTTGGCCCCGTAACTCGCCGCACCACCCGCGGCACCCAACGCCACGGCTTTCCCTCCAGCGATCAAGGCTGGAATGAGGGCCGCCAGTGGGAATAAACCCCCTTGTTGCCTTCTTCTTCGTCTCCTTCCACGCACTCTTGTCTTGGGCATCTTGGTTGTGATTAGACACTCCCTTTGTCAAGTCCACCCCTTTTTATGTCTTTTTGAAGTGCAACGTAACAATGGTATGGCCTTCACCAAACTTGACCAAGTCTCCTCCGGCACCAATCGTTTCAGCCACTTGAACGTGAATAATTTCCACCACCTCGTTACGAAGAGACATGTATTGAATGTGCAACGGTTCGAAGTACAGGGTGCCGCGTGCTTCTCGCTTGTATTGGATTTCACGCAACAAATCGGTCACGCGATTGCCCACCATCATACTGCCTGCCACGTCGGAGTACACGTGCAACGATCGTGTGGGTTCACCCACCACCGCACGAAACGCTACATTCAAGTTGGTGAAACGCCAATTACAACTCATACTCAATACTAAATAATCCGGCAAAGACGAAAAAACGGTCCAAAAGACAGGGTTGTGCTCATCGTCGGTCACATCGTTCCAATTGCTGTTCTTGGTCATGTCGGGTATTTGATCCCCCATGAATTCTTGCTGTAAGTTCGGTCCCAAGATCCATCCACTGCTAATTTTACGTAACCATCCCATCTTGAGAGCTAATTTGGTGTAGATGTCCAAGGCGGGTGTCTCGCCGGCGTTGCCACAATGACAGACATTCGTATTGTCAATGAGCAGATCCTCGCCTTCCCAACGAAACTTGACGTACATGTGTTTGCCCTGATCGTTGACAAACCGACCACCTTGAATCGCTGTTTCCTTGCGTCGTTGTTCCAAGTGAGCAATGGCAGCTTTCATGAAACTCACCCCATCCACCACCCAATCCAAATCTTTCACGTCATTGATGAGGGTTTTAGCGAATCCTGGGCGACCGGCCATGGTTCCATCGGTTTTACCCGGGGCGGGATAACTTTGGTCCCAGGACGTTGACATGATGTACCCATCTTTCTTCACCAACTGATACAAATTGACGCGAGCATCCGGTAAGGAAATGGCACTAAACCCCACTTGCCATCCGCCCCCCGTGAACTGTAACGGTTGAGGTAGACGAATCTTGAACGAATTGGCTTGGTTGTTGGGAAATTCACGTCGGTTGGCATGACTGGGTAACGTCACGTAGAACGAAATTTTTTCTTCTTCTTCACACTACGACCTCCCTTTTAAAGTGGAGGGTGAGGAGGGTACGCCCTTCACCAAATTTCACTAGATCCCCATTGGTTTCGGCCATCTGGGTTTCCACGATTTCCACCACTTCATTGCGTACTGGGACATATTGAATATGTCGAGGTTCAAAGTGGGTGGTGTTTTGTGGCTGGTACTTGATTTCTCGTAAGAGATCGGTGATGCGACCCCCTACCATACTGCTGGTCCCTACATCACAATACACGTGCAAAGGACGCGTCGAGGGAAATTCCAACGAGGGACGAAAGGTGTTGTTCAAATTCACAAACCGCCAATTACACGTCATACTCAACTTCACATAATCCCCCTCCACTTTCCAAAAAAGGGGCTTGTTGCTGGCATCGCGGACATCGGTTGGCGTGGGAATGGAGTCCGAATGAAATTCTGGCAAGAGATTGGGACCCAATCGATACTGACCGGGGGACACTTGTTCAATCCATCCCATTTTCAGGGCCAAGGTTCTGCCCCATGACACATGCGCCACTTGCACTTTGTAATCCACATTGACGGTATTCAACACCAAATCCCCTTCGGAGGTCCATTCAAAGGTCGGGTACAGTTTGACGCCATTGTCCTCTGCCCATTTGTTGAGGGGTTGGGTTTGTTTCGCACGGGCTTGCACGTAACGGTACACCAGTTGATGAAAAAAGTGCGATCCCGTCGACGAGGCCATCTCCTTTCTCATATCTCGTCCGTAGACAGTGAGTTCGCGCCGTTGATGCCACCAGCGATCGTTCCCAAAATCGTCTTTGGCATACACCCGTTCGTGCCATCGTACGTACAACAGAGGATGGGAATCGCCCACTCCCCCTTCTTCCACTACCACGGGAATGGTGGGTAAGGATAAACTCACCATGCCCACCATCCATCCCCGTCCCATAAATCGGATGGGTTTAGGCAATCGGTTTCTGAAATGATGGCTCCTGTTCCCAGGAAACTCCTTGGTACTCGCATGACTCATCAACGTAACGTAAAACGAAGAGTTGGGGACGAACGTCATTTTTTAGTCACGTCGTCGTCGTCTTTTGGGTGGGCTTGTCTCTTTGGTCTTAAGTTGTCGTTTGGGTGGCCTTGTCTCTTTCCTCTTGGGTGGTTGGAGAGACGTTACGTCTTGACTACTAATCCAACTATTGTACTTGTCTGGCCACCCTTTCCACTTGACCAACCAACGATCTTTTTGTCGCTTAAGTACCTTTTCGATCCGAAACACCTCGGACACATGGACTTTTTGTAAATCCTCTTCATAAAACGTACCTTGGACGGGGGTATCATCCCATTCGTGAATCTTATACGTGGGCACGGGTCCCGGGACCACACGATGCACCACAAACACTTCTTCGGTCCAACCGGGTAAATAGCCTTTTTCAAAGGTGCGATGAATCTTGTTGAGACGTACACGATTTCCTACTTTGAATTTAGGTTTTTTCTGGCCTTTCCATCGTTGGCCATACAGTCGTTTCCACACCGCTTCTTCGTTGTCCCATGTCACGTCTTGAGGGGCCATACCAATACTTCGATGACGGGTGGCATTATAGCCTTGCACCAACTCGGGTAAGACATCGTCAAAGCGTAAGGTGTTGGCCGCGGTAAAATAACGGTACAACCGTTCTTTCAAGGTCCGATTAAATCGTTCCACTACACTGGTTTTCGCATCCCCTTCGGTGGAAAAATGTTGAATCCCTTGCTCGTCAAGCCATCGTTGAAAGGTCCGATTGTAAAATTCTTTCCCTCGATCCGTTTGCAATCGATTAGGGTGACGTCGTCCTTTCAAAATCTTCTCAAAGGCATGGACCAAGGCGACGCCGGTTTTGTCTTTCAACGGTTGTACCCATGCGTACTCCCGGCAAGCCTGATTTTTTTTCAGGCTTTCTTTTCGCAACTGCATAAGTTGCGTTAATAACTGCGAGGATCTTCTTTACATTTAATACATCCAATACCGTCAACAAGTATCGTATGCCCCGATTATACTTGGCAAACGGTTGGACTTCCACTAAATCCGCGACCCATTGATCATCTAATCCCCCGACGATCACGGGTACGGTCGGAAAACGACGACGCCGCGGTTTATGTAACGTATAGGCCAAATCCCGTTCCAACACCCGTTGGACTATTTTCAAAGGGAGACGATGGGCTTTAGCAAACCGTTGCACCCCTCCTAAACTGCCGGGGGCTCGAGGATCGTGGTAACGATTCAACCATGATTGGGACACATCCTTTTTCTTTCGAGGGGCCATACGTTCTGGCATTCATCCCATAAGGTCGGTATGGTGGGGACCGTGTCGGGATGCGCCTTTTGAATGATTCGATACCATCGCCATGCGTAAGGATGAGCTTTTAACCATAAGACAAACACCACCCATCGATACAAGTTGCGGTCGACGTGGGTTTCTTCAAAGAGGTGGAGAGGATGCGTATCCTCGGGACAAGGGGGAATGGGGATTTTGGCACCGGGTTGATAATCATATAAGACTTGGCAAAGGGTTTGATGACATTGCCATTGCACCAGGGACAAGACAGAATCCCACGCATAACACACAGACTCCATGGACTAAATAAAAAAAATTTATTTCTACTCCTTTATACATTTAAAAGAGACCTAGACGTCCACAAGTCATGGTCTCTAGACCTTTCTGCCAGTTCTCAACACTGTCACTGTACTTAGGGGGTGGTGGAGCTGGGGCTACCATCATTTCTTGACGGTTCTTGAGATCTTGAATTTCTCGCAACAATTGTTTCTCATAATCTGTCAGGGACCGTTCTCGTTCCACGTCCTCTTTCCTTCTGACTGGAGGTGGCGGGCCAGGGATGTCCACTCCACGTTTGGGATACCCTTGAGCATCACGGGTAGACAAAGGCGGTTCAGCGAGCGGATCGGCTTTTTTGGGGGGATGGTCGTGAAACCAAGTCCAGTACTTGGGTTCCAAGGGTTGATCGGCCCACCGAAAGAAGCGACACTTTTTCTTGGAACAATTCAGAAACAAGCGATCGGGGTTCTGGGTCGAATGACTCTGTTGAAGCGTGGCGGGTTCACGGCAAAAGCATTGCAAACAACACCACATGTCCAACACTTCTGCATGAGGTTGACTATACACAGCTTTCATATACTCCAGAACTTGATCTTGTCCACAAAACAGCAAACACGGTTGCATGGGAAATTTCACATAAGGCCATCCCTTTTGAGATTGACGGGCCTCCAAACGCACATCATGGCAAGGACATACCATAGTGTCCACCGAACTGGGAGGCATGAGGTCTTGGGCCGTCAAGGTGAATGGTGGTGTAGATTGCTCCACCATGTCATTCAATTCTTTCATCATGTCTTCCACCGCAGCTCGGGTGTCTTCCACGACCTCACATACCACAGGATCACAGTCCACATTCTCTTTCTTTTTCTTCGTCCCCGCAGGGTCTACGCTTGGCTTTCTCTTCCGATCAACAGACATCGTGCTCAAGATTTTCACCCACCCCATGCCTTTTTATACCTTGGACCCTTGGCTGTCATTGGTCAGCTTATCCTACCCATATAAGGACGTCTCATCTTCCCATTGGTCAGCTTTTCCCTATCCAACTAAGGTCCTCTTGTCTTCCCATTGGTCCGTTGTCCCTATTTAAGGAGCTCCCTTGGTCCCTGAGTCATCATTCTCAAAGCAATGCCACCCGACATTGACATGATCGGAGAACAAGATCTCGATGCCTTGGAACTCCAGGTTGGCTATGGCCATGTGGTGTACACCGGGCGAGCCAGAGGCACGGATGAACTCGTCGAAGAACTGGGTAAACAGTTTGGGATGCAAGTCGAAGTCCTAGTCCCCCCGAACCATCCTCGAGCTACCTTCATCACCCCGTCCACCGTGGAAGTCCTCATGCTGGCCAACCCACATCTTCACCAGGCAGCTGAGAAACTAGGAAAACAAATGCCCAGTCATTTTTACACCTTGCAATTGCCGCAACGCAATTATCAAATTGCCAAAAGAGCCCATACGATCTATGCCTTTGGCATTTTGGAACAGGATCATAAACGCGTGAAAGGAGGCACCGGTTGGACTGTGCAATTGGCCATGGATCAAGGTAAACCCGTCTATCTCTTTGATATCCCCAGTCAATCATGGTACCGCTCGGACCATTACTACCAAGTCAACGAGAAGGCCGCCACCCTGGTCACTGGCAGTCAATTTGTCCCTTGGGGACCCAAAAAGCCCACCCTTCATCAAAGCAGTGCTATTGTGGGATCCCGGGATGTGGACGACAAAACCCGAGCAGAAATTCAAGCCTTATTCAATCGCACCTTCTGTCTACCCGAGAACATTGATGAATTACGCCTGGAGCTCGAAGAATTTCATTTGTAATTGTACATAGCCATTTTTAGTTTTTATTTTTGGAATTGTACATAGTCAATCTTTAGTTTTTATTTTTGGAATTGTACATAGTCATTTTTTAGTTTTTATGTTTCCAATTGTACATAGCTTTTCCAATTTGTAAATAGGCGCGCCCCACCCGCGTGGCAAGAGATGGACAACCATTTGTAAAAAACATCAACTCTTTTTTAATTAAAAAATAAAAAGATCACAACGCTGAGTTTGCACGTTCATCATAAATAGTTGGTCTTGACTCACATGCGTCTTGACTCACAATAAAAAAACTCAACATGAATAAAAAATGTTCAAAGTCTAATCATCATTGGAATAGTCCATGTTATACTCGGCGGAATTCTTCCATTCTAAATAATTTCTCTCGCCCGCCTCCTCTTCCGTCAACTCCTCCTCCTTCTTCTCTCGGTGCCTCTGCACTTCTTTAAAAAAATGAGCCACATTTTCCCAAGGTTGACCCGCATGAATGTTGGGGAGATGGGACACCAAATAGTGGTTAAGTTCTTTAAAATTGCCCATACTAATGGGCCAATACGCTTCGTCCAGACTACACACAAGGAGGCGGCCAATCCAGGGGATGATGCGCTTGCACAGCGTCTTCTTCATCATCCTGTAGGTGACTCGCTGCAGTTGGCGACTATTCTCTACTTCTACGAAACAAAGGAAAAACAACCGAAGGAACGCAGCCACGCGATATTTGTTCAGGGGACGCCACGCTTCCTCCCTCCTGGCGTACATTGCCCTGGTGTGGCGTTCCACTGGCGTCTGCTCCTGACCCACTCTCCTCCGCAAATGGTCGTCTCCACTCACATTCGTTTCACTGGCTAGACAGCCCAAGGGTTTTCTTGTTTTCACCATTTTCAACTGACACCACAAACATAAGTCAACCAAGCACGAACTCAAAGCTAGGAGTGGCGTCCTGGGGCCTCCCTCGACCTATATACCCTGATCCGCGCAAAGCCTGATGGTTCATCTAAGGAGGGGGGAGGGGGGTCCCCCCACCCCTTCCCCTCCCAGAGCACCATGGGGTCTTTCTCTCATTGGTTCCTTCCCTCTCACGTGATCCCCTTGTTTCTCTATAAAAACCACCGTCCCATTCCATGTTTCAAACCCAATGGATGATCCAGTCCTCAATCCAGAAACCCAACAAGGGATTCTCATGAAAAGGAACACTCATCAAAATGGAACACTCATTGTAGCGCTTATGAAAATGGAACACTCCGTCCAGGACGTTCTGCTTCATCACATCGTAATTTAGTTGGCTCTTGCCTTCAATTGACATTTTCACGTACGTCGAGTTTGTCCGTGTCAAAGAATTGGTGCAAGGCTTTGCAGAAACGGAGAAAGGAATGCTCATTATGGAATAGGAACACTCATATCAAAAGGAATACTCATTACATCATGGAACAGGAACACTCATTAAAAGGAACACTCATCAAAAGGAATTCATCAAAAGGAACACTCATATTATCAAAAGGAACTCATCAAAAGGAACACTCATATTATCAAAAGGAACTCATTAATAGGAACACTCATCAAAATGAAATGGAACCCTCTGGCACAACAGAGTTCATCTTTGTTGTTAATTCTGATGATCGATTTGGAATTCCTTGTTAACATTTCCATCGTGGGGTGCCCGGGTTTGTCATAAAGGTCTTCTTATCCTGGTCTATGGACCATCTCATGCATTCTGCTTCCTCTTCGAAATGGAACTCATCAAAAAGGAACACTCATCAAAAGGAACACTCATCAAAAGGAATACGCACTAAAAAAAGGAACACTCATTAAAAAGGAACTCATTAATAGGAACACTCATCAAAAGGAATACTCATTAAAAAGGAAACTTATCAAAAAGGAACACTACTCAAAAGGAATAGTCATTAAAAAAGGAACTAATAGGAACTCCGTGTCGTAACCACGCGGTCCTCTTGGAAATTCATCATCCACATAACGAGGAGAAAATGGAAGTTCATTAAATGACTTGTCACTCTGTTGAAGGCCTTGGACCCAGGCCCCCATGCGGTCGCCTGTAACATGGAATAAATCTTTTTTTTTCCAACATGGCGTCTTTTTTTATTATTTTTCAATCAATGGACCACCCCCGATGCCCCAATTGGACTTTGGACTTTGAGCCCGCGTTTCTCAGCGGTTTTGCCCCCTCCTGAGCCCACGATCCCTTTTTCCACCTGGTCCGCGGTTTCCCCTCCCAAACCACGTGACTTCCGGTTCCCATGACGTCATTTCCGATCCCCTTGAGCCCGCAAACCCCCTTAGCAACCAAAAACGGTCCGCGGTTGCCTTTCTGGTTAGCAACAGTGAGAACCAATCACAAATCAGAACAGGGGGTGTGTATGCAAATTACCGTGGGAAAATTCCCCCAATGGGCGCACCTTACTACTCCTGTTGTATTGAAAAATTCCTTTATTATTCCTTTTTGTCCATCTATTAAAAATGACATGGTATTTCGACCCAGATTTAACACAAGAACAGAGACTTAGCCTTGGGATATCTTGATTTAATACTACTTGAACCTCTTGATATATATAGTTCGTTGCGGTTCATATTAACCTAATTCAGTGACCAACTGCATGTAGTAAAAAATTGAAAAATTAATCAAAATTGAAAATTAATCCATATGTATAATTAGTGAAGTTTTTAAAAAAATAAAAGTTGACATGCAAACAGCCTTGCCATGAAAGCAACATTGGGGACGCTAATTTGTTTAATAAATTGTACAGACGTTTTAACCCTTTAAGTCCCAGCAGTCACGATCAAAAAGTTCTCCCCAGAGTATCAATACACTTGTTCATACCCATGAAAGGGTTGTGAGAATAAAGGAAGTGATCACGAAAGAGAAATTGTCTTGAATTTTTAACGAATTCTCTAAACTAGTCATAGGCTACAGGAAATGTTTAGAGCCGGAAGGAGAATTTGTATATTGGCATCACGGGCTTCAAGAAATCCGCCATCCAGCTGTCAATGTAATCGAAATGTAATACCCTGCGTAGAAGACGGTTTCTTCGGCGGGCAAAATCACGAGAGTTTGCCACAAGGAAACTGACAACCGCTGTAGACAATAAAGCATAATGATTCCGGAAGGAATGGACGATCAAGGGAAGACGTTAGGTTTCCAATTCATGATTTAAGGGAATAAATTAAACAACTAAACAAGGAACTCGAGAGAGATGAAGGATTTTGTCCGCCACTTGTACTTTTATAAATAAATAAATAAATAAATAAATAAGTAAATAAATAAATTAATAAATAACCATAGAGAATCCGCTGACCAAAACTACGGGAGTGACCCCACAGAGTCCCTTAAAGAGATTAGTTTCGTAGTTTGCATTTTAAAAAAATGGAAACAAGTAGAAACAGGTTAAAAACTGTCAAGTCGTGACGTGACAGTTATTTTATATGACTCGCATGAATGGCTCGCATGCCTCGCACGTTGACTCGGATGGCTCACATGCCTCGCTTGCTCGCATATTGTACACACTCAATTTCATAGCAGCTTCAGTAATGAACGTAGACAGTTCAGCTATGAATTCAACTATAGCCGAGTGGTTATGGACAGGTCATTTGTTCCAGTATGAATTAGCAGAAGTTGAGGGGAATCATTTATATCGTTGTGTAGTGTAGCTCTTGCATTTTCAATCTTTGAGCACCAGGAATAATAAACTTCTTGGTTTGGTGGAAACATCCTCTTCGTATCCAAAAATTTTCCATTTGAGTCGCATAAGAACACAGCATGTCGATTTGCGTTGATGATAGCTGATTCGTTTTGATTTGTTTTGGGGATTGATTTTTTGTGAGGAAACTTCCCTGTGCCGTGAATCTGGTTCCTGAAGAACAGAGAAACGGTTTTCTGTGGGTACATTTACAAGGAGTAGATCTTGATCATGATCATGCAGTAAATTTTGGGTCCGGTTCGTCAATATTTCTGGTTTCTTGATCAGTAAATTTCGGTTTTGGTTCATAGGTATATTTCTGATCAAGTTCCAAAGGATGTGACTTCGAATTATCCGCTGGTTTCTGCCACAGGGCCCCTACTTGTTCTTTGAGAAATACCACATCTTTCTCAAGTTCACTTTGCTTTTTAGCTAAGATCGCATTTTCTTCAGTGAGTTTTACCTTTTGCTTTTGGAGTAACTGATTCTTCTCTTGGAGTTTCTTAAGCAGTGTTGATTGTTGAAGCTGGCTATCACTTAGGGATTTAACTTGTGATGAAAGACCATGAAAGGTCGGAAGCAATGTCATCTATTGTTTTCTTTTGTAATTTTAGGAGATTGTCTTGTTTAACAATTTTATCCTTCAGTTGCTGGATGTCACCCGAACTTACAATTTGAAATTGAGTGAATTCTGCTTCTAGAGTCCCGACATTGTCTCTCAAGGCTGAAATAGTGGTTAACCGACTGGGGGAAACAGATAGGGGTTCAGCGGACAATGTACATCTGGTATACAACAATTTGTATACATCTGGTTTATAGCGGACATCTGGTATACAACAATTTCCCATGATTACGCGGGGATTTCAATTCTGAAACCCTGCGGGGGCAATTAAGACCCAGGCCAATCAGCGTCAAGATATTGTTTATTAACAAGGCAGTCATGATCATATAAAGCTGAGTAGTGCGAGCACTCTAAAAAAAACCAAAATGAAATTTGAGGTGTGTTTTATTTTCACGTGATGTTATCACTGGTAGAGGGTCTGAGTGGGGTTTAGTGTGTAGTGTTATTTGCCCACAATTTTTAGTGTTTGCTGTTAAATTGGCCAATATTTTAATGTTTACTGTTTTGGGAGCAAATACTGTTTAGTGTTTAGAAGGTTTTTCGTAAAAAATAGTCGTACTCTTTTAGCATTGTAAATACTTATCTGCTCTGCTGAAATCGCTAATAAAATCACTCAATCGCCTTGCTGCCCTAACTTTGAGCCTATGCTCAAAGGCAGTTTAAAGAGGCAGTAGTCTCTTTTTTCTGCCCATGCGCATCAGTATTTTGGGGAAACCTGGAGACCAATAGCGTACCAAGAGCCTGCGATCCTTTGGCCAGAGTCGCGAACTGGGGGTCGACGAGGTTGGAACTGGAGGTCAAATCGGTAAAAGATATATCTTTCACAGGTGAATATATCGATTACGTCACTTGCTAACGTCTTTTCCTTGTTTAGATGTAAGTGATGAATGAACTGTTTGTCCTTGGTATATAGTCGAAACATTTTCGGAATTCTCCTCGGAAATCTTCGGAAATGATCGCAGAAGTTTGAATGATCTTCGGACTGCTTTCCGACAAATTTGGAGCCGATTTTGTTTCTTTCTGGGTGAAATTTACTGTAACAGTGAATTTTTTTTACTGTTAGTGTTAAAATGTCTAAAATTTAACTGTTTTATGTTACAGAGGCCAAAAATTAAGTGTTAAGTGTTATCGAGGTACCCCCATTCAGACCCTCCTGGTAGAGTTTGACCCTTTGTAATGTCTACACCAGCGTCACGTAATTTGAGCGTTACGGTAGCTATTGCATAACAGCCCAAATTGTAAGGTTTTGTATGGAGAAAAAATTCAGTCTACTGGAAGAGAAAATTGGTTGGCAGCCTAACAAAAAGTGTAATTAATGACCCTCATCACGTCTGTTTAATCCTTGCGGCTCCAGTGTTTTTCTTACGGAGTATTAGTTCCAAGGGGATTAGAGGGATGTCGTTGATGGAGTGCCCGGGTAAGCTGAAACGTTCTACAAGAGGGGTAGGGTTAACAAGCTGTTGATAGTTTTGGACGGAACGACGATGCTCCCCAAAGCGTTCGTGAAGATGTTGTTTAGTCTCCCCAATGTATTAGCAAGGCAAGTTACATGTAGTGCATTTCTTACACTCAATCAAATAAATTAGGTTTGTAGGTCAAGCTTCGCAGAGCTTGGGCGACCTGCTCTATTATGGACTGTTGCCAGGGTCTCTCATCTTCCCACCCCAGGGTGACCCCAGGGTTGCGCCTAAGCCGAGGAGTACTAGGAACGACTTTCCGATTCGGTCGGCTTTCGGAAAATTCTCGGCAAATATCCAATATGGCGGACTGAGCATTCAAACCAGCCGAGGAAGAAGGGTTTTAATGTACAGACACTTCACCCCACTGATGTATAGTGCTTGTTTAAACATGAATTTGGCGTCGAACTGTTCAATGTCTTCGAAAAAAAACTACTGTTAGCCGACGCTAAATAAGCTCAAGTACTCCAAATTAAGAAACTGAAACGGTAAGCTTGTGAGGGTCTTGTAAGAATTGAAATGTTTATTTAAGAACCGTGTTTTTGCAATTGAGACATTGTCTCAGAAATAATCGATCCTTTGTCACAAGTCTATTCCGTTTAATGTGTAACTAGGTTATCTTGTCCCTCTAGTCGGTATTATCCTAAGAAGTAATACCTCCCAGCGGGGACACAGACATATGAGCTTCCTATACATCATACTTTGAATATATTTTCAAATCATTGCAGGCCTTGCTGATAAGGTATAATGTTAACTTGGAAAACTTGACTTATCGTAAATATTTTTAAACTTAGTGCTCTTGCCTTCACCTTTGGGGAGGGGGGGGGGGGGGTGCAAGCGGTGTATATGTATATTCAGCTTTCATTTACTTTCCACCTGGATTTCTATTACACAGTTTCTTTCAGATTATGCTGATTATGCTACTATAATTCTGATAGCTTAAAGAGCCAGTGTCACCCAAAGTGCTTTGCGCGCTTTTGTTTTTGTTTTGAAACAGTTTTAGCATTTGGCTGGCGCATTTGCCAGACTTTTCGCAGATTATACCGTGCCACACTGGCCTTTCAGCGAGCTGATATGTACAGTAGTAGCCTCTAAAAATAGAAATATCTTCATCACTAAATGCTACTGGAGAAAACAACTCTAGATCTGAATTTGTTGTCAACGTGAGTGGAGCTATTATCGCAACCGATCGATTGATGGATGGATGGATCGATCGATCGATTGATCTCGATGAACGTAAAACCAGAGCAGCCACTTCCACTCGATATAAAAATAAGACAAAAACAAGTAGTAAGAATATTGACATCTTCATCCCTAGATGTTACAGGAGAAAACTAACCAGGATCTGACTTTGCAGTCAATGGGTGTACATGGATCTATTACAGTCCGATCGATCGCGCGGTCGATCGCATTGACCGATGTCGATGGACGCAAAACCAGAATAGCCACTTACACTTTTTGTAAGAAAAAAAAACAAATAGACAGTGAACACAAGGAATAATTAAGCAAAACACCACACGCTCATGACCATAAGCATTATTTTGGAGCAGGCCCGTAGCTACTGTTATTTTGTAGCAAATTAACGTTCTCTCTGTTTTCATCTAACAAGAATGTGGTATTATTTCGGCAAACGCAGTGTCATACACGGACTCCTTCAGCCGTACAACTTTGGCAGAGCCCGGAAGACTCGGCCTTCGCCTCAGCTTTCCTGAATCCTACGAAGCATCCACTTTAAAGATCTCCTTCTCCACCGCGAAAACACTTCAGAATTCGGTAATATACAACAAAATCGTTACGGCGGCACTTAAATGTCAAGTCAAAAATCACACTAGTGCTTTCGGTTCGCTAACGGCAGCGATGGAAGAAGATACAAATCAGCCTTCACAACAATCAAGAAAATGGCATATTTTTCATATATGAAAAATGTACCTCGGGGCGCAAAACACTTTGGGTGACACTGGCTCTTTAACACAAATATTTTCAGACTTAGTAGTCCTTGTCCGTTTGACTGGTATTACCTAAAAAGATTGTACCATCTGTGGAAGGGCATACTGTGTGTTCACAAGCATTCACAGCTTACATTTCGTTATTATTTAGTTAGTGGTCTTGTCCCTTTGAAACGTATTACCTAAAGTAAGTAAATAGTACTGTAGTAGCACCTAGATGAACACATGACTATTCAGCTTGCATGTTAGTAGTCTTGTCCCTTTGGCAGGTATTACCCAAAGAAATAGTACCATCTGGGAGGATAAACTGTTTGTATTCATGAGTATTCAGCTCACATTTCATAAATATCTTCAGACTTAGTGGTCTTGTCCCTTTGAATGGTATTACCTAAGAAAATCGTACCACCTAGAAGGACACGACTATTCGGCTTGCGTGTTGTAGATATTCTCATGCTTAGTAGTCTTGTCCCTTTGGCAGGTATTACCCAAAGAAATAGTACCATCTGGGAGGAGAAACTGTTTGTATTCATGAGTATTCAGCTCACATTTCATAAATATCTTCAGACTTAGTGGTCTTGTCCCTTTGAATGGTATTACCTAAGAAAATAGTACCGCCTAGAAGGACACACGGGTATTCAGCTCGCATGTCATAAATAATCAAATGCTTAGTGGTCTTGTACCATCCATCCTAGATTGAGGTGTCTAACTGCGGTGTTAAGTATTGTGAGAAAACTCCCACAAAGGTGAATGTGTTAACAGAGGTATCAGCTAAGGGCTATTTGTTAATTCATAAATTCTTGTACAGGTAAAATTGAAATATTGTGAATGGAATAAAATTATTCTTTGAAAATTAGATTCATTGTTCTGTGTCATTGATGTAGTATTTCATTACAGGAATTGTCGTTTTCCCTTCCATGGAAGGTCTTTTGGTTGGGGGGGGGGTTGACACACCTCCCCTCACCCACCCCTTGAGAGATTTTAATATTTTGAGACTTCCACCCAACTCCAAATTTCCGAGAACATTCGATGGGGGAGGTATGGTTATTTTCTGGAACAACACAATTATATTTTTGACTTGGGGTTGCAGTAATATTGATGGAACTGCTTCTCACTCTGCCCGTGAAGAAGGCAATGGCCAATGGAAGGAAAACAAACATTAATTTTAATTAATTTTTGATTTTTTCTTTTTAATTTTTAGTTAATTGTGTTTTTCATTCAGAGATACTAGCAGCAATTGCTACTGTACAAATCCAAATATGTATGTAAAGTTTATGTATGTAATTGTTTCAAATGTAATAAAAATGAGTTATTGCTGACTGTTTGCGTTTTTCTATTTTGTTTTTCATTTTTACAATGACAAGGGAATAGTAACTGTAATCAAATTGTTCACCATCTGTTGAAAAAAAAAATCCGCTTGTAACTGAGACTCCTCAAGGAACGATGTGGTGCTAATTTTGGTTAAGGGCGGTAAAAGAAAGACACAAGACAAAAACAGAGTATTTTGGAATATAAAACATATTTTAAAAAAAATGCCCTTTTACATCCATTTAATAATTATTTAACTCAATTTCTTTACTTTACCAAGACGGGTGATGACTACAACAATTTCTAATTTTTAGAATGATTACTGAATGGCATTCTTAACGTGACTTTGTTAACTTTAACATTGCCATGGTTTTTCAAACCGAGTCTTCAGACATGTGCACATTCCCACGGTAAAATTGGCGGGAAATAGGACTGTTTCAAAGTATGACTTTCCAATATTCTAAGCTTTCCTTCGTATCCCGTCCTGGAGACAGCTGAAAATTTGCATGAGTGGTCCTCTGGTGGTGAGTTGTTTGTCTCCACACTGGAAGAAATGAATAGAGTGATCTCAGAATCAGAGAAAGCCATGATCACCAAATTCATTGTGAGAGTTCCTGTGCCAAAGGTCAGTGTTATTGTATTAACCTTAATTTTCAGTTCAGTGGGAAGCTTTAACAGTAGTACATCTGCATGTTCATGTAGTTGGATTTCACTTGAATGAACTTTCTGGTTTTGAAATGACTTGTTGCCTCTAACATGTCTACACGTGTAAAATTTAAGGTGGCTCAAAAGGGTTTTTAAATGTTATAAACCTTTTGAAAAAATTATGAGGAAAGATTACAAGGACGTATTTCTGAGCATGTGGGCAATCTATGAATATCTTGACAACTCTTTTGTCGGGCAATACTTTAAGGCTGGTTGTGACATCTTGGCCATTACCATGACGACCCTTAAGGCCCACAAACAGAGCCCCCAAATTCAGTTTTCGCCATTGTCCAAGAAACTAAGTCGGTGAACTATCCTTTTTGTTGTATTTTTAGAAGAATCCCTGAATTCTTTAACTTCTCTAAAGGTATGGCAAAAAGTTATTCAGTAGAATTTAAGTTATATTGAAAAAGCCATTTTTGAATTACAAAAAAATTCCACTGAATAACTTTCTTCCAAAAGCTTCTGTTTGAATTGGCACACTTAATGATACATGCCTGCAAAAAAATCAGGATGGGTCACCAACCAAAATTTCGAGATAAAAACAAATGTTTTGTGCAAGTTTTATTTCTGGCTTGCGCAATTTTATGCGAAATTTAACTTCTGGTAGTTGACCCGCACGACTTAATAGACATTTTGATTCACTCAGCTGACGCGTGCATTCTAGCTATGTCGCGTGTAGGCTACACGCGCACGCACGGCTATAAACCCTTTCGAGCCTCCTTAAGCAGATTTCGTCTGGCAGCTACAGAGGCCGATTCTGTGGCTTTGCTGCTGTATTCCTTAATTAATTAGCGCATTGTTAAATTGCATTCTCTACTTTTTTACAAATGCTGACATATTTCTTTCGAAAATCCTAAGATTAAGCAGGGTTTTCATTTTGAGAGAGCATCCGACTGCACACGAGTTTCTTGTCGTAAAATTTGAGAGTGAGAAACAGTTCCCATTAATATTACTGTAACTCCAAGTTAAAAATATAATATTGTGTTGTTCCAGAAAATAACCATACCTCCCCCACGGAATGTTCTCAGAAATTTGGAGGTGGGTGAACGTCTCAATATACAAAGTTTTAAAATCTCTCAAGGGGTGGTGTGAGGGGAAGTGTCTCAACCTCCCCCCCCAAAAAAAACCTTCCATGGAAGGGAAATGGAAATTCCTGTAATGAAATACTACTGACATCAATGACAGAACAATGAACAATAATTTTATTCCATTCACAATATTCAATTTTACTTGTACAGGAAATTTATGATACCTCTCTTAACACATTCACCTTTGTGGGAGTTTTCTGACAATACTTAACACTGCAATTAGACACCTCAATCTAGGATGGATGGTACAAGACCACTA
This sequence comes from Siderastrea siderea, assembly GCA_964030785.1. NCBI lineage: Eukaryota > Metazoa > Cnidaria > Anthozoa > Scleractinia > Rhizangiidae > Siderastrea > Siderastrea siderea. The sequence goes on from OZ034966.1 coordinate 26,519,166, forward strand.
AGCATGAGATTATTTATGACATACGAGCTGAATACCCGTGTGTCCTTCTAAGGCAGTACTATTTTCTTACGTAATACCATTCAAAGGGACAAGACCACTAAGTCTGAAGATATTTATGACATGTGAACTGAATACTCATGAATACAAACAGTTTGTCCCCCCAGATGGTACTATTTCTTTGGGTAACACCTGCCAAAGGGACAAGACTACTAAGCATGAGAATATCTACAACATGCAAGCTGAATAGCCATGTGTCCTTCTAGGCAGTACGATTTTCTTAGGTAATACCATTCAAAGGGACAAGACCACTAAGTCTGAAGATATTTAGGACATGTGAACTGAATACTCATGAATACAAACAGTTTGTCCCCCCAGATGGTACTATTTCTTTGGGTAACACCTGCCAAAGGGACAAGACTACTAAGCATGAGAATATCTACAACATGCAAGCTGAATAGCCATGTGTCCTTCTAGGCGGTACGATTTTCTTAGGTAATACCATTCAAAGGGACAAGACCACTAAGTCTGAAGATATTTATGAAATGTGAGCTGAATACTCATGAATACAAACAGTTTATCCTCCCAGATGGTACTATTTCTTTGGGTAATACCTGCCAAAGGGACAAGACTACTAACATGCAAGCTGAATAGCCATGTGTACATCTAGGTGCTACTACAGTACTATTTACTTAGGTAACACGTTTCAAAGGGACAAGACCACTAACTTTAATAATAATAACGAAATGTAAGCTGTGAATGCTTGTGAACACACAGTATGTCCTTCCACAGATGGTACAAACTTTTTAGGTAATACCAGTCAAATGGACAAGGACTACTAAGTCTGAAAATATTTGTGTTAAGCTATCAGAATTATAGTAGCATAATCAGCATAATCTGAAAGAAACTGTGTAATAGAAATCCAGGTGGAAAGTAAATGAAAGCTGAATATACATATACATATGGTTCTCTTCGAACCAAAATGCTGGCGGCACATCGGTAACGGCGTCGACGCCTTGGTAAATCTCTTTAAAGTTAGGAAGACGATCGGTCTCAAAACTATCAAGCCATTCTTTTTGGTGAAAATCGAAGTGTTCTTGGTAGTCATAGACATTGTATCCAAGGATCCCAAGAGCTTTAGCCAGACTCTTGGTTCCTGTTTTGGCTAAACCTGCACAAATCACCTTCATTTTAACCGCACTTCCTGCGTACATTATCCTCGGGAGCCTACGCTACCTTCGCGTTGCGTGACAACCCAAACGTTGAAACGAGGTTGCCCAAAGTCAGACTACCTGCGATTCTGTTTCGTCATTGGTCATTGGTCGCTACGGAGTCACGTGGGAACGCGCACGAGCCCGGGAAGGTCAGTTGTGTGCGATCCTTCGAGGGTGTCTGTAAAACCCAGAACAGCCCCGGAACACCCCGGAACATCCCCGGAACAGCCCGGAACAGCCAGGAACAACCCCGGAACACCCCTGGAACATCCCGTAATACCCCGGAACATCCCATAATGTCCCGGAATACCCCCAATACAGCCAGGAACACTCTTGAACACCAAAAATAGTGGTCAGCGGTCAGACCGCTCACGCATAGACTGACCCGAGGACCTTCGAAGATTAACGAAGATTTCCGAATCTTTCCGAAGACCTTCGCGGATCACCCGAAGACAAAATGACAAAAATAAAATAAAAAATAACATTGGTGTCCTTTAGACCGACAAAGATTTGATTTTGAATATTTCAATTCAATTATTGAAGTTGTTGTAACTCATGCGAGATTTGCATTAGAACTCTTGACCAGGGGCGCCCCTGATATACACACCTAATTGCAATAACGTTGTCATACAAAATTGGAAAAAAGAATAAAGAAAAAAGCCAAATAAGAATTAATTAGCCCTGCAAATTACATTCTTAGATCTTCATAATTCTCAAAGCAATTATGGACGACGTTGTGATACTTCAATTTGATATCAAGTGAGTTGAAACAAGTTAAATTGGCCACCTGAAAGACCTTTTTGAGCCTTAACCCTTCGTCAGAGCAATTCCCTGAATGTAGTTAGCGTACCTAATTTATTCCTATTTGGGTATTTTCTTTTCCCTTTTTTTCATTTTTCTATGACAACGTTATTGCAATTAGGTGTAAACATAATAAACTCTTTTGTTTACAAAAGATTTCGGAAATGGGCCATAGCGGCTCCTGGCCATAGGGCGACACGTTTTGAGCGAATGATCCTTTTTAAAACCACGGTAAGGTGGTGCAAATAGGGCTGGTGCAAATAGGGGGAGGGACAATGATTTTTACGCAGGGAAAAAGGGGGGCGACATAAATTTATGAATGCATATTAGGGAACGTTGTTATAGAAAGGGGGTAGGGGAGGGGTCAGCAAAAAATGTGCTACAAAAGGGGAGGGTCAGGAGAATTTGAACATAGCCTCCCTCTATTTGGGTCAGCCCTCCTCCCCTTTAAATAATGACCCATCCCTGAGATCAGATGGGATCGCTGGCAACATAATTTAAGAGGGACGCCAACAACTGGTAATAGTATCTTTTAAAGTAACAGGAGGCCTGAAAGTAATTGGTTACTCGAGGTCATGCACGAAAGATATCAGAAGTGGTAATTGATACTAGATTACGAAGTCATTACTCTCAGGTTATTTTTTCAGTGTGCACAAAAAGTCACGTAGCAGAATTCAAATTCTTCTCTCATTATTTTAAAGCCCTTTTCAGAGTTACGTGCGTATAAGAGAATAGCGACTATCTTTGGACATACCATCTCGTTTGACTTGCTGTGTAAACAGCCGTAAAACCGCTTAAGCGAATAAACTTGGGCATTTTTTATGGTTATTGATAAAAAAAAGTGATCTTATTAAATATTGGTCTAAACTGGCTAAGGAAGAGCGTTGACCTTGCACCGCTCCCAGTTATGGGACAACCCAAACAATTTAAGAGGCTTTAACTCGATCGGCCCTCGTTCCTCTGTTCTCAGGGTGTGAATGTGCTTAAACAGTCATAACGGTAGCTCTTGTGTTTGCGATATGGCCTCTTGTTTTTTCCCACACCGATTTGATGGGAAAGAAATTCACCTTCACCTAGAAAATTGGAGTTCGATCGTAAAGAAATCACTTGTGCTTCCACTTTAGACTTCGGCATCATTGCTTGTCGAATGATGGCACGTCGAAAGCCTGGCTAAGGATAGTGGCTATGCACGTATCGCAGAAAAGGGCTGTAAAATAGTAATAATAATAAATTGAATAATCAGAAAAGAAAATGCCTTCCTTTGTTACTTTCGGTGGGGGTATGGTCAAATCTTTCAAATGAATTTTTTCATTTCTCGAATTGTTTGCCATTTTTATCGACGGGATCGGTAAAGATCTCAGTTGTCCTAACTTGTACACTTTGGCCTGCCACAGCTTCTTGAGCTGCTGCGCTTAGCAATAAAAGTAAACCACAGATCGTAATCATAATGAATACACTTGCAGTAACGCTTCTGAGAACACTAGTTATTCAGTCCTACGGATTTGTCTTCTTTGATCTAACTCTGATGCTTGCTTGGCCTTTTAGTTACAGTTGATCCACGTCACGCGTGAACAGAAACCTGAACACGTGATCCGAGTCTTCAAATGAAGAAGCTACTTTCAGTGACATAATGGAGATCACAAAGGAAATATTGAAGATCTCATTGAAATTTGCGAAAATGGATTCTATCTTTGGAGAAGCAAGGGGTTGTGACGGGACAAATCTTTGCTTTATCGAGAGACCACGTTCTTTTCTGGGTTCGCTTCTCGTCAGTGGTTCAAAAACGTTTTAGACGTAGAAGTAGGTGAAATTATGTCAATTATTTTGCTGATACGGGATTGCTGTTTCAACCAAACGAGAACAAACCTTGGAGCTGAACGTTGTGCAAGAACGGTAACTCCGAATGAAGTGGACGAAAACCAAGATACATGTGCCGTGTCAAGCAATTACTGATGACAGTTTTTCCTAGTTGCGAGGTTGATTAAAGACAAAGCCGACGCTTCGTCCACACCTTTCGATTTTCGAAATCCCTCTCTGAATCAACACAAGGCGAATGCCCAAATATGGAGAACGTGACTCGTCACGTTGTTTTGAATTTTAGAGTTTCCATTCACGCGTGACGTGGATCAACTGTAAGACTTCTTTCCTTGTTCCCAGCTTTATTGAGAACTGAAATACTACTTGAATGGGGTTAAATTAGGGAAGATGGCGTAAATGTTAATAGTCACGTTACCTCAAGCACAATCAAATCAAAAGTCACTTATATCTACGGATGATCCTTGCTTCATTTCCTCCTGTCATGTAGCCTGTTCCAGGCTCTCGGTTTGTGGGGAAAGAGCGAAAAAGCGGGCGAGCGCGGAAAAGACGAGCGGGGACGAAGGCGAGCGAAGGAAAGAGAGCCTGTAAGAATTTCTTTAACGGCCCTCTGTCGGTATAGCAGGAGCTGCTATACCCTCTGATTGGCTAATTTTGACAGGAAATGTCAACACTTCGTCAACACTCCGATCAGGTATCAGTCGGCGTCAGTTGACAAAGATGGCTCGCGCGGATCGCGCGATATCCGCATTTCCTGTCAAAATTAGCCAATCAGAGGGTATAGCAGCTCCTGCTATACCGACAGAGGGCCGTTAAAGAAATTCTTACAGGCTCTCTTTCCTTCGCTCGCCTTCGTCCCCGCTCGTCTTTTCCGCGCTCGCCCGCTTTTTCGCTCTTTCCCCACAAACCGAGAGCCTGGAACAGGCTACCTGTCATGCATCTTATAATCATTCACTTCAGCTGTTACGTCTGGGAAGGAGGTATCCCTCAGAATTTTGGTTGGGTTTGTGGGACCCAGTTCTATAAATCCAGGCCCCTTTTTTGGCCTATTCCTACTCCGCTAGAACCGTTCTCCTCTTTCATACGCCGAAAACGCTTTTTCTATCTCGACCAAAACGGCTCAAAACCATAATTTTTGTGGCTTCATAAGCCTGGATAACTAATAATTAATAATTATTCCACTTGTCCTACATACGCAGAAGATCGTGGAAGATCAGGTACAAGATTAACATGAGCTCATTTCCATAGAGGCACGCGTGTTTACGCGAAACTTAGACTAAGCGGGGAGTCTCGTATTGATAACATTTGTCCATGAAGTTGAGTTCAATAATATTCTATCATCATTTTGGACCAGTATTTCGGAAAAAGCTGAAAAACAAACAACGTTACAGAAAGAAATACTTCCAAATCATTAGGAAGGTGGATGATATTTTATGTATCCCTGATTTAGCAGACTCTCCCTAAGGCCTCGTCAGCTAAGTATCAGGTGGTACCCCGCGCGATCTTGCAGATAATTGTTAATTGACCCCTGGACATCAGTAAGCGCGCGCTTTGATTGGCTCCCTCTCACTGAACTACAAGTTCATTTCCTACGAGTAGAGGGCAGACGGCTGGGCAGACGTTCTTTGTCCTTGCCATGCGTTAAGGTTCTCGTGTTGTCTATATAGTAAGATAATTGTTCCATTCAATCTCGCCGCACGTGAACTCACAACTCTCGACAATCGATTGGGAACTCTGCAATCCATTTTGACCCACTGAGTGTCCGGTTACGCCCATTATGGACATTTTGAGAAGCTTAACTTTATTTGACGTGATCTTGAACACTGCTGACTGAAAACATTGCTTTCTCATTTTCCTGGCATCCCAAAGACATTTTGCCGCCATATACGTCAGTATCTCCAATCATATTGCAAATTTGGAAGCTTGGGTAAAACAGCGTTGGAAATCATGGCTGTTTTTGAAGACAAATGGCAGAAAGAAAAAGAAACCATCAAAGAAAGGAGCATTTTTATGTTTAACAACGGCTTGCTAAGCGACGTCAGCCTTATTGTTCGAGCGTCGAGCGATGAATGTGATGCCAAGAAAAGCAAGATTGCGATTCCAGCCCACAAGTTTGTGTTGTCGATTTGGAGTCCTGTGTTCTTCGCCATGTTCTGCGGCGAGTTGGCCGAAAATTCAGACTCTGTGGACCTTCCAGACTGTGAGTACGAGGGAGTGTTGGGAATGCTGCGATACTTGTACAGCGAGAAGGTGGAGTTGAACGAAAGTAACGTGATGCAAGTGTTGTATGTCGCTAAGAAGTACATCCTGCCCTCGCTCGCTGACAAGTGCATCGAATTTCTGTACAGGAACTTGGATCCGGGAAACGCGCTCTGTGTTCTTTCACATGCTCAACAATATGACGAGAAAAGTCTTGTGGATCGATGCTGGGAAGTGATTGACAGAGAAACTGTAGAAGTTGTAAAATCAGAGGGTTTCGGGATAATCCAGAGGTCGTTGCTTGAAGGTATTGTCAAGAGAGATTTATTGACTATCAGAGAGGTAGAATTGTTCAAAGCTGTTGATCTGTGGGCTACAAAGGAATGTGAAAGGCAGAGACTGGCTGCGGATGGCAACATTAAAAGGAGAGTCCTTGGAGAGGTTATTGTAAAAAGCATGCGTTTTCCAGCAATGGAAGAAAAAGATTTTGCAAGTGTTGTTCATAACTCCAAGATTCTAACACCAGAAGAAGAGGATAATTTGATGAAAAACTTCAATGGAGTGCTGACTGAACCTCTGGCTTTTCCAGTGAACGATAGAATCGGTTCCCCTCAGTCATGTGGAAGGTTTAGGTCATATCGCATTGCGATTTACGATGGCATCTATTGCTATGAAGACAACCTTGAATATGACTCCATTGAGTTTTGGGTAGACAGAGATGTCATGCTCCATGGGATTCGGTTGTTGGGCAGTCAAGATCACGAGTACGCTGTCTCGATGAAAATAAAAGAATGCCACCAAAGAAAGGAACCATTATTTTTGCTGGAAAACAAAGTGTTTTCATGTGTCCCTTTGCCATCCAAGGCAGGACAAATTGATGGCTTTGACATTTTCTTTGACCCTTTTGTTTTAAGAAAGAATAAGCATTCTGTTGTTGAGGCCTATGTAAATGGCCCAGAATCTTGCTTTGGGACTGATGGTATGGATTCTGTAGAGTGCCATGGCGTGACATTTTGCTTTTCAAAGCCTGATAATCCAAACGATAGCAATGAAACAGATGTGGAACTTGGCCAGTTTGCTGATTTTTTTTTCAAGCAAATTTGACAGTTTGAAATGTCATATATAAGTAATAAGGCATAGATATCGCAGTGTTAACTGTTCTTATTCTATACACACCGACGAAATACCAGGATTTTTCCAGTGACAACAATTTCGTATCCAGTCAAGTGAAGATACAATTTCTATCTTTCACATGTGAAGATATCATGGTTGTCATGGCTACTTCTGACTCAGCCAATAGGAAAAGAGCATCACAGCATTGCTCACGTTTAGCTTTCTTTCACAAATCATTCGCCTTGACAACAAAGTCAGTCGGATGTCTTTTAGTCGAGATGCAATTCTCAAAGCAAGTACCCAATTTTGACCTCAGTTTCTTAGATGAAGAGCAAAACGAAAGAATAAAGGATTAGTCCAAGAAATCATTATCCTGGTATTTCATCGCTGTCTATCTAATAAACAGAAAATTACATGGCCGCTTGGAGATACAACATTTGTCTTTTCGTGTTGAAAAATATTTCACTCGTTCGCTTTTCAACACTCGAAGATATCTCCACGAAACCATGTAATACCCTTCATGTTTCACTAGGTTGAACATGAAGCAGTGTGTGACAGTTGTTCAGTGATTTGCCACTGGCATGGCAACAGGAGAGAGGATTCTCCTCAGTTCAAACCATTATTAAAGACAGTGCCTCCCAACACAGAGGAATTTTTGCAAAGGTTATGACTATGGGGAAAAAGCAGGTCTTAGCAAGACCTATTGGAATCAGAAAAGAAAAATGTGGGTAACCATGCATTTTTCAGAGATATTAAAGCAACTATAATTCTACAAAAGCTTTAAAATACAAAAAATTGCCATAAACCGTGCAAAAATACCGTTGTATTAGTAGGCAAAATGTCTCAGACCAGACTAGAGATGCACAGAACGTATGCGCAGCAACAAAAGGAGGCACCATCCTTAACACCCCTTGTGTTAACAGTCCAACTTCTGGAGATCTGGGATTCGATATTGATATGCTTAGAATCCTGACTTTAGGACTTGCTCTTGACAAACTTCTTTTAAGTTCCAGTTTCAATGCGTAGTGTAGGAAATATGTATTTCTTGACACTCAGCTCAGCTTTCTCAGTCCATAAATAATAGCGGCATTAGTGCTTTATATTCATTTTTAAGAGAAATGAGGTCTTTTATTAATGAAAGCTGCCTAGGCTACATTTGCGCCCTGTGCATCCTATTTACGGACAGCATATAAACATCTAGGACCGCTATAATAATATTCTCCAATGATGACACTGTACAGGTTTGCTTGCCAAAATTTTAAGAAAAATGTCTTTGGGTTTGAGACTTTAAATGCTAATATGTCAAGGGTTCCTACCTCACTGGACTAGTCTTCAAATGTATGTAGAGATGAAACAACAGGTTAACACGCATTGTTTTGGGACTATTCTGGATTAGGCCACTAGAACGTGCCCTAAGGATCAACATTTTTAATCACTGATAAGTGTGAGAGTTTGATACCTTAAGTATAGCTTTGACCCTTTTCTTATAGGTGTATGTGATTGATGTAAACTACCTTAAGGAGGCTCGAAAGAGCATTTAGCCGCGCTCGCGTAGCATACACATGACATAGCAAGAATGCACGAATCAGCTGAGTGAATTCAAATTTCTATTAATAAGTCATGCGCACAAAATACCGGAAGTTAAATGCTGCGTAAAATTGCTGAAGCCGGAAATGAAAGTTGCATGAAACATTTGTTTTTATCTCGAAATTTTGCTCGGTGACCCATCCTGATTTTTTGCATGCATGTAACACTAAGTGTGCCAATTCGAATAGAAGCTTTTGCCATACCGTCAGAGAAGTTAAAGAATTCAGAGAGCTTTCTAAAAATGCAATAAAAAGGGTAGGTCACCGACTTAGTTTTTCAGATAATTGGCAAAAACTGAAATTTGGGGGTTCTTTTTGTGGGCCTTTAGGGTTGTCATGGTAATGACTATGACGTCACAACCAGCCTTAAAGTATTGCCCGACAGAAGAATTGTCAAGATATTCCTAGATTGCCCACATGCTCAGAAATACTTCCTTGTAATCTTTCCTCGTTTGAAAAGGTTTATAGCATTTAAAAACCCTTTCGAGCCACCTTAACCTCTAACACAGTTGGCCGCTCTACGTGGAGAGGTCAAAGGGTTAATTTCAGCAACAACAGCGTGGAATGAAACTTTTGCCGGTTTTCATTTTTGCGATATATATTTCGCAAAACATATTCCGCATAATTCCTTTTTTATAATACCTAATCAGTTAACCCTTTAAGCCCCAATAGTGAAAATCATCTAATAAAGGAAATGATCACCAAACATAAAATGTCACAATGTTTGCACAAAATAATAAATTCTCTCAACTAGTACCACAAGAAATGTATGGACGACACTAAGGAGAATGTGCTTATTGATATTGGGGCTTAAAGGGTTATAAATAGACACTTCAAGCAGTTCATCAACAGGGTCCGCCTTGAATAAAAAACAGGTTTTCTTGACGCTAATATTGTATTTGACTCCAGATTCGCTAATATTGTAGTATTTGACTCCTAGTTCTCTTTCTGATTTGACGCCTGATGAAAGAGAAGACGAGTGAAGGAAGAAATCATTTCTCAGTTATGCCGTTTAACACGAACATCTATCAGTGGACGTTTATCCCATCAGCTTAACCCTTTATACAATACTGACGATACGTGACCGTTCTATATAACTATAAGACTTCGTCAGTTTCTGTAGTGCTCGTTCTCTCATTAATAAACTCCTGATAGAAGAGAAGTCTTGCAAGGGAAGAACATGGTTTCTCGGTTATCCTTTAACACCAAAACTTATCTGTGCGCGTTTATCCCATGGCTAGCTGCTTCTACTGCTGTGTATCCAGGTTTGGGTGGCATGGGTTACAACGCGGGTTAGTAACAGACCTTCCAGTAACCACGCGGACATGTGCCCCCGATAATACGGCAGATATCAGGCCGTATTTCCACCAGCTATCGCGTTCCTGTTTTCATCATGGTGATTAGCCAGTTTCCATGGTAATGAACATGGATTGCATCGAGTGTTGGCTTTGACTGAGCAAAAACCGAAAGTAATAATTAGCATTAATTTGCATTATCTTTTTAATTGAAAGTAGAGGTAACGTACATCTCTCTTAAAATATGCTGATCGCTTGTTTTACAAGTGTCTGTCCTGATTATAAACACGGTATTGCATGTCCTAAACAGGGTATATAATTTCGCGCGAGTCTGTCCTGATTATAAACACGGTATTGCATGTCCTAAACAGGGTATATAATTTCGCGCGAGTCTGTCCTGATTATAAATACGGTATTGCCTCTTGCTATATATTCCTCGTTCTCCTTATTAATCTGTTTTTCCAGGACTCGACACGGGGATGTCGGGCAAAGGTCTGGCGCCGGACTAGAAACATCCCTGCTCAGTTGTGCTTTGCCCCTGACGACTCACAACATTACAGGAGCCACTGTGTCGATGCATCCTTAATCTTATATCCTATATGAGAAGTCCTTTTGGATTTTTCGCTCTCTGTCTCCATCTAACAACAAATTTTATCTTATATCACATTTTCTGTTTTATTTCTCCATTTTATTCCTGTCTTCTCCTTCAGTTATTCTTTTTGACTTCAGTTACCTAAAAAACAAAAAATTTCAATTATATTTATATATCATAATTCTTATCCTCTACAGACATCTCAATACTAAGCTGCACTAATGAATCATACAGACAACCATTTCTTCCTCAACCTCTTCCAATCAAACTTCTCTAACAACTCCAAAACTACCACCATCCTGAAACGACAAGACCTCTTTCACTCTATCAACGGGGATGCATTCTATCCTCTCAATTCCTGGCCTTCCGACATCAAACGTATTTTCTGGCAGAAACCCATTACCGATAAAGATACATTCAAGCTGTTTCTATTCTTCATTGGCAATGGAGGCTCCCCAAATATTATAGCCGAATGGGTACTTACGTCTCAATATTGGGGGAATGAACGAAAAGCAGAAAAAAGAGCCCGGTAACTGGATTTTTTGCTAAGCAACAGAGAAAGAAAGGCAGACATTTGGTTTTATTTTGACATTTTACACCAAGATTGGCGATTTTTAAATGGACGAAAGAGATACTCAGCAAATAATTAATGTGCAAAACTTGTTCATTTTTGTAAAACAAACTTTTACTTATTCATGTGGATGAAAATTAAAATTACGACAAACTTAAGAACGAAAATCTTTTATGCTGATACTCTATATATTATACTGTTTCCTCAGGAAAGAATGCTGAAATCGCAAAAAGACCACATAATTACACATTTTTATAGATCATTCACTCTAAGAAAATTATCCACCTAATCAATATTTACTCTACATACACAAACAAAACTACATACACTACACAATAAGCCAAATATCACACAACTATCACATGTCTACCAGATCTCGTCCACGCAAACTAAACGCACAGATCCTTTACCGTTACCTCTAAATATTATGACTGGTCCATTACACTTATATAGCTCGCCTAACTCCTAACTCCCCTTAAATTTAATTTAATTTAATTTAATTTTTGAATTTTTTTTTATATTTCTTTTGTATTGAGCTGGCAGTGTGCTGCTTTGCAGAGGTCGCTCCCTCAATTAACATATAAACCTCTTAAGAGCGGGGGCAGCTGTAGTGTCAACTATTACTAGTCATAATGAATACACTTGCGGTAACGCTTCTGAGAACACTAGTTATTCAGTCCTACAGATTTGTCTTCTTCGATCTAACTCTGTTGCCTGCTTGGCCCTTTAATTAAGACTTCTTTCCCTAAATTTTCCCAGCCGGCTTTATTCAGAACTGAAATACTACTTGAATGTGGTTAAATACGGAAGATGATGTAAATGTTAATCGTCACGTTTCCTCAAGCAAACCCTTATCAAATCAAAAGTACTTATATCTATGGATGATCTTTGTTTCATTTCCTCCTGTCATCTTAATCATTCACTGCAGCTTTTACGTGTGGGAAGGAGGTATCCTTCAGAATTTTGGTTGGGGTGGTGGGGCCCAGTTCTATAAATTCAGGCCCTCTTTTAGATTCCTACTCCGCTATAACTGTTCTCTTTTTTCGGCCAAAAGAGCCAGAAATCTATCTTAGCCGAAAACGCTTATACCATCTCGGACCAAAATGGCTCAAAATATTTTTGTGGCTTCATAAGTCTGGATAACATAATATTTAGGCGAAGCGGGGAGTCTCGTATTGATAACATTTGTCCACGAAGTTGAGTTCAATAATATTCTGATCGAATAGGCTTTTGCGAGGTACTGAATATAAATAGCCGGTAAAGATGTAGATGTAGAAGTTGGAGGATACTCCCTATTATGGTAAAGTACTATTTAACATTTTTATCTATCCCTGATTTAGAAGGCGGTACTCTAAGCGATCTTGCAGATAATTGTTTAATGTTTATTAACCCCTGGACATCAGTAAGCGCGCGCTTTGATTGGCTCCCTCCTAATGGCCTATGAGTTCATTTCCTACATGTAGAGCTAGAGGGTTGAACGAAATGGGTAAAAGAGACTTCTTTTAACAGAAATGTTGTTTTGTTAAGGTTCTCGTGTTGTCTATATAACAAGGTAATTATTTCACTCAATCTCGCCGCACGTGAATTCACAACTCTCGACAATCGATTGGTTAATACCTTGCCATACACTGGCTTACACTGGGAACTGCAACCCCCTTTGACCCACAAATCATGAACATTTTGTGGTACTTCATTTGATGAGATCTTGAACACTGCTGACTGAAAACATCGCTCACTCATTTTCCCGGCATACTAAGGGGTGTCCGAAGGGGTAACCTTTTTTTGCGGCTATATGTTCGTTGGAGGCTTTGGTTACCCTGGGTACCAGAGGTTTTTTCTCGCTAACGTCGGGAGAAATCGGCCGGAGGCCGAGCGGCGTCGGGCTAAGGCCGACGCAACGAGCGGCAATAGAGAACGTAAGCTGCAACCGGAAACCGCGCAAGAAAAGCCTCTGGCACCCAGGGTAGGTTTTGGTAGACCAGCATTAGAAATCATGGCTGTTTTTGAAGAGAAGTGGCAGAAAGCAAAAGAAACCATCAAAGAAAGGGGCATTTTTATGTTTAACAACGATTTGCTAAGCGATGTGAGCCTTGTTGTCCGAGCGTCGAGCGATGAATGTGATGCCAAGAAAAGCAAGATTGCGATTCCAGCCCACAAGTTTGTGTTGTCGATTTGCAGTCCCGTGTTTTTCGCTATGTTCTGCGGAGAGTTAGCCGTGAAGTCAGACTCTGTGGACCTTCCAGACTGTGAGTGCGAGGGAGTGTTGGAAATGCTGAGATACTTGTACAGCGGGGAGGTGGAGTTGAACGAAAGTAACGTGATGCAAGTGCTGTATGTCGCTAAGAAATACATCCTGCCCTCGCTTGCTGACAAGTGCATCGAGTTTCTGTACAGGAACTTGGATCCGGCGAACGCGCTCTCTGTTCTTTCACATGCGCTACAATATGACGAGAAAAGTCTTGTGGATCGATGCTGGGAAGTGATTGACAGAGAAACTGAAGAAGTTGTAAAATCAGAGGGATTCGGGACAATCGAGAGGTCGTTGCTTGAAGCTATTGTCAAGAGAGATTCACTGACTATCAGAGAGGTAGAATTGTTCAAAGCTGTTAATCTGTGGGCTACAAAGGAATGTGAAAGGCAGAGTCTGGCTGCGAATGGCAACGTTAAAAGGAACGTCCTTGGAGAGGTTATTGTAAAAAGCATGCGTTTTCCAGCAATGGAAGAAAAAGAATTCGCAAGTGTTGTTCATAACTCCAAGATTCTAACACCAGAAGAAGAGGATGAATTGATGAAAAACTTCAATGGAGTGCTGACTGAACCTCTGGCTTTTCCAGTGAACAATAGAATCGGTTCCCTTCAGTCGTGTCGAAGGTTTAGGTCATATCGCGTTGCGATTTACGATATCATCGAGTGCTATGAAAACACCCTTGAATATGACTCCATTGAGTTTTGGGTAGACAGAGATGTCATGCTCCATGGCATTCGGTTGTTGGGCAGTCAAGATCATGAGTACACAGTTTCGATGAAAATAAAAGAATGCTGCCAAAGAAAGGAACCACTATTTCTGCTAGAAAAGGAAGTGTTTTCATGTGTCCCTTTGCCATCCAAGGCAGGACAAATTGATGGCTTTGACATTTTCTTTGATCCTTTTGTTTTAAGAAAGAATAAGCATTATGTTGTTGAGGCCTCTATAGATGGCCCAGAATCTTGCTTTGGGAAAGAGGGTATGGATTCTGTAGAATGCCATGGTGTGGCATTTTGCTTTTCAAAGCCTTCTAATCATAAGCAGCACAAAGAAACAAATGTGAAATATGGCCAGTTTGCTGAATGTTTTTCAAGCCAATTTGACAGTTTGAAATGCCATATATAAGTAATAAGGCATAGTTACCACAGTGTTAATAGTTTTTTGTTATATGGACACCAATGAAATACCAGGATTTTTCCAGTGATGAAAATTATGTATCCAGTGAGGATATGATTTTCATCTTTCACATGTGAAGATATCACGGTTGTCATGGCTACTTCAGACTCAGCCGTCACAGCATTGCGCGCCTTTAGCTTCCTTTCACAAATCATTCCCCTTGACAACAAAGTAAGTCGGACGTCTGGTAGTTGAGATGGAATTGTCAAAGCAAGTATCCAATTTTGACGTCCGTTTCTTAGATGAAGAGCAAAACAAAAGGATAAAGGATTAGTCCAAGAAACCGTTATCCTGGTATTTCATCGCTGTCTATATTATAAACAGAAAATTACGTGGCCGCTTGGAGATACGACATTTCTCTTCGAGTGTTGAAAAATATGGTATCTCTGCGCAACCATGTAATATCCTCTATGTGTCACTAGGTTGAACATGAAGCAGTGTGTGATAGTCGCTCAGGGATTTACCACTGACACGGCAACAGGAGACAGGATTCTCCTCGGTTCAAACCACATTTTTAAAGACAGTGCCTCCCAACACAGAGGAATGACTTTGCAAAGGTTATGTCAATGGGGAAAAAGCAGGTCTTAGCATGGAATCTAAAAAGAAAAATGTGGGTAACCACACATTTTTCAGAGATATTTAAGCAACTATAATTCTACAAAAGCTTTAAAATTCAAAGAATGTCTGGCATTTTCTTTCCAAATATAAGCTCAATTATCTCTGAAAAATGCATGGTTACCCCCAATTTTCTTTTTGGATTCTGATAGCCCTTGCTAAAATCCGATTTTTCCACATAGCCATAAACTGTGCAAAAATACCGTTGTATTTTTTAATAGTAGGCAAGTTCCTTAAGAAACCTGAATGTCTCAGACCAGACTAGATATGCACAGAACGTATGCGCAGCAACAAAAGGAGGCACCGTCCTTAAGACCCCTTGTGTTAACAGTCCAACTTCTGGAGATTTGGGATTCAATATTGATATGCTTAGAATCCTGACTTTAGGAAGATTTATTTTTATTGAAAAATGTTATTGCACTCTTGACACACTTCCTTCAAGTTTGAGTTTCAATGCATAGTGTAGGAAATATATATTTCATGACACTCAGCTCAGCTTTCTCAGTCCATAATAATGATAATAATAATAATAATAATAATAATAATAATAATAATAACAATAATAATAATAATAATAATAATACTGATAATAATAGCAGCATTAGTGCTTTATATTCATTTTTTAAGAGAAATTAGGTATTTTTTTATGAAAGTTCGAAAATTAGCTGCATAGGCTACATTTGCACCCTGTGCATGCTATTTAGGCAGGGGTACCCAACGGTTTGTTTCGAAAAATAACTGTTCGGAAGGCCCAAAATCGCCTGAGAGATTCGGATTTAGTTGCAGTGAAAGCTAGAGATTTCTTTGGTGAAAAATCACCTCGGACTTTCGAAACAAGAGGAGTAATTAGTTCCTATTGTTTTCTAGGTACACTGAATATGTCGAATAAGGTCAGCTAGCATTTTCGGAGAGTCATCAGCAGCTCGGAAATTCGGCGGATAGGATCCTGTTTCCTAAAATTTTCTGCAGCCTAAATTTTCAGCTAAGAACGCCGAACAGTTCAATCTGTATTAGCTTACAAAAATGTGCCTTTAAAAAGCTTTGAAACAATCTAAGAGAGCTGAATATGATATTTCAAGTATTTTGCTAAAATTTCTCGTTGGGTGCCCCTGTTTAGGGACGCAGCATATAAACGTCTAGTACTGCTATAGTGATATTTTATAATGATAACATTGAACAGGTTTGCATGGACAAATTTTAATAAAAATGTCTTTGAGTTTGAGATTTTAAATGCTAATATGTCTAGGGTTTCTACCTCACCAGACTAGTATGTAGAGGTCTTTAATTATATGTAACAGGTGAACGCGCATTGTTTTGGGACTGTTCTGGATTAGGCCACCAAAACGTGCCCTAAGGATCAACGTTATTAATCACTGATAAGTGTAAGAGTTTGATACCCTAAGTATAGTTTTGATCTTTTTCTTATAGGTGTATGTGATTGATGTAAACTACCCTAACAAGCTCTAACACAGTTGGCCGCTCTAGATAGAGCCCCCTGGCCTCCCTCCCTCCGGTCCTTTACACTTGAGCAAATCGAGTTGCACAGTCCAAGGTATTGCAAAACACTGAAAATGAAAGGGCTAGAGGAGAGGTCAAAGGTTTAGTTTCTGCAACTACGGCGTGGTATGAAACTTTTGCCGGTTTTCATTTTTGCGATATATGTTTTCCAAAACATATGCCGCATAATTCCTTTTTTTGTGCGGAAGCAGTACGTACGCAGTAGGGGCCTATGCGTCCGCATACTGTCATCGTCTTTCAGACTCTGTTTGTTTGAGTTTGGTACGGGTTCCCGAGTCAAGAGAAACTCGGGGCAGCGGTTTCCTTGGGGGTGGGGAGGCTTATTCAGGGGAGAGGTGTAAGGAAGGGTGTAGTTTTCAGAAACCTCGGGCTTTTTGGTTAGCGGCTTAGTGCCAAGGTAACGTAACCGCTGGTCTAAGAATTCTTGAAAAGCTGGAGGGTTCTGTTTCTCTTGATTCCTGAAAATGCTGGCACGAGCTAAGGAGCTTACGCAGTGTGAGTACGATATTGCATTCGCCTGTTTCCGCTTCATGTTTACTATAAATGTTAATAATAAATAAATGAAATAATGGTTTTCTTATTTTATTTTTGTTTGCTCAGTTTTCTGGTTTGATTTCCGACGTATTTTTGGTTGTTTGATTATAAAACTGCTGGTCAACTTGGCTGTGTGAGCGTAAGATTGCGTGCTTTTTGTTTAATCATACGAGTGTGTTCTGATTATGACACGTTTCGCTCGTTGTTGATGCGACTGATCGGTGCGTATTGTTGTTTCAAAAACTTTTTATGGCACGTTTCATGTTCATCATTTATCAGGCCCAGCCAGGGGGGTAGTGGAATACCAATATACCTCATTTCTTCCCCCTGGGATACCAATATATCGTAAAAATGCAAAAACGTTGATAACAAATACCTAAAATTATTGAAATTCAGAATACCCTATACCTGAAAATTTTGACACAAAATATACCTTGGCAAAAAACGCGCTAGATACCGTATACTTAAAACCCCTGGCCAGGCCTGATTTATTGGAAAGGGGCTTAATTTCCGAAAGCACCAAATAAATAACCAACCAAGATGAAACAAAAGTAGCTTTGATTTTTGGAAAGTGCAATAAACGTATTACTTTTTCATATCGGAAAATGAGGAAATTGAACTCACGCGAACATGAATGTTAAAACTGGCATAATGCCATTATGTGGTGATGATTCGTGCACTTCGCGAGGGACTTCAGTTTTCCGCTTACGTTCAGTAATCCTAAAGTTAGTTAAGAACGTACTCTAACTATTTATGAAGAAACAACATTATGCTGTTCGGAAGCTCAACATCTCAACTAGCGACGACAAAGCAAAAATAAATTACCTCTAGCACGTTCGCGTCAATAAAATCACGCAATCATTTTGGCAGATCTAACAGGCTGTCACCTTTCAGCACTTGCATGACTCCAGCCAAGAGTCACACAAAGCATTGACTCAATGCAGTGGTTTTCTTTCCGTTTAGCGTGGTCAGAATTTATTTTCATTTCAAATTTGCTTCATTAATTTTTTTACATGGGTAAACTTTATCTTTAGGAAATGCCCTTTTTTAACTAACTTGAATTGACTAAGAGGCATGTACAGCGCCGCAAATGATCCCGAGACCGCAAATGATCCCCGACCGTAGCCTGCGTCGCAGACACTCTACACCGCCTGTATAGACCTATATCGACGGTTTCGAGTTTCGACAACGCGCGGGCCGGCTGTAACGCAGGCTACCCGACCGCAAATGATCCCCAAATTGGACCGCAAATAATCCCAGGGCCACAAATGATCCCGCCACAGCGGACCCCAAATGATCCCGCTGAAAAAATTTGGAATGGCGTGGAGTTTCAGTGAAGGAGAAAATACTGGAAGGTGAAAGTACTGACCAAAATAAATCAAAAAACAGAAAAATCTCTTTTTGATCGAGATCAGTGAAATAAAACATTTAAAAGGCTCTAGACCACAGTGGCATAGAAGGCAAACATAATTATGTTTAAAAAATATATTTTAAACATGTATACACAGATCGCATGGATGACCGACCGATGGTCGACGGAGACCGCGACAGTCGAGAAAGCCATGGGTTTCCAGGGCACGGTGATTGACATCTGGCTTTGAAATCAAAGGTCACTAAACAATGTGTGAGAAGGTCACTAGACCATGTATTAAAGGCAGAGTTTCATGGTTCAGCGCATGTGCGAGCGATGACTTGAGCGCTGTCAAGATAATTGTTTTTAGACCAATTAGAAGCGCGTTCACAACCCTGGCGGGATACGACGGTAAATTGTTTTAACTTGTTGTCGATAGTAATATGAAAAGACAGGCCAAGCACGACTGCCGCTAGTTGTTGAAGTTATTCCAGCCTTCAAAATAGAGCTTGCCCACGTACAATCGTAACGGCTTTGTCGCTTTGATCAAGATTTCTCCCTTTGATCAAGATGATTTGAAGGCGACACAGCGAAATTGTGCCGGTAAATTGTGTGGTTGACCTATTGATCCGGGAGAAACCTCAAGCTGTGATACTGTTTGGAGTGTTTGATGTGCTTGGAGCCGTTTGAAATCTTTGTGCCTCTGTGTGTGCTAGTTCTTTTGCATCTAGTTAGGTTTTTGTACTCAGTTTAATTTCAAGATTGCTTAAAGCCGCTTAAAAGAGTGACGTTTAATTTATGAAAGGATCCACGAGTTTCTTAATACCGAATTTGATGTTTGCTTGCGGTTACCTGCAAGACATGTAACTTTCTTTATCACGGATGGCAGATCCAAATTAACAATTCTGAGACTAGTTGTTGCCATCTCTTTTGATCATAAAAAAGCTACAGCTCCGGGCGCTGTCGTTTTAACTCGACTTTCGTGGTTGTGGTTAAAATAGAAATAGAATTCTTGGAGTTAAAACATTGCACCTCTGTTGTCTTATGGCGAACTACTAGCATCCAACTGATAGATCTCCAGCAGCAATTCAGACAAAGGTTATTGTTTGACCTGCTTGTGATGGTCTGTTTGTAGTTCTTAACGATTTTCCATTTGTTAAATCCGCAACAGTTAAAATGCTGCTTCGTAAGACTCAAAGATTCTTCAATCTTGTGAATGTACTGTGTTCTGCGGTCCCGTCACCAGTCTACCACGACGTCTCTTCTGACCAACCATTGACTAAAATGCCGATTTCGGCTGGTAAATCGCTTTCAACATTATAAAAATTGAACTAATATTTACAACAGGAAATAAAGACTATCAAAAGTGGAAAGCGAAGAGCGGATGTACAAAATTAGGGTGCGACTTCAACGGATTTTTCCACCATAAGCTCAGTTCGAATTTAGTGTCGACCCTTACAATTTATTTTTGAGCCGTTCCTCTCGCGCATGCGCTTCTCCGTGAACAGCGGACTTTAAGGCAGTGTCCTGTTCGCTTGCGATCGCGCTTGTACAAATTGCTAAACTGGTCTCCAATTTGAATACTCTCGTCTTTTCATTGGCGTTTTTTGTTGGCGTTAATGCTGGTGGAGGTGACAAAGACCAGAAAATGAAAGTGATAAGAAAACGGAGCTAGGTTTGGATCTTGCCTTTTGTACGTGTGGCGGAAATGCCTTCGGTATTATCCTTGGCAGCCAATGCTTTTATAGGTAACTATTTGAGTTGTCACGCAACCTGTCAAATGTGCATAACTTGTGTATCGAGCTGGTTATACCCACCTGAGAAATCAGAAAAGTATTCTATATTGTAAATTTGAGTGTTGACAGGAGCCATAATCGGGGATGGAGACCGTAACTAACTGCCATTTTCAGTATTGGCGCTGGCCCCATCGAAAAAGACAAATGTGCTATTTTTAGAAAAAATTGCGCCATCGCGCGTGACACACGCGCGTGTGTGTTGCGAGGACTCCGCGCAGAGAAAAACAAACAAAATGGCGTCGGAAATTACCTTTGTTGGAGATGAATAAATTCAATTTCTGTCATCAGTGTCACTTCCTAATTTGAGGTAAGCCCTTGGGGAGAACTTTCTGGATAGTGACTCTGGATATGAGGATTATACAAGTGATTCCGATGATGGCAGTGAGAATATTTTAGAAAAATCCTGTGGCGAAGATGTGTCGGACATGTCGGACGAGGATTTCCCCGTTAGACGGAAGAAACGTTTTACGGGCAAAAATGGCGTCGAACTACTAAAAAATCAGTTGAAGGCGAATCAGGCAGAAAAAGGGAAAATACATCTCGAATATATATTTCCTCTGAGGACGTACAGAGATTGAAGGGCAGCCGCACTACTGTAAAATGATTTTCCAAGCACGTACTGAAGAAACGGTAACGCACTGATAAATCGTTGTCACTTTTTTCACTGCAAGAAAAATAGTAACATATATTCAAATACCGAGTCAGCAAAGAAAATGCCTGTCGAGATTTGTCAGCGTATGTTTTCTGAAATAATGCCCGCCTTTACCGAAATGTTTAAGCTTATAATGAAGACCAAGAATAGTGAAAAGCGCGCCTTGTTTTCAATCAAATGCTCTCGTGGTGCGTTATCAATCGTCGACAAAATAGAGAACTGGAAAAACACCAAGAGAAAAAAAAACTACTTCCGTCGATGAGAAGGAGAAAGATGAAGTGAAACTCCATGCTGCCCTAGTACTTAATATTACTTTCTGGGCAATTTACGAACCTAGAAGGGATACATAGCGCAGTGGATGTGGCAAGGGTTTCAACGACAGAGTGAGCTTAATTATTTTTCTCTGTCAGCAACCCAGCGAGAAAAATCACTTTGTATCGAAGCAAAATTTAGAAGAAATTACGACTGAACGTCACTGAGACACAAATCTAAGTTGTTTCAGAGTGTTTGATTTCTTAGGACGAAAAGAAACTGTAGAAATAGAGTTTTAAGCATTTAGCGCTTTGTTTACAATTTCTTTCATCGTCCAGTCAATCACTTGTTCTTAAAATTTCACAAACAGCAGGTTTCATACGGAAGGCTTTGACTCCGAAATATCGAGACAAGACAAAATAAAGCACAGTAAAACTGGAAAGAAGCATTTAATAAAAATTGTCACACTTTTTATGGCGAGTCAGTACAAAAATCATGCAACAGTCTGAACGACAAGGATTGAACAAATCCAGTACCAGAAAAGGCGACATTTTTTTGCTATACCACACAAAATTGACAATGGTTTACCTGTACTCGTTGTGGCTCTATCTGTGTTCCCTTGAGCAGCTTCAGACATTTAGACACAAGTCGGATGCCATGTAAAATACGTTGAATCGCTTTCACAGTTGTTTGAGTGTTATTTTTACCATTCCGTCGGCGGGCTCTAAACTAAGAAAAACTGTGTTTTGTGGTTTGCGTTTAAAAAGTAAGATGGTGAATTCTAATGTTCCTCACCTCCGTAGTCTTGTTTCCGTGAGCTGCATAGTAATTGTCGTTCAAGTTTAATTATTAATCCTGTCTTCAGTTCGATCAAACAAACACATGATGGCTCCGTTGTCAGCGTTGTGCGAACGGAGCGATTACAAACTCTTTCATTTGAACTCCAGCAGCCATAACGGTGAGATCGTACAGTTTCAATCCGCTTTAAACGACGATTCCAACAATTTTCAGGAAAACTCAAACACGTGCCACATTTCAGAGCCCATAATTGGAAGATTTTTCCCAAACCTTGTGCTTGTACGTTCACTTCGGGGCAGTTTCATTGATTCATTCAGCTCCGCAAAGAAACGCTGGCACACTTCGCAAGGTTTTGGTGCCTTTTTCGGTCAGTCATGTGATCGCGATCGATTCCTGTTCCCTTTTATCTCGGAGTTTCTCTCTTTTTTTTTTCTCTTTCTTGATTTCATAGCAATTAGCGATTTGCGTTTTTAATAATAAAAACCATTATGTACTCGGGCATACTGGATATCAAATAATTATAACCATCTTGGTCATATCCACGTTGAACGCAAATTTGCGTGTAGCCACGCGCGTTTATGACGTTGAGGGTGGCGCAATTTTTTCTAAAAATAGCACATTTGTCTTTTTCGATGGGGCCGCGTGGACCCCACGCTTACGGTCTCCGTCCCCGATTATGGCTCCTGGTTCACCCTTTAAGCCCCAATAGTGACAAGCATCTAATTTCTCCTTACAATATCACTACTTGATCAAACGTACAGGTCACACGAATAAAGGAAATGATCGCCAAACGTGAAATGTCATGATGTTTGCACAAATTCTTTCAACTAGTACCACAAGCCGAAATGTATGGACAACACTAAGGAGAATGTGCATATTGATACTGGGGTTTAAAGGTTTAATAGACACTTCAAGTTGTGCATGAACGGGGTCCGCCTTGAATAAAAAACAGGTTTTCGTGATGCTAATATTGTATTTGAGTCCAGATTGTGTAAGACTTCATTATCTCCTAGTTCTCTCTGATTAGACGCCCGATAAAAGACAAGACGAGCGAAGGAAGAAATCATTTCTCGGTTATGCCGTTTAACACGAACGTCCATCAGTGGACCTTTATATTATCCCATCAGATAAACCCTTCATACAGTACCACGATACGCGACCGATACAGGATGTGGTCTCCAAGGTCAAACTACATAACACTTCGTCATCTTCTGTTGTGCTCGTTCTCTCATTAATAAACTCCTGATAGAAGAGAAGTCTTGCGAGGGAAGAACATGGTTTCTCGGTTATCCTTCAACACGAAAATTTATCTGTGTGCGTTTATCCCATGGCTAGCTGCTGCTACTGCTGTGTATCCAGGTTTGGGTGGCATGGGCTACAACGCGGGTTAGTATTAACAGTGTGCAAATATGTGATAATAACTGCATTATTAATGAGCTTCACCCCTTCGCTCCCAAGAGTACCTAAAATTGTTTACATTTAAACACAGACGACCAGAGTTTGGGAATAAATTCGGAGCTTTATTGTTACACTGAGAACAAGAGACGAAATAAAACTCCGACACCTTAAGGGTGGGAGGGAATTAGGGTGAACCAAAAAGCGGTTCGAACAGATCGACAAGAGATTACGACTGACATACAAATTCTAGATAACTTGATTAACAACGCGCTGTTACATCAATCAACAATTAACTATCATCACTTAGGTAATGATTTACACAATTGTTTACATTTAAACACAGACGACCAGAGTTTGGGAATAAATTCGGAGCTTTATTGTTACACTGAGATCAAGAGACGAAATAAAACTCCGACACCCAAACCCAAACGAGATTGTCTGGGTTTATGGAATTGAAGGAAGTTAAAGAATGAAAAAAAAATTAGGAGATGAAAAAAGGAATTAAGTGAAAACTTGTGAAAGAAAACTAGCTAGAGACCAAAGCCCTGTAAGTTCTGGGCAATAGAAAAAACGCCCACATAGCGGCATGTAATGGGATACGCAAATCAAAGAAAAGCGCCATGGGATGCAACATAAGCGGAGTGATGGCTTGTTTCCTGTTTAGTTGCATAGCTAGATAACGCTTAGCCCCCCTGATGATAAGCTTAAAAACATAATTCTGCTCCCAGCTCAGAGCGAAACCGTAAAATTGATGAAAATGTTGCAGACTAGAAATATGGTTTTGGATAGTGCCGAACTGGCGACCAACATAAGCAAGATAAGCTACATAACAAGACACGATATTAGCGTCCAAAGGAAATGAACGAAAATGAAAATTATTGCAAAAACGAAGATAAGAAGCAAGATGCGATTTCATATTCCTCTGAGTGGTTTCTGCATAGGCCTGAGATTTAAGCTCATCTCTTAGCTGGTCAATTACCAGGATCCTGGGATAATGGCCTATAATAGATAAAAAGTAATCGAAAATAAGTACTTATGAAGCTACTGAAAGGTAGAAGAAAACTACGATACTTGAAAGCATAAAAGGTGATCTCGCACCTCGATAAAAGAGTACTTAAGACCTAGCTTACTACAATAAAAATAAAAGTCACGCTGATACTTGGAGTTAAGTTGCCATCTGCTTAGAGCGTCAGCCAGGGTGTTGTGGTCGCCTGGAATAAAGGATGCACGAATCTCGAAATCGTGTAAAGAGGCCGTAAACCAAAGCTGACGCAAACAGCGTTGCATAAAACGGTCGCGTGTGATGCCAGAGTTGATGACTGTGACCGCCGCTTCATTATCGCAGGATATGAGAAAACGCCGGCGAGCGAGAGTAGGCGCCCAGACCCGAACGGCAAGCACCAAAACAAATAACTCTAAGGCAGTGATATGCTCCGCTTCCTGAAAGATGTTCTTAGGAAGAGTTACAAAGAAACATTGATCGAGGCATGTAGCCCCGCCGCCATGAAGACAAGAGTCCGTGGAGAAATGTAAATCCTCAAAAGACCAAGAATCTGGCTTGATGAAAGAGACACCGTTGTAAAGAGGAAGAAAAGTGAGCCACCAAGCAATGTCCAATTTCATGTCATCTGAAACTACCGCTGTGCGTCGTGAAGATGGAAATGTACGTAAATTGTTTAACAACCGTGACATGAAACTTCGCCCCGACTTGACACATGCTGGGACAAAAGACAATTTCCCAAGAAGAGATTGCAATTCTTTGAGACTATAAAAGTCTCGAGTTTTCCAATGTGTCAGTTCGAGTAACAGATCATCAAGACGCTCGCGCGGCACGCGAAGACAAAAATTGGTCGTGTCGACTTCGATGCCCAGGCAAATCATGTTCGGAGCTGGCGGGCAGTCCTTCTCAGGCGAAGCTTGCAAGCCTAGGCTATCAAATAATGACTGAAGCTCGTGAAAGGCGTTGAATGCTCTATCGGGATGTTCCGCGTCGTAAAAATCGTCCAAATAAACATCTGCTGTGTAACCGCGTTGAGTAAAAATATAAATAACGGCCGATGTGGTTCTCTGACATATCATAGCGCTGGTTCGTAAGCCAAACGGACAACGAGTATCAAAATACAGTCTGCCATTAAACTGAAAGCCCGGCATATCCTAAAAGCTGGACTGGACCCTGGACTCTGGACTCTGGACTCCCCGAAAAACCTCTATATCTCCCCCATGAAACTCCCCCCTCCCCCCATAAACATTTCTTCCCCCAAATATAGTGTGCGTGTTTTCAAACAAACAACGTTATTCCCCCCACCCACCTCCCCGAAAAAACCTTTATGTCTCCCCCTTAAAACTGCCCCCTCCCAAAAAACCCCCCTCCCCTCCCCCAAATAAAAAATACAACTACATTGGAATCGATTGAACAAACACTTGTCGTCTCAATGTTCTTCCACAAATCGGCATTGAAATCACGAACGCCATCGAACGACCCGACCCCAATCTTTTAAAAAAAGTATTTGGCGTGCGAACGTGATTGCATTACACAATAAGCAAAGATCAGATAAAATTCTCTATTCATCGATTCTACGTGTGCAAGCTCTTATCAGCTGTCAGTGACAATGTTGTTTACCTAAGGTGTTACAGTTACTCTTGTTTTCAGTCAAGCATAAAGTATTGTTTGTCCTTGAAATAAATTGCGTTTTTTTAGAACGTTACTTGTTCGATGGTCATACTAAAGCTTGTTAATTGCAGCCGCTCAGAGGCTCTTTCCGCGCACAGATAGGTTCTATTCACCGACACGTGCAAGGCATTGCGTACTTTTATCAACTAATCTGATAACCAGCTTTTTAAAAAGCATACGCATAATTAACTGTCCAGACAGAGACATTGGTGTCTCAGTTGACCAAGTTTAGGTGCTGTGATTTTAATTATTTATTAGCAAAAAAACCCTTTTCTGCAGGCCATATAAAATACATAAGACGATAGGTGATTTGCCGAAACACACGTACAAAAACAGTTTAACGGATAATACGGATAGCACTCTTCTTCGAGTAACAAAACAACTTCTCACCCTAAGAAAAGTGACGTTCCTGTATCAGTACTCCCTAATTCATTTGTTCATACAAAATAAATTCGCAATCAATTCACCTATTTCATTTATTTTAGAAGTTTAGTTCCGGGGGAGGTTTACTCCTCTATAAAAAAATGACGGGCTGCTGTTGTACCTGTTAGAGGGTAAATTTGTGGTTTGGTATCGCTTAGGGTGCTTAAGTTTAAAAAAGACTGTCGTTAAAGCTTTCGCAGTATCTTAAAAAAATTGATGGGATGTATTTGTCACTTTGCAGTGTTAGGGGTTAAAATGAATCGAGGCCACGCCCACGAAGCGAGATTCTGGTACCTTTTAGGGGTGTTTTAGAATTTGTCCTCGAGCACTCTTTTTCATTTTTATGGGAGAGTACCCCCATCGAGATTTGTTCGCTGTCAAAAATGTCACGATAGGCAAATTATTTATTTGGGAAAATTTTACGCTAACGAAAGATATTGCCGATCACATTCTACAAGCGCACTTTGCATCCGGACCTTAAACTGCTTGAGAGCTAAATATATAATCGTTTCAGTAAAAGGTCATCCTAAGCAGAAAAATGAAGGGAGTTTAGCAAGAATTACTTATGAAGTGGCGTCAGCAGCTGGAGCACGTGGAAGTCAACAAAAAGAAGTGACGGCATGTAATGTGCCTGTTTTTGACGTATGCAGTTACTGCTTGCGTGAAAATACACATTTCCGAGCTTCCCTTGTCGTTTCTCTCCTCCCATCACATAGTCGCGACGCATTTTCCCCACAACAACAAGGTCGGCAGGCGGAGGCATTGGAAGCCAAATACTTTTTTTTAAGGATTGGGGTCGGAAAGAGCCTCTGAGCGGCTGCAATTAACAAGCTTTAGTATGACCATCGAACAAGTAACGTTCTAAAAAACCGCAATTTATTTCAAGGACAAACAATACTTTATGCTTGACTGAAAACAAGAGTAACTGTAACACCTTAGGTAAACAACATTGTCACTGACAGCTGATAAGAGCTGGCCAGATAGAAAAGCTGGACTGGACTCTGGACTGGACTCTGGACTGGACTCTGGACTGGACTTTGGACTGGACTTTGGACTGACTTTTATTGACTTGAAATGAACTTAATATTTTACTGATTAGTTAACAATTAAAAATAAAGTGAAAAAATTTTTTCTGCAATGAATATTTTTTCGGGTCTAATTTGCAGTTTTTTTTTGCTTTGTACCGTTATGCACGATTTATATTTCTTCTGTAAAAGTTGTGCAGGAATTTTTTTTCCGTATTTGCCCCCACCCCCCTCTTCCAAAAAAAATAAAAATAAAACAAAATGGTCCATCCCTTAAATAAAAACAACTCAATTTAATTATGAACCAGTTTTTAGAAACATTTTAACAATTTACCAGAAAACCCACGCTCCTCCACGATAGCGCGCAGCTCGCGCGATATAATTTTCGATCTGCGTGGAGCCTGTTAGTGAGTAAAAGACCTATTGTTTTCTTTTCTGGCTTGAAAAGTGTTGACAGATTGAAACCGGGGAGTAGAAGACCCGATTACTGCGCGGGTTACAGTACGTGGTATGCCAACAAAATAAAGACATAAAATGGGGAAAACATTGTAGTACTGTAGTACAGTGACTGTAGTACGTGTTTGATTTTCAAATTCGTTGGTAAAGAGGCCTTGTCCGATGAAAAGAAACTTCTGGTATCTGGCATGAGAACTGTCAGTGAAAAGACGCTTTGTTTTTTTTGAAATTCAATTCTGGGAATATCTGGAATATATAGGTAACTGACAGACGCGTTAACAACCATCAAATAACAATCGCGTGCCGATCACACACGAACTATCCGGGCTACGTTCAACTCTGCGTTTGCAAAAATAATCGATTGTGGAGGTAATGGTTTTCACGATGGAGATGAGAAGTCCACGCGTACATATGCTGGCGTTGTCCGTGGAGAGGATTCGTCGGCTCCGATGACAAATTCGTAGTGGAGAAAATTGCAGCTTGAAAATGAAGACGAAGCCATCGCCCTGGCCACCA
The DNA here is from genome assembly GCA_964030785.1 of Siderastrea siderea. Classification (NCBI taxonomy): domain Eukaryota; kingdom Metazoa; phylum Cnidaria; class Anthozoa; order Scleractinia; family Rhizangiidae; genus Siderastrea; species Siderastrea siderea. The sequence goes on from OZ034966.1 coordinate 26,547,775, forward strand.
GGAACTCAATCGAGCATCTGGTAAAGGTACATGTAATTCATTAATTCCTCTAGCTAATCTGTCTAAACACAAATTTTTGGAATAAGGCAACTGTTTATAACCCATTCTTAATAGTCCGGATAGTACGTGTGTGATCGGCACGCGATTGTTATTTGATGGTTGTTAACGCGCCTGTCAGTTACCTATATGTTCCAGATATTCCCAGAATTGAATTTCAAAAAAAACAAAGCGTCTTTTCACTGACAGTTCTCATGCCAGATACCAGGAGTTTCCTTTCATCGGACGAGGCCGATTTACCAACGAATTTGAAAATCAAACACGTACTACAGTCGCTGCACTACAGTACTACTGACAATGTTTTCCCCATTTTATGTCTTTATTTTGTTGGCATACCACGTACTGTAACCCGCGCAGTAATCGGTCTTCTATGCCCCGGTTTCAATCTGTCAACACTTTTCAAGCCAGAAAAGAAAACAGTAGGTCTTTTACTCACTAACAGGCTCCACGCAGATCGAAAATTATATCGCGCGAGCTGCGCGCTATCGTGGAGGAGCGTGGGTTTTCTGGTAATAATAATAATAATAATAATAATAATAATAATAATAATAATAATAATAATAATAATAATAACTTTATTAACGTGTCAAAAACTGTAATAGCTGAGGGGAAAAGTCCCCTCTACTAATTGTGGACACCTAACCTGCCTAACTAAAAACGTAATTAATATATATAAAATGGAAAATATTTATATACATTTAAAAAGCCTAATTACAACAATTAACTAAGCTAAAAAAAAACTATAAAAATATAATAAAATTCTGTTTCTTCAACTATATTAAAATATAAAAATAAAAATTATGTTAAAAATAAAAATTATGTCATGTAATGTTGGTTGCCAGTCATTCTTGGCATAGGTTGCAGGCTCGACAATCACTGACATTTGCAGCCAGCGCAGTGAGGTCCCGATCACGTATAACGTTCTTAAATTGCTTCAAAGAGGGTAAATTTCTTAGTCTAGGAGTGAGATCATTCCAAAGTTTGGGCCCTAGGTAACGAAGTGAGTGTTTTCCATATGTTACCGAAGAGAATCGAGGTTGAAAATCGAGGTTGGTAAATTGTTAAAATGTTTCTAAAAACTGGTTCATAATTAAATTGAGTTGTTTTTATTGAAGGGATGGACCATTTTGTTTTATTTTAATTTTTTTTTTTGGAAGAGGGGGTGGGGGCAAATACAAAAGAAAAAATTCCTGCACAACTTTTACAGAAGAAATATAAATCGTGCATAACGGCACAAAGCCAAAAAAATATATATTGCAAATCAGTCCCGAAAAAATATTCATACAGAAAAAAAAATTTCACTTTATTTTTAATCATTAACTAATTAGTAAAAGATTAAGTTCATTTCAAGTGAATAAAAGTCAGTCCAAAGTCCAGTCCAGTGTCCAGTCCAAAGTCCAGTCCAGAGTCCAGTCCAGCTTTTCTATCTGGCCGATAAGAGCTTGCACACGTCGAATCGATGAATAGAGAATTTTATCGGCCAGATAGAAAAGCTGGACTGGACTCTGGACTGGACTCTGGACTGGACTCTGGACTGGACTTTGGACTGGACTTTGGACTGACTTTTATTGACTTGAAATGAACTTAATATTTTACTGATTAGTTAACAATTAAAAATAAAGTGAAAAAATTTTTTCTGCAATGAATATTTTTTCGGGTCTAATTTGCAGTTTTTTTTTGCTTTGTACCGTTATGCACGATTTATATTTCTTCTGTAAAAGTTGTGCAGGAATTTTTTTTCCGTATTTGCCCCCACCCCCCTCTTCCAAAAAAAATAAAAATAAAACAAAATGGTCCATCCCTTAAATAAAAACAACTCAATTTAATTATGAACCAGTTTTTAGAAACATTTTAACAATTTACCAGAAAACCCACGCTCCTCCACGATAGCGCGCAGCTCGCGCGATATAATTTTCGATCTGCGTGGAGCCTGTTAGTGAGTAAAAGACCTATTGTTTTCTTTTCTGGCTTGAAAAGTGTTGACAGATTGAAACCGGGGAGTAGAAGACCCGATTACTGCGCGGGTTACAGTACGTGGTATGCCAACAAAATAAAGACATAAAATGGGGAAAACATTGTAGTACTGTAGTACAGTGACTGTAGTACGTGTTTGATTTTCAAATTCGTTGGTAAAGAGGCCTTGTCCGATGAAAAGAAACTTCTGGTATCTGGCATGAGAACTGTCAGTGAAAAGACGCTTTGTTTTTTTTGAAATTCAATTCTGGGAATATCTGGAATATATAGGTAACTGACAGACGCGTTAACAACCATCAAATAACAATCGCGTGCCGATCACACACGAACTATCCGGGCTACGTTCAACTCTGCGTTTGCAAAAATAATCGATTGTGGAGGTAATGGTTTTCACGATGGAGATGAGAAGTCCACGCGTACATATGCTGGCGTTGTCCGTGGAGAGGATTCGTCGGCTCCGATGACAAATTCGTAGTGGAGAAAATTGCAGCTTGAAAATGAAGACGAAGCCATCGCCCTGGCCACCAGGAACTCAATCGAGCATCTGGTAAAGGTACATGTAATTCATTAATTCCTCTAGCTAATCTGTCTAAACACAAATTTTTGGAATAAGGCAACTGTTTATAACCCATTCTTAATAGTCCGGATAGTACGTGTGTGATCGGCACGCGATTGTTATTTGATGGTTGTTAACGCGCCTGTCAGTTACCTATATGTTCCAGATATTCCCAGAATTGAATTTCAAAAAAAACAAAGCGTCTTTTCACTGACAGTTCTCATGCCAGATACCAGGAGTTTCCTTTCATCGGACGAGGCCGATTTACCAACGAATTTGAAAATCAAACACGTACTACAGTCGCTGCACTACAGTACTACTGACAATGTTTTCCCCATTTTATGTCTTTATTTTGTTGGCATACCACGTACTGTAACCCGCGCAGTAATCGGTCTTCTATGCCCCGGTTTCAATCTGTCAACACTTTTCAAGCCAGAAAAGAAAACAGTAGGTCTTTTACTCACTAACAGGCTCCACGCAGATCGAAAATTATATCGCGCGAGCTGCGCGCTATCGTGGAGGAGCGTGGGTTTTCTGGTAATAATAATAATAATAATAATAATAATAATAATAATAATAATAATAATAATAATAATAATAATAATAATAATAATAACTTTATTAACGTGTCAAAAACTGTAATAGCTGAGGGGAAAAGTCCCCTCTACTAATTGTGGACACCTAACCTGCCTAACTAAAAACGTAATTAATATATATAAAATGGAAAATATTTATATACATTTAAAAAGCCTAATTACAACAATTAACTAAGCTAAAAAAAAACTATAAAAATATAATAAAATTCTGTTTCTTCAACTATATTAAAATATAAAAATAAAAATTATGTTAAAAATAAAAATTATGTCATGTAATGTTGGTTGCCAGTCATTCTTGGCATAGGTTGCAGGCTCGACAATCACTGACATTTGCAGCCAGCGCAGTGAGGTCCCGATCACGTATAACGTTCTTAAATTGCTTCAAAGAGGGTAAATTTCTTAGTCTAGGAGTGAGATCATTCCAAAGTTTGGGCCCTAGGTAACGAAGTGAGTGTTTTCCATATGTTACCGAAGAGAATCGAGGTTGAAAATCGAGGTTGGTAAATTGTTAAAATGTTTCTAAAAACTGGTTCATAATTAAATTGAGTTGTTTTTATTGAAGGGATGGACCATTTTGTTTTATTTTAATTTTTTTTTTGGAAGAGGGGGTGGGGGCAAATACAAAAAAAAAAATTCCTGCACAACTTTTACAGAAGAAATATAAATCGTGCATAACGGCACAAAGCCAAAAAAATATATATTGCAAATCAGTCCCGAAAAAATATTCATACAGAAAAAAAAATTTCACTTTATTTTTAATCATTAACTAATTAGTAAAAGATTAAGTTCATTTCAAGTGAATAAAAGTCAGTCCAAAGTCCAGTCCAGTGTCCAGTCCAAAGTCCAGTCCAGAGTCCAGTCCAGCTTTTCTATCTGGCCAATTTTATCTGATCTTTGCTTGTTGTGTAATGCAATCACGTTCGCACTATGGCGGGCCATCGCTGTCAAAAGTAGATATCATGATATCATGAATGATATCATGATATCTGCTTAATATCATGATATCGTGATATCATGATATCATGATATCATGACGTTAGGATATCACTACGATAAGATCTCGTTTAATTCGTAAACCATTTCGCAAATGTATTGTCACAGTTAACCATTTCGCAAATGCCTTGTTACCAGTGTTTTGTTAAAGTCTGACTTTAGAGCCTGTTCATGAAATAAATCTACCCACAACCAACAGGACGGCTTTCCTTAATCGTGTTACTTTAACAGTGTTTGCAGCGTTGATTTCTTTTTGTGTTTGTGTAGTTCTGGAGCTTCCCCTCGTCAGTTCCATGGAAGAGCTCAGCCCAGTAGTTAAAAAAAAGACTTAACTCGAGAAGATACCATGATACGCGGGAAACTTAGTAAGAATAATGTTGAAAATTACCATGACGAGTCGGTGTATTTTGTGGGAGTCAGTATAATTGCTACAAATAGGAGAGACGTTTTTTTCGCTTTGATCTGAAATGTTGACTAGAGTTGAAGATCAGAACGACACACGCCATCGGAGAAAAAAAAACAACCAAAGCGTAACTCGCATGCAAACCCTTCCCTCTCCACTCCTTTAACCTAGCTACCCCTCCCAAGATAAAAGTAGTTCCAAGTATCATATCACCACAGTCAACTGACAATATAGGGGCTGGTCTTGAGGGAACATACCTTCCTTTCAAAGCTTAGGTTTCCCTCAGATCATTTGATCCCATATTTTCGGGTGGCCATTACTTTTGGGAGGGTTTCATCCCAAGGTCTCTACACATGCATTAACCTTACTTTAGCGTAGACGTTTCTCTCTAGGGGAGGGGTCGCGTTATTTCCGGAATTCTACGGCAAATAAAAGAAGGAAAGTTATGGTTTGGTATAGATTATATGCCGTGGATAGCCGTCGGATATAATTTGTCAGCAGACTAGCTACACAGCCGTTACACGGCGTGGGACAACTAGGGGTAACGAGCGTTAAGCTTAAGTTGCACCACCTATTGCGTGGCTGGCCAATTTTAAAAGTTTGCGAAAAAAAATTCTCCAGTCTACAGATGAAATAGCTTTTCAAAAACGTGCTATCCTTAACTTTAGACTTTCCGGTTTCCCCCCACTTGCTATTGAGAAAACAGCTTCCAAGAATCAGGCAAAAACCCAGCTAAAGCACGTGCTCACTGGGGATCGGGAATCTGGTTGCATGAGTACAAGAAATAAAGAAAGAAAAGGATTAACGCATGTACAGGCCTCAAGGTCATCTTGAAGCACGCCCAGCACGCGGACAAAGTCATTGTTCGCAGAAGTAAAAATGACACACGCTTTTTTCCGATTACTGATGGCCGTAGTTAACGTCAACTCAGCGTGGTAATTTCAAAAGTCAGACATTGAAAATAACACTGATAACAAGGCATTTGCGAAATGGTTTACGAATTGAACGAGCTCTTATCGTAGTGATATCCTAACGTCATGATATCATGATATCATGATATCACGATATCATGATATTAGGCAGATATCATGACATCATTCATGATATCATGATATCTACTTTTGACCGCGATGGCCCGCCATATCGCACGCCCAATACTTTTTTTAAAGGATTGGGGTCGGGTCGTTCGATGGCGTTCGTGATTTCAATGCCGATTTGTGGAAGAACATTGAGACAACAAGTGTTTGTTCAATCGAGTCCAATGTAGTTGTATTTTTTATTTGGGGGAGGGGAGGGGGTTTTTTTGGGAGGGGGCAGTTTTAAAGGGGGAGACATAAAGGTTTTTTCGGGGAGGTGGGTGGGGGGAATAACGTTGTTTGTTTGAAAACACGCACACTATATTTGGGGGAAGAAATGTTTATGGGGGGAGGGGGAGTTTCATGGGGGAGATATAGAGGTTTTTCGGGGGGGAGATAGAAGTTTTTTTTTGGGGGGGGGGGATAAAGTTTTGAGAGGAAAAAAAACCAGAGTCCAGAGTCCAGAGTCCAGAGTACAGAGTCCAGGGTCCAGTCCAGCTTTTAGGATATGCCTGAAAGCCCAGTAGATTGTAATGCACCTATCAATTTAAAGCCGGCGGGGGGGGAGGCAGGGCATGGGGTGGGGATTTGATTGTTATTGTTGGCCCTGGGGTGGGGCTTTTGACTGATCTTGCCTTCCCGGGGGAGGGGATATTTGAATTTGTCTTCGCCCAACGTGGATCTGTTTGAACGTCAAATTGAATGAAAGAAACTGGGACCGAAATTACTTTTCCCACGTCACGCATGTGCTCTACGTCCTTGAAATCATAATTGCTGTCCATGAGATCGAGAATCAGGTAATCAAAGAATTTGACCGTTTTATCTCCATATTTTCGATTAATTTAGAGTTTTTTTTGTTGTTGTTGTTGATTTGAACGTTTTTAGACATTGTAGTATCGAAGTAAACAGGGATAAAGAGAAACCAAGTCGATTTTTTGGCCAATGCAAATGATCAGCGTACGGGCCAGTCGCTGCAATGACTGCTCTTTTCAAATGTTATGCTTTCTGCAGCCTTTGCAGAAAACACGAACTGTTTCTTAAAGACTCTGTTGATTTCGTAATTCGATATACGCAGTGTATTAAACGCAGATTGAATTTTTATTAAATAGTACCTTTGGAGACGTAGCAAGGTTGAGAAGTGAAAATTATAGAGTTTTCCTGTTTCCAATGCGTTTTTCTTGCATCCAGCCTGGGAATTATTGACAGCAATATGCCACCCGGGGTGGGGAAATTTTTGTGCATTTGACTGGAATGGCTTGCCCGTGGGCAGGGAATTTGACGGCAAATTTTTGAAAAATGTCAAATCCCCACCCCATGCCCTGCCTCCCCCCCCCGCCGGCTTTAAATTGATAGGTGCATAATCTTTTGGATCAATCGGAACCAAAACGCGGTTCGAACAGATCGACAAGAGATTACGACTGACATACAAATTCTAGATAACTTGATTAACAACGCGCTGTGACATCAAACAACAATTAACTATCATCACTTAGGTAATGATTTGCACAATCAAAACTCAAGACGAATCCCAAATTTCATTTTGTAAAATACTCCAATATAAATAGTACCATGTGAAAGTACTGCTGACGAGGTTTCATTTGAATGGTGACAATACTGGATTTCATCCACCGACTCAAAAGTTAGAATCACCTTTAATGTCTCCATAACTGACTCTGGGAGTGGAAGGGTTAAAACAGGGGTACCCAACGATAAAAGTTTAGCAAAATACTTGAAATATCATTTTCTGCTTTCTTAGATTGTTTCAGAGCTTTCTAAAGGCACATTTGTGTCAGCGAATACAGACTGATCTGTTAGGATGTTTTAGCTGAAAATGTAGGCCGCAGAAAATTTTAGGAAACAGAATCCTATACGCCGAATTTCCGAGCGGTGATGGCTCTTCGAAAATGATAGCTGACCTTATTTTGCACTCTAAACGACATATTTGTCCCTACGAAAACAATAGGAACTAATAAGTCTTCTTGTTACGAAATTCCGAAGTGATGTTTCGCCGAAGAAATCTCTAGCTTTCACTGCAATTAAATCCGAAAATTTCAGGCGATTTTAGGCGTTCCGAACAGATATTCCCCGAAAAGAACCGTTGGGTGCCCCTGTTAAAAGTGTGAGCATGTATATAATAATATTGTCGGGTTATCTTCACATGCGTCCATTCTAAAACCCATTGCTGTTCCGGCAGACAACCATCGATAAATCCAAAGAGGATTGTCAAAGCCTGTGAAAAGGGTGAATGGAAAACTTGAAAAATCATCTATATATATTACATTACAGACATTAATGTGCTACTCGTTCTGCCTGGCAGCGAAAACCGGCAAAACAATGAATGCATTAGCTATCAGGGGCACCCAACGGTTCGTTTCGGGAAATATCTGAGATTTCTTTGGTGAAACATCACCTCGGACTTTCGTAACAAGAGGACTTATTAGCTCCTATTGTTTTAGGAGGGACAAATATGTCATTAAGAGTCCAAATTAAGGTCAGCTAGCATTTTCGGTGAGCCATCTGCAGCTCGGAAATTCGGCGGATAGCGTTCTGTTTCCTAAACTTTTCTGTGGCCTAACTTTTCAGCTAAAATCGCCGAACAGATCAATATGTATTAGCTTACAAAAATATGCCTTAAAAAAGCTCTGAAACTATCTAAGAAAGCAGAAAATTATATTTGAAGTACTTTGCGAAAAATTTCTCGTGGGGTGCCCTTGAGCTATGTTTCGAATTGCAGTGTTTCCTTCTTTCCCCCTTTGATTCAGCTCACTGGAAACAATCCTTCTGAAAATTGCATATCGCTTATGCCAGGCATCCACGAAATTCGTTATTTTATTTTTATCGTTACGATAGTACAGTCATAGCTAGTTATGGAACATCTCATCTTACCTTGTGTGAATTGATGCCACGGTGTATAAATAAATCATATGTATGTATTTATGTACGGATGCTTTGAACCGTTTCTGACGCCCTGTTGGTGCAGTTTGGGTTATCATCTACTATCACAGTTATCTTAAAATCTAGCCTGTAGTTATCCCTAAAACTATTGTTTTGCAAAATGGGTTGTCTCTTATTCCTAAGATCATTTTACGCGTTATCCCTTATAAATCCCAAATTATTTTGCGAGTTATCCCTTCCCACCTAACAGACCTAACGAAGCGTCATTCCTCAACGACCCCCTCAACGCTTGCATGGCCCCTTGAACGCTTCTGCTCAAAACGTGACTGACAAGAGGCCCGCACACATATAGGTTCACTGTTATGGCACGTCAAAGTTAGTTCACTTGATATTAATCAACAGTGTTATAGATAGTGTGGTCGCTTTCTGTAAAACAATTCCGCATTAGAAACTGTAGAAATTGCCGACAGAAAGGCGAATGAAAAACGAAGTGGCATTTTTCATGATTGTTTTGGGCTACGTATTTTCGTGCAACTTGTCGCGCAAGATGAACTTGTTTGTCGCGCGTTCTACCACCTCCGCGCGCAACAAATTTTCATTTTGCAAAAAGTGAAAGCGACGTCTACTTTGTGCAAAAGACCTGTATGTGCAACATGAAAATTTGTTGCGCCCGGAGGTGTACGCACAACAAACAATCTCAAGAGGCTACGCAACATTGCTGCGCGCCCGGGGGTTGCGCGACAAGTTGCATCATCCTTGTTTTTTGGCAATCACTCTATGGATAACAGTGACTGTACCAGTTGTCAAGTTGGGAGGGCTAGTCAGTTGCCGAAATTGTATAATTATAATTGTATGCGCGACAAGTTGCATCATCCTTGTTTTTTGGCAATCACTCTATGGATAACAGTGACTGTACCAGTTGTCAAGTTGGGAGTGCTAATCAGTTGCCGAAATTGTATAACAGTATAAATTCGAATTCAACATAAATCAAGAAAATACTGCAATTTACTTTTACGGTGACAGGGTTTTGTCTCTCTTGAGGGAGACCAATTAAAATTGGTCTGCATTTGTAGGCTCACAAAACAAATCATCTGAGAAGCGCAACTGGAATGACGTATTGGAATCATTGCGCTGCCGCAATTGCTGGCGAGAGACAATAAGGAGGAAACCACCATTGATATTCAACAATCTTTTTTTATAATTTTCAGAAATTCTTGTCAGAGAGCCGTCTCCAGATCGACCGTGGTTGTGGCATACGTACAAAAGCCCAAGGGACGCCAACCATGCAGGGGTAAGTATTACCAGAACAGGATTCAGTAGTGTTCGAAAGTCAATTAATCCATTTCTTCTTCTTCTTCTTCTTCTTCTTCTTCTTCTTCCTTGGAGTGATTCAGTACAAATCTGAAACAAAATTCTCAACTCTATAATTAGTTTTTGATTCGTTTGACGAATATAGACTCTGTATTCGTCAAACGAATCAAAAAATAAGCAACTGCCACCCCGAGAAAGTAGTTCCATCTTGCACAGGATAATAAGCATCACCAGAGTAAAGCACTGTTCAATAGCTTTCATTTAAATGGTCACACTTTAGGATTTCATCCACAGACACAAAAATTAGAACCACCTTGTACAGCATAATAAACAGCATCACAGTACTGCTCAATATCAGCTTCACTTTGGGTAACACGTAAGATTTTATCCGCAGACTCAAAAGTTAGAACCTTCTCAACAGCATAATATTTAAACAGCACCACAGCTACGTACAACTACCTAATGGTTTTGTTTTGAATAATCGCACTTCCGAACGTCATTCATAGAGTCAAACGTTAGCCTGCATACCAGGGCACACAGACGTCTCCTATTTCCTTTCCTTTTCTGCGTGAAGCAAGAGACATCTGCTCGCCAATCTCGTCCCAGAGCCCGCTTTCCTTTTGGTTAGCACCAAGAACGATCCTTGGCGCAGACCAAAAGGATCGAGGGCTCTGGGGGCGAGAATGTCTGCTCGCAGGCTAGTCAAACATGAGCACCACCTCTTTATGTAAAACACATACACACCACCACAGGAAAGAACTGAGCATGCTCCGAATGCATGGCCTTATCGTAAGAAGTTCATCCAGAGACTCAACCGAGCCAAAAGTTACAGCCAAATTGAACAGAGTCATAAGCAATACCACACAAAAATCTAAAAAAGCACTGCCCAGTAGCTGCATTCACCTCATGCGCAGAATCGAAGATTAGAACAACCTTGCACAGCACAATAAACAGCACCACATGCGGGCTCTCACAATAATCGATAATTTTTTATCCTTGTGCTAGCATTGACGTTTCGATCAGCGTTTGTGTGGACTCTTGTGCTGGCTTCGCTAGTGGACACTGCACGAAAATTTGGCTTTTACCATTTTTGATTCGGATCAAAGGTTTAAAAATGTTGCACTACTATCTTTGACAGGCGAATCAAAGGTGTTGGAGCACATTTAACATTATCTTCGACACAACTTTGACGCGCATCAAATGATACCAGGCCTTTGACGCGAAGCAAAGGTCAACAAAGGTACCTTTGACGCACATTTGAAAGTAACTTTGCGATAGCTTTGATACAGGTCAAAGGTGTACTACATTTGATGCAAATCAAATACGGCCTATACGGTATACACTAATCATAAATATCAGAAACCCTGAAAACAATTTCTGCACTGACCATGATTTGGCTGATATGTTTAAGGGGGAGACCTACAGATCTGGCGTTGTTGCTAAGGGATCTTTATAATTATCGACGAAATTTTGGTATACGCTGCTTTGCACCGTCTTGTACCCCTAGTTTGGTGAAGTGTCTAAAAATGAGCATCTGACCCCTGTTGTTCAAAGAGCGGATAGCTTTATCCACCGGAGAAATCACTAACAAGTGGATAGCGTACGTTGTTTTCTTATCATTTATCCGCTGGATAGCGATTTATCCGGTGGGTAGCCTCTACCAGTCTCTGCCGGAACAACCGGGCCTGGGCTTTGAAAAAATCACCATTGCGCTTGGGGGATATCCAGTCTGAAATCGCGTAAATTAATAATCTATTAATAATATTTTTTTTACATCACCTTTCATAAATTATAATATTTAATCGTATCTGACAGTGGACCGGGCCGACAAGACGATACCCATCTTACACCATCTGCGACATTGGGTCCTCAAAGGAACCGGACAGCTGGCTGATAACAGACTTTATTAAAGTCAAAGATGCTAAGCTGTTGAATATTGAAGTTGGATACAGACTCCGGAATTGTCCCCCAAATGTTGGTCCATACTGTAAAACAGACATCGGACTATATGCTTATCACACCAATACTATGAAAGTCTCTGATCCTAACTCATTTAAAGGAGTGTTCCACAAGGTTGATGACATAAAGCCTAAAACTCTGCCCAAGCCTGGCCAGCTTCAGCTTTTCACGTATCGCGGTCAAGTGAAAACCAAGGCTCGAGGCGTGTATCTGGCGTTCCGAGACCAAGGCGCATGCCTTGCAATAACAAAAGTCATCATAAGCTTCAACTACTGCCCTGAAAGGCATGGTATGTTAATGAAATTCCCAAGAACGGCTGCACCTGTAAATAACTCGCTATCTGTCGTGGGCGAGTGTACTGATGGCAATTCGGTTAGTGAAATGAAGCTTTCAGCCGTCTGCTTGAAGAGTGGACAATGGCACATCCCAAGTGACATGAAATGTGTTTGCAAAGCAGGTTATGAGCTCGTCAGTGGTCCTGGATCTTCAAAGAAATGTAAATTAAGAGGTGTGTATAAAATATTTGACACTGTACTTGCCTTAAATATCATAAGGCAACTCCCAAACCATCCTCGCCTATGTTATTCAAAGGTCCAAAGTCTGGTAACTGAACATATACCGAGGATATTAACGAAGGAGCGAAGATATGAATTTTGTTTTCGAGTGGTAAAATCTGCTTACTTGGCTCACTGTGGCAGCGTTTTGTATATTACTAGAGGACAGCACGGAGGCCGTGTGCCACAATGAACTTAGTCATATGAACCAGCTCACCACGGGACTCTCAGCAGCACAATGGTTAGAAAATGGCGTAACAGCGTGCTGAATTGGCTGAAGTGAAAGCTCACTGAGCTTTCACAATATTTTGTGCTTGCTGGAGTAGCATTTGTTCCCCGCGTTAAGTAGATTGGAATTTTGGATCAGACTCCTTCCTCCCCGTTAACGCCGATGGGAGGAACTCTTTACCGAATAAATTAATCGGTCCCTATCAACAAAACAAACTACCTTCGTAACAGAGAGCTCTCCAATAAACATTTGTTGTAAAGATATCTCAGACTTTCAGACAATGTCTTGGCCTTATATATGTGTTTTCAAGTTTCGGTTTTGAAAAGAAGAGACGATATAAGCTTACCTGATAGCCTTTTATAACATTAAATGGAACACACGTAAAACTGTGAAAGAAAAGAATATTATATTTGATTATTACAATCTTTCTGTCTTTCTTCCTCTTTTTCTAGACTTATAGATCTCCAGATCTTTTTCTCTTCATCTTAAACTCGAGTTATTTCTCAGTAACTCAAATAGCTTACATTAATTTCCAGGCTCTACTCCTAATAAAGACACTACGTGCTTATCATCATGGCAACTAGCGTTTCACAATGACGTCAGCGGAAATGTTCTGTCGGGCTCCAAATGTTCCCTAGTTTCTGCCGTGTTATCAGGTGCACGTGTCCGCGTGGTTCTTGGAACCAATTACAGCGCAGAAGCGGACAATGTACATCTCCAAAGAGATCACGTGTCTGCTCAACTGCTTCAGCACGTCAGCAAAGCCACATGGGACAAGTTTCAAAGTGATGCCTACTGGGCGTGGATGACGGTGTCCACTAATGGAGTGATGCAGATGACCAGGTACAACGTTGGCTCAACTACTTATCGTGGAACCACCAGCACAAAGACAAGCATCAAATGGTATGTGCAGACAGCTGGATTTATCCCCAAACCAACATACGCCCACCTGGCTAATGGCAATAAAATCCATGGTAGCTTGAAGGACCTGGAGAGCAGGGTTCAGACTGGCCAGGAAATACGGTGTGTGAGCAACAAAAAGCGCGGTAACAAGAAGTACGCCTTCCCCCTCCAGAATGTTGCAGTAAACAGGAATGGTTCCAAGTTCGTTTTCGGACAATTTTTAGACCACATAAGCGGCATGTCTAGAAAGCAGCCCAACGGAAGCAATGCGTATTGGCGATTTATTTCGGTGACTACTCGCGGATTACGTGACGTGTCACGCTGGACTGTTGGGGCCCATCAGTCACGAGGTCACACTAAAGATACCGTGGCAATTGAGTGGTTTGCAGATGGATGCTGGAAGAAAGTCTTCTCCCATGATGCCAGTGGAACTCGGTTGTCTGGAACGCGCCGAGCACTGGTCTCAGCGTTGATGTCTGGCCATCGTGCACGTTTCCAAATCCCCGGGTGGAATTACTACACTGCTGAGGCTGACAACTTGTCCGTGCGCAATGGTCACGTCACAGCTCAGGCGATCAAACATGTCAGCAAGAGTGGACTGACCGGATTTCAGAATGATGCCTTCTGGTATTGGTTGACGGTTTCCACAACAGGAACGGTTCGTGCAACGAGGTACAATGTTGGAGAACACAAGCACCGCGGTGATTCTGCATACAAATTGAGGGTGAAGTGGTTTATTGACACCAGACCATGGAAGCAAGTCTTGTCAAATGATCCATCTGGTAAGGTGCTGAGCGGAAGCGGAAGTACCCTGGTGCAGGCTGTCGGAGCGGGAGCAGATGTACGCTGTGTACAAGGAAATAATGTGCAAGGCTATGCATACAAAGCCCAAAACCTGGTCGCGTCTGGAAACCATGTGGCTGCCCAAGCTGTCAGCCATGTCAGCATGATGTCGGCGCCCAATCCAAACGAGGTGATGATCCAGCCCAATGCGTACTGGTGGTTCACTATCGTGTCCACAACTGGCTTGAGAGAAATGTCCCGCTGGACTGTTGGTGCACATGTGGATCGTGGGCATAACGCTGACAAAGTTGGCCAGAAATGGTTTGTCAACAACTAATTGTGTCCTTTGTAATCGACTGATCCCCAGGATCGCTGAGCTGAAAGCTGTAAAACTTAGACCGTGCTTACGTACGGTAATATAATAAAACTCTTTAATTAAAACAAAAGTGTTTCAGTGGTCAGAGAAGAAAAAACTAAGGAAAAGTGTCTGGGTGGTGTGCAATGTCCTTTAACCGTCGTCTGGTCGCTCACTCCCGAGAAAGCGAGCGACCAGGAGAGAAGGCTGAAATTCAGGCTAAACAGTTGCTGAGTTATCGCCTAAAAGTTTGTCGCAATTGGAGCCATTTTGGCTTTTTCAGGCTAGGTTTTATCTCCCCCTTCTTTGTGCTACTTAATGCCGGCGGCAGTTAGGTCAGACTCGGCTTTTTTGATCGTTTGAACAGCTAACCTTCTGATCGACATCTGCTTCACAGTCTTTTCATCTAACCACTTCATCGTAAACTAGAATTTCTTTGGATGCGACGCATGGCCGGTGTGGGGCGCTATTTTTAAATGCCCAACAATTGCTGTCCAAAATAGTATAGATGTTTTGTGAAAGTTAACTGTTTTCTCGATTTCTATCGTATTTACATGAAGCATAAGTTGAATCCACCTTGCACACTATGCAAAAGTACTTAAAAAAAAGCATACAGGTTCGAACAACCGATAGGGGCCTCAAGGTAGACGGGGATTTCGCTCACGTTTGTCCTCCGCTGATAAGTCAGCAGTCACATTTGCATAAATAAAAAAAAACCTTAAAATAATGGTCCATTTCTTGTTCAGACACCATACGTATTCAGTGAAACTATAAATAAGTGACTTTGGCCACGCAAGGCACGGATGGAAATGGCCTGACAACGTGAAAAGGTTCGGTGAACGTTTTCAAGTTCTATGCTTTTATCTCCATTGAAAAACTTATTATGGTTTGCACTCCTTACGAAAATTTACGTGATATCTTCTTCCTGGTGTTCCAGGAGCGTTTGTTTGCGAGCGAAGGCATTTCATCATAATTTTTGCAAAGTTTTGGGGAAACGCGAGCAAAATTCCAGTGATAGAGCTCTTTAATAAAACAAGGGAGGTGAGGACTGGAATGAGTGTACAACCCATTCTCGTCCCCAGGGCCCACGACTCCTGTCGCAGACCAAAAGGACTGTGGGCTCTGGGGACGAGAATGTGTACAACCCTGATGCAGGTGACTGTGACGCACCAGTCAAAATAGTTTAAAGTTTTATTTTATTATGAGTAATAAAACCTTATTTCGTTACTGTTTTGCAACTAGAATAAGAAATGGAATCTGTCTCAGCAATTTCTTAGAACATTACGAGAAGAAGTCTAGCAGACCAATGCAAACTGACGGTTTGGGTGTAACGGGAAACGCCTGTAACGTAAAAGAATTGTGTGACTTTTTCCAGGCAGGAATGTTTGTTCACGCTTGGGATTGGATTTTGTCTGTTACTTTCAGTACCATTTAGCGGCATTTACGTGTCAGTTCAAAATAAATAAGGCTAACATTGTAACTTTTACTCAGATTGTTTGGCTTTGTAATTGAATGTGTTGGAATGTTTAAGGCCGCGGGTGAGAGACTAGATCATCAGTATTCATTCATTTAAAGCGTATGCACGAAGTGCGACGAATGATAGCGACATTGCGCGAAATATTCATGAGTACGCTCTGCAGTATAAAATCTTTGGTTTATGCATCAATGATTGCTCGTGTGTTTAATCGTGTGGCAGGAAACATTGTGCATTTTAAGTATTGTTAAATAAAAATTTTCATAATAACAATAATAATAAATGCGTTGAGCGCTCGCTTGTTGTATCTGTACCGTTCTTTTTATTCTTTATCTGTTAGTTGAAACGTTAATTGCAACTTTTCAGAATTTTTCCAGCAAAACAAAACCAAAATAAAATATTGTTTCTGTCTCTCGAATATTTATCAACATCACCAATTTTTTGTCCAATATTTATCAACATCTGGGTCTTTCGTAAGTGGAACTCCGTCAAGTTTTTTCTGTGTATATATACACTGCTCCACAGACTGGAAAAAAATAAAAGAGTTCGATTTCGTCGTTCTTTTGGTTTTAATTAGTGTTTAATTCTACGTTTTAGTGGAAAAAATCCGCTTTGAAAATTTCGATAGTAAAATTCTCTTTCTATTTTGTGTGTGGAATAAATATTAATTGTTCAGCACCAATGCTTTTTTCTTTCGTTTATTTTCGACGGAAAACACACGATTTTTTTAGATTGCATGCAACCTATTGTTTGTTTCTGGAGTGTTAACAATAGCTTCTTAATTTTTATATCCATAATTTGCATAATAAAATATTCCTGGCTTAAACACTGGTGTTTCTTCGATAAGCCTTCGGAAGCCCTAAAACCACCAATTTTGTGTCCAAGAATACAGCGCGGATATAAAATTTCCTGAACTGACACAGCAGACAGGTAAAATAGGTGTGTTGTAGGTTGTCACAACAGAAGCACTTTTTTAAAACAGGCTTTTTAACAGTAGTTTTAAGTCTTCAAATTTAAACAAGGACGATTTTACTAATTTACAGGCTTATAACTTTCGGTGGAACTTGAAAACACAAAATCGGCTTCTGTTGTGACACAATAGAGGTTTTAACTGATCAATTAGTGGCAAAATCAAGAAGCGTTGTCTTCTCCACGAGGAGTAAACTTGGACAGGGAGTCGCGTTTTACCAAATCTTAACGCTGGAAGCTCAAAGTATCGCAAAGAAACGCAATTTATCGAAGGAAAAACAATCTTGTTGCACTTCCAACATTCCTCAAGCCCTCTATTATTAGTTTCAACGAAATCGGCCCCCAAACGATCAAGATCTAAAGTTTTTTAACGTACGACCTCCACCAAAATTTTGCCTTATAAATTGATTCATGAGCAGCTTGTCACCCGCGGCCTTAAGTGGACTACTGTTGAATGTTGTCGAGTGTACTAAGTTCTGTAATGTTGGACAGCCGCAATAAACCGCAGAGAAAGGAAAGATACAGTCCTGGTTTTGTATGAAGAGATTCCTAAACTCAGGGGGAAAATCCATGAAACCATTTTGCATATCATGAGAAGTGACATTGGTTGGATTACAGAGTGACCAAATATGCAATATAGTCTGCGAGTAGTCTCTCATTTTGGCGATGGCGATTGTGGGGCGGGCGAAATACACACACGCGCGCGCGCGAAATTTCGAGGAGACCCGACGCGAACTCGCCCACCCCATAATCGCCATCGCCAAAATTAGAGACCACTCGCAATCTATAAACGCAATAGAAAAAAGTGAATTCTTGGCCATCATGTGTTAGTTCATGAGCGTAATGCGAGTTGATCAGTTGCTATCGTGTAGAGCTGTCATTATTTTTAATATCCTGTCATTTCATAGCCTGCAGACGGAAAAACCAACAAAATGAGATAGTGAGAAACCTTTTAAAACCAACAACTAAAGAATGGAACGTAGGTTTTGTTTTTAGACAACATGGTGGAACTTCCAGCATGAGATGGAGGTAGGGGGGAGTTTAGGGGGAATCAGGAGTCCAAGGGGAATTGAATGCAAAGAGCGCAATGCTCGGTCGTGACAAAGGCTAGCATGTTCCAGGCTCTCAGATAGTAGGAACGACACGAAAGCGAAAATACGACGCGCGGGATCTTGAGAAAACGAGGCAGCCCCCACGCGTTTTTCGCGCTCGTTTTCTCAATTCACGCTCTCCCCCACTATCTCGGAGCCTGGCACAGGCTAGACAAATGTCGGTTCTCTCATCCCCTTTATGTGCTGTCAATATACGCTTTGTGCAGAATTTTGGAAGTAAGGGTAGCTTTATTTGTTGTGATCTAGTTTTACAACTTAGGGGTCGTTCACTGGACGTTTGGGGGGTGGGGAGGGTAGAGAGAGTCGAGATTTGGACTTTAGAGTCGGGCATCTGCGAAATTCCACGTGGACGTTCAGGAGGAGGAGTGGGGAGGGGGTCTGTCCTAAATGTCCAGTGGACGTTAAGCGGAGACCTTGTGAGTATTTCGACGGCCCCTTGCTGAAACGTTTAAAAATACTTTCTGCTGCGATTCTGGTTCAGTAGTAACCCAGGGAGCTTTCCATTTAACCTGCGAGAAAGTTTCTCGGCTTGCTCGCGGGCTACTTTCCATTCAACCAAAATTTCGA